>JAULJL010000043.1:10174503-11424503 GCA_030761205.1 Fremontodendron californicum
TATTTGAAATAGATTGGTGAAAGAAAATCTTGATTCGGAGTTTGTTTGCAAAATGGCCAAATCTCGGGCTTCTTATGTAGTAATTCAAGAAGGAAAATCCTGAAAAAATAGCAAATGAGTTCCAAATATTCTAAAATTTTGTAAATCTCATTTTTAAATTATTTTAAAGAGATTGGCGAAAGAAAATCTTGATTCGGAGTTCATTTGCAAAATGGCCAAATCCCAAGCCTCCTATGCAACAATTCAAGAAAGATAAATCCTGGAAAAATAGCAAATACACTCCAAAAATTATGAAATTTTGCAAATCTCATTTTTAAATTATTTGGAAGAGATTGAAAAAATAAAATCTTGATTCAGAGTTTGTTTGCAAAATGGCCAAATCCCGAGCTCCAATGCAGTAATTCAAGCAGATAAATCCTGAAAAAATACCAAATGAGCTCCAAAAATTATGAAAACTTCCAGATCACACTTTTAAATTATTTGGAAGAGATTGGTGAAGAAAAATCTTGATTGGGAGCTCGTTTAAAAAATGGTAAAATGTGGGGGCATGAAAGGGCATTTTTGGAAGAAAAAATCCAAATAAATAGCAAACGGACTCGGAAAATTTTGAAAACTTCCAGAACTCAATGTTTTATTATTTTGGAAGTATTAAAAAAATAAATTTTGAATTTGGAGTCCGTTTGCCATTTATTTGCATCCGGGGGGCAAAACGATCATTTCACCCAAGCAACCGAAAAGGGTTTCTTTTGGCCTTTCAAAAAATCAGATTTGGGCTGGAAAAGAGAAGTGCTGGCCTGCCAAGGCCCAAAGGAAAGCGGAAGTTTATGATTTTTCAATCAAATGGCCAAGAATTAAAAGTTAGTTAGAGATTCCTTTTGATCAAGCCATTGTGATTAAGCCACATAGGCCAAGGGAGAGTGTCAACATTATTCTTGAATAGCTGTAATTATGGACAGCTGATATGCTAATCTAAGGGTGATAATTTCATGATTTTTCACCTTGAATTACTAGCCATTGGATGGTAAGTTAGTTGCAACCAAAATGACAACATCCTAGCTCGTTTAGGGAGGTTCGGCCAGCCTTAGAGGGGGGAGCAGAATTTCATTTTTCACACTTCATTTTTCTGATTTCTCTTAGTTTTTCTTGGTTTTTTCTCTCCTTGGTTGAAAGCAAAAGAAAAAGTTTAGAAAAGAAAGAAAAGTTTGAAGAGATAATGCTTGAAATATAGCTTCTTGAGGTTGCTCTTGAACACCAACTCTTGCACTTTCTTGATTTTTCATTCTTGCTTTTGCTATTTTAATTATTATTTGGTGAGTTTCTTTTTTAAATAAGTATTTTTATTATTTTTCTTCTTAAATTCTTTCTTCATCTCTTTCTTAAATATTTTTTTTACAATTTTTTTTACATTTTTCTCACCATGGTCGAATGGCCTACATTTTTTATTAATGTTGTTGTTTTGTTTATTTTATCATGTTATTTATGTTATTTTCTTTAATCTTGATGTTTTAAGTGTTATTTTACTTCATATACTTGAGTCATATTTTAATTTGGTTGCTTTTTTTGTTGCCATTTATGATTTAAATATCATGTTCTTGCATTTTTAATTTTCTGTTTTCATAATGTTTAAATTTGTTGATGTTTTATATTTAGTATATCAAGTGTTTGTGAAAATGCTTGTGTTGTGTTTGCATGATTTGAGTTTTATATTTTAGTTGAGCATGTTAGTATATCAAGTGTTTGTGAAAATGCTTGTTTGGTTTTAGTATTTCTACTTTGTGTTTGCATGTTTTGAATGTTATATTTTATTTGAGCATGTTAGTATATCAAGTGTTTGTGAAAATGCCATGCTTGTTGGAGCTTGAGGCCATTGGGCTACTCCATGTGTTTTGCATTGTGTGTTGCATTTTTGCCATGTTAGTTGGTAGGTTTTTGCATTTGCATGACATTGGATTGAGTATTTAGTTTAAGTATACCAAGTGTTTGTGAAAATGCCATGCTTGTTAGGAACCATAGGCCATTCGGCCACCCCTTGTATTTTAGCATCATGTGTGCATTTTTGCTATGTTAATTGATAGGTTAGCATTTGCATGATATTTGGTTGAGTTTTTGGTTTAAGCATGCTTTGTGTTTGTGTTATTGCCATGCATATTTTAGATATTAGGTTAGGTTTATTTTGCCATGCAAGTTCATTTAGGTCTAGGTCACTATATGGATGCCATGCATTTTTTGCATGACATTTAGGATTAAACTCATGCATTTCATGCATCATATTTGCTGTATTTTTTCATGCATTTCATGTTCATGCCACTTGAATAATGACTTAGGCCAATTAATGATTCAAAGTCATGCTCTCTTGAGCACATTTGTGGAAAATTAAAGTTTGTCAAATTGATTATTCTACCTTTGTGATTTTTTTTACTTAGCCAATTTTTATCTAACTTTCAAAAAGTCCTAGCTACTGTTTGTGAGTCATTTTGTGAGTCTTAAATATTTTTACTTTGATTTTTAAATGATTTTATCAAAGGCAAAAATGTATTTTGGCAAAACAGTTTTTTCACCCACTACTCCTACTTTCCGATTTTTCTGGGCATTCATCTTTAATCATAAAATTAAGCTGATTTTTTTCCATGTAGTTTTACATGTCCTGAGTCTCCAGTATTTTTTTTAGATTTGTTTGAATTTTTAAAAAATAGGGTAAAAAATCGTGGCTTAAAACTGGACAATGGAGTCATAATTGAATTTAAAGAAAAATCATTTTTCTGTTTTGGTTAAGTTACTTAGAGGGGGCTGATTAGGAAGTTTAGCTACTGACTTAGGTTAGTTTCTAAGCCTTTTTAAACTCTAAAAATGATTTTTTAAGTCTCGGATTAAGGGTGGTCAAGTTCGAGATTTTAAATTTAGGAAATTAGAGCTATTTTAAAAAAAGGTTTAGCCCAGTTTTTATTTTTAATCTAAGCTTTTCCAAATTGTTTTCAAAAAATCACAAAGTATTTTGGTTTTAGAATATTTAATTTGACATATTTTCCTAAGGTAGCCGGATAACTTTTTAGATATACGGATTTCCTTAATTAAAGGAAAAAATACATTTTTCATGCATTGCATTTTCCATATTCATGCATTTTATATAATATGTGATTTTTGCTATGATAATTTCTATGATATTGTTATGATTTTGAGTTATGTTATATTGTTTATTATATGACTTGGAATATTTCATGATATTCTATGCTTTTTATTTAATTATTTTTTTTGTTATATTATTTAGCATATACTATGTTCATGCATTATTATTTTCATTTTTATTTTCATGCATACTATATGATAGCATTATTTTATATTCCATGTCATTTAAATTATATGCCATATCATTCATATTTGCCATGTCATTTAAATCATTTCATTTCATATAGAATATGTATTTTTTTCATGTATAATATACTATATTACCTAAGTCATTTCATTTCATTTAGGATATTTTATTTCATTTAGAATATATCATATGACTTAGGATATTACATTTCATTTAGAATATATCATATGACTTAGGATACTACATTTCATATAGCATATATTATGTTATCTAGGTCATTTCATTTCATTTAGAATATGTCATATAACTTGGGATATTTCATTTAGAATATGCTAGGGCATTCAAATTATGTCATATCATTTAGGTTGCATTATATTATTTAGATTTTGCTATGTCATTTTATTTATGTCATGCATATACATATTCATTTCTTTTAAATGTTTTCAAAAAAGGATAATGATTTTCAATAAAATAAAGATATTCCCGAGTTAAAATAATTCATGAGTTCTCTGTTGGGTTTGCTGGGGAGGATATCATCAATTATCATTAATAACAGAATATCTTCTTTAAAATGAGAATGATTCGGAAACTTCTCCAAATTAATAAAAATTTCTATATTTTGCCACGCTTGTTGGGAAATATAGGAAAATTTTGAATTTATAAATTCCGGATCATTTTCAATTAAAAAGTAGAATTATTTTTCTTTAAAGTGTCAATTAACTTGAAATACTAAATTTAAAACCAACTTTTTACTGAGACTTGAGATAACACACGATTAATAAGGTACCATTTTATACGGGCGTTGTGGGGGTGCTAATCTTTCCCCGCACGTAACCGAGTCCCGAACCCGTTTCTTTGATTTCTCTGGTTTAAAACGCAGACTTGAAATTGGTTTTCAAAATATTTTAATTAATTTTTAAAATATTTTATAAAACCGGTATTAATAGGTGGCCGATCACACCTAGCTAAAAAAGATTGGTGGCGACTCCATATCTTTTTCAAGGTCATTTACAAAACCTTCATTTTTCTAGAGGAATTAAGTCGACTTTTCCTCGATCTTTTTAATGTCACGCTTAACAAATAATAAAATCTTACGATGAGACTTGTTATTTTTTTAGGTTGCGACAATATCTTCTACACCTCAATCTCCTTGTATATCATGTCATGGAAAATAGTGACCATCGCTCTTTGGTAAGTAGCTCCAGCATTTTGCAAACCAAAAGGCATGACTTTGTAGCAAAAGGTTCCCCACATAGTCACGCATGTGGTTTTCTCCATGTCTTCTTGAGTCGTTTTTATTTGATTATAGCCTGAAAAACCATCCATGAATGAAAACATGGAATATCTGGTAGTATTATCCACAAGGGTATCTATGTGAAGCAAAGGGAAATTGTCCTTCGGACTTGCTTTATTCAGATCACCATAATCAACACATACGCACTTTCCCATCTTTCTTAGGCACTAGGACTATGTTGGCTACCCATTCTGGATACTTGGCTACTTCTAAGAAACCTGCATCAAACTATTTTTTCACTTCGTCTTTGATCTTCAACAACATTTCTGGCTTCATCCATCTCAGCTTTTGTTGCACTGGCCTGCATTCTGGTTTCAAGAGCAATCTGTGCACCACTGTATCTGTATTCAGTCCCGGCATATCTTGGTATGACCATGCAGATACATCAACAAATTCTTGGAGCAATTATTTCAATCTTTGCTTTTGGTCAGCTGGCAATGATGTACCGACCTTTACCTCCTTTTTATTTTCTGCATCTCCCAAATTGATTATCTCAGTAACTTCTTGATGTGGTTCAATTGATTTCTTTTCTTGTTCCATTACCTCAATAATTCTGGAGACAAAATGTAATCCTCTGAATCATCTTCATTATCAAGTTCATCAACATGGATTGAATTTTCAAAATTGAATTCCAGATAATTGTCATGATTGTCTTTATATTCTTTATCTGTGAGCCTGAAAATGAGTGAAAATAATAAAGTATGGGTTGGTATGTGGACAAGAAGTTAAGAAAATGAAAGAGGAAATGTAATGAATAATGCATTGCCACTTTATTGAAAAGATAAATAGCCCATACATAAAAGACTTTCTTAAGGCTCTAGGGCGAGAGAACTTAGAAGTTTAGCTACATTACTTTTCAAAAGATTGAAAGATAACTGGTAGCTCAATCATTGTCCAATTCTTCAATTCAACGCCTGGAGGAGTTGGATACACAAGTGAATTTTCCATCTGACCTGGCGTTATCCCATCTTCCACCATATGAATTGAAAGCCCAGAGATAGCACCTTCTAGTGTTAGGGCATGCTTTTTCTTTGTGAGTTCATTTGAGTCTGAATAAAAGTATCCTCTTGAACAAAATGTTTCATAGAGAGGAGGAAAATCCAACTTATTTGACTTGTTTTCATGCCTTATCCTCTTCTTTCTCTTGATGTTTTCTATCTCCTCCTTAGTGGGTTCATACCCCAAATCGAACCTTCCTTCATTACCAAGCACCACCAATGGCTTCTTAATTCCCTGAAGGTCTTTCCCAAGTCTCTTCATAGGAAGCCAGCCTTTTTCAATTATTTGTTTGACAATCATCGTACAAAAGGCTGGGACAGGCATTTTTGATCTTTCGCCTATGTGACTTGCACTGACAAATTCAAAAGATCTGAAAGAATATTCCAAGGACTCTTCAGCCACATCCACATAAGGCACGGTGGAAGGTTAGGTCACCAACAAATCCTCTTCTCTAGATATTGAGACCGCATTGCCTTCCATGACAAATTTAACCTTTTGAAGTAGGGATGATGGCATAGCACTTGTCATATGGATCCAAGGCCTATCTAACAAACAGCTATATGAAGATGTTATGTCCATGACTTGAAATTTCACATTGAAGGGACAAGGACCAATTTTCAAAGGCATTTCAATATCCCCTAACACCTCTCGTTTGGTCCCATTAAAGGCTCTTACAACCATATGGCTGATCTTCATATCCATGCGTCAATTGGAAAACGAACCAAAGTGGTCATAGGCATGACGTTAATGGAGGAACCATTATCAATAAAGACCTTAGCCAAAGTATGAATCTTGCATTTGGCCGTGATGTGTAGGGCTTTAGCATTATCCCTACCATTCGGGGGAATTTCATCATCCTTGAAAGCAATGAAATTGGTGGCCATCAAGTTTTCAACAATGTGGTTCACGTTTTCAATAGATATGTTATGAGCCACAAATGCTTGATTCAGCACTTTTAACAACGCATTGCGATGTGCTTCAGAATTCAAAAGCAATGAGATCAAAGATATCTGGGCCGGCATCTTCTTCAGCTGTTCGGCCACACTATACTCACTATGCTTGATTATTTTCAGAAATTCGCAAGCTGCTTTTTCAATGACTGGCTTCTCCAATTCTTCATCGGGGATTACCACTGGATTGGTTTTATCCTCTTTTTCCACATCATTTTCTTTCCCCTTTTCTTTTTCGAGCATTATCGGAGTATAACATCGTCCACTATGAGTTATTCCTCTTACTCCGATTATATTGGCAGCATCTGTATCAGCGAAAACTGAGTTACTATTCTGGCCTCGGACCATGACATCACAATCGTACTTCCAAGGTACCGTCTTATCATTTTGGTATGAAAAAGGTTTTGGAACATTGACGGTCATAATAGGCGTGTGAGTACGCCTAGATTATGGTTTTCCTTCATAGAAGATGGTCAACGGTTTGACTTTAGCAAGCCTTGAGGATTCTTCAATTACATTCGCTGACCCCAAACCATACTTTTCATAAAACTCGATTTGAGATGAATCCATCAGTTTTTGCAGCTTTTGACAAAATTCAACACAATCTTCGATGGAATGTCCTATCACCCCCATATGGTATTTGCAACTCTTTCTTGGATCATGTTCACCATGATGAGAGTCCTTATTCATTGGTGTTGGGTAAAGCATATCAGCTTTCAGCAAAGCATCGAATACTTGAGCCATGGGAGTTTGTACCTCATCCACATTTCTTTTGATTATCTGAACTCTACCATCACCCAAGGCATTGACTGTTGCCCCTATATGGTCTGGTAAAGGATTAACATTGACATTAGGTTTTACCTTATCTTCGAAGTTTAACAAGCCTGTCTTGACCAAGCCCTGCACCTTGTATTTCAGAGCTATATAATTTTCTATAGCATGACCTGTGATCCCATAGTGATAGTTGAAGTGGCATTGGAGTCATACCATTTTGGATATAGAGGTTTCAATGGCTCAAAATGAACAGGTGCGACAAGGTGGTTCTTGATGAGTTAGGGAAGCAGTTCAGTATAGGTCATGGGTATTGGGTCAATTGGGGCTTTGTTTCGAGGTCCTTTTTAGGTGTTGGCCAAATTGTTTGGTTGAGGAGTGGGTTGAGCTGTTTGGCGAGGTATGGGGGAAAATGCTGAAGGACGAACATGAGGTTGGAAATTCGGTTATGGTGATGGAGGGTATAAATAAGGACTAGGAGCCACATTATTTATGGTAGGATAAGGTAATGAGTAAATTGGATATGGGTGATATAGGGTCATGCCTCTGGCTTGTTGCTTTTCATAACTTACCATTTGCACCTCTTCCTTTTTTTTGGACACCCCTCCATTCTTTTGGCTCGATGTTTCTCCACTCTCAACCTTCCTATTATTGATAGCGTTTTCAATAATCTTGCCAGATATCACATATCTTCGAAATTTTTAGTGGCGTTCCCAATCATCCTATCATAATATGGAGGCCGAAGAGTGTTGACAAACAGTACCGTAATCTCTTTTTCAGTAAGAGGTGGTTGGACTTGAGCAGCCATGTCCCTCCATCTTTGTGCATATTCCTTAAAGCCTTCAGTAGCTTTCTTCTCCAAACTTTGCAATGATAGACGATCAAGGGCCATATCAACCACATGCTTATATTGAGCAACAAATGCCCTCGCTAATTCCTTCCATGAGTGAATTCGAGTCCTATCCAACTGGACATACTACCTAGCAGCTGAGCCTGTGAGGCTATCTTGGAAAACATGGATCAGTAGCTTATCATCATTGGTATAAGCAGCCATTTTCCTGCAATACATGGTGATATGAGTCAATAGACACTTAGTCCCATCATATTTTTCAAAGTCCGGAGTCTTGAACTTTGGTGGAATCACAACATCAGACACTAAGCAGAGTCCAGCAACATCCATGGATCCATTGAAATCCATTCCCTCTATTGCTCTAAGCCTTTCCTCTAATAAGATCATCTTTTGGGAACTTGGTTCTTCAGAAATTTCAACTTTCACATTCTCGACTTCTTTTGAATCATCCAAGTTAGGAACTTGGATTTGGTCAAGTGGTTTTGTAGCAGGTGCAGGAGCAACGTTTTCTTGAAATTGGACTGGACCAGTTGTTGGCACATATGGATATCCTCCCATGAGTGGAGGTGGTAGTGACTCATGATATGTTTGAGCATGGTAAAAACCTGGAGGATATAAAGGGGTTTCTGGGTTGACTCCTTCAGCTGCCCCTTTTCCTTTGTTAGGATTCATGAGCAAGTTCATCATTTTCTCAAGCTGACCCTTCATTTCCTCTTGAGTCCTTTCCGTTTGTTCAATCTTGCTTGCTTGTTTTTCAGCCATTGCTTTTGCTTGTGCACAAGAGTTGTAGGAGTGACGAATTATTTTAGATGATCGAGCTATCCTAGAACCTTTATTACCACAAATTTTAATAATCAGGATATCAATTTTAATCCCATTCTTTTTAGAGTCATGTTTCTTTTTATGAATGCATGAATGAATGAATGCATGATGTATGATAAGAGTACTTGCCATACAACACTTTATAGATAAAAGGAATCTTTATTGAAAAATTGTCTTAAAATTTCTCGACAACATTCATGAAAATCCTAAAAGAAAATCCTAACATTGCAAATGAAATCCTAATGCTTCCAGAGAAACTTCATAATCTTGCGATAATGGTATTGGTCTTCCTCCAAGAGCTCGAACAATTCCTGGCCATTTGGTTGGAAAGGATGCACACTTGCTTTCAACACTTTGATTCTTTCATTCATTTCATCGGCCTTGTGAGCTGCCTTGCTAAATTGGTCGAACATATGGCCCAACAGGTTTTGTTTCTTCATATTGGTATTTCTGACTTGATCACATTCTTCTTCCAATAGCCTTAGTGATACAACTATCTCTTCACATTCTTCCTCTTGTTCTTCCAGTTGCAATCGCAGCTTGTCATTCTCTTCTTCCACCCTTTGAAGTTCAGAAGTCTTGAGTGAATAAGTCTAGTTAAGATCCTTGAAGGCCATCTTCCAATTGTCACAGTCTTGGTTGAGCTTTTGGACCTCCCTATCTCGTTTTTTTAATTCTTCTTTTGTCTTGACCAACTCAGTTCGGTGCCTTTTATTCTCATGCTCCATCTCTTCATTCTCTTGTTGAAGCTTTTCATTTGGCTCGCTCCAACGTGAGCAATGGATCAGGCAGTGTTGGTTGTTCCGAAGAATGGGAACCACTTTCTCTAGGGAGTATGATATTTTTGGCCCGCCTAGTGTGCCACACTGAATATTCAAGAGCAGTATCATATGTAAGTCTCCCTTGACCTACCCTAACAGTTTACTTCCATGCTTTGACAATTTCTTCAATCTTTCTTAGGGAGCCCTTATCATTATAAGAGAATTGCAGCTGATTGACCCCTTTTGTCATTGGAATGAACTGCTCAGACCCAGATTGCCTTCGAACCATGATAGGAGCATAGCTGATAGCACCCCATAATCCCAAGAGAGAAACCCAAGAGTCGCTCCCACAATCATAGAGAATTGATTCATGTCTCATCCATGGTGCTCTCCATACTACATCTTGGCTTTCAAGTTTGCGCAAAGTCATTATCCAATCCGCTTTTGACTTCGATCTCGGCCACTGACTATCATGAAATTCCTTGATAGGAATGCTAGAAGAGAGATAAGGTTTTCGAAATTTGACTTCTTGCATTCGAGGTGACTTTTTATCCAGATGTATAGCAGATGAATGCACCCAGTAAATCGTCCAGTTCCTTCTTGACAACAATGATTCAAGGATCGAATAGTTTCAGCAAGAATGGCCAGTGCTATGTTGACATAGTGCTTGATTTGATCAACAACATATACTACTGAGGTCTCAACATAACCCAAAACCTTTGGAAAAATGACCATCCCATAAACTGCTAGAGCCATTGCATTCATGCGTGTTTCTTCATTAGGATGGTTATGGATAAAGCCTCGTAAAAAATCCCAATGGGATGCAATCTGTTTTGCTCTTTGACTTTACCCTTTTATCAGTCTCTAACGAGCCGATTTCAAGTAAGTTAGCCAACTTTTTCCGGTAACCAGCTTTAAACCTCCAATAAATCTTGTCAAGATTTAGATGATCGAGACGAAGTAAGATTGAATATTCTTCAATCGTTGGCACCATATCAGCTTTGTTGAAAACGAAACACCTATAAGAGGGATTCCAAAATTGTACTGTAGATCGGATCATATCTTTATCCACTCTAACTGGAAAAAGTAAGGCCATATCCCCAAATTTTTGTCGAAATGAGTCTTGTCTTACCCCAAAAATTCCAAATAGTGATCAAATCATTAAGGTCATTCTGTTCGAGGTCCAGATGAATCTTCTCAGGGAGTGTAGACACAAAATTCGGTGGTAGGCAGTCTCCTATCTTCTTTTGAACCCCTTCTAACTTGGTTTTCAATACCCTAGAGGACTCACACTTGGCCGTCACAGATTCGAGTAGGTTTTCCATGGATGTAGACTAGATTCGATCTACCTAAAACTATTGTGTAGCAAAATGATGATCTGAATGATGCATGATGTTGAACAAATAAAACAAAGTAGTTAGTATAATAAATAAACAGTAAAAGCAATAAATAAAACATAAACATATATACAAGGAATAAATATGTCCTAAATCGGGTAATTTTCTACACAAGGGTGAGGCAGGGCTCTATCCTAAAGTTGGCCACTTAGATGTTTATTATATGCTGGGTTTGGATATTTGACCAATCTAAAAAGGTCCCCAAATTGTTCCTTAACTTCATCCATGGAGGATGAGTAAGGCACCTCGATTCTCGCCCATTATAGGCTCCAGTCGAAAAGGGTTCAATTTGGATAGGTGTATTTCCCTAGCCACTGCGGAGGTTATAACCTCACGAAAGCTTCGGTAATTTACACCTTGAGAGTGTTTCGCTAGCCCATGCAGAGATTATCACCTCATAAGAGCGTAGGTACTTTACTCCTCCTAAAAGGACGAGCCCGGGTAGAGGGCTTATGTTATGCACATGCACGTGTAGTGTGTGTAAGAACATTTAATAAATAAGAACAATAAACATGCAAAGATATCAGATAAAGATAAAAATATTTAAAGACCATTTACTTAAACCTAGGGTAACATATGACTAATTAATGGCTCGACTCTCTAAAGTCCCCAGTGGAGTCGCCAAACTATCATAATGTGTCAAACGCGAATTCGGCATGCTAGACGCAAATTGTGGAGTCGCCTCTAATCATCTTTATTAGGCGTGATTAGTCACCTATGAGAATCTATCCAATTTATAGTAATCCTAAGCTCAACGAGGGCACATAAAAAGGATAGGTCCTAGTCTATATTACCAGAACTAAGTTCGAGAGTACGGTTACGTGTGGGGAAGGATTAGCACCTCCACAACGCCCATCCGGGAAGACGATACCTAATTAGTCAAATATTACCCTAGGTTTTTTTTAAATGGTCTTTAATTTAAATATTGGAAAGATTCGAAAAAAAATTTCCACCATTCGAGACTGATTTTTTGAATCCATCTCACCTCATGAGTCTTCAAAAGAAACCGTTCGTTCTTATGAAGAGGCTCTATCGTTGGATTTAATAAGTAATTTATGAAAGAAGGATAATTGTAAATCTTAAACTAAATTATTTTATATTTATTATTTAAATTTAAGAATATTGGAAAATTCCAAAAATACTTTCCACCATTCGAGATTGATTTTTGAAATTCTCCTCACCTCAGGAATTTTCAATAGAAACCATTCGTTTTTATGAAAATCTGTCTTGGCAAGTCTCGATTTATTCTTAATTTAAATTGTTATTAAAAATGAATTTTAACTAATGAAATTAAATACAGCTAAATAAATAATCATAAAATCATGTTAAATATTAACAAATAATCAACAAAATAAATAATCAATTTAATAAAATAAATAAACAATTACAAAAAATAAATAAACAATTAATAAACAAACAAACAATTAATCAATCAATAAAATAAATAAACAAATAAAATAAATAAATAAATTTATAGGATTAATGATCAATTAAAGTTCATAATAAATACAAAAAATAATGTAAGATAAAATACAAAATAAAAATGTAACATAATATAATAAAGAAAATATAATATAATATAAAATATGTAATATAATATATAATAAAGTAAATAATATATAATAATAATGAAATATATAATAAAAGAAATAAGAAAAAAAAAACCTAAACTACATTTGGGTTAGGTCGCCGCACGGACCCTCACGTGGGTCGCGTGCGGGTCGCGGCGACCCGACTACCCCCATTTTTTAAAATTTTTTTTTTGTTGTTTCATTTTCAAAGCTTTAAAAAAAAAAAAACAAAAGCAAAAACAAAAGCAAAAACGTTTTTCTCTTTTAAAAACAAATCCCAACCTTAATATGAACCCAGATTTCGGTGACCGGAATCTTCAACCGTTGCCGGAAAACTCAAGATTTTTCAGTTTTCGATCGTCGAAAATTGAAAATTTCCCAAAAAATTATTTTTTTCCCAAAAAAAATAGTTTCTAAAACTTCAAATCGGCTCCAGATCTTTAAAAATAATAATAATAATAAGAAAAAGAACAATCTTTTTACTTTGAACATTACTTTAAACTTTAAAAATAAAATATTTTTTTAGAAAATATACCTAAAAAAAAAAAACAAAGCCCTTTTTTTTGCTGTTGTAGTCGCTGGTTTGCTCTGTGATCGTGTCTGTCTGTGTGTGTAGAGGCATGGGTATATATAAGGATTTAAATCCAAGGCAGATCCGATCTTTCCTGTTTTTCCTTTTGATTTTTTTTATTTTTTCTCTGACTTTCCCTTGATTTTTCTTTAATGATTGAAATCCAAAATTTCCTTTTTGTTTCAGATTTTTTTCTTTGATTCCAAGGAATCCTAAAATATCAAATTTTCATCCAACGAAATTGATTACACAGATTCGGTAAACCCCTTTTTTATTTTTTTTATTTTTTAATTTTTTTTTAATTTTCTTTGATTTTTCTTGATTTTATAAATAATAATAATAATGATATATAATAATATAAATATATAATAATGGTAATAATAATAATAGTAATAATAATACTAATAATATATAACAATAGTAATAATAATAATAGGAATTAAAATAATAATAAAAAAAAATAATATGGGCCAGTCAAATGATTCCAAAGCTCAAATAATTGTAGACTCGAAAAAATTAAAAAAAAAAAAAAAAACTTAATGGACTTAAATCAAATCTACCATTTATTGGACATAGACTGGTCCTAAGTGGACTCCAAAGTATAATAACAATCCGATAACAATTGATTTTGCAAAAGTTAAATTTTATTTCGGATTAAAAGATCCGAATAAAATCGGGTGTCTACACTACTTTATAGTTTAACCATAAGATTAACAAATTTTTCATTTTTACATTTTTTTTACCAAACAAAACCTTAATTTTTTTTATGACGACAATTAAGGTTATATTATCCAACGTTTCAATTTTCTCGGTAGCTTTTTTTTTTTTTTTTTTGGTCAATCAAATAATTTGAAAGTTTCAAATTTTGAAACGAGAAAAATAAGATTCGTAAGATGGTAAAAGCTTCTAACTATGTAACCAAAGATCACATTTATCCTGTTCTAAAAAATAAATAAAAAATCATATTTATCCCATACCGAAAAAAAAAGATTGGTAATATTGTTTTGTTTAATTAATTATTATCTCTTGAATTGTTTTAATTTTATTACATTTTGGGCATTGTGCAAAGAAGTTAAAATTCAGATAATTTTTAGGTAAAATATTCAACTTGCATTCTCATGTACTAATGTGTGAGTGTAAGCCGAGATGAAGGGAAAAAAATGATTTGAATTTTTATTTGATGAGTTTTATGAAGCATAATTTGTGTTTGCCAAGTTGCTCTTAAAGTCATTATTCATCTCCTAAGGGACCAAATGAGCATATTTTGAAGGTCAATATGTTGAATTAAAATGAATTTATGCTTGTATAAAAATGGAATGAAACTATGAAGATTTTATTTTCTTTGTTAATTGGAGCAAGGTATTTTTGGACTAGACTTGCTCAACGCCTAGTAGCTCGCTCGATCCGTTTGACTCGGCCTGAATTGGGTTGGATTTGGATAAAAAAAAATTGTAATTCGAGCCAATCCGACCCAATTAAATTATTATTCATTAAATAAAAATATTTTTTATTTATATTTAATTATAAAATATAAAAAATTATTTTTTAATATTTTAATAATACATGAACAATAAAACGAGCTTACGGGCCTGCCCGAACTCAGTCCGAAATGAACTTGGATAAGGAAAAAAAAATTCGAGTCACAACTGACCCATGAGCAGGTCTATTTTATACTTTGTTTGGGATTAATCTTTTTCGACGAATTTAAAAGAACGTACTCCCTATAATTAGGTGTATTCAAAATTTTATTTTTAAAATGTCTCAGAAAGATCGAACATTAAAGAAAGGAGGTTTGTTTTCTTACCGACTAAACTAACCCTTATGAGTGAATCTATGGAGATTAATTAGAGAGAAAATTTTCAAACCATTATAAAAACATTAGTCAAAATATTATTATTAAGAACGTTTTTAATGATTGGTTACAGTATTACCTATAAGATTTAATATACACATAAAAAAATAATTAGAAGTTGTATCACTACAAAAAATTGAGTTAGCAATAAAAAAAATGTTAAGAATCTCTTTTACAGGAAATATGCCATAACTTTTTATGCAAATACCTATTTAAATAAAATATTAAAGTTTATATATATATATATATATATATATATATATATATATGTTACATTTACAAGTAGAATCTCATATAAGAGGTGAATAAAACACGTAAATCAATAAAAAAATAAAAAAAAAAATAAAAACTAACATATAATTAAACAAATTTAAGGCAAAATTAAATTAAACTCTGAAAATTGAATTTAAGAATTCAAGATTTCGAGAACCTCTTCCTTGCCGTTGAAACAAGGCTACATTGGCATAGAGTATTTTTCTGCAGAAAGATCTGTGATAGTTACAAAATATGATACAGAAGTACTTGGAACCTATGTTACCCAGATTTGAGATGAGTATCGAATACGGATATGTGTCCGACATGAGTATACTCAATTTTTTTTAAGTTTTTCCATATATTTGGAAGGCCATACCTTCTTACCCATATACAAATGGATGCAAATGTCTTATAAGGATACTTTAAAAAAAAAAAAAAAAATGAAGAGTCCAATACCCATAACATGGAACATATTTATTTCCAGCATGTGATGTAGCATAATAATGGTGGTACGCTGTTTTAATAATAAAGCTATATCCTGATAGCAAACTCAAAGCTTGTCACTAAATTTCTCTTCACTTCAAAATCTTGCAGATTATCTGAGTTTCATTACAATTTAACACATATTGTGACTTCTAGAAATATTATGATTTATGATATATATGTGGTGGAAGTGTTCCACAAACATCAACAGACTTTTCTAGGCATAGAAACAAAAAGGGAGGGGAGGGTACCAGTATCTTATCTGGCCTAAAAAAAATGCCTCAAGAGCATCTCGGATTCTCGGTTCACCAACCAAGCTTCTTCAAGAAACCCCTAGTTCTCTTCCTCATGCGTGTAAAAACGATAACAATGCAAGCAAGGATCCAAGGAGGGAAATCTCCACCGAAAATGTTCAATTTCTTGATCCATTCGGGAGTATCCTTCACTATCAGAGCTATCAAAAGTGTTATAATTGCTATTCCTACCAAGATCTTGGTTATAAGTTTGATCAAAGAATCCTGAGATCAAGAACAAAATAAAAGCCACATGTCATATCAGCTTATGCAGTAGCCATATATCATAAGTATCATGAAGAGTTGAATATAATTTCCAGTTATCAGCCAAAGAAGCAGATAAGCCAAGATGAATACAACATTTGAAGCAGTCCAGGCTCCATGGCCATGATTTATTGCCCACAAACCCAGCAACTTACTCATCAACTGCATGCACACACACACACACACACACACATATATATATATATGTTGGTTTCTAGACTTCAAACCTAAAAGCACAAGTAGACTTAAACAAGATCATAGGAAAGAAAGAGTGGCTATGTCAAAGAATTTTTAAGATCGAAGCAATGGAGGAACAGGTAAATAAATATAAGAAGCTACCAAAAGAGAGAGCATACTTCATACAATCAGCTCTTTTAAGATCTATTTAATTGCTTTAGATGAACAACTGAACATACATTAAAATATTGGAACATTGGAGATACCGAACACGAGTTGGGATCTGCAACATGAATCATCAGTTGAGAATCGTGTGCATAGGAAGGTTTATACAGTCTAGGGGCTAGTACACAACAGATATAGCACATTATTTATTAATTTTTTTTTTGGTACATATTATTTATTTATTTGTATCAGGTGTGGGTGGGTTGGGGAAAATTATTTGAAGAAGGTAAACATAAAGCAATCTCAAGGTTTAGTTGGTTTAGGGATGCACTCCAATCCTTGTTTCACTTAACACTTATGTTACTCGGATTCGAGGAAGAATGTCAGATACGGGTATGTATCCGATACAAGTATGCTCAATTTTTTCTAAGTTTTTTCATATATTTGGAAAATCGTACTCCCATACCCATATCCGAATATGTGTCGTACACGGATGTCGGGCACGGGTAATTTAGGGAAAATGAAGAGTCGGAGTAACATAGCTTAACACCATATTTGCATTTGACAAGTAAAAAATCCAATTAGCCCACCGAAAACAGTAGGTTTTAACCTGAGTTAAATGAATTTATCTGGTCTTTTTATTAGTAAATTTAAGCCTTATCACCCTAAGGTTTAAGCCATGGTTCTCAAAGCCATGACAACTGCTTCTAAGTTCTAAGCATCCCACCATGACTTGATTATGCACTACCAGATGAGAATACAAGGGTTTAAATAGCTCAACATCCTTAACATAATCAGTGTAAAATACTCCCTCCATTCAGGGTTCAGTGCTAAAATTTTCAATTTATTAATTATACACTATATATTCTAGTAATTTAGATTACTTCAAAGCTCCAACCTAAAAAAAAAAAAAAAAAGCCTTGACAATTAGCTAAAGCTTGTAAGGCTCCATATAGTTTATTGCTTTCAATAATTATTTTTTGCTTTTTACATCTTAAAAAAATAGCTACAAAAGCAAAAGGCAAATGGCAGATAGCGAAACCATAATGGCTTAAAAATGAATAATGACCAAAATGCAACACCAGTACTAATATAAATATAATATAGTGATTATCTGGACTTCGGGTGAGTATCGATATGAATATGTGTTCGCACGGGTATATTCATTTTTTTTAAGTTTTTTCATATATTTGAAGGATCACACCTCCATACTCATGTCCAAATATGTGTTAAATACATGTGTCGGACACAGATTCTTTAAAAAAAAATGAAGAGTTCGGCTAACATAGGTTATTTTACAAAATCACGTGTTTTCTTTGTTCTCTAAAAGAATTACACCTTCAATCTTTAATTTCAAAATATTGTTTGTTCATGTAACCATGCCTATATTTTGAATTTTGTTTTTTGAAATCTTTAATTTCAAAAAAGTCACGGATGTTGCTACTAAAAAAATATAATTTTGATCCTTAATTGTTCAGAAATATGTACTACTTTACATCCCAAGTAACTTTTTAGTTCAATTCAAGATATAAATTTGATTAAATTATGAACAATATATTTTTGATATAATTCATATTAAAAATCACAAATAACCGATAATCATGAAAATGGAGAGAAATTTGAAATTACCGTTGGTTCGCCGTCAATGTGAACCACCGATCCGTCCTTGTATCCAATAATAGACCATCCATTTCTCGGATGAAATCGGATTGGGACGCCACGACCCGACTGGGTATCGAAAGCGTAAATCGATTTGAACCCGTATTTCTCCAGTACTTCTCGGACCTCCAACTGGTCCTGGTCCCATCCTCTCAAGCTCGACTTGAACACGTCGATCGGACCCTTGCCTCGTCGATACAATCGGATCTCTACTTCGGGCACTTTCGTCTTCACGGTTCTTGGATTCGGGTGGGATTCCGGGTTGGATTCAGCCTCATCTGTTGTGCCCTGGGTCGATGCTTCGATTTTTCCGGTTTCTTCCATTTTTGTCAAAAGCCGGCCGGCAGGTCGTTTTACTGGCTGTTGGCTTGCTATTTATAGTTTACGAGGAAAATAAAAGGGAAGGTGGTTTTTTTCCTCTGCGGTGAGTCGCTATCCAATGTGTTTAGGTGCTGAATGCGATTCTGCCACGTGTTTATTATAATAAAGAATCTAAGAATGTAGGTTTTCCTACTCAATTTTATAAAAGATAAATAGTATTTCATTATTTTTTTATGGTTTCGGTTAATGCGTATTTATAAATACTAATTAAAAATTATTTTATTATCATTTTAGAAAAAAATTTCATTTAATAAATTATTTTTACTAAATTTAAGAAAATATAATGCATTAATTATAATTTTTTTTTTTATAAATATCACTTTAACCAATTCATGTCACTGGTTAACACTTTCTTTATATTTATATATATATATATAGAAAATATTAACCAATGTCTAGTGGCACTGATTAAAGTGATATATATATATATATATAAGTATAATTAATGCATCAATTTTTTTTTTAATTCAATAAAAATAATGTATTAAATGCAAAAAGCTTTTCTCGAAATGATAAATAAAGAATCTTTAACTTGTGTCTATAAACACCGATTAAGCAGACCCATGGATATATATATATATATAATATTTATTTAGTTCTAAAAATTAGAGACAATTTTTATTTGAAGGAAAAAAATTTTGAACCTCACTCTTTTAAAATTTAAATAAAAAATACATGTACTTATTATTAGACCTACATGTCTAAGAGTTGGATTATCAACCCAAACTCGAAGTTTCACCCGATATTTAGAAAGGTTTAAATAAAAATATTAAGTTCGAAAAATAAGTTTGGATAAAAAAAAAATAAAGCTTGTTTTAAAACGAGCTATGTTTTGGACATAGCGTTTTTTATCCAAACCTGACCCGATCTAATCCGTTTTACTATTATTGTATATCAACTTGACCTGACACGACTCATGTATAAATCTACTTACCATTAAATCAAATTCAAATACAAATTAGAAAAATATATTATATAGCAATAAACCTTCAATGTTCAATTTTGTGAAATAAGCACCATAATAGAATTTTTAACTATTAACTCTTTAATCATGTATCAAAATTTTCTAAATATTTGTTTTTTTAAGTCTCTAAATATTAGTTGAAACTTTTTCTTATCCCAAATGATGTTGTTTAATTTTTCAAGTCCACTCTCAATTCATAATTGATTGATATTTTTAAAAATGTCTAGAGGTTTATAGGCATTGATACATCAAAATATTTTTTATTCAATGTATTATTCTCGTCAAATTTTTTAAAAAATGCATTAATCATAAAACATTTTTATTAAATTTTACTTAAACCAATGCTTATTACCTGGATTTAAGATTTGCAAAAATAATACTTAAAATTTTTTAATATTAAAACTTTAAAAAATTTCTATCTTGAAATTTTAAAGATAAATTATCACTACCATTAGTGGAGTTCTTAAATTTTATATGCAAAATTAGTAAGGTGACACATACTCTATAAGATATATTAAAATAATTAATTAAAAAAATAAAACATATAACAATCTCGTAATTTCGCTTGTGAAATTAAAAAATTTAAATTCAAACGGTCTTCACATTTGTACTTATAATTCAAGAAAAATTTTAAATAGGTTACATAAAAATCTCTAATTAATCCTTGTTCATATAATTGTAAATATATACTATATTTTCTTTTCTTTTTTTCCTCTTTACATAGTTAAAGACTAATATTATTTTTTTTTCAATTTAAAATAAAAAAGTTCACATCTAATTTTTTTGAAATTAGATAAATATACATATTATTGAACAAGATAAGGGATCTACTTACATTAGTGTAAAACTAGATTGATTTTACACACTTTCATAACTTTTTATACGATTTATATTTTAACAAACCGATCGTTGGATTTAACAATATAATTGTACTGGTCGTGCACGTAAAGTTTCGAATCGATCTGATATCTCTATCATATCGATCGAGAATACTGTCTTTTTCAATATATATTTAACGATTAAAAGTTTTTTACGTTGAATAAATGTTACACATTTTTAATTTACTCGAAACTCGACGTGCGTGATTTACGTGAATAAAACATGAAATATGACGGTTGGATTAAACAAATATAAATCATATAAAAAATTACGAATGTATATAAAATTAATTTAATTTTATACTAGTGTAAATGGATCCCTCTTCATTGAACAATAGTTGATGCAAAGATGAGATAAATTCTTAGTAGTGAAATTGTGGGAGAATCTAGAATTAAAAGGGTCAAGGCTGATGACCCATGTAAGCTATAAAATCAAGTGCTCACAATAAAAAACTACCTAAATTATCTTAAAATGATCAACTATATATAGCATTTTATTTTATAATATTTACAACAACAAAAAAAAAACGTTTTTTTATGAAAAAAAATTATTTGAAAAAATATGATTTTTTTCAACGAATTTTTTATAGAAAAAATATAATTGACAAAAAAAATAAGACGAGAAAATGTTTTTCAATAATTTTTTTACCATTTGAATATTGAAAATCAAACAAAGAAAAAAAATAAAAACAACCGAAAAATAAAAGGAACAAATAAAAACAAAATCATAACAAGTTCAGTAAAAAATTGATTGGGCAAGACATAAAGAAAATGATAAAATAACATAAAAAGAACAGAGATTAGAAGTCACATAATCTCATCAATGAGCTATGACAAAGCATGCAACATGGAAGCCTTCGTAAACAAAAAAAACATACAAGATAATCCATGAGATTCAAAGGGATTGTAAAGTTAATCATTTACATGTGCCAATCCTTTATAAGCCATACTTAGAGTTTATAATTTTAGACTTATACGATTACACCTATATAAATACGATATTAACAAATAATTAAAATATAATATAAAATATGATAACACGAATACACAAACTGTCAAAATATATATAATACGAATTATTAACGTATCAAAAAATAATACTAATACCTAAATTATCAAATCTAGACGTACTTTTTCACAAGCTATTAAAGAGTGTTCATAAATCTTTTGAATCCAATATGCGATCACGTTCTTTATAAGCCATACTCCTTTCCAAATAATTAAAAACTGTTTTTGAATTCTAAGATTCAAGTTATCCTTCAATTGAGGGAGCAACAATTGCTTGGCACGTGATTAGTAATTGTAAATTTTTTTTTTTATAATTATCACGTGTTGTATTTATATTATTTTTTTTATGTTCTAATCATATTAAGGATATTACATATATATAAATTTTGACACGTTATGTATAGATTTTGACACATTCGTGCATTCGTGTTGTGTTAGTGTTATTTTTTCGTGTTGTATTGTGTTTTTAGTTATTTTTTTCGTGTTCGTGATATGTCCGAAATTGTCAGATCTAATTAGCACTATTCAAATAACTCTCAATTTTGTGTCACGCTATTTTTTTGTGGCGCGTTGGTAGATTTTGACACATTCGTGCATTCGTGTTGTGTTAATGTTATTTTTTTGTGTTGTTTGTGTTTTAATTATTTTTTCATGTTCGTTTCCTGTTTGAAATTGATAGGTCTAATTGCAACTATTGAAATAATTTTCAATTTTGTGTTAAGTTCGTTTTATATAAATTTTGACACGTTCGTGTATTCATGTTGTGATCATGTTATTTTTTTGTGTCGTGTCGTACTTTAGTTATTTTTCATTTCATATTCGTGTGTGACACAATTCAAATAACTTTTAATTTTGTGTCAAGTGTTGTATAATGATTGGTTCTTTATTTTATTTTTTTTGAAAAATAAAGTCATATTAATTTTTTTATTTTTATATTATTAAATAAAAATTATCGTATTGATAAATTATCGGTATAAATTAAAATATTAAATAATAATATGAGATGGGTTGATTCGTTGATGTAAGTAAAAAAATTTCAAACTTCTGGTGTTGAATCAAAAGAAAAAACATTATGATGATTAAATAGTAAAAAAAAAAAAAACTATGTTAAATGATGTTATAAGTTATGAGTTATTGGATGATAGTTGTTAGGTTTATATTTTTTTTATTTTTTATTTTTTATTTTTTAATATGAATAAAAATTATGGATATCAATATAATCTATTAAATTTTGATATCCATGTTATTTTTTTTTTTACATATAATGTACATATAATGAATTAAATTCGTGTATTCGTGTTGTATTTGTGTTATTTTATATCTATATCTTACTTTAAAAGCTGTCATCAAGTTGAGATGTTTTGCATAATTTATCATAGTAATTCAATTTTAACTCTAAATTCATTTTTTTTATGTCATAATCACTACAGCAACGTAGGTCTTCAGCGGAGTTTTTTTTAAAGATTAGCAGCGTTTATAAATGTCGCTAAAAATGTAATGGTATTTTTGGAAAGCGTTGATAAAAGTGCTACGAAAAACAGCGTCGGGGAATTTACCGGTGTTTGAAACAAAAAACGCAGCTATATTAGCGACGTTTGTAGGGATATTTTTCGGCGTTTATAAATGCTAGTGTAGGACTGCGACGGGTGGTATTTAAGAACAAATTAGCAGCGTTTGTCTCCAGAAACGCCGTTAATTTTACAATTTCGTTCTTTAATCGTCACAAATATAGCGACGTTTGTGTTCTAAGAACGCAGCAAAATTTTTAGAATTTTTTAAAATATATATAATTTCTTTTATTTAAAAATTGTAATTAATAATTTAGAGGCTTTTTTTAAAGATTAGCAGCGTTTATAAATGTTGCTAAAAATGTAACGGTGTTTTTCAAAAACGTCGGTAAAACTGCTACGAAAGACGGCATCGGGGAATTTATCGACGTTTGAAACAAAAACACCGCTATATTAGCTGCAATTGTAGGGAGATATTTCGGTGTTTATAAACGCTAGCATAGGACTGGGACGGGTGGTATTTGAGAACAAATTAGCGGCGTTTGTAGATAAAAATACCGCCAAATAAACAACTTTAGCGGCGTTTTCTGTTTACAAACGCCGCTAAAGTTATTTATTTAGCGGCGTTTGTCTCCAGAAACGCCGTTAATTTTAGAATTTTGTTCTTTAATCGTCACAAATATAGCGTTGTTTGTGTTCTAAAAACGCAACTAAATTTTCAAAAAAATTTTAAAAATATATAATTTATTTTATTTAAAAATTGTAATTAATAATATTATTCAATATATTTACATTATAATTTATATTCAGTATATTTACAATATCATTATATAACAATTCTATTGAGAAAGTGCAAAATAATTAACATTTTATTTTATGTGTAAAAGGTAACCAAAATACAAACCTTTTGCAAATACAAATTAAGCACCCAAATTACATAGATATTTGGAACTCAAAGTAGGTTGGCCCTATGAGTTATGATAGGAAAAATCAATCTTATGATATAGTAAGAAACCTTCTGAAATAATAAAAAGTAAATTAAATAAGATAAGATGTGTGGTATCAAATTAAATGAAACAACTAGTGATTAAAGTCAATGGCAAAAGTAAAAGAATTGAGCTCTGAGCTTCATCATCTTGTCAAAATACATTTTCCAATTCAACCCTCAGAACTTTAAAAAAGAGGCAAAAACTTAAATTAAAATCCATAATTTACAATTTACAAAATGTAAAAACATAAAATTGTTACCTTCAAACGAGAATCTTCTAGGAATGAAAGGAGAGGAATAAAATTTTGCTTAAATCTTTGACCTAAAAACTGGTGAATGTAAGGGGATAAAGAGAGAGAGGGAGAGAAAAAATGAGTTTTGTGTTTTGGGTAAAGAGGAAGAGGGATCGGTTGCTGATTATACTTTTAGCAAATGCTAAATCTATCCATCTCTTAAAAAAAAAGCGGTAAATTTTGGCACTCAATTTTTTCAAAATTTAGCGGCGTTTGTATTCTAAAAACGCCGCTAAATTAAAACATTTAGCGGCGTTTTCATAATAAACGCAGCTAAATTAAATCATTTAACGGTGTTTGTATAATAAACGTCGCTAAATTAAATCATTTAGTGGCGTTTGTATAATAAACGTCGTTAAATTAAATCATTTAGCGGCGTTTATATAAGAAACGTCGCTAAGTTAAAATATTTAGCGGTGTTTCTTACCAAAACGCTGCTAAATTAAATCTTTTAGTGGTGTTTCTTATAACAAACGTCGATATATACACTTATCAAAATGTTGCGTTTCGTGTACTAAAAATGACGATAAAGTTTTTGGCGGTAAAAAGAAAATCGCATAATTAGAGAAATAATTAGCGGCGTTTGGATTTGCAAAACGTCGGTAATATAATTAATTTAGCGGCGTTTCCTATGTACAAACGCTGCTAAATTGATTTTTAGCGGTGTTTTACAAAAAAAAATGTCGCTCATTCGATAAAAGCACGGAAGATTACGGCATTTGTAAGTGAAACGCCGCCACTTATACCTCGCTAAAACCCCAATTTGTTGTTGTGAATCGCATTCAATGTATTATCAATGACCATAAAATCGAAGCAACGCGAGAATTCGAACACTAGTATCTCTTCCTAAGTTTTGATTTTCTTTTCAATATGTGAGCCTTAAATTGGTTTTAATTAGAGTTTTATCATGATTTTAGTAGATCACTTTCAACTTGGTAAATTCTTTGAAAAAAAAAATTGTTAAAAATACATTAATAATTAGAATTTTATTATGATTTTATTTTCCTCTTTAATGGCTTTTAAAAAACTTTTTTTTTTATATATATATATATTTGAGGGCTCTTAAAAAACTTTATAAACTAATGAATGTTAAAAATACATTAATTTGAAATACATGCAAGGTCAATAAAACAAATTAAGACATTAATTTAGTGTTAAAGTTGGGTATAGTTTTGGTCTTTGTCTTTTTTAATTCCTAATTCGGTGTTATAGGCCATTAGGCTTACCAATGGGAGTCATAATTTCAAATTTTAATAAAATAAAATATAATAAAAAATGTTTTATAAAAAATATGTTTACAAAACTTATTTCCTTAAAACTTTTTTTTACAAAAAGATCGCAGTTTGTGGATAAAAAAATGATTACAAATGCTAAGATTTGAATTTTAGACTTATTGGATGTCATTTCTTAAGAGTGATTGCATGAACCAACTGAGTTAAGTCACGGTTTCTTTCTCAATACTTTTTCAATATAAGATAAAACCCTCATTATTCAATTTATTTTCTAAATGTTATTATTCCCCAAGGATTAAAACCAAGCCAAAAAAAATACTTTCTTAATTATTAGACCATTTATTATAAATTTTTTTTGGATACAAAAGTCATATTTGATGTAGCAATTTATTTTTTAAAAGTTATAATTCTCTAACATGTAGAATAAATTATCATAACCATGTAGTTTAAGATGGTTTTATAGCTCGTATGATATATCTAGAATTAAAATTATCATTATCTTGTAGTTTAAAGGGAATCTAATTCTCATAAAATACAATTTATTTTTAAGGCAATAAATTATAGAATTAAGACATATAACAAATGCCCATATTTAATTAATTATCAAAATTGTATTCTCATAAAACTTGAATTAAAACTTATTTAACTTCTAAAATGACCAACCTTCAATTTGATTAGAATCAAAATTAATATAATTGTTGATAAGAAAATAATCTTCATTGTTATGTTAATTTTAAATAATACAGAAAAAAAATTGCCTTGGTAAATGACTTTGATCTGGTATTTGTTTGATGAAATTTTGTTAACTAATATATATCAAGTACTATTAACAAAAAACTTATAACTAAGATATGAACTCGAAATTTAGTTAAGTTGGTTCTTGCAGTCATATTTTTAAAGAGGTGGCATCTAATATGTTTAAAGTTCGAATATCAGCATTTACAACCTTTCCCCTATCCGAGTCCCTAAGCTACGACCTCCTTAGTAAGAAAAACAAAATACTTATAATTAAGATATATGATTTTTCTGATCAAGGTTTTGTTCTCTTTTCTTCTCCTTACCAATTTCCATATCTCTATAAACCTATCATTCCATAAATATTATCTATTGCTTATTCCATTTATTTTATCATTAAATTTATTAATAAAAATAATTATTCTACAATGTATTTTGAAAGTATTAATAAAAGAAAAAAGATTGCATTCTCAAAAAAGAATTTATATTTCTTGATCTTAATTCCAACTTGAAAAAATTATTTTGGTTACAAATTTATGTTTCTTTTATATACACAATTAAGATTGAAACAACTTTCATGTAAGGGTTTTTTTTTTAATTTAAATATTAGAAAATATTAACCAGAGCAACCCATTTACTTATAAGTTACAAACAAACTACACAATTTTAGATAATTTTATTCACTCACATGTAACTTTTTCTATTCAAATTGGATTTATGGAAAATGTTTCTTTCTTTCTTTCTTTCTTTTCTTTTTTTAAGAAAACATTTACGTGCATTTCTTCCATTTATTGTCAAGCAAGCTTCATCATCTCTCGTTCTCTTCCATTTTGATTCAATCACAAATAAAATTATATTAGAAAATTAAAAACACTAAAAAAATTTCAAAATTAAACACAAAAATATTATTTGCTAAGTTAAACACCAACAAAAAAAAAGTAGAACCTAAAAAAATTTGCATGACACAAATTAAAAAATAATAAAAGATTAAGAAGAGAAGACATACCCAAAACAAACAAACAAAAAAAAATGAGGAAGAGATAAACAATTAGATTAACTTTGAAAGTAAAGATGGATAGATTTTTACAAACAAATTTAAAAACAAATAGCTATTTATAAAAAAACAGACACACACGAATTTGTAATCGTAAATATAATAAATTTTATAATGACAATCCCATTTAATGTAAAAAAAAAGTAGTAACAATTTCATACAAACTATTTACTCCATCCTTAATAATCTCATTTAATGTAAAAAAAAAAATAATAACAATTTCATTAGAAACAATTTAAAAGTTACTCATATTATATACTTCACATCTATATAATATATATATATATATATACAATTAACTTCTTTAAAAATATAAATTACCCTTATTTACTTAAAATAAAAATTGTATTATATAAATATTCTTTTCCAAGCAATTAAATCCTTTCTTTGTATTTCTTTACAAGCAATAAAAAAAGCTTATAGTTGAAAGAGGAGTAGAAGTTTTATAAAATGTTTGAGTGACCCCATAAATGCACTAACCATCTAAATTGTTGATTGAATAAAAATTAAAAAAAAAAAAGGAAAAAAATCAAACAAAACTTAAATCAATTTAATTTTTTTCTATAGAGAATCTTTTCCCACTTAGTAATAGTATGAGCCCAAGATGAGTTAAGAAACGCGAGACTTTTCAATGAATAATGTATAAATTTGACTAAAAACCAGGTTATTTGTTTGAACCAATTTTAGGATATGATATTTTAAATTTGAACCGTTTTAGATTATTATTTAATAAATAAATTTTATTTTTATTTAAATTTAATTATAAAAATATAAAAATATAAAAATATTAATATAATTTTTTTAAGTATATTTTAAATAATAAAATTAGCTTTTCAAGTCTGACAAATTAAATGAGACCTTACCAAACAAATTTTTTACTATTCAGACCCAATACGATTCATGAACAGTTCTATTCCATGCTACCGGAAAAGAATTATTTTCACAAAGCCTAAAAATATTAAAAGGTGTAACAAATAAAAATAATAATGAATTGCATATATATATATATATATATATAAATTGTTCATAGTTCTTTCAAATAACTTAAAACTGCCCTACCTAAATAAATAAGATTAAGAATTATAGGACAACATAATCAAGAAACTGTCGAGTGTTGTAAGTCCAAGTTCTAGAGTTATTGTTGTTCCCTACACGCTTTGAACTGAAAATGAGGAGCATCCCCGAGGTCAGCTCTTCAATGCAATGCAACAAAAAATAGGATCTGGAGAACAATGTGACAACAATCTCCAACATTCATTTGGAGCAGAAACTGAAGTACCAAGAACAGAACTACAGAAGCTGTAATAGCAAAAACATGCTGCTGACTTCACTAAGAATGCAGTGTGTATCAGGCAGATTTTGAAATTTAAGTCAATTCTTAACTTTATTCTCTGCAAAACCAGGGCACAGCAAGAAAGAACTCAACTTCCCAGAGAAAACCTATAAATGATTAATTTGAACCATGTCTTAATAAATTAGTCAAGTTTGATAACTCAGTTGAGCAGTAATTCCAGCCATTGAACAAATGGCTTAGTCCATTTGGTTCATGCAGCCACCTTTAAGAGGTGGCATCCAGCAGATCTGAGATTCGAATCTCAATATCTACAACCCCTTCCATTATTCCCAAGTTGGGGTCTTCTTTGTACCCCCAAAAAAAAAAGGAGTAATTCCAGCCATTTTAGTATATTTAATGTTTTATAAATGTGACATAGCAAGGGATGAGAAAACTTACTCATGATCATACGCAGGTCCCGTTCTCTTTACCATGTATGGAATTGCCATAATGAAATGATGAATCCAACCATCCTTTAGTCTTTGCTCTTTCGACATAATCTACAAATTGTATCTGAGCATCAGGCACGTCAAGAGCCAAGTCATCAAGAGATTCTTCTACCCTTAAGAAACCCTTTGTCATCTGGTTCATGGTTATGAGCCCTGAGCCAAAACAATGTCCAAGCAAACCCCAAAGTCTTTCATTCTTTTTCTCCATAACCATCACCAGTGCTTTCTTTACAACCTCATGGTGGAAAAATGGCATGCCTAATTCCTTTATGCAGCGATAAGCTTCCCTAATGTCTCCCCCGGATTCATATTCCTCTAATAGCTTTCCTATTTTGTGTTTCACATCCTCAACAGCCCATCCAGGCCTACTGCTACAACCACCACCCCAACACCTTAAGATGCGCTCGCCAGAAAGTCGAGCCTTTAGCAATGACTTTGCCATTTGAAGCACTTTGCCCCCAATAGAGTCTGCCCCCGAAAATTGGCTCCCAACCTCTTCCAGGTGTTGTGGAGCTAAAACTTCATCCACCACTACTCTAGCCAAAAACATAGCAAGATCCTCAACAACAACTGGATTATCTAGAGCAGTGTCATCTGCAGATTCTATCAACATCACAAACCCATTTACTACATCATCTGCAGGAAAACATAAAGATGACAGCAAAACAGATGCCATTTCTTTCTCCCTATTCTTCCGATCCATTGCCAAAGTTATCAACCTTTTAACAAAGATAGCATTCAGTTCACCTGAGGAAGTTTTGTTCTCTGCTTCTAGACAACTACATACCTCTGAGATATCACCAGTCAAAAAATATTCTTGAATAATTGATTGAGACTTCATCTTGAAAGTTCTAGTAAAATTGTCTTCCAATAATCTTTTTTGGGGCTCCAATGATAATGACTTCAAAGATGAAGCACACAACCAACCATCAGATGCCGCCTTAGAAATTAAAGACTTCAGTATCCTCTGCGCGTTTGGTATGTCAAGGGACAAATCGTCAACTGTGTCAATCATCCTATCAAATCCCTTTGTAATTTGACTTGAGTTTATCAGGCCTTCTTCAGCTGCTTCCTTGAGCAGATCCAGTAGTCTATCTTCAGCTTGCCGCCTTTCCATTGCCATAACAAGAGCTCGTTTAACTATTTCATGGTGGAAGAAAGAAACTTTCAAATCCTTGATGCATCTATAAGCCTCTTCCTTGTCACCACTCGCTACATACTCTGCCAACAAGTTGTTTATCCTAGCTTTCACATCCTCAACTGTTTTCTTGCTAACCCTCCAGCGGCGCTCAATACTTTCTGCATGCATAGGAGCTGCTAGATACCCTTTTTCAGCTCTTTTCAAGACTTCCACCCCCTTTGAATCATTAGGTAAGAGTGCTATTTGTTTTTTAAGGAATGCAGGAGGGAGTATGTCATCAACCACAGCTCGAGCTATAAACAAAGCAAGAACATCAACTGTCTCCGGTATATCTACAATCAAGTCATCAGCAGATTCCACCAGTTTACTAAAGCCTCTGTAAACTTGTGGAGCATCAATCACATCAGCATAGAGTGCAGATAATAGAACAGCAGCCATTTCTTTTTCTTGGTCATGCCTATCCATAGCGATAGAGACAAGCTTTTTTACAAAGTAATAGTTGTAGTTGGGCATTGCAAGTTCTCTTAACTCATCGGTAGCTGAGACAACATCATCAGTGGCAAAGTATTCCTCCACTATTATTGTCGCCCTCTTTTTGTATGCATCAAAATCACATGCTGATTTTCTTGCATTAGGATGTCCATATTCCTGCATCAAACACAATTTTCTTCATTTTTTTAATCAAACTGGGCTTTGAATCCTGAAAAGGTGTTAATCATTCTCCGGTAATTTGAAATAACAAAAGAATAGAACAAGAACAAAAATCGATAGAAAGTAGAAGGGACATGTTGTGGACTAACAACCTCACTGCTATCATAGTTTGGGTCATTTGAGTCAAGTGAATAACTGTAATCAGTATCGAGTAACCCTCCCCAAGTTCCTTTACCACCAGAACCACCTGCAAATGAAATTGTTGAACAAGATCAATAATGAACTAAACAAATCTTATAAGCTAAAAGCTTGAATCATTTTCTTTTATAAGAAATGTTTATATGAGTAGGTTTCAAACATATTTTATTGACATTGGAAGAAAAGAACATGCTGTAATCATTTTCAGCATTGGCATATAATTATAATCTACAAGGAAAGTCTCCATCATATAGATAATTCTATGGGGCTAAGAAAAAACAGTAAAGGTTTGGCATCAGCTTTCACATTATCTCCATTGGGATTCCTTGCTGCTCTTTTTCCTATTGAATAATGACAAAAATGATATTAGTATTATTACCTTTCTTAGGAATACCATCTCTTGGAGAATGTGAATGCCTATCATAGTTAACTGGACTTCCTTTGCCATGGACCTGTGTTGACCTTGGAGATTTTCGGGACCTTGGAGAATTTGAAGAAATGGGGATTTGCATTGGAGAAGTAGATAATGGATCTTCACTCCCTGAAGCAGATTGGACAATCTCCCGGCGTTTATCTGATATAGAACCATCAGTGAAGTCCATTTTATCCGATTCTACTCACCAGTTTTCACTTATTCATTCAAGTTGAGGAGCAAGTGCCACCATTAAACTGCCTAGACTAAAAGATGTTGGAAAATCTGGCTGCTAGGATCTCTATCACTGCCTATCATACCTTCATAGGTACTATTCACATTCTACAGCAATGATATTTCATTATCTCGCAGTGCATTCTTTAATGTCTCGATCCAGTTCATCAAGTTCTGCAGAGTTTAGCGAAGGGGATTACAAAAGCTAGAAATAATTATTTGAACAATTCTCAATAATCCTTCAAGAAGAGCAATTATTCATTTAAGATGCCAAAAAAATCACCATTTTTTAAGGTGTAAAGGACTAGTTAATGACTTTATATATTCTGCAATATATCAAAAGAGTCTTAGACTTATTATTTTATAAAAGCAAAAACTGTGAATTCTCAAAAGAAACCCGGTGAAATATATGCACATGGAATTAGATGGGACAATTTGAACACGATAGGTTTAATAAACATGAAAACAGTGTAATAAACAAACACGACACTTTTAAACATGATTATCAATATTAACACGACAGATTAATATACATATAGTATTTCATGTTTAAGATTTTAACATAATTATTTTTGTTATACTTATATTTACACCGTTGACACGAAAAAAAAAAAAAAAAAAAACACAAAACACGATACAGATTCACAGATCTACCATAAATAGAGCATGTCTTGCAAGTACTACGAGAAATATCTATTACTAAATATCTGTTTTATTCAACTATACATTCTTACAAAGATGGGAAATAGAAAATCAAGAAAATGAGAAATGAAACTACAACAAACAAAGAAAATTGAAGTTGTATTGACACCAAAGAACAAAAAAAAAAAAAAACAATGGAGAAAATGCCACAAATAATCTTATCAAAACTATTAAATTGATTCCTAAAAACATTAGTAATAACTTTGAAAAACATCACATAATGTTTATTTTGGCAGGAAGGGAAAAAAAAAAACGAAGAAAATGATTGGTAATTTAATCTTGAAATATATAACAATTAAGACCAATTTCAATAAGCAGGAATTTCGATATTATTGTAACAAACAATTCTAGCATTCAAAATGCAAGTTTTGGATTCGAACATTCATAAACCTATCTATCATTATGTAACTCGATCAAGAATTTAGAAAAAGAAAAGAAGAGAAGATTATATAGCAGAATTTGAAAGGAAAAACAAATCAAAAGCATTGAAAAGTACCGTTCGCCGGAGCGACGTATCACACCGGCGGTCCGATTCTTTTTTTTTTTAAAAGGTTTTTTTGTATATCAATTTTTTTTTTGTGTGCTTTGTTTGTAAGTGATTTCAGATTTTAGTTTAAAAAGAAGAGAGTCAGTTGCAAAATAGTCGTCGGAGTTCCGTTATGGATGGACGAAGATCTGGAAGGAAGTTTGGGATTCAACGGCTAGATTTTGCCTTTTGAAACGGGATAAATTGCCCCGGAAACTCGCCGCTCAATTTGCTCAAATTTTATTTTTATGGTTTTTCTTTCACCCAAACTCAGGCAGCTCGACGCAATTGCCATGCCACATCAAATGATAAATAACAGCCTTGTAAATTGTCAAAAAAATGTTTTACCACCTACTCTATTTTTTTATATATATTTATTTTATTTTTTTGGTTAAAATATATATTTAATTTTTGTTTTTTTATATTAGTATTTGTCACATGTATTTGCACATAAATATTGGTTGATTTATTTATTTATTTGGGAAAATTATATTTACTATTGAGATTTAATAGAAAATATAATTACCCTAAAGTTTGAAAAACACTAATTTATCTCTTAAGGTTTCGCAAAAAATATACCAATATCCTATGGTGCATTTGGACGATGAATTTTAAAGGGGAAATTTATTTGTAGAGAGGTGTTCAAAATTTTAAAATAAAATTACATTGTTTGGCAAAATAAAAATAAGAATTGTCAAAATTCTTAAATTTTGAAAAAAGATTTTTAGATAGCTCAAATTTTCTTTTCAAATTCCACTTGTAGAGGTGAAATTTGTGATTTTTTTTTTTTTTTACTAAGATATTAACATTTATTATGTTCTCTTTTTTTACTTAACTTTTATTTTTTTTCAATTCTAACTATGAAATTTTTTTCATTTTTTATTTTTCATTGTATTAGTAATATTTATATATTTTTGCAAATCTAATGACATCCATGTTGCATATTGTTCTCAATATTTTTTTATTTTATCTCTAATATTATTCTTTCTCTATTATAATTATTTTTTTACCTCATCAAATCTCAATATTCAAAATCTCTTTCTAAAAAATATTTATCCAAACGATACAATTATAAATGCTAATATTTTGAATTCATATAGCGACTTTTGGTTTTTTTTTTTTCAAAAAAAAATAAATAAATTGTAGTTCGGAAGTTGTCATATGATATGGCGACTTCTGAACTAATTTTTTTAATTTAAAATTTATAACCGTTTGAACGGTAAAAAAAACAAAAATTAAAATTGAAGGCAACGGTCAAGTGACTGTTGCCTTCAATTTTTCACCCACCACCCACCCACCCCAAATTTCACCTATAAATACCCCCTCAAATTCATTTTTTCATACAAACTCTCAAATTCTCTTCTCTTCTTCTTATTTCATACAAAAAAAAAAAATCAAATTTTCTCTTAGTGTTGATTTAAAAATGGCTTCATCATTATTGAGGTTGCAAGATAATCACATATCCGTGGTTATATGTCAAGAGGTTAGTAAATATTTTATAATTTTTTATAATTTAATTAATTATCATTATAATTGTTATTATTATTATTTATTATTTTTGTATTAATTTGTTGTTAATTTTTTATAAAATTAGAAAATTATTTTTATAAATTTATAATAATTTTTATAATTAATTATCATTATATGTCAAGAGATTGCATTATTAATTTTTTATGATTTTATAATTATTTAATTTAATTAATTATCAACATGATACTATTCGCGTCTTACATTCGATGAATTTTTTTTTTGAAAATCCGCATCCATTTATTATTGACCACTTAAAGAGTGTCAGATTTTATTATGCAAGTCAAATTCGACAATCTATGCTTTTGCCGGACTTAATTAGTGCGTTGGTTGAACGATGGAGACCCGAAACGCACACTTTTCATTTTTCGTGTGGTGAATGCACGATCACTCTAGAAGATGTTGCGCTTCAACTTGGACTACTAGTGGATGGCATGGCAGTTACAGGCGCAAGTCTTCTAGATTGGAATGAAGAGTGTCAAAATTTATTAGACGTTGTACCTCTAGAAAAGTGTCTCAAGGGCTTAATGGTGACAAAAACTTGGTTGCAGTCATTGCAAAATCTCCCCGAAAACGCAAGTGAAGAAAAGGTAAAATATGTTGCTAGAGCATATATTTTACGTTTGATTGGAGGAATGCTAATGCCCGACAAATCGAACAGTCGGGTACATTTAATGTATCTTACATTGCTTCGTGATTTAGAGCATGCAACAAATTATAGTTGAGGTTCTGCGTGTTTGGGGTTTTTGTATAGAGAACTATGCCAGGCTACAGTTCCAAAGAGCCATGACATAAGTGGATGTTTACTGCTTCTGCAGTCATGGGCTTGACATCGACTGCCATTTATTACTCCACGCAGGAATTTTTCGCCTGTATACTCCCTTGCAAACAAGTAATAATCTTGACTATTTTATTAATTTTGTACGAACTTGTATTTTTATTAAGTCTATTAAGATTTTATATGCATTTTAATAGGTGGAGTCATCTTAAAGATTATAGCGATATTCCGATCGACCTTCCAAGTATTAGATCACGACTAGATCGAATAGGATATCATAAGGTAAATGTTTCGATTGTTACATTCAAGTCTTTTTTGTATTTAATACATATGAAACTAATAATTTGTAATAATTATTTGCAATTTGTGTGGATGCCATATTCTTCAAATGAAATTATGGCATGCCTTCCATCGGATGCTTACAATAATTATAATATATGGATAGCAAACACAGTATTGATATGCTTTGCATATGTAGAGTGGCACGCTACTGACAGGGTGTTACGACAATTTGGGATGTAACAACTAATTCCGCAACCATCGGTGAACCTTGATAAGGTTCACAAGATTGATATGCGTGGGCGTCATGAAGTATTTTGTCCTATGAAGCATCGAGAATGGATCTAGTGGTGGAATCTACGTTCTGAACGAATTCCGACAGGTATACCCATTGTTCATAATAATTTCAACCCATCTGCTGATTACATAAGATGGTATAAAAATGAAGGCTGGTCTTTTGTTTGTCCACTGTCGGAGTTTGAGGATGTTAGGAGTATGCCATTTCCCGAACCGACTTCAAATCCAGTCCCTCCTACACAAGAAATGGAAGTTCCCAGACCTAGCCGACAACGTGGGCGAACGTGTCAACCGGTCTTATCACATGCGGCAGAGTTCACTGCACCGAGGATGTCATTTAGTCTTCCTGAACCTCAACCAGAACATGATGTAGCATCCAGTCATCGTCATTCTGTCAGTCACCCCGGATTTGTTATTGATGAGTGTTACCGACCATCACCGTCAATAAAAAGGTTAGATGACCAGCTTCTCACCCCAAGTCCAAGTTCAGCATATCTAACTACAATGTATCAGTTTGGAACCCATGCGTCATCATTTGATTACATAAGATGGTATAAAAATGAAGGCTGGTCTTTTGTTTGTCCACTGTCGGAGTTTGAGGATGTTAGGAGTATGCCATTTCCCGAACCGACTTCAAATCCAGTCCCTCCTACACATGAAATGGAAGTTCCCAGACCTAGCCGACAACGTGGGCGAACGTGTCAACCGGTCTTATCACATGCGGCAGAGTTCACTGCACCGAGGATGTCATTTAGTCTTCCTGAACCTCAACCAGAACATGATGTAGCATCCAGTCATCGTCATTCTGTCAGTCACCCCGGATTTGATATTGATGAGTGTTACCGACCATCACCGTCAATAAAAAGGTTAGATGACCAGCTTCTCACCCCAAGTCCAAGTTCAGCATATCTAACTACAATGTATTAGTTTGGAACCCATGCGTCATCATTTGATGGTACATCATTTCTGGGTCCATCTAGTAGTCAGGTTCCTTTATATGGGTGGCTTAGGTGCTGGGGCTCCTCAAGCAATTGGTTTCCATTTTTTAATGCAAAACATATGCGTCCCTCTAGTAGTGCGTTTCCATCGACTGATGTGGGTGATTTCCATGAGCATGCGGATGACATACAACCAGAACCAGTGGCGGTAGGTCGAGGACGAGGTCGACAATGAATATGTGTCACTAACAAGGTTGAAACGCCAAGTGCAACCACCACGCAATAGGATAGCTCGACACTGTTGCTCAACACCACGCGATACAAGAGCTCTTCCATATATAATTAGAATAAACGTACTTTTTGTATAATAATCATGTATTTTTTGTATAATTTTTTTAATAATGTACTTTTTGTATAATAATCATGTACTTTTTGTATTTTTTTCATTAAATGTAAAAATTAACCGTTATTTAAAATTTTAAAATTATTATTTTTAATTTTTGTTACTTAAATTTTGTTATTCATTCTTAAATTTATACAAAAAAAATAGTTTGGAAAAAGGTAAAAAAAAAATTAATTTTTTTAGTTTTGTAAAATTAGTTTTCTAAATTTATTTTTTTTAAATTTAGTTTTGTAAAATTTAGTTATACAATTTAAAGTTTTTTTTACCATTTTCCAACTCTGTAATTTTTAAAAAATCTAATTTGGAAAACTGTATAATTTTTTATGAATTTTTTAATGTTATAAAATTAATTTTTTTAATTTATTATTTAAAATTTTAATTTTATAAAATTTAATATAAAATTTAATTTTTTTTACCGTTTTAAAACAGTAACATTTTTAAAATTTAAAAAAATAGTTCGGAAGTCACCATATGATATGGCGACTTCCGAACTACAAATTTAAAAAAAAAAAAATTGAAAAAACAAGTTTTTTTTCAAAAAAAAATAATAAAATATGAAGGGAAGTAGCCATATGATATGGCGACTTCCCTTCTTTGATTTTCAATTTTTTTTTGAAAAAATACCAAGGGAAGTCACCATATCACGACGACTTCCCTTGATATTTTTTTTAAATCTGTTAAAAATCAACGTATTTTGATAAATAATTTCAAAATATTAATAGTTTGATTTTTTTTTTAGTAATATTCAGATAAATTTGCCTCCAAACACACCTCTAAGGTATTATTTTTAAGTTAATTTTAAATAAAAAGACAAATATACCATTTATTAATTATTAATCTTTTTTTTTCATTTTTTCTACTCAAAACTTTTTATAACTACAAAATTATCTTTAATTACTATCAAGTTAAATAATAATTAAATTATACATGTTAAATATTTTAAACTTATGTCAATGTGGATTAGTTCAGTTAGTTGAGTACTCATTAGTGTCTTGGCAAGCACCTTAGTTCGAGTCTCACTATCAGTTTCACTTAGTGAGTGATCTATAAGTACCACTATTAGCCCTCTCTAAAACCTGTGAGATGCCTTGACCCTAGATTGGGTAGTCTCCATTCACCTAAATTTTTTTGTACAAAAATATATTTTAAACTTATTTTTAATTCAATTATATATATATATATATATATTAACTTTGATATTAATATATTATGTTATTTTTATTTAAAAATGAATCAATTGTCATTATTTAAAAAAGTTTAATGATAAAGAAATTGATTAAAACAAAAAAAATAAAAAAGATAGAAAAATAAAAAAAAGATTGTAATTTAATTTTTAAAGTAAGATTTGAATAAATATTAATTTGATTAACAGAATGCTAACATAATTACTTTTTCAAGAGATAGAATGTTTTTTTCAAAGTAATAAGATTTAGTTTATTTTTAATAAAATTTTATGAAATATAATTATATATTTTTTATTCTGATTTCTTCCTTTTTTTTCTTTTTTTTCTTTAACCAATTTCAGTATCACTAAAATTTTGAAATAACAATAATTAATTAAATAAATAAATATATTTTAATAAATTCATTTCAAAGTTAATATATAATTGAATTAAAAATAAATTTAAAATATTTAACATGCACTTGAATTAGAATATACCTTAATTAAAATTTAATTTAATACTAATTAAAGATAATTTTAAGACTAAATAAATTCTCATTATTTTGTAGTTAAAAAAAATTGGAATAAAAAAAAAGGAAAAGGAAAAACAAAAACAAAAAAATAAAAATAAATGATTAATATTAAAAAAGGGTATATTTATCTTTTCATTTAAAATTAACTTAAAAATAATACTTTAGAGGGATAAGTGGATTTTCTATCAAACTTGAGGGGAATAAGTGGGTGTTTTTCAAATTAAAGAGGGTAAGTGAATTTTTTATCAAACCTGAGGGGGTAAGTGTCTTTTACCCTATTTATTTTTAATATGTAATTGCATGTTTTAAAAATAAATAAAATGAATAAAGTGTATATTAACTAAAATTTATATTAACATGTAAAATTTGTTTCATGTGCAAATTATATCAAATTATTATAAAATTTATTATTTTTAATATTAATGCAAAATTAATTACAAAGATAAAAAATTTAAAATTCTTTTTTAGTTATATCAATAAATTGATTTACTTTTTAAAGTTAGTGAAAATTAGAGCTTTTAAAATATAGCATTTTCATATAAACTTTTAATTCTTTTTTATTTATTATCAAAGTAATCCATTTAATGCAAGTGTTTTAATGAAATTAAATTTTTTACTAATAAGTTGGACAAATCTTATTAATAATAAGGATTATTTATAATGGCAATTTTGAAATATTTTTAATAACAATTTTTGTCAATTCAAAAGATTTATCACATTCATGCTATTTTATATATATATATATATTTATATATATATATAGAACATATTACTCTAGCAATTTTATTAAGTAAAACTAGTTTTTTAAACCTATGCGATGTACGGAATTTTTTTTACTATATTTTTATAATTTAAATTGTTGTCATTCTTTAATTCATTCTAATTCTAATTTTAATATTAATTTAATAAAATTATATATTTATTGATCTACTATATATAATTTTACACTCATAAAATTAGCATAATTAAGTCTTGTATATTCATTAATTTAATATATTTACAAAATAAAAAATACATATCAAATAACAAAGATAAAAGATAATTATATAAAACACAATAATTAAAACTAAAGTGCAAAAAAGATAGCATTCTAATAAAGAATTAAGCTTAAAAGAAAAAATATATATTAAGAGGTAAGTTTGATTTCATTTAATGTTTGTCCACTAATTAAAAAATACAATTGGTTTGACAAAAACAAATACAACTTATTTTTAGACATTGCAAACTTACCTTATTTGATAAATTAAGGAGTAAGAAGATTGAATTAATGCAAAAAAGTTCTTCAATAAAAAAATTCATCCTTGAACAATTTTATTTGCATTAAACTTGAATTACATCCAAATCTAAATCTATTTATAACTTTACTTCCTAAAAAATATAAAAAGATAAACATTACTCTTACATTATCATCATAATTTAAATAAATAAATAAATAAATAAAATCTTCATTCATCAAGCTAACGCAATCCATCTTGAGAAAAATATCCCCTTGCTGCTTTAAACATTAAACCATCAAGCAATAGCCTTGTTCAATGATGGCAGTCATAACCCTGCTTGGATGAGATTCAAACTCTTCTTCTTTTGTTGATCAGAAAAAAAAAATAAAGGTAATTAAAATATATAAACAATGGAATAAAAATAAACAATAAAGGTATTTAAAATATATCAACAATGGAATAAAAATAAACAATAAAGTAATTAAAAATATGAACTAATACTGTATTTTTCATAAATTAAAATGGAAATAAAATTTACCCACAGAACACCACATGCAAACAACAATTCTCCATAGTATTTGTTAAGGTGCTCTGCCTTAAAAAAAAAAAAAAAATCAATTCAAAAGAGTAGTTGTGATTTTCTCTATTTTTTTCCTTTTGTCAAGGACCCAACTCTCGATTGCATTTGATAATAGTTACCTCTTTTGTCAAGCTACCAGCAGCATATGGATAACGATAGCCAGAGAAAAAAGAAGAAGAGAGAATTAGAGATTTTGCAAAGAAAATGAGAGAGTAGTTGACAGAGAATAAAAAGAGAAAAAAGAAGAAGAAAAATGGTCAAATGCTAAGCTTAAAAAAATATTTTCGTTACTTTTAAAGTTCATAAATATCTCATAATATTTTAAAATCCCCTCATATTCTTGTAACTTTTAAAAAGATAAATTCCTTTAAGATTACTTTAAGATTATATTAATGCATAACTTTCGATAATTTTTAAATTTAATTTTGATTTTAAATGAATAATTTTATGTACTTAATTATTTTAAATCTAAATTGTTTGAAACAGATAATGTAGAATCATCACATGTAAATTTAAAAATTAAGATTTGTGATAAAAGAGAATCAACTAAAAAGATATAATCAACATTTATTGTTAAAAATAATAGACAGTTGATAATGTTAGATTTTGTTTTTAAATTTTATTTTATTTTATTTTATTTTCTTGAATCTTGAAATTTAATTATTTAAATGGATAATTTTAATTATTTAAGTATTGGATAACAAATTTAATCTTGATTTTTAATTTTGATGTTTAATAAATTGATCAAATATAATTTTATTTATACTTATCCTACATGTCATTATAAAGAGATATCTACGTAGACGTCCATGTCAACATGTACCCTGTTATATATATATATATATATATATATATATATTATATAATTAGATATGGCACATCCATGATATAGGTAAGAAAATGTGTTTTAAAATGAAAGATAAAAATGTGATAATTTTTAAAAGAGATAAATAATTACATAAGTAAAAACTTATAACATTTTAGGAGGTGGATAGTTTTTATTTTAAATGTTCATATTTAAAAATTAAAAAAAAAAACATTCATATCCCTAATTTTATTTTGATTTTATGTCAATTCTCTACTAAGTTGATATCATTTAACTCTTGACATCAAATTCAGTCAGGAAATTTATAATAGTAAAGGTATTTTTGTCCTTACAAGGGGTTAGCTCACTTTGTAAGGGAAAAATATTTTTTTCTTATCAACTCGAATTCAATATTTCTGAAAGTATTCCAAAAGTAAAATGTATCGGCGATGTAGAGAGTGCATCTTTAGAATCGCTTGAAAAAAAGATTAAGCTCAAATAAAATCTTAAAATTTCTGGAATATATTACCAAATATATATATATATATATATATTATGTTTTTGTTAGCCATTTTATCAATAAATGGATTTTGTCACATTCATTATGTCACTTTGTGGGTAAAAAAATAGAAGTTATGTTATGAAAAAAAAAAGGAAGTTACATTATGGATGGATAATTTTTTTAAATGTATATGAATAAAAAAATTTGTTTTATTAAAAAAAATAAAGATATAAGTACTACCTAAATTTATAATTTTGTTACTATTTTATTTTACACAAAATACATTTATCCCTTTTAATTTAAAAAACATTTTTAATCGTCTTTGAAATTTGATAAAAAAATATATTTATTTTTTCAATAATCTCTATATATTTAAAACTGAGTCCTGAGCGCTATGTTCGTATTTTTTTTTAAATAAAATATTTTTGTCCTATTTTGTCTTTTAATAAGGGCAAAATATATTTTTGGTAAAATAATTGAAAAAAAAAAAGAGAAAGAACAGTCGAGAGAGAGAAGGAGGTGAGGGGGGAAAGAGAGAGAGAGAGAGAGAGAGAAGAGATGAAAAGAGAGGAGGGAGAAGAAGAGAGAGGTGGCTAAGGGAAGGTCGAGCGGTGGCTAACCGGCGTGATATCAAATTCAGTCAGGATTTTACAAGGGGTTAACTCACTTTGTAAGGGGAAGAGTTTTTCTTCTTATCAACTCGGATTCAATCTTTGTGGAAGCGTTCCCAAAGTAAAATGCACCAGTCGATGTAGGGAGTGCATCTTTAGAATCGCTTGACAAAAGATTAGGCTCAAATAAAACCTAAAAATTTTCTGATCATATTACCAAAAGATATATATAATGTTTTTGTTAACCATTTAATCACTAAATAGATTTTGTTACATTCATTATATCATTTTGTGGCTAAAAAAAAAGTTATGTTATGAAAAAAAAAGTTACATTATGGATGGATAATTTTTTTTAAATGTATATGAATAAAAAAAAATATTTTATAAAAGAAACAAAGATATAAGTACTACCTAAATTTAAAATTTTGTTATTATTTCATTTTACACAAAATAAATTTATCCCTTTTAATTTAAAAAATATTTTTCATCGTCTTTGAAATTTGATAAAAAAAATATTTATTTTTTCAGTAATCTCTATATATTTAAAAATGAGTCCTGAGGACTCGGTTGGTATTTTTTTTTAAATAAAATATTTTTGTCCTATTTTATTTTTTAGTAAGGGCAAAATAGATTCTTGATGAAATGATTGAAGAAAAAGAGAGAAAGAACAGTTGAGAGGGAGAATGATATGAGAGGAGAGGAAAGAAAAGAAAAGGAAAGGAAAAGAGGGAGAAGAAGAGAGAGGTGGTTGAGGGAATGCCAGACAGTGATTGACCGGCAGGGTGGCTGGCCTGATGTGGAAATTGTGGAGGAGAGGGGAGAAAATGGAGGAGAGAGAAAAAGAAAGGGAGGGGAGTACGCCGTCAGCGATGGAGGAGAATAAGCGGAGCGGACCGACTGCCTCAACCTGGCTGGTGATTAGGGGTGTGCAAAAAAGTCAAAAAACCAATTAAACCGATTAAATCGACCCAATTCGATTTTTTTGATTCGATTTATTCGGTTTACGATAATGTCGGTTGGCTTGTTTGGTTTAAACGTGTGTAATCGGTCAGTTTGCTGTTTAAAATTTGTAAATCGAACCGACTGATTAAATCGACAAAAAAAATAATAATATTTATATTAAACTTAAACCCAACACAAGATACCCAAACCCAAAATGGAGTCAACTCAAACCCAATTACCCAAATGATTTTTTTTCCCAATTCCAAACCCAACCTAAGCCCCTACCAGTCAGCCATCCCCGTTGGCCCTTCAATCCTTCTTTCATTTCTTGAATATGAATTTTAATTCTTTAAAGAAAGTCATGAAACCCTAGTAGCTAGTACCGCCTTTCAAAAAAAATGAAGAAAAAATCGAGGAAAGTCAAGAATTCTTCCTATCATTGTAGTGTCGCTTCTGTTATTCTTTCTAAACAAGAACCCATTTCTCAATTTTCTTAAAAAATAGAAGCGTTTCTCCAGGTATTTCTTCAACTCTACATTTTTTTAAAAGTTTGCTGGTTCTGAATATGTTCTTCATTTCTCTTAAATATGGTTGTTTCTTTTGCTTGCTTTAGCTACTCAAATGGACTAGATTTCTTCATTACTCTACTATTATTGTGTTTTTTCTCTTATTTTCAAGGATTTGATACATTTTTTATATGGATTTGGCAGTACAATTAAACCTAAAAACCGACCAAATCGATTAAGTTCAGTTCGGTTATTTCTATTTGATAACTCTTTGTCGGTCGGTTTCGTAAATTTATTCGGTTTAATCGGTTATCGGTATTTTGAAACCGAACTGACCTAATGCTCACCCTTACTGGTGACGATGTAGGCAATTGGTAGGCAAGAAGAAGAAAAAAATGAGGCAAAGAAAAGAAAAAAAATAGTTGTATTTTTTGTGTTTATTATTATTGTTTTAATTTTTATAATTAATAAGAGGAAGAGGAAAGAAAAAATAAAAAAAAATAGTTGTAGTTTTTTTTTTTTTAATTATTTTTTATAATTTATTATTTTCATAAAAAATAAACAAATAAATATTTAGTAAAATGTTTTACATAATTTTGGATTTTTTATGTATTAAAAAGATATATTTTTCAATATTTTTCATTATTATCTTATCAATTTTTTAAGAAAAAAATTATGATTTAAAAATAAATATAGAAGTTGATTTATCACTTTGTATTTATCAAATTGAATTTAAAATATATAAAAAGATAATAGAAAAAAAGAAAATAATGTTAAATCTGCACAGGTAAAATTCTAGTTGTATTAATTATTAGTCAATTTTAAATAAAAGATAAACAAACCTTTTATCAAATATTAAATATTTATTTATTTTTAAAAAATTAACTACAAAGTTATGAGGTTCATTTTGTCATCAGATTTAATTGATTTTAAAATTATTATTTTTATCCAAATTACTATCAAACTCAATTATATTATATATAATCTATAATCTATAATTATAGATTAAGAGAATTACCAAAGGGGTTCTACACTTGACAAGTTTCTAAAAAGGACAAAAATTAAATTTTCTTGATTATTGAGGGTATTAAAGGAAATTTTTGAAAAGTAAAAAAATCAATTAAAAAATTTTGAAAAAAATAGAAAATTCAATATGAAAATCTTGAAAAAAAAAAAAGAGAGAGAAAACTAGAAAATAAAAAATAAAAAAAAAGAATCATGACAATTAGGAAATGAAATTTAGACAAAATTAGGGAAGAAAATCATGAAAAACATTTATAAAGGAAACTTAAAAATGTTCAAAATGAAGATTGAAAAATCAATGAGAAAAAAGGAAAAGATCGTGGGAATAAGTCAGAAACAAAATAAAAAACAAAGAGGAAAGAATATTGACAAATCAAATTCGATCTTCACTAAAAAGAACCCTAAAATTTAAAAAAAAAAAAAACCCTATCTTATATAAATATATAAAAGCCAAAGCATTTGGCAAAAAGAGAAAAAATCAAATATAGATGGTCTATATTTTTGACATTTGAACAGTCTTAAAAAATCTCCATGTGTCTTCTAATAAATGCAATTTATTTTATTTGATATATTTTTAATTTAAAAAAAATAAACTGATTACATTTACTTTTTATTATTATTTACTTTAAATACCTCTCAACTAAAATGATATTAAAGGTAATAAAACTTTAATTGTCATCATTAATACATAGAATAATTTTGTGTAATATTTTTTCAATTATAAATATTCAATTCTTGAATTACATTTATGTAAAAAAAATATTCACTTTCCAACTTTGTCAACCTATAACTTATTTATTGGCTCCACCTTTTAAGCTATATAAATACATTTATTATGTATATATAATAATTTTAATTGATGTATTTTTATTAATTAAAAATAATTATTTTGACTAAATTAATTATCCAATATTCTTACCTTTTAAATATCCAATATTCTTACCTTATATGAATAAGTTACAATTAGTTTATCAATACTACAAATAAAATAAGAAACTTTTTAATGTTATAAATTCATACTCTAATATCTTTTTAATCATTCTTTGTAACATTTGAGATATTATATTTTCAGCTTTGTATATTTCAAAGCAAAAAAATTATGGTGGATGCCTATCAATTTTATTATTTTATTTTACATGTTTTTTATTTTATTATTTTTTGATACAAAATAGGCCAAAATTTAAAGATTGCGATTATATTTTCTTCTTGATTATTCAGACTAATTATTATATTAATCTTTATTTTTTTGGGTTTTTCTTTTGATTTATTGTAGGTGCCCATTTCATACGTTATATGCTTTTTTGGCTTTTAATTTATAATATTTTTTTTTTATTGAGTGATGTTCTTAACTTACATAAATGATATTTTGTCATGGTCTTAAATCTATGATTTTTTTTCCTTTCATTTTAACGTTGTTTCAATTTTTTGCAGGGCTTGAACGGAGAAAAAAATAAAGTATTGACAAGCTGATGTGAGATTGAAATTAAAAGAGTCGGACTATGCACAAAAAAGGGAAAGAGTTTTGAATTATGTTTTTGGCCAATGAAAGAGTTTTGGATGGTAAAAACTTTACTTTTATTTTCAAGTAGTCAATGTTCAAAGGAAAAAGAGTTTTTGATGTTATTAGATAAGGATGTTATTAGAGAAAGAGAAAAAAGACTTTTAAAATTTAGGCAAATTCGAAGTTAATATTAATTATTAAGCTTACAATCTCCATTAATTACCTCAACTCATTGGTGTCACTAAGTTACAAGAAAGATGACGAGAGACAAAGGTATTTAAAAGGTGCAAAATTGAAGTTTTATTAAATTAATTTGAATAATAGGATTGATAAATGATTTCATTATCGAAAACAAATTATCCTATTGAGGGACATGTCATAAGAATATCATTTGATGGTTATAAATTATAAATTATAGGAGAGAAAAAATATAAAGAATGTCATTAAAAGAAAAAAAAAAGAATATAAAAGAATTTTAAATCAAAAGATATACGAGACTATAAATAAGAAAATTAAGAATTCTTATTCCAATTTTCTTTTAATTTGGTTTTATCTAAATTATAAATATTTTGATTTTTAAATATTATTATATTTTATCAAAAATATAATTAATTAGCTTGCTCCGTGCATAACACGGGTTTAAAACTAGTTTTAAGTAATATCCAAGCAACACAAAATTATACATAATACTCAGCAAAGAAATATAAAAATTCAACAACAAAAATACACACAAGAGAGAGAGAGAGAGAGAACTAAAAAATTAAAAAAAATCAGAATCATGACAATTAGGAAATGAAATTTAGAAAAATTAGGGAAGAAAATCATGAAAAACATTTATAAAGGAAATTTAAAATTGTTCAAAATGAAGATCGAAAAATCAATGAGAAAAAAGGAAAAAATCGTGAGAACAAGTCAGAAACAAAATAAAAAACAAAGAGGAAAGTATATTGACAAATCAAAATCAAATATGAACTCCTCATTAAAAAGAACCCTAATTTTTTTTCGAAAAAAAATCCTATTTTAAGTAATATCCAAACAACACAAAATTATACATAATACTTAGCAAAGAAATATAAAAATTCAACAAAAAAAAAATACGCACAAAAAATAGAGAGATTGATTTTTGGATTTAAGGAATTTTAAAGTTCATTTTGGATTTCCTAATTTCAATAAGGGAGATAAAGGAAGAAAAGAAAGAGTTGAGGTTTTTCGCAACGAAATCGGTAGAAAAATGTAGCGATGGTTTTGGTTTTGAGCTTAGATCTAGGCTATTGTAAGAAGTTTTTTAGAATCTAGATCAGCTAATATGAATGGGAGATCATAAGGATTTTTTTTTTAGTTTATTTACCGAAGGATGACGTGATCGGCGACACACGGCAATGGAGTCCCATATATTCTTGTGTTCAAGAGGTTGACAAGTTGCTTTGCTCTTGACAAAAAGGTTAGAGAAAGTGTGGGGTTTAGAGAGAAAAAGAAAAGGGAGACAAAAGAGATAGGCGGCTAGCGAGGTTAGAGAGAGAAGGCATAAATGAAAAATGAGGGATAATAAGATTTTATATTTAGATTCCGGGTTTGAGAGTAAAAAAAAGAAGAAATGAGTCAGGTTAAACAAGATTCGTCTAACACAAGTAACCCATATCTTTTGAAACTTACTTCACATGTTTTTGGACCTTTAAACTTGGGTCAAGCCCAATTTATAATATAATATATTTTCTTTGCTTTTGCTCTTGACAAGAAAATTAGATATAAAGTGGGGTTTAGAGAGAAAAAAAAAAGGAGAAAAAATGGCAAGTGGCTGGTGAGGTGAGAGAGAAGGGAAAATGAAAAATAAGGGATAATAAGATTTTATATCTAAGTTTAGGGTTTGAGAATTAAAAAAAATGAAAAAACGAGTTAGATTAGACGTCCAACACAAGTAAATCACATCTGTCTGAAATCCACTTCACATATTTTTGGGCCTTTGAACTTTGGTCAAGGCCAATTTGTAATATATTTTCTTGATCCATCTTTTGCTTTCATTCTATCATATAAATTTTTATAAGTATAATTAAATTTATAAAATTATTTAAATAAATTTTATTAGATAAACATAATAAAGATCCTAAAATTATTTTCACAAGGTGAATTAATTCTAAATTATTATAAAAAACATATGATAAAAATAATTTAGAAATTTGCATCATTAAAATTAAGAAAGTTTTTTACTTTCTTGGATAAATGAAATATTAGTAAATAATAATAAATGAAACATAATTATTTCTTTAACAATAAAAAAGTATAATAATTTTTATTAAATCTATTATAATTTTAAATAATTAAAGTTTTTAGGATAAATATAATAATTAATATATATTAAAATAATAACAATTAATCCCATATAGTCTCATTCTAGTACTTGAAAAAAAGTTTACCCATCTCCTAATGGTTGTGCCTTATTCTAATGCTATTAATGCACAAAAACTCATTCTTCAATTTTATATATATAATATAAAATTTTCAAACTCTAACTCAATATTTACAACTTGATATTAGATTTAAAATTGTCAAAAAATTAAATTATGATTATTAAAATTAAGAGTCTAATATTCGATCACATTGACAACTTGATATTATATTAAGTTATCCTGATCAATTAAAATAACTATCAATTTTTTATACTAAAAGAAAAAATTAGAAAACAAATAATTTTTCAAAATCCTTTATAAAAAAAAATGGACCAACAGTAGTATTCTATACTATTATTAAAACTCTTGAATGAATTTAGTATCACGAATCAAATGACATCATTTCAGTTAAAAAAATTATAAAAAAATCAAAAATAAAATAATAATAATATAAGAGTATAGGTATTTATTTCTTTTTAAAATTTTATTATTTAAAAAATTACAAAACTATCCACTTATGCTATAAAATTAACTCAATAACTTCTCTTTTATTTTTTCTTTTTTAAAAAGTCATCTCTCAAATTCTGAAGTTTATTTATTTATTTTGACATCAATCATAGTATTTTGCTATATAATTAGAGAAAATTTTGAAATAAAAACAAATAATATATGCAATTTTTACAACTTCCGGAACCCAAAAAAAAAAAAAAAACTGAAGGCCAGTCGTCGTAGTTTCAAGAGCTGCTGTAATTCACATCGAACAAAATCCCCATTGTCGAGAGGGAGAGCCTACGGAGTAAAACATTTACCTGTTTTAGTAACGATTCGCCGGCGGCGGTATTTTGAGTATTGTCGTTAAAAAGAAAGAAAATTTGAAAAGGCGAAAAGGAAAAATTGAAAATGTCAAACGGAATAAGCGATTCCGGCAGTGATGTCGTCGGTAGCTTGCTATCCCAACTACAGTCTCTCCAAAATAGAGTCAAGGTACCTCTTGCTTTTCCTATTTCTTAATTTCCTTTGCTATTCAACTCTTTTATTATCATCAATTTTTTTTTTTTTTTTGTAATTTATTAATCAGGAATTAGAGGCTGAGAATGCAAAGCTATCATCTCAACTCTCCAAATGTTGTTGCCATAAGGTTCGTTACTGACTTTGAATTTCTTTCTTTCTTTCTTTTTATTTTATTATTATAATTATTATTTTTAATTTGTGCTTTTTCTGCCATTCTGTGTAATGAGGAATTAGCAAAAGAAGTGGCATATTTGCAACAAAAGTTTTTTTTCTTTGTAGTTACTTTTGCTACTTTTTTTTTTTTTAAATAAATATTTTGTTAGTAAAATGAGCAATTTGGTTATATATTGAAATAATAATTCTCAACATAGTTGTTAGATTAAACGGTAAAGCATGCATTTTCTTGTCCAGGAAAGTTAAATTTTTATTTTTCAATTTTATTTTTCAAAATATTATTTGCTCTTTTAACTGGAGACTTTTTTTCTTCTTCTAGAAATAAAAACAAGTAATAGAAGTAATGGAAGAACTAAGACGGAGCCCTAATTTACAATTAGTAGTCTTTGATGTGCTTGTAAAAACTTCCTAGCCCTTGGGGAGTGTGGCATGAGTTCTAGGTCTTATTTGGTTTTTGATTTACATTTCCCTTGTTGTGCGCATTTCATATTTTTCAGTTGATCAAAAGAGGGTGGAGAGGTTTTTGTTATAATACTCATAATTGGTTACTTATGAGACTAAAGTGTTGGTATGATGCAGAAAGAGGAGATGCATAACGGTTCTGATGTCGAATGTTTCAAACTGGGTGTGGCAAGTCAGAGAAAAAACACTGGAGGTGATAAGACCAGAAAAAAGAAAGCAAAAGAAAGAATTCCAGGTTTCTTTCCTAGTCTCTGTCTATTGACTGATCTTAAATATCAATTGAGTTTGTTGACAGCGGGGAAAATTCTCTATGGATTGCTCATTGTGATTTGAGTAAACATGCAATGCCTTTGTGTCGGAAGTTTCTACTTTATCTCAAATGTTGCTTCTTTCATGTAACCAAAACATTTGCTAAATTTGTATAAAACCTAAAAAGGAAAATTGTGGGTTTTTAATAATAAAATTTCTTTGTGGTCCAATAGACGTCCTCCATCATACATGCTTGTATTCCTGTTAATGTGAGTTCAGTGTTAGATTCTTGGTAAAACCACCTAACTTGTTCATTAGAGAAGTTAGTTGGCACCTTCAGCCCTTTCTCTAGTTGCCTAATGAGTGGCAGTAGTCAAATTTAGTATGCTGATAAATGAAATATGATATAGCAGAAGAGGATGGAGTATATATCTACATTTCCACCAATGAGTTGATGCATTGTTAATAAAAGATATGAAAGAAAATGAAGAGGGGTTTACTAAGTAATTAAACCAAAGAGCACAAAAAATAAGTAATCCCCTTTACACCATGTAGTCTGCAGATTGATGACAAGGCACAATTTCCTCTTTGTGCCAGCAGGATCTAGTCATTTTTCATGATTTTTCTGACGCTGATTTTAATGAAATTTAGCTAATTTGAACTAATCTTGATGGTTTCTCCTTCTTCATTGTATTCTTTTGGTTTCTATGATTGTTGTATCCTTCTTGTTTCAAGTTTCATATACAGCTTCTGAAAATAAACAGCAGTTGCAGATTTGATATATTCATTTGATGAAAAGAAGAAAAATTTACATGTATGAGATCTTATATTCACAGATCTATATGTGATTATGGCAAACATATGTGCCATAGTTCCTTTACTTTTGCTCTCCATTGATCATCAATTGATTCCTGAGATATGAATTTGGAGACATGCTGCATTAGCATGTTGTATTTCATGAAATGCTGCATAGCTAGTCTGGCATAGAGCAATAGTTACTCACCTTCTGCTCAATTGCACTATGAATTCACGGGAAAGAGAGAGTGAAGAAGTCAGTAATAATGGCCATTGTAAATCTGAAGTGTATTACGACACTATCTTAGGAAAACAGTTTCCTTGATCATGTAATTGTATTTTTCTTAATCTTGTGTATTCTCTCAAGAAGTATCATATTGTCATTAGACATCTTCTTATGTATCAAATTCCATCATCTATCTTTCTAAACAGGTTATAATTTGGAAATCATGACTCACCATTGCAAGAGATATGTTGCTCTAAAAGTCATGTTTTTTGGTCAGAGGTATGCAATCTAACCATATTCCCTTGTGATATCTATGTTGCTTGGTGTCAATAGCATAATTCCTCTTCTGTTACAAATTTCTCTAAATAACCCATGCCTTAACAAGTCAAAGGGGAAGGAAATGATAATTAGAAAATAGCAACCGAACATTCATGGTAGAAGAACTAGTTTTAAAGTTGCACAGTTCACTTTCATGTAACTTCATCAGCCTTCATTCCAGCCAGACAGGTTCAACCTCATTGATGATTTTCTGCTTTACCCTCTGGCTAGGGTAGTGTTCCTTCTGGAAAAGTAACATCTAGACTTAAGTCCCCTATAGTATGTATTTCCTTTAGTAAATACTGCCACTTGTGTTTATCACTTGCTGGCATTTTGAAAAGATTGAGACTTTGAAATCTTGGACTGAGTTTCTTCTAGTATCAACATGGCATTGGGTTTCATTACATCGGTTATCTTGTAAGTTGCTTATTAAATACCAACCAAAAGTTAATTTAAGATAATCTCAAGATTAAGCCCTTCTGATGCATAGTCTTGGTATGCTAAGTGAGATTTATTCTTTGCTTCAGTAGGGTCTCTTTTCTTTGCCTTAAAAGTCTGGTCCATTGCTACCACTATGTGTTTATTTAATTCATTCCCCATTTTATTATTTGATTGTAGAACCCATGATACTTTAAAAAGAAATAAAATTTATAAATTGTAATGACAGTAGAAAACAACAAAGCCATATAATTTCAGGTGCTATATGCCAGGTTTTATGGTTTTGCTTCAGAAGCACAAATGGATCCCACTGTTGAGGTATGGTGCTTCAATATCTTTTGGAAATTAACTGCTGAGGATTGACAAGTGCAAGACTTGTTTGAATCTTTAAACAAATTATTCTTGAGAAAAGCAGGAATTAACTTAGTATATACTTGAACTAGTATCAGATATACCTTATACAATTATTTTTGTTGAATGATTCAATTAGTTTCATTCTTGGATATTTGTATAATTCTAGTGTTCATGCAGTCTGAAATTTTCAAAGCTCTTGAGAAAACAAGGCTTTTAGTTGGTGACAAGAAGGAATCACAGTACTCAAGATGTGGCAGAACAGATAAGGGAGTATCCTCTGTTGGTCAAGTAAGTTGATCACTAGAAGAACCTCCTTTAATATAATCCCTTAATAGTTTTGACATTTTGCAAATTGGAGAAATCTGCAAGCATCTGGGTAGCTGTCACTGTTAGTTTTCATATTTGGCAAAGCATGTCCCTCTTTTTCCATATGTGAATTTTTGTTTCTATAAACCCATAAATTAACAAGATGTCATATTCGGTGCTTTAAGATGGCTTTGGTGTTGAGATGGGTGGATGCTTTATGTAATATACTGTAGTTAAATCTATTTCATTTGACTTTAGTCCATATGGAATTACATAGAATTGAAAAAGACTTTCTTTTTACATTTTCTTGAAGCTTTCTGAAATATAAAAGTCATTTCTAAAAGAAGACCAAATTTCTAACTTATAGAACTTCAGAACCACATTTATAATTGTAGTATCTTTAGTTTGTTGTCTTTATGACGTCCTTTATTATGATGTTACATGTTTTAAGCATCATATAATTGTACTTGATCTAGCCTTATATGCAGTGTTTGTGCGCTATCTTGGCAGATAAATAATTAGTTTGAAATTCTGCTCTCTTTTTTCCACCTTTTAACAGGCACTATTTAACTGATAAAAAGATTAAGATGCCTGAAGACACCACTGTCATTTGTTTGACATACCCAACAAGACCCAATTTCATGATCCAAAACTTTTGAATGCTAGATGAAACATGAAACCTGTGAAATTATTTAATTTCAGTTATAACAGTTTTGACAATGAGGTTTTCTTGAATAATTGCTTTTAGACTTACTGCCAATTTTTGTACTACTGCTTGAGAATGTGTAAATGTCACAATGCAGCCTTTTCCAAGTAGTTGTGAGCATTTTTTATAAGAAGTAAAAAACCAAAAACCAATGTGCAAGGCCTACCTTAATAGAAATATGTGCTGACCTGCCAGAAAAGAAATTTACCTATAAATAGTTTTGTTATTTGGTATTTTTAACTTTTCCTGCTTCCCTTGATCAAACATGGTCTTCTCAATTGGATATTCAATTGTGTTATTGTGATACGGATTCTATGGACTTTTTTTGTTTCGCTTCTTGGATTCCTGTCGTCTGAATTCTGAAGGTATTGGGTAATAGCCTTATGCTATTTTGCTCAAGTACCATACATGTGGCATGGTTCTTTACCAGAGTGAATTGACTTTGATTTTTGTTAAAGATAACTGGTGTTTTTTTAATTACATGGTCGATTTTCCCCCAATGATAGGAAATATGATGATAAAAAAAAAGGCTTAATAGTCAAATATGCTCTCAACCTTATCTAAAAAATGGATTTAAGTCCTTGACCTTTTATTACATGCAAATAAGTTTGCAATATTTTATTTTGCTGTAAATAAAACCATAAACTTTCAAAATTACATAAAAAAAGTCCAATTAAGTTAAATGAGACTAACGGCTGTTCTATATAGGACAACTGGCATCCTACATGGCATGCTGACATGTAAAAAGATGTATATGTGGACTGATGATGTGTCATTTTGACCCCAAAAAATTAAAAAAAATCGTGAACTAAGATAGCAGCATATGGTCTGTGAGAAACACAAAGAAAAAGATTTAGAGAGAGAGAGAGAGAGCTGAGAGAAGTAAGAAGGGAAAACAAAGGAAAGGAAATATCTGGGTATTGTATGTGAAGATAGCAGCATTTGGTCTGTGAGAAACTTAATAAACTCTTCAAAGTTCAAACCCCATGTTTTTTTTAACATTTTAGATTACTGTTCCTGCCTCCCTTTCCTTGTCGGCTGTTTTCCCGGCCACTTTCTCTCCCTCCTTTTTCCGGCCCCTGGCCCTCTCGTCGGAAATTATTTCCTTTCCCAGGAAATAAAGTTTTTATCTTTACTATTACTACTATTAATTTAACTTGCTAAATGAGCTGATCTGAGCTCAGCAGCAACCTCTTAGATTGTCAAACTCTAGTATCCTTGTGATGAACAACTGAAAAGTTTAGATTTTATTTTTGTCTGAAAGTTGAAGGAAAAACGTAATGAAGATGTCGGCTGAATTAGGCTGAAGGTCAAACTCTTTCTCTTTCCCTAAATTTTTACTTTGTTTATCTTAAAAAGCATTGAAAGAACTGGTGGATCGGGTAAGAAGTATTTTTTTCATATCTTCATTATTGTTTACATCGATTTTGTCCGATTTTTCTCAATCAATCTCTTCTTTAAAAGCTTAAGCTTTGCTCTATTCTACTGAACCAAAATTTCTCGCTAAATAAATAAAAGTTTATTTCTTTTTTATTGTTAGATTTTCTCTCTTTTTTATTTTCTTTCCCGGAAATACAACCAGCAAAGAGAGAAAAATGAGGGAAAGTGAGTTGACGGATGGTTGTTTGACACGTGTAAGGTAGGTGGAGCGCTGGAGAAGAAGGGCATCAACCCAGAGCTATGACAGGCATGTGCTGGGCCGCTGGTGCACTTGCCGGCAGCTGGGATCCATGTTGTCTGTTGCCCTTAAGGATGTATATACTGCAAATATGGCATTCACAAATTTTAAAAAAATTTAGGCCAAAATGACACATCATTAGTCCATGTGTACTTTTTTTTTACACATCATCGTACCACTAGGATGCCAGCTGTCTTATGTAAATGGCCGTTAGTCTCATTTAACTCTTTTTTTGGATAATTGTTAGTCTTATTTAACTCAATTGGACTTTTTTATGTAATTTTGAAAGTTTATGGTTTTATTTACAGCAAAATAAAAGATTGTAGACATATTTGCATGCAATAAAAGGTCAAGGGCTTAAATTCATTTTGTACAAAAAGGTTGAGGGCATATTTGGATATTAAGCCAAAAAATAATAATAATATAAGAAGAACAATATCTATGTTCTCAGGCAGCAGAATAGACCAAACGTGGTAGTAGCACCTCTTATATGTAACATTGGCATCTTTTACTATTTTTAGCAAATAGTCAAACATTGTAATCCTCAAAGCATTTTCGTCGCCATATGAAATGTCATTATCAATCATTTTGCACCCAATTTGTTTCTTCATTAAGCATAGTGTGGACTCAGAGAAATCTTATCTAAATGCTAAAAAGAATGGTGTTAAAACATTGTCATATATCTTTCCTCTTTTTTTTTTTTTGACTTTTTTTTTTGTTTTGTTTTGTGAATTGTAAGGCTGTTTATTCTTTGCCATGTGTACTTTTCATTTTGAACTTTTTTCTCTGTAGCTTTTCAGTTTGGTGCATATCTTGTTCTTCATTCAATTTTAACATGATGGGCCCTAGTTCACTTTGAATCATATATGCACCTTCTATTCTGCCACAAATTGGAGAAAAATTAGAATAATTAATGACGTCGCTCATTATTCCCTGTTTAATGTTTACACTTCCATCCAGTTTTTGCTGCTTTATTCCATGTAATCTAACTGTAACTTTGAACCATGGTTTAGCCATTTGAATGCTAAGAACATGGAAAATGTTTGATGCAGGTGATTGCATTGTTTTTAAGGTCAAACCTCAAAGAAAATGATGCAAACAACAAAACTTCAGGAGAATTAATTTCGGAGACACGAATTGGTAAGCCAGTTATTCTATCCTGGAGACTCTAACTTAGAGTAAAAGCTTTATCTTTAGATATCATCTGATGTTGGAGATTCATGGATTTTTCTTGTTTCAAATCCTTGAATTCTATCATTTTCTAGGTCCTATTGCAATTGAACATGAAAGGACTTAATTTTAACTAATAAACACTAGCAACAAATAGAATTTTAGGATGAAAATTTTTGGTTTGAGGGTAAATCAAACTGTTTAAAGAGCTTTGAATTCTATAATTTGTCACGAAATGTCTTAACCATTCTCACTTGTTCATTGAGAGAACTGATTATACCATTGGAGAAACTAGAACGAAAAAAGTGGGACAAAGTAGTGCTGAGATGGAATAAAATCCTTGTATGTAAAATGTTTTAGGTCAATGAGAGGGCTAAATTATGGAGTAATAAAATTTGGATACCATAATTAATCACGTACCTTGCATGCCTTTAATGTTCTCACTTGTGATGTCAAGTAAACTCCTGAGCAATTCCAGTGACTTATTCATGTATGAAAGGGCAACGTAAGGGCAAACTGGTACAAAACTCACAAGTTTCAGAAAATAAAATTTCAGATCAAGATTAGAACTAATTAAAGTTTAAATAATTCATTAATTTGTGTTTGCCTGACCATCACATCAGTATTCTATATTGGTGAATTATTGCCTAATCTGGATACCACATCATCAGATGATAAATAAGATTTTTCCCCGTCTTGCTGGAAATTGTGTCAAACTTCAAAGTTAGAAGGCATGTGAGCTTGGTTTCTGCGAGAAAAATCAAATAGATATAAAGTAAAATTCAATGCATTTTCTAAATGGTTTTAGCAATTTATTAGCTTCAGCTTCTTTAAAAAATATGTGAATACATTGACAGTGAAGTTAAAAGGCAAAAAATGTATCTTTGATCTTAACTTATGCCGTTGTTACTTTTTGAATCTTTTTCAGAGGGAGAAATTGATTATGTGAGAGTACTGAACCGAGTCCTTCCAAGCGATATTCGAATTTTAGGATGGAGTCCTGTTTCAATTGATTTCAGTGCAAGGTCTTTCTAAATTTTTAAAAAGTTTATTTCATTTTTACATTTTGACGATGGTTGATGGTTTAGTTTACAGAGGATATTTAAGCCTAATTCATCCTTGATGGATTTATAGTAGCCAGAATTATTGGCTCAGGCCTTAGTGTTATCATGAAAATTTACTTTTTGAACTCATTATATTAGTTATCTTCTGGGTTAAGACGATGGCATATTGTCTGTAAGTGCAGGTTTAGTTGTTTGGCTAGAGAATATAAATACTTCTTTTGGAGAGGAAATTTGAACCTCCTAGTAAGCATTCTTTTTACATGGATTCTGAGTTCTGACCATCTGTTGATTTTATGGGTTCTCATCAGAAATATGACTCATAGTAATGTAATCGTTTTTGATTTATTGCCAGGCTATGGAGAATGCAGGAAGGAAATTTATAGGAGAACATGACTTTAGAAACTTTTGTAAGATGGATGCAGCAAATGTACACAACTACAGGCGGCGTATTACACTTTTTGAAATTTCTTCTTCAAATATGAGGTGGCTATCTATCTGTTCTGGTTGATGCAATTGAGATTATACGAGGCGGCGTATTAATCCTCTACAGTTGCCAATTTTGGTTGGATAATGTTGATATGTTGACAAAAAGTTACTTATATGACCTGCCTTGTTAGAATGTATGAAAAAGTGGATAATCTTCTATTCTTACTTGCAGGTTTGAAGGCAATCAGCTTTGTGCTATTAAAGTTAAAGGTAGTGCCTTCCTATGGCATCAGGTGCGGTGCATGATTGCTGTGCTATTTATGATCGGCCAAGGTCTCGAATCAGTTGATGTGCGTGACAGTTATTCTCTTTACCTCTTTGTTTTCAGTTTTTGATAAATTGTCTTGCTAGGTCAGAGGTGGAATTAAACAGACCAGAATTAAATATTGTTCCTTCAAGCTGGTCCTTTTTCCTGATATTGACCAGCATGATACATGATAGCCAATTCAAAAGTTAATTATGGCATCTTTTTACCTCAATTTTAAAGGCAGGCCTGGGGCACGCATTTTGGCATAAACCAGTAATTCATCCATAGTGATGAGGTTATATCATTCTGATAGACCCTTCAGCCCAGATTTTCGTGTTTAGTGTTTGCTTTTCTCTAACTCTCTATAACTAGTCCTAAATCACGAACAGAAATGGGCATAACCACCTTGAGTTAGGAACTTTTGGCATAAGTGATGGATATGGCAAGAATTTCCTTGGATCTTCTTGTAAGCATGGGATGCAGTTTTAAAATGATCTTCAACATCGTAACTTGATTATAAGATGCTTAAATTTTTTTAATCTTTCTAGAGTGTTATGCATGCATCTTTATTCTGTGGCATGAATTATATTTGCATCAAGTGATCAATCAGTCAATTTTGTGTAGGTGATAGATGCATTACTGGACACTGAGAAGACACCAAGAAAACCTCAGTATGCCATGGCTCCAGAGATACCATTGGTCCTTCAATCCTGCGAATTTGAAGATGTCAAGTTTATTTGTTCATCAGGTACATGATACACAAAAAAAAGCACCTCATATCTTTGACTCATACTATAACATAGGATTTATGTTGCTTCGACTCTTCATTTTTCTTGAAGTACCCGTGTCCGATGCATATTCGGACATGGGTATGATCCCTCAAGGACCCTCCAAATACATGAAAAAAACTTAGAATAAATCAAACATATTTGTGTCGGACACATACCTGTGTCCGACACTCACACCGAGTCCGAGTAACATAGCATAGGATACTGATTTCTATGCTACAATTTGCTCTGATCCAGAAAAAAAAAAAGAAGAAAGTCTGCAATTTGCACCCATACATCACTCACACATTTGCCAAGTCGGAAACCATTTACGCTTGAAATATTTGAATTATACAGTGGTTTTATGTGCAGATTCTGGGCAAGCACTGCGTATACACTTGGAAAATGAGGGTCGAGCATACCAGCTTCAATCTGCAATTTTTCACGAGGCTGTTCTGAGTTGCTTGCCTTTAGCAAATGGTGCAGAAACCAAGTTTCTACCATATCATTTCTATCAAGGTCTTACTTTTCTATTTGTCTTTGTTGATCTGTCTTGCTGAAAGGGCTTTGACTTTTTCAGACCAAAGCTTATTGAATGATGGAACAATCAAGAAGGTGGCTTCCCATATTCCTCTCTTGTCGCGGCCAACTGAGCGTAAGTGCTGCTACACTTTGAGCTTTCATTAAATTTCGGGATTTAAATACGTATCACTGATAGAAGATGAAGTTACCCTGTCATTATTCATATCCACCTGGATGTTTAAATAGGTGTCATTAAATGCATTTATTACCAACAAAGAGAAAAAGTTGTGTAGGACTATTCAAAAGTTTGCTTGTAGATGAGACAACTCAGATCAAACCTCATATTTGTTTGCTTTCCATGATGAAAATGGTTTCATCAGAAAATTGACCATCATGGCTCCTTGGCAATTAGCTTCGTAGCAGACGCGTTAGTCATTAAGGAAATCTCTGTTTTGGAAGAAATGAATGGCCTCTAATGTATGAGTCCCTATAACCTTAATTAACATGTCTCTTGTTTGAAATTGCAGGGCGGCCCTCCTGTACTTTTAATTTGCCCTTAACCTTTCCTTACATTTGCAAATAGATGCTTAATGGTCAGTTTTGTAATGAGGAATAGAATATAAAAACTTGATAGCTTAATTATCTGAGTTTTTTATGGTAGATGTGTTGCGGCAAACTCCGGAGTATTAACCTAGACAACCTTTTTTTTGGTTTAATAGTAAAATGTATTCAACCTTTTGGCATAAGACATAACTCTCGTGCATTTTCAAGAGATTTATGGTAGTCTGTATCTGTAGGTTTTCTACGTACTATCTATAAAACCGACTTTTCTTCTTTACACTCTGTAGAAAGCAGCAGGCATTCTGTATGTTTTTCTTCAACTTTTGCCAATTGTCATGGCCTAAACCTAACTTCTTGTTACTCCCAGCATCATATGACGAACGACGTGCCAAACTGGATTCAAGAAGATGAAAGTGGAAAAGCATTGTGGCTAATCATGTGGAATTGAAGCCCTTCAATGTTGACTCAGGTATCCTTCACAGTTCATCTCGGAGTTTTTTATGTTGTATTATGGAATGAGTAGAGAATTCATTGTTTGAGTTGTTTGTATTTTTTTACTTATGCCAGGGAATATGTTATTTTACAAATGGTGAATTTTGATCATTATCAGTTAAGGGAAAGTGTTCTTCATATGGCTTCCACAGTTTATAACTATATTGCTTTTCTGACTTCTTTTCTTGTTGGGTACATTGGGAACCTATGTTACTCGGACTCGGGGGTGAGCGTTGGATATGGTCATATGGGTATGTGTCCGACATGGGTACGCTCGATTTTTTCTTAGTTTTTCCATATATTTTGGAGGATCATACCCCCATACCCTTGTCCGAATATGAGTCGGACTTGGGTGTCAGACATGGGTACTTTAGGGAAAATGAAGAGTCAGAGTAACATAGTTAGGAAGAAAGTTAAAAGGAAACTAAGCACAAGTTACTCCAACAAGATGATTACTAAGCACCGGCTTGACTCAAGTAGGACTAAGGAGATAATTTTGGTGTGCATCTTCCCTATCTACTTCATTCTTCAACTAGTAAGTGGAATTAAGTAGAAAAGGTAAAAAAGGAGAATAAGGGCAGTTAATGCATGTAAATGAAGTACCATGATAGATATATGGGATTTTAAGTGGAAAACAGGAAGTGAAATGGTGAATGCTAAGACATTCTACCAGACCCATATGAAACATATTGGATTCAATATAATGCAATACATATGTGAAAAAGTTGCTGAGAAATCATTACCTTTGGCCAAGATTTTGTGCCCCAGACCATGGCAGAAATGGCCTACAAAGTTCAGTTTATATATATATATATATATATATATATATATATATATATATATATAAAAGTCGAGAGTTGATAAAAAAAAAAGTGATAAAAATAGTAGTTTATGCAGTGTTGTTAAGATGTGCGTTTTAGCTGTGCCTTTTTTTATACGACGATAAGCACAAAAAAAGCTAAGCTAATCTAATTGAAATTCTTTTTAATTTTTTTTAATTTCTTTTTTTTTTTTCATTCACTGTACCTTTACTAATAACGAAGGGGATAATATCAAACTTTTTACTTCATACATATATAAAAACCCAAATAGAATGCGTTTTATTTTGCACCTTATTTCACTCAAAAAAGTGTTTTTTTACATCTTATGTCTCGGGCAATATAAGGATTCTATTGCCTAGAATGCGCCTTCCGCACTTAACTACACTGGTTTATGCTTTCAGACCTAAGCTCCACCAGCTTTAAGAATGTGAGTCACACAGGCCTTCTTGGCACAGTATAATACCTCATAGTAGGGAAATACTGATCAGCTCTCAGCAAGTAATTTCTTTATATGTTATTTCAATATAAGAAACAAAAAATACCTTACATATCTTGGCCTATGGGAGTTGCTAGAACAACAGTTTTACATCCAACAATCTGTGCAGGCTGGAGTAAGGAATAAACCAAATGTCAAATAAATCTATATAGATTAATATTAGTTAAGCAGACAGACAGAGAAACAGAAATATAATTAATATAATTTGATCAACTTACAACAGAAAGCATTAGAGCAGTTGAGGTAAAAAAAGCAGTTCCCCAATGTTACTCGGATTTGGATGTGTCGGATACGGGTATGTGTTCGACATGGATATATTCAATTTTTTGTCAAGATTTTCATGTATTTAGAGGGCTCTGGGAGGATCATATTCTCATACTCATGTCCGGATATGCGTCGGACACGGATGTTAGACACGAGTATTTCAAGAAAATAAAGAGTTGGAGCAACATAGGTTCCACGAAAATTTCTCTAGAGTTTTTCATTTTTATTTGCAAAGGAAAATTAGCTTTCAAGTTGGGTGCTAAGAGGAGATAAAATTTGAGTTCTCTCCTTATTTTTTGTTATGGTTGTACCTGACTTAACTATTGGTTTGTAAGATATGGCACTCCATGGTAGGTTTTCTCTCTCTTTTTTTCTTCTAATTGCTAGTTTTTTGCATATGAACTATGCCTAGCTGCTGTTTTATCAATATATAATTATATGTTACTTGTTTTGCCTTTCAAGGAAATGATTTTGGATGATTCAACCAAGGGATATAAAATATTCGGAGTCTTTATTTTTTTTAAAATATTCGAGTTCGACACATATTCAAACATGAGTATGGGGCATGATTAAGGGTCTAAATGAGACACCTGTGCTCGCAAGTTACTCGGGTTCGACTTGAAAAAAACTCGAATTCGGCTCGATCATTGTTGAGTCGAGCTTGAACCCGAGCAGCGAGCCAAGTTCGAGTATCCTAATGCTTGACTCGTTTAGCTTGCGAGCCTAATCGAACTTTTTTATTTTTAATATTTTTAATTAGTATTGAAAAGATCTCAATTCGAATTAGAACTCGAGCTCGAGTACAAATAATCGAGTTCGAAATTAATCGTGAGAATCGAGCTCATTTTTTACTAGGTAAACGAGCTTAATCGAGTGAGTTCGAGCAGTTCGATTTTTATCTCGAATCGAGCTCGAGCTTTGAAAGTGAAACTCGATCGAGCTCGAGCCGAGTTTCGAGCCTCGAATTCCGAATTAAGCTCGAGCTTTTTATTGCTTGAACTCAGCTCAACTCGTTTACACCCCAGGTATGATCCTCTAAATATATGAAAAACTTAGAAAAAATTGAGTATATTCGTGTCGAAATGATATCCGTATCCAACACTCATCTCGAATCCAAGTAACATAGTAGAAAGCAATAAAAGTTTAAGCAAGGTAAAGAAAATTACAAAAGCATTTTTCAATGGCAACCATACCTTTGACTAAAGCAAAGAAGTCAAGGGGAAAAAAGAACAATTTGTAAAGCCAACACAGGGAAAATGAAAGCCTCCAGATACCTGCAAATTAGAAAATGATATATATACATTTAAAATGGACACTTAGAACTCGCTTAGAACAATACTAAATTTGACAAAAACAGTTACTATAAAGGTTATGCTTATCATAAACATAAAAGGTTACATTCACGGTTGATTTTCTCTAAATCAAGCCAAGCAGGAAAATTTCTACTCAAATCAAACAACCTTTTGATTTTAATATAAAAAGATGGTTTTAGTATGTAATTTTTAATATAAATTACTAAGACAATAGACACATTAATAGTTTTAATATTGTTGATGTCTTTTTTTGTCGAGATGGTGCTTCTGAAGTCCCTGGTGATCTGAGGCTCTGAGAAGAGGAGAAATAGGTCAGAGGACAATGGAGGTTGAATTTCGGGACACGCTTCGATACTTAAGTCAGTGTTTGGAGGAGGAAGAAGAGGTTTGAGAGAGAGAGAGCGCTTAACCGGGAATAACCCTTGGGAGGGCTATATATAGAGGAAGTTGGGCGACCTGGTGGTCGCCTGCCGGTTCCACGTGCCCGACTCTGATAGGTCGTCTGATGTAAGTGGACTCGGGGGGCCTTGTCGAGGAGATGGCCGCGTTTAATGTCCGTCGTCTGCGGATTGTGGCATTTAATGCCTCGCACTGCCCCAGGTGGGCGCCGAGATGACTGGAGATGTGATCTCTGGGGAAAGGGGAGGCGCCTACGTGTCCCAAGCTTCTGTTCTCAATGGATGCTGGGCTGGTCTGTTGGGCCTGTACCTAGTGGACTGGGCCCGTGCTTGGTGGACCGAGTGGGTTCAACAAATATCTCTTTCTAAAATTCAACAAAGAAAAAAAAAGAGAAAAATATAAAAAAATTACCAGGTCAGATTTTGCTATGGGTAAATTTTTTTTCTTTTCCGAATTCAAAATTTAATTCAATTAATTCATGCAATCACTTTTAAAAACTGACATTCAAAAGATCTAAAATTTAAATCTCGATATTTGAAATTATTTTCTTTATTCTCAATTACGCTCTCTTTTGTTAAAAAAGAAAATAGCTTTTTAGAGTTTGGGTTTTGTGAATCAAGAGGTTGGTTTCATCTCTGAAAAGAGAGGAAAAAAAAAAAAAAAGGAAAACAGACTTAGCATTCTAAAAAAAAAAACAGCATTAGAAAAAATAAAACATGTTTATTAAATTAAGTTATTAAATTTAATTAATAATAATTTTTTAATTTTTTTAATTTTTTTAAATATTTATTTTATTTATTTGATATTTAAAAATTTTAGATATTAAATATTTTAAATTTTAAATTTTAAAATTTATATTTACATATAAACGTTTATATATATATATAATGAATGTAAATTTATATGTATATATAATATATATTTTATTAAAAATTTTGAAAATATGCTATATACATATAAAAATATTTAAAAATATTGATAAACCCAAAATAATATACCATAACATAACTATACTAATATATATCCGTATTAAAATAAATATGATACGATCACCGTACGTTACCGACTAGTTTAAAAGAAAGTTTCAATTCTTTCATATGACCAATGCTTTGTTCATATATATATGTTTGTGAAGGAAAAGAAAGTCCCAAATATTCAACCTTTTTTGCGATGCATGAATGAGGCAAACTCTTAAGAAAAAGACAATCAATTATCATTCATGGATAATAATAGATCTGATAATATTAAATACGATACCATTATATGATATGAATACGATAAAATAAAAAAATACATAAAAAAATACGATACGACATGAAAAAATAAACGAACATGACACATCAAAATTTATATAAATATAAAATACCTTAAACACGATTATGATACGATAAAATATACGAATTCGATAAGAATATATGAATCGTCAAATCTAATCAATAACTTCCTTGTAATATTTTAGAAAATAGTAGTTTTCCATTTTCACTCTAGACAAATTTTTTTTTTTTTTTGAGAGAGAAAGCTATAGACAAAACTTATTAAAATTTAATAAATAAACTTTAATCTATTACTTACCTTAAAAAAACAATCCCCACAATCAATGCCAGGATTTGAAAATTTGAGATATGGATTTTAACAGCTAAGCAATGTTTTTAACCATATTTTGAGGGTTAATTTAGATATTTTAATTAGATAGTAGGTGGATTAGGCTTAGGGAGATTGGATAAGAATGTACTGTGTAGCCATATTATTAATTACTATTATTATTATGTATAAAAACTATCTTCAAATACATGAAAGTTGAGAATTTGTGATTTTAAAATATCATTCATATGGCATATAAGTCATGTCATTAACTATAGTTTAAAGGATAATTATGATATTTGAATTTTTGCCATATGATTTAGGGATTAATTAGGTCATTTTAGAATTTTTTTTTTGTGTTTTTTTGTCTTTTGATTAACACTAATAAGATATTTTGGATCTTTGATTATTTCGGGTTCGGGTCATATGGAGTTTAGATCGAGTTCGTATCTTTTCGGATTCGTATTTTTTTGGTTTCAAATATTTTATGTCATGTTCATGTTATTTGTCATGTCATATTTGTGTTATTTTTTCGTGTGTTCAAAGTATTCATGTTTTGTTATTTTTCGTGTGTTCAAAGTATTATAAATTTATATAATTTTTACAAGTTAATAATTCGCTTAATGTAGATTTTGACACATTCGTGTCTTGTTCGTGTGTTCAAAGTATTATAAATTTATATAAATTTTTACATGTTAATAATTCGTTTTATGTATATTTTGAGACGTTCGTGTATTTGTTTTGTGTTCATGTTATCCTCCACGTCATATTTTAATTATTTTTTCATGTTGTATTCGTGTCATTTTTAATTCATCCAAATATTTGCATAGTTTGTCATTGTGATTCAATTTAGAAAATTTTTTGTGTGTACATATCGTGTCTCAATTCATCTCATATTTTGCATAATTTGTCATAATAATTCAATTTAGAGACAAAAAATATATGTTATTACCGTGTTTGTATTATTCTATCGTGTGTTTAAATTATTATAAATTTATATAAATTTTTACACGTTAATAATTGATTTTATGTAGATTTTGATATGTTCCTGTATTTTTGTCGTGTTCATGTTATTTTTCATGTTGTGATTTAATTATTTGTTCCATGTTCTATTCGTGTCATATAATCATGTTGTGTGTCAAGTCTAATTGACACTATTCAAATAACTCCCAATTTTATGTCACGTGTCGTCGTGTTCGTGTTATTTTTCTGTCATAATCGTATTCAAGTTATTATATATTTATATAAATCTTGACACGTTAATAATTCATTTTATGTAGATTTTAACACGTTCATGTATTTGTATATATTCATTTTATTTTTCATGTCGTGTCATGTTTTAATTATTTTTTCATGTTATATTTGTATCGTATAATTATGTTTTGTCTAAAATTACCGGATCTAATTGATCATATCAAATAACTTTCAATTTTATATTAGGTGTAGTATAATGATGAGAGTTATTATTATTTTTAAAAAAATTATCTTCACTTTTTTTGTTTTTTTAGCTTTCAAATCTATTACAAAATATCAATTCAAGTCCGATAACATACACGTAGCGAAACGTGAAATTTTTTTATTTGAAATTAATTTTTGACACACTCATAATATAATTAAAAATAAAATTATATTTTAAAAGATAAAAAAAAGAAATTATATGATGGCAGGGTATTTTTTTTTTCTAAAGACAAGTAAATAAAAAAATTTATTTTATAAGTAAAATATATAAATATAAATATTTTATATTTTTGTGTTTTGATAAGAATTTTGACTGAATTTATATCATTTAACTGGTATTTCCAAATTCAGTCAAATATTTTAAATATAATATAATATAATCTATATTACTCTTGAGTGATTCATGACTAATTCACTTCAAAATTAATTAATAGCGAAATAAGTAGCAACACTTTGAAGTATGATTTCATAGATAAGTTATTCTATTGTTAATACTTCTGGTTGAATTAGTGTTACGAATCAAGTGATATCAATTTAATTAAAATATTAATTAAAATTTTAAATAATTTATAAATCAAATATTAATATAATAAAAATATTTATATATTTTAATTTTTTATATAATATATATTAAAAAAAAACTAGTAACTCTCTTAAAAAAAGCTACCACTATCTTTAAAAAATTGTCAATTTCTTAAAAAACTATAATTTCTTTAAAAAAAAACTGCTCATATATATATATATATATATATATAGGAGTAATCCATTTACATTAGTGTAAAATTAAATTAGTTTTACACACATCTGTAATTTTTTATATGATTTATATTTGTTTAATCCAACCGTCGTATTTCATGTTTTATTCACGTAGATCATGCACGTTGAGTTTCGAGTAAATTAAAAATGTCTAACTATTTATTCGATGTAAAAAACTTTCAACCGTTAAATATATATTGAAAAAGACAGTATTCTCGATCGATATGATACAGATATCAGATCGATTCGAAACTTTACGTGCACGACAAGTACAATTATATTGTTAAATCCAACGGTCGGTTTGTTAAAATATAAATCGTATAAAAAGTTAAAAAAAAATGTGTAAAACTAATCTTGTTTTACGCTAGTGTAAATGGATCTCTCCTTATATGAGGGGGAATCCACTTACACTAGTGTAAAACTAAATTAGTTTTACACACATCCGTAATTTTTTATATGATTTATATTTATTTAATCTAATCGTCATATTTTATGTTCTAATTTAAGTGAATCTCTCTTTATATATATATATTTACATAAATTTTTTTATGATCCAGCTAATGAGTGTGACATAATAAAGATCCTACTTTTTACTATGACCGTGATCATCAAAAAGCAAAAAAAAAAAAAAGTTTTCGATTTTAATGTTAAAAAAACTATATTATAACCTATGTTTTAAAAATGGCTAAGATTGTAAAATATAATAAAAATTATATTGTATTATAGATTCTACTATATTATAACCTAAGTTAAATTACTTAAAATTCTATGTTACTATTACTATTTTCTTTGGTAATTTTTTTTTTAAACACATTCCATATAATCATAATTTATAGAATTTAAACTTGACATGATAAAAATGATAAATTAAAATGTAACTTTTTGTCTTTCTCTAATATATTTTTATAATTTTTGGAAATATTGACAAATGATAACATTAAATATTTAATTAATAATATAAAAAGGCAAGCATTTCATTTGACTAAAGTGGGTCACACACTTTCATATTTTCAATGGAAGGAAATTTCCAGGTTTGAGACCAGCAGGACCGGGATTTGGACCTACCGGTTCGAACCGGTCCGGGTTTTTAAGATTCAAGTCTTATTATAAAACTCCCTAATCCACCCACTCTCTACCACTTTACTTGTCTTCCAAATTTTCTTCTTTGACATTTTTTCTCAAAAAAAAAAAAAAAAAAAAAAATCCGAACAAAGGAAAAAAAAAAAAAACCAAAATCTCTTCTTAGGGTTTGTACCCTAAGATCAGCTTTCCAATTCTGTATCATGTGAAATTAAATTTCTTGTTTTAAAGTTCTGTTTTTGATCAGTTTTTAGCTTTCTTGATCAGAAAGTTTTCTGGGTTTTTTTTGTCCATTTGGTGAAAAAGGAAAAAAGAAATTTTTTTTTATTATCAAGAGAGATGACAGCGACGGCTGATTCATGTTTTGGCGACGATCAAGTGTGGCCACCGGGGTTTCGGTTTCACCCAACCGATGAAGAGCTGGTTCTTTATTATTTAAAGAGGAAAATCTGTAAAAGAAAGCTCAAGCTTGATGTCATAAGGGAAACTGATGTTTACAAGTGGGATCCTGAGGAGTTGCCTGGTAAATTTTCTTTTTTTAAAACCCTGAAATTTTGGGTTTTTCATTTTAGATATGAGTTTTTTTTTTTTTTTTTCTTTTTCTGGCAACATGTTTTTCATTTTGTTGGTTTAACTGATATTAGGGCTTTATCTCTTAACATGCAAATATAAGGGTTTTGTTTTGGTGCTTTGACTTCGTTTTAGTTTGATCAAATTGCCTTTTTCTGGCGATTGTTTTGATTTGATCTGTTATTCATTTGTTTTTTCTTTATAGTTTTGTTTTATGAGGATTCTGTGGTTATCGATTCTCTTACATGCAAATCGCTGTTTTCATCTATTCATTTTAAAATATCCTTGGGTTGCGTTGACTTTGGTTTGCTTTGGACTGTTTGTTTGGTTATAATTTTTGTTGGTTTAATTGATTTTGATGGAAATTTGAAGTGTAAAAATTGATTGGATGACATTGGTGGTATAACTATATTATCATGTATGATTTATTCAGGTTCCATACTTCAATTTGAAGTTTGTGGTTTTCAGAATTGGTGCTTTTTTATTTGAAATTTGTTTGTTTAGTCATCTAACACATTGGAGCTTTTGTTTTTGTGAAAGGTAACTTCTGAAAAGCTAATGTAATCAATGATGAAGTTTTCAGATATCCCAATGATTCTATAGACCAAGATATGGTTTGTTTTTGTTCCAATTTGAGGCTCTTGATGCTATCTGTTTTACAGATAGATTGTATGTTTGAAAAAGTTCAGCTGTAGATTATGTTCGCTGGTTTTTAGTTTTCGGTTTTGCTTTATTTGGTTTTATTATCAGTTTTCTAACGAACAAAAAATGTTATGCAGCACAATCGATACTGAAGACTGGGGATAGACAGTGGTTCTTTTTCAGTCCAAGAGACAGGAAATACCCTAATGGAGCAAGGTCAAACAGGGCAACCAGACATGGGTATTGGAAGGCAACAGGAAAGGATCGTACTGTTACCTGCAATTCGCGGACAGTTGGAGTCAAGAAAACTTTAGTTTTCTACAGAGGTCGTGCACCTAATGGCGAGCGAACCGATTGGGTGATGCATGAATATACCCTTGATGAAGAGGAACTAAAGAGGTGCCAGAATGTAAAGGTATGCAACCGAATAAGTTTCTTAAGAAACTTTTCCAGTTTTCCTCCTGTATATGAGCTGTTTATTAATTCTGTGTTTCTCTTTTGCATTTCAGGAATATTATGCTCTCTATAAAGTGTATAGAAAAAGTGGACCTGGCCCTAAAAATGGTGAGCAGTATGGGGCACCATTTAAAGAAGAAGCATGGGCTGATGAGGAATATGCTAGTAACCTTGGAGATACAATCACCCCTGTGAAGCCACCTAGTGAGGCCATTCCTGATGATAATATAAAAGCTAACGGTCAAGTTCAGTCTACATTGAGTGATATTGAGGAGTTTAAGAGACAATTAGCTGATGAGCCTGCACTTCCACAACCACAAGCTCATTTTGGCTATGTATTGCCTCAGCTTGTCTGTGAAGAAGAGACACAAAGTACTTTGCTGGACCCATCTCCAAGGGATGTTCTCTTTCCTGAGCCACTTGCAGTTCTCCATGATCAAGCGAGCTTTGAATTCTCTCAGTCACCTACTTCTGAATTGCAGTTGCAGGCGGTACCTGAGGTCACATCTGTTGCTGACCACTTTGAACAGGTACCTCAAATTTGCGAGGAGGATTTCCTGGAAATGGATGATCTCTTTGGTCCTGAACCTTTGATCTCCAATCTTGAGAAAGCTGTGGAGAACGGGCAGTTCAATGAGTTGGATGGACTGAGTGAATTTGACCTGTACCATGATGCTGCCATGTTTCTACAGGACATGGGGCCTATTGATCAATTAACAGTTCCATTCTCATATGATAACATGATAAATCAGGTAAGTTACCAGTTGGAGTCACAATCTAATATGAGCCTGATGGATCAGCAGTTGCTGTCTCAATCAAATATAAACCTGATGGATCAGCAATTGCAAAACCAATCAAATATACATCTGATGGATCAGCAGTTGCAGCCTCAACTGAATGCCTCTGGGGATAATATGTTAAATCAGGTGGGTTATCAATCTCAATCCTGTTCAAATATAAACTTGATGGATCAGCAGTTGATGCCCCATTCAACTGTGGACCAGGTGGATTACCAGTTGCAGTTCCAGTCTGTTGGAAAGGAGCTGGATCAACAGCTTCAAATAGATCAGATTAATGGCTCACTTTGGACGCATGATCAGAGCGGTGATGTCTTCATTCCATCAGGATCAAATATTGGGAATGCATCTCCAGCTTCAGGTAGAACAAGTGTGGAAATCAATATGCATTTATTTGTGAACTTATCTTACATTCACTGAGCTATGATTTTGTTTTGGACCAAGTTGCTGTCTTAGCCCATCCTCGCAGAGCTCTTGATGAGATGGATGGTTGGGTAGACATGCCAAAGTCCACATTGGCAAAAAGCCTTTGTAGAAAAGGGAATTTGAGCCTGCTTCAAGAGCTCTTCTGATACAAGTATTTCATTTATAGTCACTATAAGTGATTAGAATGCAAATATTCGACTAATTTTTGGTCATGGGAAAAGCTACTCTCTAAAATACTGCTAAACTGTAAAATTTTGCTTATATATGGTTATTTTTGGTCGTGTTTAGGTTTTGTATACAATGGCACTAATCAAGACCAAGGTGACAAAAATGGTGGTGGTGCAAGCTGGTTTTCTTCTGCTTTGTGGTCGTTTGTGGAGTCGATACCTACGACTCCGGCTTCTGCGTCCGAGAATCCTTTGGTAAATCGGGCTTTTGAGCGAATGTCTAGCTTTAGTAGATTGAGATTAAATGCTAGAAACACCAATGTTTCTGCAGTTAATGGTGCTGCAAGTGCAAGTGCAACTGCTAGGAGGACAGGCAGGAATAGGGGATTCTTTTTCATTTCTATTTTAGGTGCATTATGTGCTATCTTATGGTTCTTGATAGGAACGGTTAGGGTCCTAGGGAGATCTATCTCCTAGTGAAGATATTATAAGTGGGAAGTTTTGTTAATTATGTTCTACTGGGAGGTTGCTGAAATTATTGCATAGTACTCCACATTTTGACCATAAATAGTTTAATGTCTCGCATTACTTTTGAATGTAAAGGAAGAAGTGTTCGCTGAAGTAAGGCAATAGGTATCTTGGATTTCCTAGTAACTAAGCTTCCTATGTATCGAAATAATTCCATTTTTATGAGTAGTCTTATTTTGAAACCTCTGTTGTACTTCAACAAGGTAATTCTGAAGCACTTATTTGAGCATATTCTGCATCTGTATCTTTAAGGGGTATAGAATCTCTGGAGGCTGCAAACGACTTTTGACCTAGATTAGGTAATTTTGGAGAAAAAATAATTAAAATATGATAATGGCACGAAAAAATAATACCAATACGATATAAATATTAAAATGTGTCAAAATTTATATAACAAGAATTATTAGCATATTAAAGTTATATAAATATATAATATATTAAATATGATTATGATAAAAAAAAAAAAAACACGATATTAATATATGGATTGTCGAGTTTATTTTGATCTGGCATCTTTAGAGAGAGAGAGAGAGAGAGAGTTATAATCATTAAGGCTTGCTTGGTTTGGTAGGAAAGAAATGATAAGGATGAAAATTTGTTAGGATTTTTTATATAAATATAGCTAAAAAAAAAAAAATTTTCTAAAATACCGATCCTTTTAGATTATTTTCCAAAATACACTGGTTTTAAAATTAGCTGGGAAATCGCCACCCCCCATGGCGATTTCCCAGCATCAAAATATTGATTTTGGCTAAAAATACCAAGGGAAATCGTCATGGGGGGTGGCGATTTCCCTTGGTGTTTTTTTCAAAATTTTCTAAAAATACCAAGGGAAATCGTCACCCCCATGGCGATTTCCCTTGGTATTTTTTAACCAAATTTGTAAAAAGGATGAAGGGAAATCGCCATGGGGGGTGGCGATTTCCCTTCATGTATTTTTTTTTTTAATTTATAAACAAATTTTTTTTTTTAATTTGTAAATTTTATTTTTTAAATTTAAAAATTATAAATTAAATTAAATTTCTTATTAAATTTAAATATGGAAAATTTTGTTTCTTATAAAAATTAAAAAAACAAAATAATATTTCTTCTTAAATTTGTATATCAAAAATTATATTTGTAAGTTTTGTTTTAATTTTAAAAATTTGTAAGTTTAGTTTTTTAATTTTAAAATTTATAAATTAAATTAATTTTTTTATAATTTTAAAAATAAAGAAATTTCGTAAGGTATATTTTATTATTTAAAATTTATGAACAAATTTTTTTAAATTTTGTTAATTGATTTGTATTAGATAAAAATAAAAAACAAACAAAAAAAACTTGCATTACATTTTCATAAGCAAACAAGTGAAATTCTAGAAAGCAGAAAAAAAAAAATTCTGGATAAGACTGATGATATAGGTTTTTAGACAGGTTTCAGCTATATTTCCAGTCCATCAAATGGTGCAGAAAATATTGAAACTTGATTCTTTCTGCAATGGATAAGACTGATGATATAGGTTTTTAGACAGGTTTCAACTATATTTCCAGTCCATCAAATGGTGCAGAAAATATTGGAACTTGATTTTTTCTGCAATGGATAAGACTGATGATATAGGTTTTTAGACAGGTTTCAGCTATATTTCCAGTCCATCAAATGCTGCAGAAAATATTGAAACTTGATTCTTTCTGCAATGGATAAGACTGATGATATAGGTTTTTAGACAGGTTTAAGCTATATTTTCAGTCCATCAAATGGTGCAGAAAATATTGGAACTTGATTTTTTCTGCAATGGATAAGACTGATGATATAGGTTTTTAGACAAGTTTCAGCTATTTTCCAGTCCATCAAATGTTGCAGAAAATATTGGAACTTGATTTTTTCTGCAATGGATAAGACTGATGATATAGGTTTTTAGACAGGTTTTAGCTATATTTCCAGTCCATCAAATGCTGCAGAAATATTGGAACTTGATTCTTTCTGCAATGGATAAGACTGATGATATAGGTTTTTAGACAGGTTTCAGCTATATTTCCAGTCCATCAAATGGTGCAGAAAATATTGGAACTTGATTCTTTCTGCAATGGATAAGACTGATGATATAGGTTTTTAGACAAGTTTCAGCTATTTTCCAGTCCATCAAATGCTGCAGAAAATATTGGAACTTGATTTTTTCTGCAATGGATAAGACTGATGATATAGGTTTTTAGACAGGTTTCAGCTATTTTCCAGTCCATCAAATGCTGCAGAAAATATTGGAACTTGATTCTTTCTGCAATGGATGAGACAAATGATGGGATTTATCAATCACATTTTGCATTGAATAAGTTATAACTTTTTCAGTCAAATAGTCCTAGGCAGAATATCAGAATCAGATTTCATCCTATACAAAGGATGGGATTTGTCATCTGGTACAACATAATGAACCATTATAAATTCATAATACTTATGAAGGTTTACAATACCCCCTACAACAGTTTTTCAATCAGATTTTTCCTGAGTGCTAAAACCTCCTCATTCTCATTCTCATTCTCATCCTTCTATATTTATTCTTTCTTTTGCTACACAACATGAGCAATAGAGTGATCGCATTGGTCTACTATAATGGCCAAATTCATAATACTGACGAAGGTGCTACCTTTGATTGTGAACGTCCAAAAAATTTTCGTGTTGAAGACGACGTCACATTAGAGGAACTGAAGCTGCAAATTCATACAAAAATTAAAGCTGGAACTAGAAAAAGAGTTTCAGAGGTTAAGTACAGGCATCCTCTTTCTATTGGTGAAGGATGTGTCCGATATAGAACATTTCCACTTGAAGATGATGATGATGTGAGATGCATGTTTTATGCTCATGAGACATTTGCAAATATTGGTGTCCTTGAGTTATATGCTGACATAGATGATGTTGACGATGATTGCGGCCCTTCAAATGTTCGCACAACAGAAAACTTTCCCATAGAAGATTATGATTCTGGGTCGTTCTATGTTCACACTACATACGACGTTCCCACAGAAGAAGTCGTGCCCTTATCTCAAGCTACAACTTTTCAGACTTCATTAGTCTCACAAACCCTAATTCCTACTACCCTCGAAGATGAGCCAGCTGGTGTTGATCCTGTTCGTCCACGTGGAGTCCATGGTGAAGATGTTGGTGAATTTAGTGAGCAGGAAGAGGATGCTGAATTCGCAAGTGATGACAATACTGATTCTGACCCAGACGTCGTCCCTGCTGATATCAACACTCATGGAGATATCAACACTCATGGAGATATTAACACTCATCGAGATATTCCCCCATATCAGGCTGCATCCCATATGCATACACTGGATTTGGAGGCAATGCATGTGCCGGAATTTCCAGAGTATGCTCATACATTAGCTATGCCTCTGACATTTGATCCATCTGCAGTTGATCTGTGTGTTGGGTTACAATTCCCAACGAAAGAGGCTGTGCTTTCAGCTATCAAGCACTATAACATCAAAAACTCTGTAGATTACATAGTAATTGAATCTGAGCCGACGAAATATTATGCCAAGTGCGTAATGTATGGGAATGGGTGTAATTGGAGAATAAGGGCAACTTTTATGAAGAAGAAACATCTATGGGAGATTAGAAAATATGAAGGGCCTCATACTTGCACATCGGGGAGGATTTCACAAGATCATTGCAAGTTAGATTGTAACATGATCTGTTCATGCATTTTGTCATTGGTCCAAGCAAATCCGGAGATTTCCGTTTCAGTTTTGATCGCTGAGATGCGAATCCGGTATGGATACATCACCTCCTACAAGAAAACATGGCAAGCAAAGCAAAAGGCAATTGTTCGAGTATTTGGCGATTGGGAAAGATCGTACAATGAGCTACCTAAATGGTTAGGTGCAATGCAACATTTCGTGCCTGGTACAATTGTGGAATTGCAAACGGTACCTGCATATCACGGTGATCGACTGGTCCAGGGTAAGAGAATATTCCATCGACTATTTTGGACATTTAAGTCGTGCATTGAAGGGTATCCGTATTGTAAACCTATTGTGCAAATAGATGGTACTTTCTTATATGGAAAATACAAAGGCACATTATTGTTAGCTATTGCACAAGATGGCAATCGAAACATACTGCCAATTGCCTTTGCCATTGTGGAGGGTGAGACAACAGAGGCTTGGTCATTCTTTCTCAGTAACTTGCGCAGACACGTGACAAAACAGCCTGGCATTTGCTTGATGTCTGATCGACATGAAGCCATCAAAGCTGCGATTAGACGCGATGGTGGATGGAATCCTCCACATGCATATTCAGTGTACTGCATTCGACACATTGCAGCGAACTTTATGAAAAAGTTTAACAATAAGGAATTGCGTCGACAAATTGTTAACATGGGTATGGAATCAAATCATAGTTATTTTATCTCTTATATTTCGTTTAGCATATAAAATAATATTGAAATTCACAAGTTTTTTGTTTTAAAATTTATTAGGATACGAGTTGAGGCGACCGAATTTTCATTTCATGTATGACAATCTTCGTGGAGAAAATGTAGAGGCGGCTAATTGGCTTGATAGGATCCCCAAGGAGAAGTGGGCGCAGTCATATGATCAAGGAAGGCGTTATGGCCATATGACAACCAACCTAGCTGAATCTATCAATTCGGTGTTGAAGGGAACGCGTCATCTTCCCATTACTGCTTTAGTGCAATCAACATATTATAGGTTGGCTGCACTTTTTGTTAAGATGGGGAACAAGCAAATTGCCATGATGGAGGGAGGGCACACATATTGTGAAACAGTCACACAAGCTATGCAAGAAAATCGCAGGAAAGCTAACTCCCACATTGTTCGTAATTTTACGCGAACAAATCAATCTTTTTAGGTTGAAGAGTTAGTTGCCCCACAAGAGGGTGTTTCTGCAATGAAGTACAAAGTCAACCTCAGTGACATGTGGTGTGATTGTGGAAAGTTTCAAGCACAAAGGTTCCCTTGTTCACATGTAGTTGCTGCCTGTGCACATGTCCATGTAGATTGCATGCAATATGTGGAAAAAGTCTATAGAATGGAAACTATATTGAATGTTTATAGACATGAGTTCGAAACTGTTGGAAATGAAGGTTACTGGCCTCAATATGATGGTCCAGAAGTGTGTCCCAATCAAGAAATGCGGAGAAATCCACATGGTCGGCCAAAATCAAGTCGTATTCGTAATGAAATGGACCTCAGGGAGAAAGGCCAACCAAAACATTGTGGATTATGCAGAAACGAATGTCATAACCGTCGAAATTGTCCGCATCGATTTGGCACATTGGGGGAGACTTCGCATCAACAATAAATGAATTACATGTTTTTCTCAACTTATTATGTACTTTGGATTATAAGGGAAAATGTAATGCAAGTTTTTTTGTTTGTTTTTTGTTTTTATCTAATACAAATCAATTAACAAAATTTAAAAAAATGTGTTCATAAATTTTAAATAATAAAATATACCTTACGAAATTTCTTTATTTTTAAAATTATAAAAAAATTATTTTAATTTAATTTATAAATTTTAAAATTAAAAAACTAAACTTACAAATTTTTAAAATTAAAACAAAACTTACAAATATAATTTTTGATATACAAATTTAAGAAGAAATATTATTTTGTTTTTTTAATTTTTATAAGAAACAAAATTTTCCATATTTAAATTTAATAAGAAATTTAATTTAATTTATAATTTTTAAATTTAAAAAATAAAATTTACAAATTAAAAAAAAATTAAAATTTGTTTATAAATTAAAAATAAAAAAATTACATGAAGGGAAATCGCCACCCCCCATGGCGATTTCCCTTCATCCTTTTTACAAATTTGGTTAAAAATACCAAGGGAAATCGCCATGGGGGGTGGCGATTTCCCTTGGTATTTTTATCAAAATTTGAAAAAAACATCAAGGGAAATCGCCACCCCCCATGGCGATTTCCCTTGGTATTTTTAGCCAAAATCAATATTTTGATGCTGGGAAATCGCCATGGGGGGTGGCGATTTCCCAGCTAGTGTTAAAACCAGCGTATTTTGGGAAATAATCTAAAAAGATCGGTATTTTGGGATTTTTTTTTTAGCTATATTTATATAAAAAAACCAATTTGTTAATCTAATGATTGAGATTATACCTGTCAATTCTGATCTGAATTCGAAAAATTCGTCCAATTCGTCTGAATCCAAACTCGAGCCAACCCAATTTGACCAAAAAAAGTCAACAATCTGAAATCGACTAACCCGCACCCGAAAATGACCCGCACCCGAAATGACCCGAATCTAGAATGACCCGAACTCGAAATGACCCGAACAATTAACCTGAAATAACTCGAACTTAAATTAAATATAATTTTATTTAGAAAATATTAATTTAATAAAAATAATACCTATGGCTATAACATAAATTATTAGTTTGTTTTAATTTTATAACTTGTAATTATCATTTTGGAGTATGATAAAGTATGCAATTACTATTTAATATGTATAAATTAATCCTATTCTTATATTTGTTATCTTCTCTATATGTAAAATAATACATGTACAGATATCGTATTAAATCTATATTTATACTATTATGATAGTTTTTTGAGATGTGATTAGTTTAAATTTTTTGAATTGTTATTGTAATTTTAAAATATATTATATTAGTTGAATGAAATTGAATTTTTTGATCAATGACTGAAAGTATGAACAAATATTTGTTTGAATTTAAAGAGATATTACATTAAAATTTATCAATAAATATTCATTTCAAATAACTCTTATTGCTTAAATATATATATATATATTTTAAAAATCAGTGTAAATAATTCTTAAATAAACAAAAAATATTACAGTAAACATATTAATCATCCAATGATAAATTGAAGAACTTAGAATAATAATAATAATAAAAAAACTATAATTGCATAAAACTTGTTACTTGTTAGCCATCTTAAAGAATACATAAATAACTTATAGATATGCCTTGGTAATTTGAAGGCCACATATATATTCTCAAAAAATACACAATATTTAAAGAAAAAAATCATATTCATGTTGGTCAAATCAAAGCATAAAACCACAACTCCATGTAAATATACTTTGCAAAAAGATCTTTTTAGTAAACAAATCCTTGAGGGTCATTTTAAGAACAAAAAAAGAAACTTCTACTTCCATTGTTGCAACTCAAAAAATACCAAAATCTATTAAAAACTGTCACAACAACCTATGATCTCAAAAACAAATACAACAACATTTATTGGAAAGAAATAGAAATCATCTCTCTATTGGCAAGGAAAAGCAGCAAGTGAAGAGCATGACCAAAATACTCTGCAAAAGGTAAGACGGATAGAATAGCTTAGTATTCATCACATATATAAAACATCTATTTTTCAAATACACTACAAAAGGTAAAATGATATGCCATTTAATTCCTAATGCAAAAGTAAACAAGCATATTACCAATTGATCAACAAAATTACATCTTTAACAGATGCAGAAATAAAGCAAATTTAAAATATATTCAATGAAAAAAATGAAAATTAAACTCCATCAAACCTTTTAATAGATACATTTCAAAGTCTAGACTCCAAACCAAAGGCCTACAAGTACAATAAATGAAACAAAAATCTAAAATGACAGACAATTACAGTAATGAATAAACTGATAAAGACAATAACTCAATAAGGCATAAAGAAAAATTAAAAAAATCCAATTATCAATTAGTCAAACATAATTTTAAGTATGAAACAAAAATTAAAGAAATTTTGAACATATATACATACATTTTAATTTTCCATCAATCCTCAACATTAGAAGCTTCTTTCAATGCTAAAATTGACCTCAAAATCATATTTATCTCTCCTCCATCAGTCTCAAACTTTTCTTCCCTATCTTCGAGATCTAACAATTAAAGAAGAAAACAATTATCATGTAAAACAATCATTAGACATAAAAAGATCCACAACTATTTTAATATAAGTAGCATACCTTCGTATTCACATAACTAATTACGAGTAGTTATCAAAAATTCGGCATTTTTAGATGAAAGATAACTTCTCCACTTGTTCAAAACTCTACCACCTATACTACATGTTGATTCTGAAGTAACAGTGGTGATAGGAATACTCAAAATATCTCTCGCCATTGTTGCAAGCTCAGGATATCGAAAATAATTGTCTTTCCAATAACCAAGAATATCAAATGGCATTGTAGTTAGCTCAATTCTATGCTCACTCAAATAGAGCTCCAATTGTGACTTACCTAAGCTTACAGTAGATCCATCAGAGTCATAACTTTAAAATTCCTAAAATACCAAAACAATTGAAAGGTTAACACGAAATTTAATTTAAATCAAACTGAATAACCAATAAACCATTCAAATAAGGAGATATGAAATCCTAATAAAATAAAAACAACACTCACTTTAAGATTTTCATCAAGTTCTCTTGCACCAAATTGCTCACAGATAGCAACCTCACTTGAATTTGAAGTTCTTGCTTTCTCATACTCCTTAAACAGTTTTTTGAGTTGGTCAAGAATACTTCTTGTCTTTGCCTCAAAATCATTATCAAACCTTTTCAAAGAAAATCTTATAAATTTCAACTTGAAGCGTGGATCAAGTATGACCGCAAAAGTTAACACTGGACAATATTTATCCCAATACTTGTCAAACTTTTGTTTCATTGCTTGAGCCATATTTTACAAAAAAGTATTTGGACTTTCGATTTCCTTCATAAGATTAGATTTAATCTTACACACATTGTCAAAATACAAGTTGGCAGTAGGATAATTTGCTCCAGAAAAAAAAGTAGTAATCTTATAAAAAGGTTTCAAAAACTCAAAAATTTGTTTAATCCTATCCAACTCTTCTCTTGTTGGGAGATCCTCAAGCCCATAGTGTGCATCATCCATTGCCAAGTATGCAAAAGCAGTATAATAATAAAGAAACCTCTCAAGCATCAAATAAGTTGAATTCCATCTAGTGGGCACATCATACCACAATCCTATTGATTTATCCAAATTAACTCTACTTACACATTGTTTAAACTTCATCATCCTTTGATTCCGACCCCTCAACATATCTGACACTATTCCTCACATTCTCCAAAGTTTTACCAAACACTTTCAAACCCTCTTGAACAACAAGATTCAGAATATGAGCACAACAATGAATATGAAAAAAATGCACAATGAGACAATAAAACATCTTGTTGAACAAGTTTGTTTCGCAACAAATCTTGCATGTTATCCATATTACGTGCATTGTCCAAAGTAATGCTAAATTTTTTTTTCTCAATGCTCCAATCTCTCAAGAAAGTATGAACAATATTATCAAAAGATTTGCATTGTGTGGAGGTGGAACATGACAAAAATTTAAAATCTTACTTTGCAACTTCCAATTCTTATCCACATAGTGTGCAGTAAGACAAATAAACCATCTATCTAAGCATGATGTCCACAAGTCACTTGTCAAACAAATTCTATTAGAAATCTTATTCAAAGTAGACTTAAGTTTATTTTTCATTTTGTTATGTAATTTCAAGCAATCAGCTCTAATAGTGTTCCTACTAACATTCTCAACACTATTATTCAGTAAAGCATGAACCTCTCTAGTTCCTTCATGTTCGACCCATGTAAATGAATAACCATGTTTGATGATAGCTTTAGCAAGTGCTTCACGATAAGCTTATTTATCTACTTTTTCAGTATCAGATTTCTTATTCTTATTAAGATATGCAGGACACTTTCCTAGATGACGTTTAAGGTTAGAAGTACCCGCCGAAGATTTTCCATCGTATGCTTTATCACAATACTTGCACATAGCTCTTAGCCTTTTCCTTGGAGATTGAGTCTCAACAAGACTGAACTCAAGCCAAACCTCCCTGTGCCTCTGTTTAGATTTGGAAACTTGACTTTGAATTTCAGGACAATTATTACTAGAATCCACATTCATTGATTCCATTTTCGTCTCCAAATCTACAAACATTAAAGTTAAACCAACATAGAGAATATTAAAAGTCAAAGTTAAAATATAAAAGAAAAAAAAAACTTTGATATATATTAATTAAGTAGCACATAATGATAGCTGTAATGCAATGCAATGCAAAATATGCAATGCAAAGTAAAAATGTACATTTTGAATTATAAGTTTATAACTGTAACCATTTTGACCTCCAATTTTGGAATTGGCAGCACATAATATATATAGTTAAGTAGCACATAATGATAAAATAATAAAGTTGAAGGGAAAGAAACCTCTCTCAAACCAATCCTTAAAATTAGAACTAAAAAATAATCAAATATATACAATTATAATGAAAGCCAGATTAAAATTGAAATTTTTTTTCTCAAACTTTCTATAATTATAAGCAGTGACAAATATATATTAGTAGAAATTTTAGATCCAGTGAACCCTCAATAGTTCAAGAGGAAATATACAGAATATTAATAAAAGAGAGTTGAGTTTTATCTTAATTACCCCAAACTGAAAGGGAAAAAAAATCCATAAGTCTAAAGAAATATTAATAACTAACCCACCCCTAAACTTTGAATTTAACCTGCTTAATTAACTTAATCATTTGCTTAAAGAGTTAAATTCGATTTTTTTTAATTCTTTTTATATGTGCATATTTTAGGGGTATTGTTGTTGCATATGTTTGCTGTAATAATTTTGAGCTTCAAAGATTCAAACCCTAAACAGTAAAAGAGAGATAGTGATGACTCTTAAAATAACAAATAAGGACGAAAAGAGAGATAGTGAGAGAAATCTGCAACTCAAAAATTACCTTAAAATTTGAAGCTATTGTCAGAGATCTATAACTCAGAAGTGAGACTGAAGAAGAAGCTGAGACCTGAGATCCGACTATCCGAGAGGCAGGCGGTGGCTCATTTTGTTTTTTTTATTTTGGCCAGGCGACGGGTTTTTGTTTTGTTTAAGGGTTTAGGAAGAAGAAGAAGAAGAAATGAAGAACCTAAGAAGCTGCTGAGATCCGCTTGTGAATTGCTTGTTTTAGCCTTTTAGGTTGAGGATTTTTTTGTTTGGAGTGTCGTTGCTTTAGTAAATCAGACTCTTTGCTCTTTAGTAAATTTTTGTCTTTTACTCGTTTAGGAGATCAGGATTTGACAATTTTACGTTTTATATTTATTAAATTTTAGACTTTTAATTTTTATAAATAAAGTTAATTACATTTTTTTTAAATTAAAAAAATATAAATTATAGAAAAAAAAATTATTATATTTAAAATTAAACATAAAATAATATATTATAGGATAAAATTAATTAAAATTTAGTTTTTATGTTTTAAAATTAAAGAGAGAAGTATAGTTTTTATGTTTTTAAATAAAAAATAAAAGTATAGATTAAAAATATATTGGGTATATGAAAAATCTTAAATTTTAATTAATTATTTATTAGATATATGTGTGTCAGTATGATATGTCTAAAAGTTATTTTAAAAATATATAAAAAATTATATTATTAAGTAGTAACTACTTACTAGTAATTTTTTTATTATAAAGATATTGAAATCAGATATTATAAGAGGAGAAATTAAGTTTGCTCTACTTATCTTTTGTTTTAACAATCATATTATTACTATTAACTAATACGAGTAGAGATTTATATATTAAATAAGTATCATAATTAAAAGTTTAAAATAATATTGATAATTTATATATGTTATATTAAAAATTAAATGTGTTTTATATATAAATATGTTAAACGTGTTATTTAAACGTGTCTAGACGTTTAAGATACATTAAATTATCGTGTTTTAAACGTGTTAATGCATATGTGTTGACACAAGTGGAGATATTGAAACTAAGGTTATTGTTATACATGTTATTTTAAGATAAATATTTAAATATATAATTTTTTAAATTTTATCATGTGATTTTTTAAGAGTATATAAAATAAATCATTGATGTGTATGTTGTTTTAATTATTTGTACATTACATTATAATATTAATAATATATTTACAAATATCAAATTCAAATATGTAAATTGATTAAGAATTTAAGGTAATGGTTTCAACCTTCAGGTAAACAATAATACCCGTTCGAGTAAAACTGCAAAATAAATACTTAAGTCTCGAATTTAAAAAATTATCCGATTATGTTCGAATCAGAAAAATCGGGTTAGATAAATATTTATTTTTAAATTAAAATTATAATGTCTATATTTATTATTTATTTTCTATATTTTGACAAAATTTTAATTAAATATGACTCGATCAAATAATTTGTTTAAATTTAATATAATTTTATTTTAAAATTAATAAATTGAACCTAAATGACCCGAACGATCGAACCCAAATAATCTGAGTGATAAACCCAAAATGACTCGAGTGTCAAACCCGAATGACCCGAACCCGAAATGATCCGAACCCGAATAACCCGAGTGTCAAACCTGAAGGACCCTGACCCGAAATCGAAATGACCCAAACCCGAAATGACCCGAACCCGAAATCGACTCGAATTTTTTCCGACCCAAATTGGTCCAACCCAAACCCAACCCGACTCGCCCAATTGACAGGTCTAACTGATATTCATAATCATTTTCTTATTTTGTAACTTAATTAAATTAACAAATTTTTTATTTTTATCATTTTCTATCACTCTTTTCAAAAAAAGCCTAAATCTTAATCGGTAAGTTTCTGCTTTCAAGGTAATGGTTGGTAATTTTAACTTAGAATTAAAATCTTTGATCCAAGTTTTGGAGATTCTCTTAGAATTAAAATCTTTGATCCAAGTTTTGGAGATTCTGATTGCATTAGTTTTGATCTAAGATATTGCCCTATAAATTTAAATATCACTTCAAAAGGGAAACCAGAAAGATACTTTGTACCTTGGTTTTGCAGAGGAAAAAAGTTTATTTTACCAGTTTCTTAGTAGCAATCAACAAAGGGAAGGGGACCTCATCCAGTTTGACTCGTATATCACATAAATCCGATACGATTATATGATACGAAAGAAATAATTAAAATATAATATGAAATGACACGAAAAAAAAACACGAATACAAAAACATGTTTAAAACACTTTAAACATAATTATGACAAAAAAAATATATATGAATACAATACGAATACACGAATTACCAAGTTTAATATCATGCATCTAAGGTTTAATATTTATGAGCTGGGTCATTATTTTGGTGCATTTTGTTTTCTCCACAGAGTTCAATAATCAACCAAATTAATTAATCTCATTTCACTGCTTATGAAAGCAAAGATATCAGATACCTTTTGACTTATCAGTAATGGCTGGCTATACACCCATTTCAATGCTTACTTTAATGATTTTTCTCAACCATATCTCTAGAAAAATTCGAAACGTAGATCCTAAATGTCCTAAAGATCTCTATTTAACTCTGTCTTTATATAGTCTATGACTCCAAGTAGTGTGGCAATCTCCTGCTTTACACTATATAGAGTACTTTTAAAGAGTAGGCCGCAAGGCAGTGAAAGGGTGGTATTGGCAAGGCAAGTGTGGAGTCTATGAGGTTATTTTCTGTGTCTGGACTTTTGGTTTTGACACTCATGGGCACCAATGAGGTCGGTGAGTGGTGGCAGCCTGGCAGGGGTTTGTAAAGATGCAGGTTTCCGGCAATATACAACTTTGGGGATTCGAATTCGGACATTGGGGATATGCTGCGGCATTGGCAGAAGATTCCATCACCATATGCTCAAACTTTCTTCGAACAACCTTCAGGACGGGCTTCTCATGCTCGTCTCATCATCATACATTTTATAGCTCAGTTGGCTGTTATTGCTTGCTTAATATATATATATATATATATATTCCTTGAATAAGATTATTATGTAGATCTGTTCAAGGGTCGGACTTGAATAGAGTTTTTTCAATTCGGGTCGATCCGATCCGACTTGAATTGCTATTTATTTAATAAAAAAGGCTACTATGCAAAAGAGATTGCAATTACCATTGTTTCCATTAATCTCACATAAGTCAATCTTAAGGACCTATCAACTTAGGATCCTGGGGGCATATCTGATGTACAACATTTGTCCCATGTGACCAATGAGAGAAGATTTCAGTATATAGCCAGATCTTGGTGAACTCAAAACATTAATATGATGTCAGGTTCCCTTAGTTGGTTAGTGCAAGGCTGCTAGCTGCTTTAATGTTAGAGTAAATTTATTTATAAATGACAATTTTCAATTATTCCCTTGTGGGTTTACCATACCTGAGCTTATACCTGCTCATAGATCGAGTCGGGTTATGATCCAAATTTTTTTATTTTGTTTTATTCAGGGTCGGTTCGTCAATCCATATTTATTGTTTATATATATTAAAAAAGTATTTATTTATTTATTTTTATATATTTTTATAATTAAATTTTAAAATTTTTTTAGGGTTGATCGAACTACTAAAATACCTGTCCAAACCCGACTCAATACGAGCCGGACCTACCGGGTCGAATGAGCTGCTCGGCCTTTGAGCAGGTTTATCTGAGCCCCTACATGGCCTCAATTGGGACAACTTTCAGGAATGGTGCTAATTTTGCAACCAGAAGTTCTTGCATTCAACTTGCATGTAGTCTTACAGCCCATTCAACCTTGCAAAGCAAATTTATCAGTTAATACGCTTCAAAGCTCGCACAATTGCTCTGTACCCAACTTTGGCTCAACTGTGAGTCTTTCCCCTTCTTTGCAGTATAAAAGTTGTTCTATAAGGGCATTTTAGTCTTTTATGTAAAAGTTAGTAGCATTATATTTCTTGTATCTTCTTGATGTAGATATTTTGTATATAAGGGCATTTTAGTCTTTTATTTCGGTTAAGAGAGACAAACAAATGGTTTAACACCATCTTAGACGCGCACTGACAAGTCAAGCATACCTAATCCATGTCAGGTGTGATCACCGTTGGCTGCCTCACTTTGGACAACTGACCATGGTGTGTGTCATCCATGTATAACGACGTACTGTGCCAAGCCTAAAACGCACTAGCATGGTCAAGCGTGAACATCGCTGGCTGTCTCACCCCGGACAACTGACCATGGACGTGTGTCATCCATACATAGCGGGGAACGTATCGCATCAGGTCAACCAACCTGATTGCACCACGTCTCTTTCTCTCTCTCATTCTCCCCCACTTCTTATATAAGGTACTTCGTTTCCCGGATAAGGGAGGCTCATTCTCCTTTCCTTTCTCACTTCCTTTAACTTTTGCTTTTGCTCATCTTCTCCACATACTGACTTGAGCGTTGAAGAGTCAACACCGGAGCAACCTTCGACCTCTCTTGACGTGTTTTCATCCTATTTCAGGTGCTTACCCTGAAGTCCACTTCCGACACAAACACTTCTATACTAATTGATGGCAATCTGAGGGGTTGATATCTCTAAGAAGTTTTCTAGCATTGATAATTTGAATTTGTAAATGCTGGTATACAGAAAAAATACCACCACACAAAATTGATCTTCCAAGACCTTATGACTTCGTCATAGAGTTGAAGGAAAAATTTGAGCTTCCATACCTAATATTGTTAACTAGTTCTCCCATGCAGTCTATGTAAAAAAAAAAAATCTCGAGGCATGAAAAAGAAAATGTATGGTTGTACAATTACTAATCTATTACCCTTTTCCATGTTTCAGTTGTTGTACAAAGAAGGGGCTAGGGTATTTTCTAAACTTGACGATTTTAAATATGATATGAAAACACAATATGTTTAATACATGTATATATTCGTGTTTAGAATTTTGACACATTTAATAATTTGTGTTGTGTTTATATTTACACGACCGACATAAAAATAATATGAGACACGACACGCATACACGAATTATCAAGTCTGGTAATTTGGATACATAATGTGGATCCAATGGGGTGCAGTATAAAATGACTATTATAAAGTTACCTTTACACATGCATTTGGATGGAACTTCTGTTTAAAATCCAAAAGTATCTTATGTTAGTGGGGATGTTGATATATGGGATATTGATCCTGATGTGGTATCATATGGGGTCTTATGTGATATGGTTGAAGAAGCAGAGTATGGGTCTGTTAAATGGTTTTATTATTTGACATCATGTTCTGATATCGATGATAGGTTAGTGTTGTGTTATGATAATGCTTTTTTTTTTTTAGAATGATAAGACATATGAGGCCAAAATGAGAGATACATGTTTATGTGGAACAATGGGTTGATGTGTCATAAGTGGTTGAAGATCTTATTGGACTGCAATGTTAGGAAAATAATGAGGGAGGTGAACAAAATAGCAATGTAGAAGGTAGTAAATCTAATATGCAAATTGGTTGTCATAAGGACATTAATATAAAAACCACTTCAAATGTGGGTGGCAATGATGAGGGTTAGATGATATTAACTTGGGTAGGTCTCCTGACAATAATAGTGAGTTAGGAAGTGAGTTTGTAAATGTAACTATAGTTGAAGAAGGGGAACTTGAGGGTTGTGAAATTAACTTTGAAGATAGTGATAAAGAGTCCTTAGGGAATTTTGAGTGGGTGCCAGATAAGGAGGATGAAGATATACATGAGATTTAAACACACTTTAGAAAGTTTAAAGAGAAAAAACAACAGAGAAATATTAACCTTATTGAAATCCCACTTGTGTTGGAGTTTGAGGGTCTAGTCCAAGAGATCAAGAAAAGAAAGGCAACTTTAAAGAAAACAAATATAGGTGAGTCTAGTGGGGTAGGAAAGAATACTGAAGATAGGAATGACACTGAATACATAGACTTTTCAGATTTAGGTAGTTATGAGACTAATGAGGATAGGGAGGCGGTATGTAAGAATAGTTATTTTGACTTTTCAGGATCCAGAGTCTAGATTTGAGCTTGTTATGATCTTTGATGGTCCAAGACAATTCAAGGATGCATTGAAAAAGTTTACAACTGCTAAAATATTTGATTTTAAGCTGCTTAAGAATGAAATGAAAAGAACAAGAGATGTTTGCAAAGGTAAGGGTTGTCCATTGGTAATATTTGCTGGAGTAAATAATCAAGATGTTTTGTTTAAGAGAAAAACTTTGAGGAATGAGCATACCCAGTGGCGTAGCCACATAGGAACCAGTGGGTGCCATAGTACTCACTGGGATTTCTACTTTTGTTTCATATAGACACTAAAACTAAACGGGGAGTTTTAGAAGTATTAGTAAAAAAAAATTATTCTATGGCACTTTATTTTCGATAGAGGCAGAGCCACCCACTTTTCTTTTATTTTCGATAGAGGCAGAGCCAGGGCTTTTATTTCAGTTTAGGTTGTTTCACCACTTTGAGTTATTTACGTATTGGGGAAATTCCGCACTTGGAGGTAAGATGTCGAAACTCGGAAGGATATTGGTACTGATTGGCCTAAGATTACCCACATCCCACATATTTGGATCGATTGAGGTTGATGCTTTTTATCTATCATTAAGTTTAAATCATTGTTTTTCCCAATTTTATAACAATTTCCCCTCTTTTGGAATTTCACTTTGCTTTTTTCTCTTCAGACAAAGGTACAATAAATTACCAAAACAGAGGCAGGCTTACCTTATTGACTACTGGTAATTTGTCTCTGTCTATTCATTTTCTTTTTATTTACCAATTAAGGTGAATCTAATCATAGATCTTTGGGTAGTTTACTTGCCTTCAGTTTACCTTTATCATACATCAAAAGCTATCATACTAAGAGTTGAACTTAATTTTTCATTCATTTACATGGATACTTTACCTTTATCATACCTCAAAAGCTATCATACTTAGTTTATTTAATTTTGCATTCCTTTACATGGATACAGTCATACATAAACACTCTTTTTCTGATTTAGGAATGGCATTTCATGAATTTGCGGAATACCATGTGGATCTTGTAACCATAAGCTCAATTAATATTTCCTTATTGAATATAATCTACTTTAAGACCTTAGGCAATTTTTTTAGTATTTATGCTATTCTGACTTTTCTTCCCTTGCATTAAACTTTGTGTCTAATCTACTCTTTTTGGAATCAATAAACTGTAGATTCTAATGGAGAAGTATTATAATAAAGTTAGACCAAGCTCTTCAAATGTGAGATTTTCGTCTCTAAATGTAGATTCTACTTCTTCTCCACAATCACAAGAAGGTTTTACTCCTACAAATGTTGTTTTCACTTCTCCAAATATCGTTTCTACTTCTCCAAATGTTTCCACCGATATAGAGTTGTGGCCGATACGAGGTTAAGAAAAAGTATCGATAAAAATATGGCTAATATAGAGAATGTTCGACGAGCATATTTGCAAAAAGGTCCATGTCAACCTAAAAATCATAATTTTCCTTGGAGAGATTATGGAACTATGAAGCGTAGATTTGTTCCTTCATGGTTCAAGGATCATTATAATTGGTTGGAGTACAGTATATCAAAAGATGCTGTTTTTTGCTTGTTTTGTTATCTCTTCAAAGCTGATCATGGGGGCCAAGGTGTTGTTGATACATTTGTTGGTGAGGGGTTCAGAAATTGGAGGAAGAAGAGTAGGCTTGATGTTCATGTTGGAGACCATAATAGTATTCATAACAAATGCATGAGGGCTTGCCAAGATTTAATGAATCAAAAACAACACATAGAAGTTTGTTTGTCAAATCATTCTAACCAAACTCAAGCTGATTATCGTCTTCGTTTAACTGCATCAGTTGATTGCATTAGGTTTCTTTTGCATTAAGGATGGGCTTTTTGTGGTCATTGTGAATCCGAGGAATCAATAAATAGGAGAAATTTTATTGAGCTCTTACAATTTCTTGCCGACCACAATGAGAAAGTCAGTGAAGTTGTATTGAGGAATGCTCCTGGAAATCTTCAATTGACATCACCCACAATTCAACATGATATTATTAATGTCATTGCAACTGAGACTACAAATGCAATTAGTAGAGAGGTTGGAGATGGATTATTTTCTCTTTTAGTTGATGAGGCTCGTGATATATCTGTGAAAGAGCAAATGGCTGTTGCTTTACGTTATGTTGATGAAAGAGGGTTTGTCATTGAACGTTTTCTTGGTATTGTACATGTTACTGATACTACTTCCTTATCACTTAAGGTTGCTATTGAGGCTATTTTTTCTAAACATGGATTGAGTATATCAAGTTTACGCGGGCAAGGTTATGATGGAGCTAACAATATGCAAGGAGAATTCAATGGTCTTAAAAAGTTTGATTATGATGGAGAATGAATATGTTTTTTATGTTCATTGATTTGCTCATCAACTTCAATTGACACTTGTAACTGTTGCAGAAAATCACTCAAAGATTTCTACATTTTTGAGATTGTTGCAATTTTGTCAAATGTTGTTGGAGCCTCATGCAAACGTAGAGACATTCTTCGAGAGAAACAAATTGAGAAGGTTATTGAAAGAATTTCCTTAGGTGAAATTTTGACTGGGAGAGGTTTGAAGCAAGAAACAACATTGAAACGGACAGGAGACACTCGTTGGGGTTCTCATTATGGTAAACTTATAAATTTGATTAGTTTGTTCTCTTCTGTGATTGATGTGCTTTTGGTTATTGGAGAGGATGGGACGCTTGCAAAGCAAAGAGCTCAAGCCGATAACTTATTGGTACTTATTCAATGTTTTGAATTTGTATTTACCTTACACTTAATGAAAACTATCTTGGAATTACAACTGATTTGTCACAAGCATTACAAAGAAAGTCACCAAGACATAGTCAATGCCATGACTCTTGTAAAACTAACTAAGCAAAAACTCCAAAGAATGAGAGATGATGGATGAAAATCATTGTTGAACACAACATCTTTGTTTTGTAATAAACATAATATCAACGTTCCAAATATGGAAGACATGTTTGTATTTCAAGGGAGATCACGTCACAATGTTGAAGGAAGCACAAATCTTCATTATTATCGTGTTGAAATGTTTTATGCAGTGATAGATTCACAACTTCAAGAGTTGAATAATCGTTTCAATGAGGTGAATATGGAGTTGTTGTGTATGGCTTGTCTTGATCCAATCAATTCATTTTCTGCCTATGACAAGACAAAGTTACTTCGATTTGCTAAGTTTTACCCTAATGAATTTTCAAATGTAGAGTTAATTGCACTTGAGCATCAACTTGATAACTATATTTTAGATATGCGCTCCAACAATCAATTTTCTAAAATTAAGGAGTTAGTGGGCTTGCTAAAAAATTGGTTCAATTGAAGAAGCATTGTGTATATCCATTAATATATTTGCCCATGAAGTTCGCACTATGATGCACCCAAAAGAGTGTATCTTATTTAACCTTGCACTAAAAAGATCAATTGTAAGTGTAATGATTAGCAAGGGTCGAGTCCTCAGGGATTGGGTTTTAATCTATGAGTTATTAGTTTATAACTTACGTTGAAAGAAAACAATAAAAGAAAAGGGGTTTTTGAAGCCAGATTTAAACTAAAGTAAATAATAAGAATAAGATGCAAGGCGGTATAACCAGCCAATAAAAATATATATACTAAATTAGGCGGTATAACCAGCCAATAAAAATATATATACTAAATTAGGCGGATAACCAGCCAATAAAAATAAAACAAAGTTAATATACAAATTAGGCGGTATAACCAGCCAATAAAAATAAATATACTTTTAAAAATAAGCAAACTAGAAAATTAAGAAAACAAGTAAGAAGAATCAAAAATGAAAAATATGGTTAAGGTTTCATTCTCCACCACTAGACATCATTAAGAATCAATTTCAGATCTATCAATATCAACCAACTATCAAAGTTAACAACCGTAGATAACAACAAGCTCTGTTATCCCAATCTTTCCTTAGTTTGTCGTTAAATAGAACAAGCTCTCTATTTAATCTCTAACCATCAAACAACCTAGAATAAGCTCTCTAGATTCAATTTAATGGCAGCTTTATGATGAGAAAGATAGGTTGATCTAAGCAACAAACACATAAGCTCGGATTGTTCAACTTAGGTTATGTTCCACTTTGCAATTATTGAAAACTTGACCATAATCATTAATCACAAATTGCCACTTATGAATAGGAAATCAAGACAATTACACGGATCAAGACTCCTAAACTAGCAATAGATAATTATCAAGATCTATCTAGTTGTACACCTAAACAAATCAAGACAACATCATGAACAATTCTTGTAGAAGAACATAAACAACTTTGATAGAAAATTAATGATAGATAGAATCTGAAAATCAATCACAAAACATGTCTAGGGCTTTGAAATCACCCTTAACCAAATAGAAGTTTAGCCTAGCATAGGCATTATAAACATAAAATTAAATAGAATCTAAGAAGAAAATAAAAGAAAGAAAGAAGAAGAAGAAGAATATTAATTATCCAACCTCTTGCCCTTTCTAAAGAAAAAGAAAACTAGAGAAAAGAAAGAAGAAGAAAACTTAGAGAATTTTATTACAATGGCTAATATCCTACCAATGTACAATATGATCCCTTACAATCACCCAAGGCCCTCTATTTATACACATTTTGGAGGGCTAAATGACAAGAGACAAGCTTTACAAATTTCAAAGGTAGGTATAAGAGGTGGGTGCATTTTTCTAACAATTTTCGTCATATTGTATGACAATTTTGATCAACCAACTTGATGGTCGATTTTGTCAATATTGGAGGCCTGATCTGATCACATGGTCTTCTAGAAAAATGTTCCCCTACCAGTTACTGATCCATAGCCGTTGGAATCAGCTCATTTGCTGATGTGGATAAGAAGATATGGGCAAAATACGAAAACAGGTCAGCACAGACGTCATTGCACATCAGCCAACTTGATGGTCGATTTCGCTAGGGAAAACGACTCCGTTTCAAGAAGTGTAAAACATGAAAAAGATATATATGCCTCTTAACTTTTCACGGTTAAAATTTCAGCCTTATTGCTTCAGTGAAACTCCAGATATAGCTGATATGGCAAAAGGTGTCGGAACTGGAACTGAACTGGATTTGCCCTTAATTCTAGTAATCTGAAATCACTCAAAGAAACTTGTGAAAAACACCAAATTACATAAAAATATAAAAGATCATAAAAACAATTAGACTAAACAATAATAACTCGTATTTGACACAAAACAATAATAAAACATAACTAAAAACTATATTATTATACGAGTTATCACACCCCCACACTTAGATTGTTGCTAGTCCCTAGCAACGACTCAATAAAAATAAAATAAGAAAATCTAATCTAATCCACTTTCGTAGAAAATCACGGTGGCACTTAGCATGTGACACAAGCCTTTAAACCCCTAGGTGTCCCTAGTGGACGAGTTTAGTCTCGTGAGGGTTTACTAGAACGATACCCACAAACATTGAAAAACTAAAATATAAATAAACTACATATACTAAAAATATTTACTCCTAATCCTTTCAATACAAATTAGAGACAATCTTTGAACAAGTCTTATAAACTAATCAATAGCTTAAAGAATTTCACAAAAAATCATGCTTGAATGTAAATTGTTTGAGTTAAGCCAATATTAACATAACATATTTCAATCAAAATATAGCATATTCAAACTTAATCTCAACTACTCACATGGGATACCCTCATGATTTTCACTCTTTAAAGTAGTGGTGAAGTGTTTACACTCAATCAATCTCATGAAAACAGTTCTACCATATTCTTGCTTGTCCACCTATTCTCCACTATTTAGATCATACAACTTCATGAATCAAGAGGTCTTTAATCAAGGTTGTAATGGGGCCAAGGGGTTTGTAATGTGGTTGAAGAACAAAAGGATAAAGATATCACAAAGGTTCCAAAGAGTTCATAAAGTTTAGAGACATAAAAAGATCATACAAATAAAACTTCTCAAAACTCTTATAAAGCACATAATAACATAGGCTAAATATTCATGTTGAGCCTTTGCATCATTCTAAGCAACTTTGTAACATCTTTTTTTTTACTTTAACTAGAAGTTCAAGAGAAGATTTTTTTTTTTTTTTTAATATGGGAATGTATTTGACAATGATCCCTTTCTTTTTCTCTTGACTTTTTTCTTTCTTTTCCCCCCACACTTATTTCTTGTTTCTAACCCAAATTTTCAATAAATCTTCCTTGTCTTTGCAACTTGTCTCAAAACATGCTAATTCATCTTTGGAACAAAGGTAAAGATATAAGTATATTTAGGTTAGGGACAAGTTATGGTTACCAAAGAGATAGCTTATACAATGTAGGCTCAAATTGGTTCACTAAGGGTGTGTTCTCTTGGAACATTAATAATGGATGGCTGTTTGGCTCTGGTTATAATCCTAATGCCTCTATCATATTCATGTTGTCACATGTATCAATATAGTCTCAAACGGTTTAAAGCAAGTTCTAGAGAATCATGTAATCATAAGAGCACTCAAGAAAGAAATTAGATTGATTTGTATAATGCATCAATCATTATAGGCTCAAAAACTCACAAGGATGATTATACAAGTCAGATTAAGTCTAAACATGCTTCTTTCTCAATCAACATATCATATTAACATTGGCTCATAAAAAAGTTGACATCAAGCTCAATTCTCATGAAAATCTTCTCACTAATAAATCTGTTTTAGACTTATGCAATTCATATCTCATCATTGTATTAAAAAGAAACTAAAACTCAAAAAATAATAATAATAATAATAATAAAGACTCATAAAAAAAAATAATAGACAAAATAAAAGAAATCCTAAATCATTCCCCCCACACTTAATTCTTACATTGTCCTCAATGTAAGTCTATTAACTCAAATGAAAGAATCATGTGTAAGAGAAAAGAACTAATAACATAAGAATAGGAAAAGCTAAGACTCAAAACAAAACAAACTCATGCAACCTGAATAATCTTAAAATACTAAACAAAAATTAACAAGTAAACATAAAAAGATTAAAATCAAACTGACAAGGTGTGTCTCAAGTCTCCCTTACTCAGACCTTGTTCAGAATGAATACTTCTAAATTGCTTAAAACACAACAAACTATTTTTTTTTTTTGAAAAGAAGAAATCAAACTGATAAGATATGTCTCAAGTCTCCCTTACTCAGACCTTGTTCAGAATGAATACTTCTAAATGGCTTAAAACACAACAATTTTTTTTTTTTTTTAAATTAGCAAAATATGTCCCCTACCCCCTACTAAAATATGACATTGTCCCTAATGTCAAATTTTAAAGGTAGAATTTAGGAGATATTACCTGCAGAGGTTTCTAACCACTTATTATAACTGAGACACAACAAGCAAAATGTTAGATAATGTCACAAAGACAAAGTGCAATCCACTCCTTGCTCGTCCATATCTCTTTTTCTTTTTCCGAGCGTTTGCGAAACAACCGTAGCAGATAAACACTCATAAGCTTGGAGCTTTTTGAGTAAATCTTCAATGGTTGTAGCAGAAATTATGGTTCTCCTTGCCTCTGAAAACATGAATCCATTATGCACAGCATTATCTAAATATGAAAGCAAATTACTAAAATAACCATTAATATTAAGCAAACCAATGGGTTTCTTATTTGTGACCAAAGATGACCAAGAAGCCACGCAAGCTATTTCTTCCAATGTACCCAGACCTCCTGGTAAAGCAATGAATGCATCGGCAGAATGGTACATGATTGTTATCCGTTCAGGGACACTCCAGACTTGTATTTCCTTACCCACGGTAGGTCCACAAAAACTTGTGAATAGTTTTGGCACGATTCCTAGAACTGGACTTCCTCCGGCGTGTGCTGCTGTAGCGACTGCTCCCATTAAACCCGTACTACCGCCTCCATAAATCAAGTGGATCTTTTGTTTGGCAAGTATTACTCCAACTCTTATGGCTTCATCAGCGAATATGTTATTTTTCCCTGGATAAGCACCTCCAAAGACACAAATTTTTTTAATGCGCTGGGATGAAGTACTTTCCATTTTTTTTCTTCGAGTGCCTGAAAGAGAATGACTACATGGTGTAATATATAGAGGACTCAGTAGTGAATCAGATAAGAGTAATAATGTCGCCGAAAGTGTATCTGACCTGTCAGAAGAAAATGTTAACCTAACAAAAGATTTTTGCGTGATTTCAGGAAGAAAATCAAAAAGAGAAGAAAAAATCAACCGTAAAAGACAAATAAAAAAAACGAGAATAATTACACAAATCGAACAACACGTAAATTAAACCAAAATAAAGTTATTGCAAATCAAACCAAAAGCTGAGAAGTCATTTATTGTAGTTGTGATTGTGGCTCACATCTTCCTCTGGTTTTACGTCCAGAAACGGCTTAAACGCCTTCTATGAGTTGAGGATATGCTTCCCATCCAGTTTTCTTACAAGCTGGCAAACAGGGTCTTTTAACATCAGATTCCCAAGATGTTGCCATTCCCTTTGGAATTGCGGCCATAAATCAAGAATTTCTCTTTGTACGTCTCCACTAGGATGCGTCTCAAGAGAAAGTTGGATATTACCCAAATTCTCCTTACTCAGTCCATCCTTAATGAATTCAATTTTATCATCTCGATTAGAGGACGGAATCCCAATAGAACGACATTTACCGTTACACGTCCATCGTGCACATTTGTGGCAATTTGAACTCATGCGCTTTGCTCGTCGCTTCTTTGCAAAAGTGCTTCTACCTGTACCTGGTAAATGCAAAACAGGAAGATATTCATCTTCACGTACCTTGGCTTCAATTATCCAACGTATGTCGTCAGGAATCCCTTTGTGCATAAGCATTCTTAATCTTTCAAGTCGAACTTGGTAAAGCTTCAGTAAAATATTTCGAGGAAAAGGAGGAAATCGTTTCTGCAATCTTGTGAGAATATCATCCATCCTGAAAAAAATGAAAAAAAAATTGAAAGAGAAATTGGAAGAGAAATTTATATACAATATCAGTTTTGTGGGTAGCTGATGCAACCGATTTAAATAATCACGGAGTACCGTTATCCGCCATTTAACCGGGGTCAAAAAAATAAAAATTATATTTATATCTAGTTATTTTCAAAACAAGGATCAGAAAGAAAAACAACATAAAAAAAAAAAAAAACTCAAAAACAAAACACTCTAAATAAAATCCTAAATTCTTCCCCCCACACATAATTCTTACGTTGTCATTAATGTAATGCTATTAACCCAAATGAAAGAATCATGTGTAAGTGAAAAGAACTAATAAACAAAATAAACTTATGCAGCCTAAATGAACTTAAAAACACTAAACACAATTAACAAAGAAACATAAGAAAAAGATAAAGAAAAAGAGAGCAAATCTGAGGATGGCAGTTTGGCAATGCTTTCACTAATTAGGCTCGCTCCCCCAATTAGCACTTGATTGATTGTTTTCAGCCTAGCCAATTCCCCTTCTTGTCTTTTTAGGCTTGTTAGGCTCATACATGAAACTTCCCAAATTTGAGCGTTTGATAGGAAGCTTTCTTTGCACAAAACTGGATGCATTCTCCATTACAAGTATTATTCCATCATCCTTTGTGGTGCATATCTCATCGAGGAATGGAGCATATGTTGGTACTTGTTGAATGGCATCCACAAACAAACTGTTTAAGGTTTCCAGTATGTTTTGTTCATGTTCTTCCTCCTTGAACTTTGCGAATCTACTAGGGAAAGGTGGAGAAGAAACATTAGTAAAAATTGGAATCTTAAACGTTACCTCAGGTGCCGAAATACTCTCAATTTGAATGGTGGCATCATTATCCTCAAGAAGTGAATCCATCTTTGGTTTTGTCTCATCCTCATTTTGTTCCTCATTTCTCAAGGTCACAATAGTAGCATTCTCCTTTGGGTTAATCACCGTTTGGGAAGGGAGTGCTAGAGATCTTTCTGCTACTAATTCCACCATACTACTAGCCAATAGGCTCATTTGCCTTTCCAAACTCTGGATGCTTGCCCTTGTTTCCTGTTGAAATTGCAAAGTATCAGTAACAAGAGAATGTACAAGATCTTCTAAAGAAGTACCTGAGTTTTGAGTCATATGTGGTGGTTGAAAAAGATCTGGTTCTTGAGACCATGATTGATTGAAGCTAGATGGATGAGTGTAATTGGCATAAGGATCTACTTCTTGGTAATTTTTTGAGTAGCCATAATTAGTATGATCCCACCATCCCTCATGGTAAGTGTTGGAGTAATGATCATGCGATTGGTCTTGGAACCATTGATGGCCTTGACATCCTCCCATGGCCAATTGTTGAACTGAGGAAGTGAGATTGGCTTGTTGATTCTCCATGTTCATGTATGCCACCAACTCTTCAAGTGTTAGATTGCTCAATTCCATCGTTTTTTTTTTTGTTTTTTTTTATTTTTTGTTTTTTTATTTTTTTTATTTCAAAATTTGATAAGAAAAACCCGTATGTACAAGAAAATAAAACTCATTAGAACTGAAAATAAGAATAAACCAAGTAACAAATAAACTAAAGAAAACAATCCCCGGCAACGGCGCCAAAATTTTGATGCACCCAAAAGAGTGTATCTTATTTAACCTTGCACTAAAAAGATCAATTGTAAGTGTAATGATTAGCAAGGGTCGAGTCCTCAGGGATTGGGTTTTAATCTATGAGTTATTAGTTTATAACTTACGTTGAAAGAAAACAATAAAAGAAAAGGGGTTTTTGAAGCCAGATTTAAACTAAAGTAAATAATAAGAATAAGATGCAAGGCGGTATAACCAGCCAATAAAAATATATATACTAAATTAGGCGGTATAACCAGCCAATAAAAATATATATACTAAATTAGGCGGATAACCAGCCAATAAAAATAAAACAAAGTTAATATACAAATTAGGCGGTATAACCAGCCAATAAAAATAAATATACTTTTAAAAATAAGCAAACTAGAAAATTAAGAAAACAAGTAAGAAGAATCAAAAATGAAAAATATGGTTAAGGTTTCATTCTCCACCACTAGACATCATTAAGAATCAATTTCAGATCTATCAATATCAACCAACTATCAAAGTTAACAACCGTAGATAACAACAAGCTCTGTTATCCCAATCTTTCCTTAGTTTGTCGTTAAATAGAACAAGCTCTCTATTTAATCTCTAACCATCAAACAACCTAGAATAAGCTCTCTAGATTCAATTTAATGGCAGCTTTATGATGAGAAAGATAGGTTGATCTAAGCAACAAACACATAAGCTCGGATTGTTCAACTTAGGTTATGTTCCACTTTGCAATTATTGAAAACTTGACCATAATCATTAATCACAAATTGCCACTTATGAATAGGAAATCAAGACAATTACACGGATCAAGACTCCTAAACTAGCAATAGATAATTATCAAGATCTATCTAGTTGTACACCTAAACAAATCAAGACAACATCATGAACAATTCTTGTAGAAGAACATAAGCAACTTTGATAGAAAATTAATGATAGATAGAATCTGAAAATCAATCACAAAACATGTCTAGGGCTTTGAAATCACCCTTAACCAAATAGAAGTTTAGCCTAGCATAGGCATTATAAACATAAAATTAAATAGAATTGATGCACCCAAAAGAGTGTATCTTATTTAACCTTGCACTAAAAAGATCAATTGTAAGTATAATGATTAGCAAGGGTCGAGTCCTCAGGGATTGGGTTTTAATCTATGAGTTATTAGTTTATAACTTACGTTCAAAGAAAACAATAAAAGAAAAGGGGTTTTTGAAGCCAGATTTAAACTAAAGTAAATAATAAGAATAAGATGCAAGGCGGTATAACCAGCCAATAAAAATATATATACTAAATTAGGCGGTATAACCAGCCAATAAAAATATATATACTAAATTAGGCGGTATAACCAGCCAATAAAAATAAAACAAAGTTAATATACAAATTAGGCGGTATAACCAGCCAATAAAAATAAATATAAAAAAAATAAGCAAACTAAAAGTAAGAAAACAAGAAAGTAAGAAGAATCAAATATGAAAAATATGGTTAAGGTTTCATTCTCCACCACTAGACATCATTAAGAATCAATTTCAAATCTATCAATATCAACCAACTATCAAAGTTAACAACCGTAGATAACAACAAGCTCTGTTATCCCAATCTTTCCTTAATTTGTCGTTAAATAGAACAAGCTCTCTATTTAATCTCTAACCATTAAACAACCTAGAATAAGCTCTCTAAATTCAATTTAATGGCAGCTTTATGATGAGAAAGATAGGTTGATCTAAGCAACAAAAACATAAGCTCGGATTGTTCAACTTAGGTTATGTTCCACTTTGCAATTATTGAAAACTTGACCATAATCATTAATCACAAATTGCCACTTATGAATAGGATATCAAGACAATTACACGGATCAAGACTCCTAAACTAGCAATAGATAATTATCAAGATCTATCTAGTTGTACACCTAAATAAATCAATACAACATCATGAACAATTCTTGTAGAAGAACATAAGCAACTTTGATAGAAAATTAATGATAGATAGAATCTGAAAATCAATCACAAAACGTGTCTAGGGCTTTGAAATCACCCTTAACCAAATAGAAGTTTAGCCTAGCATAGGCATCATAAACATAAACATAAAATTAAAGAGAATCTAAGAAGGAAATAAAAGAAAGAAAGAAGAAGAAGAAGAATATTAATTATCCAACCTCTTGCTCTTTCTAAAGAAAAAGAAAACTAGAGAAAAGAAAGAAGAAGAAAACTTAGAGAATTTTGTTAAAATGGCTAATATCCTACCAATCTCCAATATGATCCCTTACAATCATCCAAGGCCCTCTATTTATACACATTTTGGAGGGCTAAATGACAAGAGACAAGCTTTACAAATTTCAAAGGTAGGTATAATAGGTGGGTGCATTTTCTAACAATTTTCGTCATGTATGACGATTTTGATCAGCCAACTTGATGGTCGATTTTGTCAATTTTTGAGGCCTTATCTGATCACATGGTCTTCTAGACAAATCTTACCCTATCAGTTACTGATCCATAGCCGTTGGAATCAGCTCATTTGCTGATGTGGATAAGAAGATATGGGCATAATACGAAAACAGGTCAGCACAGACGTCATTGCACATCAGCCAACTTGATGGTCGATTTCGCTAGGAAAAACGACTCCGTTTCAAGAAGTGTAAAACATGAAAAAGATAGATATGCCTCTTAGCTTTGCATGGCTACAAATTTCAGCCTTATTGCTTCAGTGAAACTCGAGATATAGCTGATATGGCAAAAGGTGTCGGAACTGGAACTGAACTGGATTTGCCCTTAATTCTAGTAATCTGAAATCACTCAAAGAAACTTGTGAAAAACACCAAAATACATAAAAATATAAAAGATCATAAACACAATTAGACTAAACAATAATAACTCGTATTTGACACAAAACAATAATAAAACATAACTAAAAACTATATAATTATACGAGTTATCACACCCCCACACTTAGATTGTTGCTAGTCCCTAGCAATGACTCAATAAAAATAAAATAAGAAAATCTAATCTAATCCATTTTCGTAGGAAATCACGGTGGCACTTAGCATGTGACACAAGCCTTTAAACCCCTAGGTGTCCCTAGTGGACGAGTTTAGTCTCGTGAGGGTTTACTAGAACGATACCCACAAAAATTGAAAAACTAAAATATAAATAAACTGCATATACTAAAAATATTTACTCCTAATCCTTTCAATACAAATTAGAGACAATATTTGAACAAGTCTTATAAACTAATCAATAGCTTAAAGAATTTCACAAAAAATCATGCTTGAATGTAAATTGTTTGAGTTAAGCCAATATTAGCATAACATATCTCAATCAAAATATTGCATGTTCAAATTTAATCTCAACTTCTCACATGGGATACCCTCATGATTTTCACTCTTTAAAGTAGTGGTGAAGTGTTTACACTCAATCAATCTCATGAAAACAGTTCTACCATATTCTTGCTTGTCCACCTATTCTCCACTATTTAGATCATACAACTTCATGAATCAAGAGGTCTTTAATCAAGGTTGTAATGGGGCCAAGGGGTTTGTAATGTGGTTGAAGAACAAAAGGATAAAGATATCACAAAGGTTCCAAAGAGTTCATAAAGTTTAGAGATATAAAAAGATCATACAAAGAAACTTCTCAAAACTCTTTACAAGTACATAGTCACCTAGGCCGGATATTCATGTTGGGCCTTTTCTTCATTCTAAACGACTTTGTAACATCTTTTTCTTTTTCCACAAATTCAAGAGATGATTCATATTTTATTTTTTTTTTACATAGGAATGTATTTGCCAGTATTCCATTTCTTTTTCTCTTGACTTTTCTTTTCTTTTCCCCCCACACTTATTTCTTGTTTCTAACCCAAATTTTTAACTAAAAATATCCCTTGTCTTTGCAACTTGTCTCAAAACATCCTAATTCATCTTTGGAACAAAGGTAAAGATATAAGTATATTTAGGTTAGGGACAAGTTATGGTTACCAAAGAGATAGCTTATTCAATGTAGGCTCAAATTGGTTCACTAAGGGTGTGTTCTCTTGGAACATCAATAAGGGATGGCTGTTTGGCCCTGGCTAAAAATCCTAATGCCTCTATCATATTCATGTTGTCACATGTATCAATATAGTCTCAAACGGTTTAAAGCAAGTTCTAGAGAATCATGTAATCATAAGAGCACTGAAGAAAGAAATTAGATTGATTTGTATAATGCATCAATCATTATAGGCTCAAAAACTCACAAGGATGATTATACAAGTCAGATTAAGTCTAAACATGCTTCTTTCTCAATCAACATATTATATTAACATTGGCTCATAAAAAGGTTGACATCAAGCTCAATTCTCATGAAAATCTTCTCACTAATAAATCTGTTTTAGACTTATGCAATTCATATCTCATCATTGTATTAAAAAGGAACTAAAACTCACAAAAAAAAATAATAATAATAATAAAGAAAAAAAAATAGTAGACAAAAATAAAAGAAATCCTAAATCATTCCCCCCCACACTTAATTCTTACATTGTCCTCAATGTAAGTCTATTAACTCAAATGAAAGAATCATGTGTAAGAGAAAAGAACTAATAACATAAGAATAGGAACAACTAAGACTCAAAACAAAACAAAACCATGCAACCTAAATAATCCTAAAATACTAAACAAAAATTAACAAGTAAACATAAAAAGATTAAAATCAAACTGACAAGGTATGTCTCAAGTCTCCCTTACTCAGACCTTGTTTAGAATGAATACTTCTAAATTGCTTAAAACACAACAAACTCTTTTTTTTTTTTTTTTTGAAAAGAAGAAATCAAACTGACAAGGTATGTCTCAAGTCTCCCTTACTCAGACCTTGTTCAGAATGAATACTTCTTAATTTTTTTTTTTTTTTTTAAATTAGCAAAATATGTCCCTTACCCCCTACTAAAATATGGCATTGTCCCCAATGTCAAATTTTAAAGGTAGAATTTAGGAGATATTACCTGCAGAGGTTGCTAACCACTTATTATAACTGAGACACAACAAGCAAAATGTTAGATAATGTCACAAAGACAAAGTGCAATCCACTCCTTGCTCGTCCATATCTCTTTTTCTTTTTCCGAGCGTTTGCGAAACAACCGTAGCAGATAAACACTCATAAGCTTGGAGCTTTTTAAGTAAATCTTCAATGGTTGTAGCAGAAATTATGGTTCTCCTTGCCTCTGAAAACATGAATCCATTATCCACAGCATTATCTAAATATAAAAGCAAATTACTAAAATAACCATTAATATTAAGCAAACCAATGGGTTTCTTATTTGTGACCAAAGATGACCAAGAAGCCACGCAAGCTATTTCTTCCAATGTACCCAGACCTCCTGGTAAAGCAATGAATGCATCGGCAGAATGGTACATGATTGTTATCCGTTCAGGGACACTCCAGACTTGTATTTCCTTACCCACGGTAGGTCCACAAAAACTTGTGAATAGTTTTGGCACGATTCCTAGAACTGGACTTCCTCCGGCGTGTGCTGCTGTAGCGACTGCTCCCATTAAACCCGTACTACCTCCTCCATAAATCAAGTGGATCTTTTGTTGGGCAAGTATTACTCCAACTCTTATGGCTTCATCAGCGAATATGTTATTTTTTCCTGGATAAGCACCTCCAAAGACACAAATTTTTTTAATGCGCTGGGATGAAGTACTTTCCATTTTTTTTTTCGAGTGCCTGAAAGAGAATGAGTACATGGTGTAATATATAGAGGACTCAGTAGTGAATCAGACAAGAGTAATAATGTCGCCGAAAGTGTATCTGACCTGTCAGAAGAAAATGTTAACCTAACAAAAGATTTTTGCGTGATTTCAGGAAGAGAATCAAAAAGAGAGAAAAAAAAATCAACCGTAAAAGACAAATAAAAAAAAAAGAGAATAGTTACACAAATCGAACAACACGTAAATTAAACCAAAATAAAGTTATTGCAAATCAAACCAAAAGCTGAGAAGTCATTTATTGTAGTTGTGATTGTGGCTCACATCTTCCTCTGGTTTTACGTCCAGAAACGGCTTAAACGCCTTCTATGAGTCGAGGATATGCTTCCCATCCAGTTTTCTTACAAGCTGGCAAACAGGGTCTTTTAACATCAGATTCCCAAGATGTTGCCATTCCCTTTGGAATTGCGGCCATAAATCAAGAATTTCTCTTTGTACGTCTCCACTAGGATGCGTCTCAAGAGAAAGTTGGATATTACCCAAATTCTCCTTACTCAGTCCATCCTTAATGAATTCAATTTTATCATCTCGATTAGAGGACGGAATCCCAATAGAACGACATTTACCGTTACACGTCCATCGTGCACATTTGTGGCAATTTGAACTCATGCGCTTTGCTCGTCGCTTCTTTGCAAAAGTGCTTCTACCTGTACCTGGTAAATGCAAAACAGGAAGATATTCATCTTCACGTACCTTGGCTTCAATTATCCAACGTATGTCGTCAGGAATCCCTTTGTGCATAAGCATTCTTAATCTTTCAAGTCGAACTTGGTAAAGCTTCAGTAAAATATTTCGAGGAAAAGGAGGAAATCGTTTTTGCAATCTTGTGAGAATATCATCCATCCTGAAAAAAAAAATGGAAAAAAATTGAAAGAGAAATTGGAAGAGAAATTTATATACAATATCAGTTTTGTGGGTAGCTGATGGAACCGATTTAAATAATCACGGAGTACCGTTATCCGCCATTTAACCGGGGTTAAAAAAAAATTATATTTACATCTAGTTATTTTCAAAACAAGGATCAGAAAGAAAAACAACATAAAAAGACTCAAAAACAAAACACTCTAAATAAAATCCTAAATTCTTCCCCCCACACATAATTTTTACATTGTCCTCAATGTAATGCTATTATCCCCCAATGCAAGAATTATATGTAAGAGAAAAGAACTATTAAACAAAAGAAAAGAAAAACAATAAAAGATAGAATGATGGAGAGTAAGGAATATGCAAATCTGATATAATAGATGCTCTCCATCCTTTTGGGTTGCCTCTCCAAGAAGCGCTTGGTTTATTGTCCTCAGCTTGACTTAGACCCATGCCATTATTATTCAACATACTTTGGCTCAAAAAGTGGAAACTCCTCCACATCTTGTATTGGAAAGTTCTCATAGTAAGGCTTCAATCTATGACCATTCACTTTGAATGCCTTATCTGTTTTCGGGCTTTGGATTTCAACTGCACCATGAGTAAATACATTAGTAATAACAAAAGGTCCAACCCAACGAGAACGTAACTTACCTGGATATAACTTAAGGCGTGAATGGAAGAGAAGAACTTTTTGTCCAACAACAAATTCTTTTCTTGATATCATCTTGTCATGGAATGCCTTAGTCTTTTCCTTGTAAATCCTAGAATTCTGATAGGCATCATTCCTTATCTCCTCTAATTCTTGTAGGTCAAGTTTTCTTTTCTTTCCTATCTCATCCATCTCCATGTTGCATTGTTTGATAGCCCAATATGATTTATGTTCCAATTCAACCGGAAGATGACAAGGCTTACCATAAACAAGTCGATAAGGAGACATACCAATGGGTGTCTTATATGCTGTCCTATAAGCCCAAAGTGCATCATCAAGTCGTGAACTCCAATCCTTCCTATTTGGATTAACTGTCTTTTCAAGGATGGACTTAACTTCTCGGTTTGACACTTCAGCTTGCCCACTAGTTTGAGGATGATATGAGGTGGAGACCTTGTGTGTGATGTTATACTTCCTCAAAAGTGCTTCCATAGTCCTATTGCAAAAGTGAGTACCTCTATCGCTGATTATGGCCTTTGGCGTTCCAAACCTAGCCAAGATGTTAGTCTTGACAAAATCTGAAACAACTTTAGAGTCATTAGTCCTAGTGGATTTTGCTTCCACCCACTTTGAAACATAATCAACGGCAAGTAAAATATAAAGATTACCAAAAGAAGGAGGAAAAGGTCCCATGAAATCCATGCCCCATACATCAAAAATTTCAACAATAAGTATTGGAGTTTGAGGCATTTGATTTCTAGGACCTAAGTTACCTGTTCTTTGGCAACGATCACATGACTTGCAAAAGAGGTATGCATCTTTGAATATGGTAGGCCAATAAAATCCAGAATCAAGAACTTTCATGGCTGTTCTTTTGGATCCAAAGTGTCCTCCACATGCATAAGAGTGACAAAAGGTGAGAATAGATTGAAATTCAGTTTCGAGTACACACCTTCTTATAATCTGATCGGAGCAATGCTTCCAAAGGTAAGGATCATCCCATATGTAGTATTTGGCATCACTCTTGATCTTATTTCTTTGAGCTTGTGTCAACTCTTGTGGCAACTTCTTGGTAACTAAGTAATTAACAATATCAGCATACCAAGGAGTTGTTGTACTTATAAAAAGAAGTTGCTCATCCGGAAAGTTCTCATTCAAGGGTAGTGCATCCTCTTCATGAACTAAACGGCTAAGATGGTCCGCAACCAGGTTGTCACTACCTCTCTTATCTTTTTTCTCCAAATCAAACTCTTGTAAGAGAAGTATCCATCTAATCAACCTTGGTTTGGCCTCTTTTTTAGTGAGCAAGTACTTAAGGGCTGCATGGTCAGAATATACAATTACTTTAGTACCAATTAAATAAGATCGAAATTTTTCTAAGGCAAATACAACAGCCAAAAGTTCTTTTTCAGTAGTGGAATAGTTCAATTGAGCATCATTAAGAGTTCGGGAGGCATAATAAATGGCATGTGAGGCTTTGCCAACCCGTTGGCCCAAAACAGCTCCAATGGCATAGTCACTAGCATCACACATGATTTCAAAAGGTACATTCCAATCTGGTGGTTGGATGATAGGAGCTGATGTCAAGAGTCCCTTCAATGTTTCAAACGCCTCTTTGCATTTATCATCAAAGTGGAAAACCACATCTTTTTGTAGTAGCTTGCAAAGAGGTAATGTGATCTTTGAGAAGTCTTTGATAAATCTCCTATAGAAACCTGCATGTCCAAGAAAAGAACGAACCTCTCTCACATTTGTGGGAGGTGGTAAAGAATGCATAATATCTATTTTAGACTTATCAACCTCTATCCCTCTAGAAGAAATAACATGGCCCAAAACTATTCCTTGTTCTACCATAAAGTGGCATTTTTCCCAATTCAAAACAAGGTTAGTTTCCATGCATCTTTCAAGTACAAGTGTAAGGTTCTCTAGACATCTATCAAAAGAATCACCATAGACACTAAAATCATCCATAAATACTTCTATGATGTTCTCTACATAATCTGAAAATATGCTAACCATACACCTTTGGAATGTAGCTGGTGCATTACAAAGACCAAATGGCATACGCCGGTATGCAAAAGTACCAAATGGACATGTGAATGTTGTTTTCTCTTGGTCCTCCGGAGCAATGGCTATCTGATTATAACCTGAAAAACCATCAAGAAAACAATAATGAGAATGGCCAGCTAACCTTTCAAGCATTTGATCAATAAAAGGTAAAGGAAAGTGGTCTTTGCGAGTTGTGGAATTAAGTTTACGATAATCAATACAAACTCGCCATCCTGTTTGAATCCTAGTAGGAACAAGTTCATTCTCATTATTTGTTACCACCGTTACACCTGATTTCTTTGGAACCACTTGGACTGGGCTCACCCATTTGCTATCCGAGATAGGATAGATCACTCCAACATCTAGGAGTTTCAGTATCTCCTTTTTCACAACCTCCATCATAGGAGGGTTCAATCTTCTTTGTGCTTCTCTTGTTGGTTTAGACCCTTCCTCTAACAAAATCCGGTGCATGCACATGGATGGGCTTATTCCCTTGATATCGGCAATTGTCCAACCAATTGCTGTTTTATGCTCTCTAAGCACCTGGATAAGTCGCTCTTCTTGCAAAGGTGTGAGCTCTTTGGCAATGATGATCGGTAGTGTGTCCTTTTTACCTAAGAACACATATTTCAAGTGGTTCGGTAGTGGTTTCAATTCTAAAGTTGGTGCCTGCAAAATGGAAGGTAGAAGTTTCTCATTAGATAAAGGCAAATCAATAAATGAAACATCAAACCTTGCATCTTTAGGTTGCAGCGAGTGTAAAGATTCTAGTGCCCCTTCCACCTGGTCACTCAAGGCTAGTTTAGCATTCCCCATTCCGAGATGGTTGCTAATGACTATTTCTACACTATCTTCACCATCTAGCTCATAAGCTTGCTGCACTAGTGAGTCAATTATATCAATATTAAAAACAGAATGCACATCACTAGGATATCTCATGGCCTCAAAAATGTTAAAGCGAATTATTTCACCATCAAATTCCATAGTTAAAGTGCCATCATGTACATCTATTTTAGTTCTTGCTGTTTTCAAGAATGGTCTCCCTAATAGAATAGGTGTGGGATTAGAAGACATCTCATCTTCCATCTCAATAACATAAAAGTCAGCGGGAAAAACCAATTCATTAACCTGTACAAGAACGTCTTCTACAACTCCTCTTGGATAAGTGTTAGAACGGTCAGCAAGTTGTATTATAACACCGGTTTCCTCTAATGGTCCTAGATTCAATGAAGCATAAATTGAATATGGCATGACATTAATAGATGCCCCTAGATCTAGCATAGCACGCTCAAACCTGGTGTTGCCTATCTTACAAGGAATGGTAAACATACCTGGATCCTTGCATTTAGGTGGGAGTTTCTTTTGAAGAACAGCTGACACATTCTCCCCCACACTTACCTTTTCATTCCATTTCAACTTCCGTTTAGATGTGCACAACTCTTTTAGGAACTTGGCATATCTTGGCACTTGCTTGATAGCATCTAGTAAAGGAATGTTCACCTCTACTTTCCGGAAGGTTTCCAAAATTTCCTTCTCTTGCTCCTCCTTCTTGGACTTTGCTAACCTGCTAGGAAAAGGTGGAGGAGTTATATAAGAAGGAAAGGATGGTTTAGGAATTACCTTTTTTAGTGGCTCGTTGGGATGTGAAGAGGATGCCATGGTATTGTTCTCCCCTTGAGCACTATCATTTTGTGGTGTCTCTAGCTGTTTCCCACTTCTTAAATTTATAGCATTGGCATTCTCTCTTGGATTCACTATGGTTTGGGAAGGTAATTTCCCAGAATCCCTTGCTTGCATTTGACTCATGGTTGTTGCCAATTGCCCTATTTGAGTCTCCAAATTTCGAATACTTGTCTTTGTTTCCTGTTGAAATTGAATTGTATTAGTAGAAAGAGCTTTAACAAGATCTTCAAGAGAAGTACCTGAATTTTGGGTGGGTGGTAGTTGTTGTCGGGTTTGGTATGGTTGTTGCACTCTTTGCTGAAAACCCGGTGGCCTGTGGTCAAATGGTGGAGGAATAGTTTGTGATTGGTTCCCTCCATAATTGAAGTTTGGATGATCCCTCCATCCTGGATTGTAAGTGTTTGAGTAGGGATCATATTTCCTTGATTGGTTCTGAAATCCACCCATGGCATTCACATGTTCATTGGTATCCTCTTGAAGTGTTGGACACATATCAGTTTGGTGCCCTATGTTTGAACATATGCCACAAGCCTTTATTTGTTGTATTTTACCTACAGCCAATTGTTGAACAAGAGAAGTCAGTTTATCAAATTTTTGTTCAAGGGATGATATACTTACCTCATTAACTCTCTTGGGTTGTGGTGGTGGATCTTGTCTCATTGAGAACTGTTGAGAATTGGCTGCCATGTTGGAGATTAATGTTCTAGCAGCCCTGGGAGTCTTATCAACTAGAGCTCCCCCACTAGCGGCATCTATCATACTTCTCTCCATGGGCATGAGACCTTCATAGAAGTATTGGATGAGAAGTTGTTCACTTATCTGATGATGTGGACATGATGCACAAAGTTTCTTGAACCTCTCCCAATATTCATATAAGGACTCTCCGTTGTATTGCCGAATCCCACATATCTCTTTCCTAATGTTGGCAGCCTTAGATGCTGGGAAATACCTTTCCAAGAATGCTTTCTTCAAATCATTCCATGTAGTGATGGTCCCGGATGGTAGATAGTAGAGCCATTCCTTTGCTGAATCAGCTAGAGAGAATGGGAAGGCTCTCAACTTAACTTGCTCTTCCGTGACCCCTATTGGTCTCATGCTTGAGCAAACTACATGGAATTCCTTGAGGTGCTTATTTGGATCCTCTCCTGCAAAACCATGAAAAGTTGGGAGAAGATGAATCAAACCAGATTTTAATTCAAAAGCTACCTCAAGATTAGCATATTCAATGCATAATGGTTGTTGACCCAAGTCCGGAGCGGCTAGCTCCTTGAGAGTTCGGTTGTCAGCTGCTGCCATCTCTCCTTACTTCTCTTGGATGTTTTGGATCAACTCCTCAATTGGTTGTTGGTGAGAAGTTATAAATTCCCGAATTTTCCTAAGTCGTAAGTCTTCTTCGGGGGCTTGGAACATTCACTAATAAAAAAAAAATAAGAAAGTAAATAATTAGAACAGAAAATAAGAATAAACCAATAAACTAATAAACTAAAGAAAGCAATCCCCGGCAACGGCGCCAAAAATTTGATGCACCCAAAAGAGTGTATCTTATTTAACCTTGCACTAAAAAGATCAATTGTAAGTATAATGATTAGCAAGGGTCGAGTCCTCAGGGATTGGGTTTTAATCTATGAGTTATTAGTTTATAACTTACGTTCAAAGAAAACAATAAAAGAAAAGGGGTTTTTGAAGCCAGATTTAAACTAAAGTAAATAATAAGAATAAGATGCAAGGCGGTATAACCAGCCAATAAAAATATATATACTAAATTAGGCGGTATAACCAGCCAATAAAAATATATATACTAAATTAGGCGGTATAACCAGCCAATAAAAATAAAACAAAGTTAATATACAAATTAGGCGGTATAACCAGCCAATAAAAATAAATATAAAAAAAATAAGCAAACTAAAAGTAAGAAAACAAGAAAGTAAGAAGAATCAAATATGAAAAATATGGTTAAGGTTTCATTCTCCACCACTAGACATCATTAAGAATCAATTTCAAATCTATCAATATCAACCAACTATCAAAGTTAACAACCGTAGATAACAACAAGCTCTCTTATCCCAATCTTTCCTTAATTTGTCGTTAAATAGAACAAGCTCTCTATTTAATCTCTAACCATTAAACAACCTAGAATAAGCTCTCTAAATTCAATTTAATGGCAGCTTTATGATGAAAAAGATAGGTTGATCTAAGCAACAAACACATAAGCTCGGATTGTTCAACTTAGGTTATGTTCCACTTTGCAATTATTAAAAACTTGACCATAATCATTAATCACAAATTGCCACTTATGAATAGGAAATCAAGACAATTACACGGATCAAGACTCCTAAACTAGCAATAGATAATTATCAAGATCTATCTAGTTGTACACCTAAATAAATCAAGACAACATCATGAACAATTCTTGTAGAAGAACATAAGCAACTTTGATAGAAAATTAATGATAGATAGAATCTGAAAATCAATCACAAAACGTGTCTAGGGCTTTGAAATCACCCTTAACCAAATAGAAGTTTAGCCTAGCATAGGCATCATAAACATAAACATAAAATTAAAGAGAATCTAAGAAGGAAATAAAAGAAAGAAAGAAGAAGAAGAAGAATATTAATTATCCAACCTCTTGCTCTTTCTAAAGAAAAAGAAAACTAGAGAAAAGAAAGAAGAAGAAAACTTAGAGAATTTTGTTAAAATGGCTAATATCCTACCAATCTCCAATATGATCCCTTACAATCATCCAAGGCCCTCTATTTATACACATTTTGGAGGGCTAAATGACAAGAGACAAGCTTTACAAATTTCAAAGGTAGGTATAATAGGTGGGTGCATTTTCTAACAATTTTCGTCATGTATGACGATTTTGATCAGCCAACTTGATGGTCGATTTTGTCAATTTTGGAGGCCTTATCTGATCACATGGTCTTCTAGACAAATGTTACCCTATCAGTTACTGATCCATAGCCGTTGGAATCAGCTCATTTTCTGATGTGGATAAGAAGATATGGGCATAATACGAAAACAGGTCAGCACAGACGTCATTGCACATCAGCCAACTTGATGGTCGATTTCGCTAGGGAAAACGACTCCGTTTCAAGAAGTGTAAAACATGAAAAAGATAGATATGCCTCTTAGCTTTGCATGGCTACAAATTTCAGCCTTATTGCTTCAGTGAAACTCGAGATATAGCTGATATGGCAAAAGGTGTCGGAACTGGAACTGAACTGGATTTGCCCTTAATTCTAGTAATCTGAAATCACTCAAAGAAACTTGTGAAAAACACCAAAATACATAAAAATATAAAAGATCATAAACACAATTAGACTAAACAATAATAACTCGTATTTGACACAAAACAATAATAAAACATAACTAAAAACTATATAATTATACGAGTTATCAAGAATTTAAGAAGAAAATAAAAGAAAGAAAGAAGAAGAAGAAGAATATTAATTATCCAACCTCTTGCCCTTTCTAAAGAAAAAGAAAACTAGAGAAAAGAAAGAAGAAGAAAACTTAGAGAATTTTATTACAATGGCTAATATCCTACCAATGTACAATATGATCCCTTACAATCACCCAAGGCCCTCTATTTATACACATTTTGGAGGGCTAAATGACAAGAGACAAGCTTTACAAATTTCAAAGGTAGGTATAAGAGGTGGGTGCATTTTTCTAACAATTTTCGTCATATTGTATGACAATTTTGATCAGCCAACTTGATGGTCGATTTTGTCAATATTGGAGGCCTGATCTGATCACATGGTCTTCTAGAAAAATGTTCCCCTACCAGTTACTGATCCATAGCCGTTGGAATCAGCTCATTTGCTGATGTGGATAAGAAGATATGGGCAAAATACGAAAACAGGTCAGCACAGACGTCATTGCACATCAGCCAACTTGATGGTCGATTTCGCTAGGGAAAACGACTCCGTTTCAAGAAGTGTAAAACATGAAAAAGATATATATGCCTCTTAACTTTGCACGGTTAAAATTTCAGCCTTATTGCTTCAGTGAAACTCCAGATATAGCTGATATGGCAAAAGGTGTCGGAACTGGAACTGAACTGGATTTGCCCTTAATTCTAGTAATCTGAAATCACTCAAAGAAACTTGTGAAAAACACCAAATTACATAAAAATATAAAAGATTATAAACACAATTAGACTAAACAATAATAACTCGTATTTGACACAAAACAATAATAAAACATAACTAAAAACTATATTATTATACGAGTTATCACACTACTCTTACCCCTTGCGACTGTTGAGAGAGTATTTTCTGCAATGAAAATCATCAAGACTCAATTGTGCAATCGATTGGAAAATGATTTGATGAATGATTGTTTGGTGACATATATTGAGAAAGACATATTTGAGACCTTTGATAATGAAGATATCATTCAACGTTTTCAAAATATGAAACATCGAAGAGGATTATTATGAATAATATTATGTTTTTTTGAGATATTTTGTTATGTAAGATGGTAAATTTTATTTTGTCATATTTTGATACTCGTAAAATTTATTTTGTTATATTTTGGTACCCACTGAGTTACTTTTCTGGCTACGCCCCTGAGTATACCTGCACAATTTTCATTTAAGAACTTAAAGGCAAATTATAAGGTCTTGGCAGAACATTTTCTTCCAAAGCTTAGGATAATACATGACTTCAAGTTGGTTGAGATGGTAAGACTTAGCAAAGAGGAGTTGGAAATTGATGTTTTTATGGGTGTGATAGGAGAGCTAGGTCTATTACTCAAGAACATATTAAAATGCCACGTTTTACGTTGTCATTGGATATAAGCCAAGCAATTTAAAAAAAATTAACGGTATTATTGATAGGCACTGCATTAGTACAAGAAACGAAACTTTAAATACCAAAATAAACATTTTTAAAATTCACATATCACATTAAAAAATTTAATAAATTTCAAAAATTATTTGTAATATTATTCTTTTTCAAAACCCAAAATCATAAAACACCTTCGTTTTCGTACAAAATTCATACCAACTAAAGCTCATATGAAATCAATTTCACAACAATTTTTCTGATGCAATCTTGCTTGACAGGCTGCAAAGCAATTATTTCACTATAGTTGGTACTTCAAATATACGAATTTTGGTACCACTTTACATCATATATATATATATATATATATATATTTCTTATTGGACCATTAAATTTCATTCAATTTTTATTGGAATTCTTTTTGAATGGCATCATATTGATTTTCGTTAAAAATAAAAGGTTTGAGTTTAGGATTAATTAATCTACTTTTTAAAATTACAATAAGTTTTAAATAGTTTTTCGTCATGGTATTTTAAAAAGAAAATCATATAAAAAATATAATTTTTTTTTGTTTTGACAATTTCATTAATTTTATATAATAGTTAAACTTACTAATAATTTTTTATCGCAATAATTTATAAATAACATAATTTATTATTTAAAGCTATATAAATAAATTTAAAACTATTTAATGTACTATGAAAATCATAGCTGCATAAATTTTTTAACCTAATTACAAAAAAATTCAAATTAAGTAATCAAACTACCATTTAACCTAAATATCATTTAAATTTATCTTGATTAATTTACTAATAAATTTTTAACATTAAATTATGCATGTTTTCTGGATAAAATGAAGAAAAAATAGAAATGAAACAAGTTATGGGTAATTGATAGGTGTCTTTTTATTTCAACTTAAAATATATACCAATTTATATCTTGTTATTTATAATTATATGATTATATATACTAGATTAATAAAAATATATATTCATTTATTATGAAATAATAAAAAATAAATTAAAAATAAATTAAAAATAAAAAAAATATAATAATTTTTTTCGTGCATCGCACAAGATTAAAAAAGCTAATATATATAAAACATTATATATTTTAATCTTTGCTAAGATAATTTAAGTTTTATGTTATTGAAATTATTAATTTATTATGGTACTTATGCTTGACATTTGAATATTTGTTAGATTATTATATTTATTTGAACTATAAAAAATTAAAAAATTTAAGATGTAATTTTAAGAATAATTAAAATTCGATTAATCAATCAATTAACTGAAATATTTCGATAGATTAAAGTTATTTTTTAAATAATTCAATTCGATTAATTAAAATAAAAAATAAAAACTGATTTAATTTAAAAATATGCCACCTAAAGTTTGTAATTTACCTAAAAAAAAAGTTTATAAAAGGCTTTTTTATCACAACATAGCCAAAAAAAATTATTTACTAAAATACCGTTGTTTTCAAATTAATTTCCAAAATTTACTTATTTTTTAACAAGTTAGGAAATCGTCACGGGCCAGCGATTTCCCAACTGAATTTTTAAAAAAATTGAAAAATACGGTTGGAAAATTGCCATGACCCATGAAAATTTTCCAACTGTATTTTTAAAAAAATTGAAAAATACAGTTGAAAAATCGCCATGGGCCATGGCGATTTCCCAACTGATTTTTTTATTTTTTGTATTTTAATTTTAAAAATTGCAAATGAGTATAAAAAAAATTTCCTTAGTTTGTTTTTTTTTTTTTAAATATATACTAAAATTTTATAATTTTATAAAAAAAAATTCAATTTCTTATTGAAATTTTAAAAAAAATAAGAAAATTTTCTAATGACAAGGTAAGTTCAACATGCTTAATGATATTTGTTTTTCTCCTAACCCTTGAACTTCAACATGTTTGATGGATATGGTGCATTTATTGATGTCTCAAGAAAACTCTCTAATGACAAGATAAGTTCTTCAATATATAGAATAGTTATTGAATATGTTGTTTTTAGTTTCTGATGATAGGAGAGAATTTCATTTGTTAAGCCAATCCTTTTATTCTGAATTATTTTAGATTTAAACTTCTAACCTTTGATTTGTATTAAATTTTGCAATAATTTGATTGCTGAAAATAAAAGACAAAGACATGAATTTAAAATTTAATGTTTATAACTTTTCCATGATACTATATTACTTTTCAATAATGAAATAAGGGACTAATTGAGTATTACTTCAAATGATATGCATATTGATTAGACTTTTAGATATTACAAATTTAAAATTAGAAAAAAAAACTTAAATTTATAATATTTTTCTCAAGTAGTTAAAGTAGATTAAAAATTTTAAAAAAGTGAAACAGTCTAGATTCATTAATAAATATTGTACATCAACACTATATTTTATTGTCAAAGGGTTTATTGTTGATCGGATTATTGATACTTTATAAGCTTAACATTAATGTTAATGAGCATAAATATGTAATTATTTATTCAACTTTAATTAATATTTAAATTTAGAGACAAAGAAACTCAATTTTTTCTATATAAAAAATTTTATTTTTTATAAAATTAAAATAAAAAATTTTATTTTATTTTTCCTAAAATTTCAATAATAATTAAATTTTATTTTTTTATAAAATTTCAATAAGAAATTAGATTTTATTTTTTTATAAAATTTCAATAAAAAATTAAATTTTATTTTTTTTATACAATTTCAATAAGAAATTAAATTTTATTTTTTTATAAAATTTCAATAAAAAATTTAATTTTTTTATTTATAAAATTTCAATAAGAATTTTTTTTTTCTAATTTCAATAAGAAATTAAAATTAATTTATTATAAAATTATAAAATTAAATAAATTATAAAATTTTTGTATATATATTGTAAAAAAATAAATAAAAAAACCAAGGGATTTTTTTAAAATTTTTTTTATACCCGTTTGTAATTTTTAATATTAAAATACAAAAAATAAAAAATCAATTGAGAAATCGTCATGGGTCATGGTGATTTTTCAACTAATTTTTTCAGTTTTTTTTTTTGAAAAATACAGTTGAAAATCGTCATAGCCCATGGCGATTTTTCAACTATATTTTTCAAATTTTTTTTACAATTGAGAAATTGTCATTTTTAATTTTTTTAAAAAATTTAATTGAAAAATCGTAATGGACCATGACCATTTTATAACTTGTTAAAAAATAAATGAATTTTAGAAATTAATTTAAAATCATTTTTTTTCTCGCTATATTATGATAAAAAAAAAACGTTTATAAAACTGGGAGCTTTCCTTTCCTCTTGGGTTGAAAATTTTCTGATATTCAGAGAGATAAAAAGGAAAGCAAATCTTTGTTTCGTTCCTTCTATTGTCGTAACTGAAATACTGAGAGAGAAAACCAAATCTTTGGAGAATACCAATTCAGCGCTCCAACCATTGAATTCGAAGCTGTTTTCTAGTTCTATATAATTGGATTAAAAAAAGAAAAAGAAGAAGAGAAAGAGCGGTGTGGAGGAGGAAGAAGAAGAAGATGAAGCAGCAGCAGCGCTGCTTCACCTTCTTCTCCTATTGATTTCTCCCCTTTTGATGGCCTCTTCTCAGCATCGCTGCGTTTTCGGTCTCTCTCTCTCTCTCTTTGATTTGCTTCTGATTTTTTTGATTGTTTTTCTGTTTAATTTCTGAGGAAATATTTGTGAATTAGTAAATATTATTCTCAGGATTTGAATTTTTTGTTTTCATTCATTAGTTGGTTAATTGCTAGTATTTCAAAGGGAATTTTATCTTCTTTTTGCTGTTTGGATTAATAAAGTTACTGAATTTTTGTATTTATTTTGTTTTTGTTGTTGGCAGTGGGGAATATACCATATGATGCTACTGAGGAACAGCTTTTAGAAATCTGCAGGGAGGTTGGCCCTGTTGTTTCTTTCAGGTTCGGATCTTTCTTTTTGAATATTCCAACTTTCAATTTCAAGTCTCGAGATTTGACATTCAATTTGCTTAAAACGATTCAACTTCAACTTCAACTTGACGTTAAAGTTTAAATCTTTTAATGTTTGTAACTATGCCAGAAAAGAATTGGTACAGAATTCAAAGCTTTCAAAAAAACTGAGTTGCATAATTGTTTTCATTGCTTTAGTTGCATATTTGATAATAATGGTTATGAAATTATGAGGACCATATATTGGATTCAATTCAAATTGTTGCGGAACATGGAATAAAGCTAACACTCTCATTCAGTAAACATGCAGATGCAGACATATATATATATACAAGACTCACTTTGTAGAATAATTTGGGTGCATGAACTAGGAAATATCTCCATTAAGAATTTTTATTAACTTGACCTGAGATGTGATGAGATTGCATTTTGGAAGTTCTGAATTAGAAATTGAGGAAGATAATTTGACCTGGATTTTCCTTTAGATTGATCTGCTTCTTAACTGTTGGATTATTCGCTGGTCCAGACTCCAGATTACACGTTAAGGTTAGGAAAGCTATCTTTATGATCGTTGATAGTTTGGAATCCATAGGTCCACTGAAAATCAAAGAGGATTATGAAAATGGCATGGGCTTATGATAGCGTATTAACCATATCTTTGACTGAGATAAAGTTAAGGGAATGGAAGTTCAAAGTTAGCATCCAAATCAATTTGATTGTGTTGTCCTGAACTAACTAATTTGCATTTTTGTCCTGAGTTCACCTCATAATTACATGCTTGTTTTTCTAAGGTTGAAGGACTTGGCTTTAAGCCTTCCATGACAAAAACATTGCAAAAATTTTCAATTTTGCTTGTTTGTGAGGCATCAGTTGAGCACTGCGTGTTGCATTTATACTTACTGTTAAAAAGAAGTAAAAAAAAAAAACTCAGGTTTGCCCCAAAAAGTATATGTGGAGAAGTTTTTGCAAATCAAGGATATTTTTCTGTTTTACTGTCCATTTTTAATTTCTCTCCTTCATTTCAGACTGGTTATTGATAGAGAAACTGGCAAACCAAAAGGTTATGGGTTCTGTGAATACAAGGATGAGGAGACAGCTCTAAGCGCTCGACGGAATCTTCAAGGTTATGAGATCAATGGCCGGCAATTACGAGTTGATTTTGCTGAAAATGACAAAGGCTCTGATCGAAATCGAGAACAGGTGAATGAGCCCTAGAGCCTCTTCTTCTTTTTTCCCCCTGCATCTTTTAATTTTTTGGTCAGAATCATAAATTTGGCATCATTATAGGTTCCTTTCTTGCACTGGCATTGTTCGAAATGTGATTAGATGAACATTGGTTTTTTATGACACTAAGGCAGTATAGATAACTATTTAGTATTTTATCTAGTAATTTTAATTACCTTGGCTGACTATGTTTCCTATGTGATATATATATATATATATATATATATATATATATATATATATATATATGAAATTGGTGCTTATGGATTATCTTTGCAAATTTTTGATGCTAATGCCTAGCCTCTGATGTGTGAAAGTTACTTTAATCCGTTGGATTATATAAAAGGATGCCTGCTCTTGTGTGTCTATTATTTGATACAGTTCATGTTACAATAAGGTTTTGGATTTTTAAATTCCTGTATGATTATTGTTTCAATAAGGAATATATTCCAAGTCTTAAACATGCTATTAACAATTGCACTTATTATAAAAGGAAAAACTACAACAAACTTGTTATAATACCCCACATCACTATCCCTTCTCAAAGAAAGTTATAGCAAGGACAAAAAACGACAATGAACTTGATATAATGCCCCCACATCAATATCCCTTCTGAAAGAAAAAGATAATAATCATTATATCTAGAAAGGGAATTCTATTTTAGACTGTTAATGCAGAAACTAGGAAATTGAAAATTGTTATAAAGTTGTTTATGTATATGTATAGTTGAGATGTACACCAATGGATATGTTTGCTATATGTTATAGTGACTACCTGGCCTAGTGAAACTTTATCATTTGGCTCGAACCATTCTATTGGAGGATAAGCCTACTGCCATGCTAACAAAAAGTCCGACTCTCTGTTCTGTAACCTGAGTGGTTCCTGAGGCTTATTTCATTGCAACAAAAGCACATATACATGCATTATCCTACTGCTCAGCTTGGTACTTCTTCTGCAGTATAATGGTTTTGTTCCTTGTATTTGATCGTGATTTTTCTGATTTCTCAAAATTAGTATTTAGTTATAAGCTTAAATAAGTGAATTTTGTTTTGTTGCAGGGTCGTGGTGGACCTGGACTGACAACAAATGTTGGTTAGTATTTATGTTTCTTTTGGACTATATTCTTTTGCAGGAATACAACCTAATTTTTTTTCCTTAAATCACACATCACAGACCCTCAAAAACAAGTAGGAGGCCCAGCAGTCCTTGGGGAATCTGTTCACCAGCAGCCTATTGGTCTCCATTTAGCTATAACTGCGGCAGCTCTCATGGCTGGAGCTCTTGGTGGTGTGCAGGCTGGTCTGCATCCTAATCAAAATGCTTTACCGGGTCAGCCAGTACCAGACAGCGACCCCTTAACACTCCATCTTGCCAAAATGTCTAGGAGCCAACTGAATGAAATTATGTCTGAGCTGAAGGTATGTTTTTGACCAATACATATGGTTCACAGAGCTTTGCTCCATTTCTTTAGTTAATAGTAATCTTTTTGTCTTTTCTCAACAGAAAATGGCTACACAAAATAAGGAACTAGCTCGTAAGCTATTGCTTGCAAAACCTCAGTTGCTGAAATCTATTTTTCAGGTATTTTTAATTGCTTGGTGTTTTTTTAAAAGAAAATGCAAAGAGATAATATTTATCGTAGATATCCTAATTTCCATCTCATAAATTTCCATCCATAGTCCCTTAATTTAAAATATCCTTTAAACACTCTAAATTCCAAAAAGGAATGAATCTATTGCTATAAAATCCAGCCTTTTATGTTTATAAGCTGCATGAAGAAAGCACTAGATGGGGTTACTTTTTAGAAGTTTAAACTTGCATTCATCTTAGCTATAATGTCTCAAATCCATCATTAATCTTATATCTAGGAAGGGATTTCAGCAATGCTCTCTCTCTCTCTCTCTCTCTCTCCCCTTCTGAGAAAAAAAGTCGCAGGTGGTATATGTTAAGAGACATTGTTTCTATAACAGACTGACAATGGAAAGTTGGAAACCTTTACAACAGCAATACTAGTGTTCAGTATATCCAGTTGATTAGTTCTGCTTCAAAATAGAGATACAGTGGCTTAAAGCAAATTTGCAAGGGTTAGCAAGTTGGTGGTCAAAACTTGACCATTTATCCCTCTACCCTGAGAATAATAAAAAAGTTATAAAGAAACTTTTCATTCCATTGAAAATCAACATTCTTCTGTTTTGGATAGCCAGAAAATCCTAATTGCCTTCTCTTCTGGCTTTTTTGTATAGATTGTCATGATTCTTTGGACCTCTTGGTGGATAATTACAATCAATGACCCTTTTATCTCTTTTTGGTTTTTATTTTTTCCATCTCCACAAATCCTTATATACCAGTGGCCTGGACTGAGGTTCTTTGTAACCCTATCTGGAATGTACAATTCCATATCATGAGGTGCCACCTCTAATTCTTTTATTATGTCGACAATCCTCTGATTTATCTTCCTTGTCAAGTGGAAATAATACGTTTTCTTTCTTATGTTTGATTTTCAAGCTTAAAATACTAAGAGAAGAGTGTTTCTCGTTATTCTTGATTTGAACTTCTTATTTTTTATAAAAAAAAAAAACCTGATTTCCCTTTGTAAGTCTATGCATATAATGTATTTTGCAAGGATATGTTACTTATTTCTTCCATAGCTTTTAAACTATCAAATATTTATTACAACTACTTTTTAGACGTGTACTTTTGTGCATATGACTATTGTGCAATTTTAGTTAGTTGTTTTTGCAAACTGTTATCGACATAAAGTTTATTTGAATTATAAATATAAAAAGTTAGAAAATCGAAGTATTTTTGTTAAGAAAATATAATTTAATCTATAATTTTTTTTAATAATATTGATTGTTCATCACATGGTCTTTGAATTATGTCCTTTATTTCTTTTTAGTGTTGTAGCAAAATAAGGACTACTCTATTAATTAAGAAATTAAAAACTATTTTTTAACAATAAAAATGCCATATGCTAGAAAGTTAATCAAAATAAAAAGGTATTCTTTGTCTTTACAGAGGTTTTACACGCTTTGAGTCGCTTTTATTTATAATAAAGATATAGGTTCAGTCTTACATCTTTGCCTTTGCTTTTCAGGCACAAATAATGCTAGGAATGGTCACCCCACAAGTGGTTCGTTTCATTGTCTCAAAAATATTTTGTTAGTTGGTTGTTAAGTGCTTTGACATTGTGTCACATAAAGGTTTTTTCTTGGTTGAATTTTGCAGTTGCAAATGCCAAACATTCGGCAGCCTCCTGGTCAACCTGCCCAGATTCCTTTACAAGATGGCCAGCATAGTCAGCAGCCAACAGCACAAACTCTTCCTCAGAAGGTTCTGACTGGCTTGATCCCTAAAGTACAAGAAGGTCAAATATCTGCTGCACCTCTTAAGCCTTTAGCTCACAACCAATTTTCTGCAACCCTACAATCAACTTTGCAGCCTCGAATGCAGCTTCCACATCATTCCAGCAATCATATTCTACCACCAGCTGCTGCACATTCTGTAGTTCCCAAACTTCCTTCTGTAAACCTCTCTGTTAGACCACAAATTCAGGTGGCAAATTCCTCATCTTTGAACCAGCAATTGCAGCCGTCATTGCTACACCCAGGACAGCTTGCAACTGTTAATTTAAGTCACAGCTCTTGGATGACTCTGCCGAATGCAGTCATGCAGTCAGCTCCTTTGCCTCATCCTCCCTTATCAGATACTGGCTTTCAGGTACAAATGCTTCTTTCACCAACTTGAGCTAGTACATGCCACAAGAGAAGTTTTAGTAATGGTTTATGTTAATTACAAGTATGCATCTCTACTTTGAGTTCTGCTTTGTTATTTAATATATAGGCTATGTTTTCTTGAGAGAAACCATCAAATCATGGATTTGAAATTTTTAAGAATTTACAGTGCCATGATTCACAAGATCTCTTATTTTTTAGGGTAGCATGTTTTGAATATTTAATAAGAAGAATTAATGAGTTCCATAATTTTGAAATTCAATTAGTCAAATCCCGCTGAGAGATACTAAATTCAAGTTGAGGCAACTCTCTCAGTCCCTCTCCCTCTCTCTCTTTCTCTTTCTCTCTCTCTCACACACACAAACAAAATAACTGAAAAGAGGGTGAGTGATCTCCATTGAACAACATAATTTCTCTTTCCTATCTGTTGAACGTAGTGATGGATCCTTGCCCCTCCTTTGCGCTCCCCTTCCTCAAACAAACACCAGTCCTCTCTCTTCTGGTCTTCTTGAGTAAGTAGGACCTAGACTGTACCTTTTTAAAATTAGTAGAACACGGGTTTTTATTGTTTTTAATATCCTAGCATTTTGTATTAACTTTTATTAAAATAACAGCCTGGTCCCTCATTAACACCAGGCGTTGCAGAGAAATCAAACATGGTTCACTATGCTTCAGAAGCAATTAGCCGGCCTTTGAAAATGGTGAAATTAGATGAAGGAATGAGCAATTCTTCCTCATCAGGGGGTTTGAATGTGTCCAATGTAAGTGGATCCAGAACATCGCAAACATTTGCTTTTGATTCAATGCCTGTCAATCAAGTACCTAGAGCAGAAGAGGTTCAATATGCTGAAAAGCAGATTTGTCAGGTAATGTATTATAACCAGTGATATCAAAAGTTAAAACCACCATATATACTTTATTGTAAGTTCATTTTTTCATGCATCATTGCTTCAGCCTCAAATGGAAGAGGGTCATTCTTGGAGGTTCAATGGCAGGGATTAGATATATATATATTTTTTTTGCAAATGAAATATAGTTCCTTAAACAAATACCTTTTCTTGATTTAGTTCATTGTCAGGGCTAGATGTCTGTATTGCCTTTGTGATGTCTATTTAATCATTTTGACAATTTGCAAAATTATAAATATGAAGCAGTGAATAACATTGCACATCCCAGACACCTTGATTAAAAAGTGAATATCCTCTTGCTAATGATATGCATAAAAATGGTTAGGGTTGTAATTTAGATGTGGTCCTATGTTAAACTATTTTCTGTGATCTCATTGTTCCAGAGACTTGAATCTGTGCTGTTTTAGTTGTGTTTAACGGATGGGAAAGTGAAGCATATACAAGTTCAACTTGTTATCAAATGTAGAGTTTTTGAAGTACGTAGTGTCTATTTAAGACCATCAAGTCTAGTCTGTTTTGTCTGGTTATCAAATGTAAATTTTATCCGTCAGTTACATTAAACTATAAATCTCTCTACTTTGGAGAGATCTAAAAGTAGGTTAAGAAAAAACGTTAAGGGATACTTTCTCATGTCTTCTTTTCTTTTCACTGTTGACCAAATAAGAAGACCAAAGATTTCACTTCATATCTGTTGCCTCAAATAGATTTTAAGGTTACAGTTTGGTCTGTTAAGGACTTTGTAAATGCTTGCAGTCTTCTTCAAGAGAATGTTTATATGTTCACGTCAGATATTCATGAGAAAACGCGCTAGTTAACATATCTACTCTCTTTTCTGTGGGAGGTTGGGAGAGCAATGGTTGGACTGATACAGGGTTTTCCAATAATTTTTCACTGTAAGGTGTATCTATATGGTAGTACGCATAAATGGCTGATCATAGATATATGCTAATAGTTTCAATATTGTAAACAAGATTGCTATAGTTGACTCTGTCAGGTGAACTTTGGAGTTATTTGGAAGATCAAATATTAGTAGTCAGTCTACTGGAACTCGAAAAATTCCTAAAACGGTGGTGTAAGTCTATCAATATGATAGTTGAGTATCTATGACAAAACTGAAGAATCAAATTATAATTTGGATCTTATTTTCTTGGTTTAGATTTTCCAGGGTGATGAAAGTTTTTGGTTTGATAATTTTTTTTTTATTTTCTCTCTTGTTTCTACTCAGAAAATTTGAATCTTAGATATAAATTCTAGATATGTTAAAAGGACATTTGAATGATTCTTAGTTCATTAATTCTCAAAAATCTGCAAGTACTGATCCTAGTATTGTGGTTCAAATATGTTTTCTTGAAATTACTTTGTATGGTGATAAATAGTAAATGTGTGCTTAATTGCTTGACAAACCTATCTGATTGGGGGGCAGTTATGGACCTATGGTATATATGATTAGGTTTGGTGTGAACATTTCAAAATCCTGCAGTAAGTTTCTATAACCAAGTTATTGTAATCATGGTATTTTTACAAGCTTATGCAAGGTCAGCCAGTTCTCTGCCCCAATCATGTCATTATATCTTTGACCACAATGGTTCGCCAATGTGAAAGAAATGTTTTGCATATCAGTAGCAGAAATACTTGGGATCTATGTTACTTGGAGGACTCGAGTATGAGTGTCGGACACGGGTATGTTTGATTTATTTTAAGTTTTTTTGGAGGGTCTTTGGGAGGATCATATATCTCCATACCCATGTCCGGATATGAGTCGGATACAGGTACTTCAAGAAAAATAAAAAATCGGAGCAACATAGCTTGGGATTTGTTTTAGAAATATTGGATGACTGTGTGCAATTTCATAGTTCAATATGGTTGATTTGATAATAATCGCGTAACTCATGTTGAAGCAACCGTTGTTCCTCTTTGTCAGGCGCCACAGCTGGGAGCTGATGTGGAGCAGGTGTTACTGCAGCAAGTGTTAAACCTAGCACCAGAACAGCTGAGTTCATTGCCACCGGAACAACGCCAACAGGTGATTCGACTCCAACAGGCACTTCGGCAAGATCAGATGCAGCAGCCATCATAACAGGCAGACCAGATCTCCAATGCAAAAAAGGTTTCCATCATTGTTTTTCTTTTTTACTTGGAAGGAGAAGCACTTCGCTGTCAATGCATTCAAATTCTCAATGCATGTAAAATTATTATTTTTGGCAGAAGAATAGTATGATAAGCAAATGAGCATGTAGCGTCAATGTAAAATTTATGAGCTTGTTACGTGAAAGAATCAGTGAGAGGAAAAAGATAATTTTGTCTTGTCTTCTCATTCTCTTACGTTTTGAGTAGACATGTTCACGGGTATGGTTTGAATTTTTTTTTCTTTCTTTACTCAAATCCGGTTCTAGACGGGTTCGAATTGATCGGTAAGTTTGTTTTACTATTTAAATAATATTAAAATTTTAAATTATTTTTTATATAATTAAATTTAAATAAAAAATATATTTTTTATTATATAAACAGTAATTCAAGTCAGATCGAGTCGATTCAAAATTTAAATGAAACGAAAATAAAAATCAAACATAATGATGCAATTTAGTTTTTTTTTTTTTTTTTATCTTTATTAAAATGTTTTTTGTTTGGATAAATAATCTACTATTATCAAAACTGAGTCACGAGGGACTCAATTTTAACAATTTTAAAAGTTTTTTTTTTTTTGGTTTTGTTTGGTAGTAGGGTAAAAAAATAATTTGAGTTAAATGATTTTAAAAAAAAAGTTAATGTATAAATTGGTCTCTATATTATATATATATATATATTTATAATATGGTATCTAGAGAAAAAAAAATCATGATTAAGTACCCAGATTTTAATTCTGTCACACACATTAGTCCAATGCTTGACATATGCAGTTTTACTCAATCAAAACTTGACATGTGACAACTTTGACATGTCAATAATGTTGCATCAGCGTTCTAAATTTTTTTTATTTTTAATTTACTTTTTTTTAATAAAAATAATGTCCTGAAATTAAAATTTTTACTTTTTTTTAATTTACTTTTTTTAATAAAAATTATATTTCCTGATTTTTTTAATTTAAAAAAATTAATTTTTTTTTTAAATTTAGTTTTAATTTACTATTTTTATTAAAAAATGTTGAAAAATAAAAAATAATAAAAATAATATTTTCTAAAATTAAAAAATTTATTTTCTTTAAATCTTAAAAAATAAAAAATTAATGTTTTTTATTTTTTAAATTTAAATATATTTTTAATTTACTTTTTTTAATTAAAATTTCAAAAAATTATAAAAATAATATTTCCAAAAAATAATTTTTTTAAATTAGAAAAAATAAAAAATAAAATTTTTAAAATATATATATTTTTTACTTTTTTTAATTAAATTTTTTTAAAAATAAACAAATAATAAAAATAATATTTCCAAAAATTAAAAAAAAATTGAATTAAGAAAATAAAATAAAATAAAGAATTGAAATTGAAATAATTTTTTTTTTAATGCTGATGAGGCATTGCTGATATGTCAAAGTTGCCACGTGTCACATTTTTATTGGTAAAAAATGACATATTATCAAACCGTTAAACCACGGACTAACGTGGATGACGGAAGTAAAGTTTGGGTACCTAATCGTGAATTTTTTCCTTTAAGTACCAAATCATGAAAATGGATATATTTCGAGGGCCAATTTGTGCATTAATCCAAAAAAGAGAAAGAGAGGTGCTGTGTCGAGAGGGAGAGAAGAGAGAAGAATAAAGAAGAGGAGCAGAGAGAGAAGAGGAAGAGAGAGATAGCATAAGGGAGATAGAAAGGGTGACTGGCTGACGAAGGTGGCTGGCCAAAGAAGAAAAAATGGTGGAGGAGAGGGCGAAAATAGAGGAGAGAGAAAGAAAATGAGAGAAAAAGGAGGAGGAGATCGAGCGAGGCGGCACGGCTGCCTCGACGTGGTAAGCGATGGCTCAGGTAGCCGGCGACAAGAGGAGGAGAAGGAGGAGGAAGAAGAAGAAGAGAAAAAAAAAAATGTAGTTTTGTTTTTTTATTAGTGTTGTTTTAATTTTATAATTAAGAAGAATAAAGGAAAAAATAGAAAAAAATAGTTGTAGTTTTAATTTTTTTTTTATTATTGTTTTAATTTTTTATAATTTATTATTTTTACAAAAATAAATATATATTTAGTAAAAAATTACATAATTTTATATTTTTATGTATTAAAAAAATTAATAATATTTTTTATTATTCTCTTATCGATTTTTTGAGGAAAATATGATTTAAAATAATTATAGTAGTTTATTTATCACTTTGTATTTATCAAATTAAATTTAAAAATATTAAAAAATATAAAAGTATAATAGGAAAAAAAGAAAAAATATTTTATTTTACTTTATTTCCATTCATTTTATATTTTTTTAAAAATAATTTTAATTTAAAATAATTTAATAAATAATTTATATATATTTTTAAAAATATATATAATTCCCTGCGAGTAAAATTACTAGTTTATTTATAAAACTGGTATGGCTTATGGTGGGATGGTAATGGATAATAAAAAAATTGGATATTTGATATTATTCGATTCGTTTTTTGCGAAATCGGATATTGAAGATTTAAATAATTTGAGTATTCGGATATTATCTTTACTATCCACAGTGGATTTGGAGTTGACTAGGATATGAACCCTTAGATATCCGTTATCCGAATCCGTTTTGATTTTGATTTGGATAGTGTCGGATATATGAATCCGTTTTATTTATACGGATAGCATATTTAAATATCCGAATCCGATATCCATTTACATATATAATTATTATTATTATTTAATTTTATGATTTTATTTTTTAACAAAAAGTAAATTAATAAATTCGGATATATAACGAATATTACTTTTTAAATCAGATACAGATTCAAATAGTAAATGATTGATAAACAAATTCAAAATTTTAATAAATCAAACGAATTCAAATATTTAAAAAATTATATATATCCAATCCGCTATCCTCTTTAACCATGGGCGGTAGAAAATGCTATTTGCAAAGGGGATACGAATAAAAGCAGCCTTACAACCAAACAGAAGCTAATTAGAAAATTGGGGACTGATTCGTAGAATTTCGTACATATAAATACCAAAATGCACAAAACCCTAGACTCTGTAGAAGAGAAATTGAAAACCCTAAGACCAGGATTGAGATAAAGCTAAAAGAAAAAAAATGGCCAAATCGATGAGGTCGAAGAAAAAGAAGAGGCTGAGAGCTATAAGAAGGGAGATCGTGGAGCCCTTCTACCAGAAGAAAGATGAAGCCAAATTCGCTGCTCAAGAAGCTGCCTTGGCTGCCCCTAAGCTGCCCGCCCCAGCCTCTGGTTCTATGCAACTAGAAGTAGAAGAACAAGTCACCGCACCCAGTTCAACAATAACCATTCTCAATCCGATGGGTATATATATTACTAACTCAATCCATTCAATTTCGATTTGACGCGCTGGATTGTTTTATATATAAATTATTCATCATTTCCTTTCCTTTGACAGAAGTGGAGATGGCTGACAGTGATCAAAGCAAGGCCAAGGCCTCCTTGAAAGCTGTTGGTAGAATAGGGAAGAAGTCCAAAAACAAGTTAAAGCTCGCCAAAAAGAAGCGCCGTGCCAGTGGTAAGGGCAAGATCAGGGGGAAGCGTAATCTTTAACTCTTTACATCTACACCCTTTTTTGATGTTTTTTGTTGTCATTTTTCTCCTTTCTATGTTGTACTACGGTTAGCTGTTGCTACTTGGACGAGGTAACATTTGGGTTGTTATGCTTTTTTCATTTGGAATTTAATTAATGATATCTTAGCAGCTAATTTAATGATATCTTAGCAGCTAATTTTTAGGAATTCATACTTGTGTTTGTTTTTCATACTTTAGTCAGCTATATTCAGACTGGATCTATTTTATTTAGACTTGAAAAAGGCATAGATGGAACCTAGAATTTACAAATCCATTATTAATCAGAAAGCAAAGCATGGATGAATTTGGATGGGGAAATATTGTTCTTGCCCATTTCATATACATGTACTCCTATCTAGAAATCAGTAAGTCAAATGCTTAGGTAATGTTAAAGATCCATGAACTGGAGACATTATGAATTCAAAGGTTGTTTTTTCTTTTCTGTTTTAATGGGGTTATTTACTTATTTCTAATTCTGTGTTCTTATTTTACAAGTTCATCTTGGAGTGGACGTTACTCGAACTCGGGTGAGTGTCGGATGCGGATATGTGTCTGATACGAGTATGTTCAACTTTTTTTAGGAGGGTTATATCTTCATACTCTTATCCGGATATGCATCGTACAGAGGTGTTAGACACAGATACTTTAAGAAAGTTGAGAGGTGTTAGACACAGATACTTTAAGAAAGTTGAAGGGTTGGAGAATATAGGAGTGGACTGTGGAGAGTGGAGTTTCTAAGTTCACTAAGGGTTATTGAAATCAGGTCTATTTGTTATTTGAAAAAAGGGAAAAAGTCTTGAGTTGAAGTAATTGATTGATTGAAAGAAAATTGAAAGGAAAGCTGCCCAAAATGTATAAATAAACTATGTTTCCTTGAACCCTGTTATCATTCTTAAATATTTAAGTATTCATAGGGAGGAATTAAGATTCTTTGTAGATGGTCCTATGAGGTTAGTACTTACTACTTAGTAGGACTATGAGAGTAAGGCTAAGATAAGAACAACTGGGTTTAGGAGAAAGCCTTGAAAAAGAAATTTACTTTTTACTGCTGAGTAATAAAACTGTAGACAGTCTAGGAAAGGGTTTTCTTCATTCATTCATTCTTTCTTCTTTGTTCTTTTTAAGAGACCATGAATTTTTAGTGATAATGGGTGGGATGTATATTGCGTTTATTGTACTTTGATTATTCATTTGTGTTTAGGGTTAGGGTTTAATTTTTAAATATTATATGTTAGTTTTTTTAATTACTTTATTATTGATAATTATTAAAAGAAAATATTTGAAAAAAAAATTCTTTTTTATTAATTTTTGTCTTCAAGTCATTAAAAATTAAAGTTGAGTGACAAAATTCAATCAAAAATAAAAGTTTTGTTATAAAATTCAATCAAACAAAAGTAAAGTGGTAAAATTTAATATTGAGTTAAAATATAATGGTAAACTTACTCTTAATTTCAAAAGTACAATGATAAATATCAGTCAAAATAAAATATAGTAGCAAAATTGAATATCCAATTATAGTATGGTGGCAAATTTAACTCAAAGAAAAATGAAGCATCATCATTTCATCCTTAGAAGAATAGTAAAAGCAACAATCTAGTTACCAATTTCAAAATCTAAAAGCCATGGTTGTTCAAACGTGGCCCAAAATAATTTCGAACACATACGCACATGATACGAAAAAAATAATTAAAATATAATATAAAACATAACACAATACGAATATGACACGGTTTATATAATATGAATTATTAATGTTTCAAAATTTATATAAATATATAATAATATATTAAACAAGATTATGATATGAAAAAATAACATAAATATGATGTCAACAAATAAATTTATTAAAATAAATTTTCAGATATATTTGTTCTCTCAACATCTTGTTCAGTCTAGATTTCCGCTTATAAGTTTTATCACAGTTCTAGGAAAACCATTGGATTTAATTGAATGCTATACCACTTTTAGCATCTTGCAAAAGATTGGATAGGTTTTGGGCTTTTAGCCGAAGCCATTTTTTAAAATATGTTTTCGTTAAACATGAATGAACTATTAATTAAGTACTTCAGAGTTATAGACAAACGAGATAGACAGAGATTTCCTAGGAAATTTTATTTCATATATAGTCTCAATGACTTTATCAAGTCATAAACTCGATGTTAACAGGATCAAAGTCCATTACTATTTTGTCTAATATTTTTTTTAATACATTCATTATTATATTGAAATTCATACTTGTAAATGATGATTAAAAATATATTGAAAAGTAATGGACTCAAAAGTAATAAAGATAATAAAGAGAAGCCGGATCAAATTCGGACACTTAAACTGATGTAGAATTAAGAACAAGGAGGCATATAAGAAGGTGGTGGACGCATGCCTGTTTCGTTGGTGCGTATCCTTCACTATGACAGCAGTGCTCATTCCCCAACTTGTATGTCGCTCGAAATGGCAGTGCATAAACCAAACCCCTGATTCATACAGGAAAAACAAATAAACATTGGGTAATTAGTTCATAAATCCAATATGTTATGCATGTATAATTAGGAACATATATATAAGAGAAGAAATATACCAGGATTATCAGCTTTGAATCTAATAGCAGACCATCCTTTTCTAGGGACAGCAATGGTGTTAACCTCTGGTGGATCAACCAAATTAAACCTGGCAGCTGGGTCAGTGCCGAACCTGTTCCAACCAAATAAAAGCTGTAGCCATGGAGATGCATGGGATGATTCTGCGTGGCTCTTATATTCGTCCCTTGGAACACAAATTCAACCTCTTCACCATAATTCAATGTTATCACCCGTGTTCCTTCGTTTGTATACGCAGACATGTTGGCCACTGTTGTGTAGTTAAAAGGAGTAGGAGGCTTGTTTGGGAGCTCATCAGCAATATGGCTCACATTATAGTTATTGTCGTAATATTCTTGTAGCAGAGCGGTCGATGGCATCACAAAGCTGTTGTTATTTAAGCTCGATGCCAACTTATTTTTGCCATCAACTGTACAACCTGTTGAATTCGGGCAAGCTAATAGATTTACAAATACTGTCATGAAGATTTGTCTAGTGATGTATTTTGGGACATCGATGATCGGGTGAGCTGAATCTACTAAACTCTTCACGCGAACAACAAAGAGTTGAGCCGATATTGAGTCACTAATATTAGGAAATGTTGGTGTAGGAATTGGGCTTGGAATCGTATAATTTCCACTATATTTGAGAAGTGCCCTAGAGGTGGTGTTGTCATATGAAGAATCAGTATCAAGAAACGGAGTAAGAACCATGTAGTAGTAACTTGGTGATTGATTTGCAGTAACCAAAACGTCCATTGTTTGGCCTGGGGTGATGAACAAATAATCAGTAGAAAAGGGTTTGACATATGCTCCATCCGACCCAACAACGGTCATGTTGTGGCTTGCAATCGCGAAGAACATTTCTTCATTCATGATTGAGTTGACAATGCGGAGGAGATAAGTCTTTCCCGTCTCAACCAACAAACTGTACATTGTTTTTGTAAACCAGATATATAAAAATATCATATTGGCATTAATAGTTTGAGGCAAATTCAGATTTTTAAAACTAAAGGATGCTATCCCTGCATCAAGTTGAACGTTAGGTAGTGCCTTTATAAACTTTGAATTAACTTCTATAAATCAAAATCTTGATCAGATAAAGCAGATAATTACAATTATGAATCTAGCTTTGACAAAATGGTTGTTGGACTCTAAATTATCAGCCCTGGAGATGTTAGAAGTATCTTTACCCACAACACAATACATAAACCTGCTAAAAGTAAAGCTCAAAAGAGGGTGAAAACTGAAAAGCTTTTTCTTATTGAAAAAGCAAAAAAAGGACCGCCACAACAATCTCCATCTGTTCGTTTCTTTTATTTATTTATTTTTTTCCTTTTTAATTCATTGGCTGAGTTAGCTGAGATTTTTTTTTCATTGAAAATCCCACCTTGTTGACGTGAATAAGAATCTAAGATAAATTAACTCTTTGTATTACTTCATATTATTTAGCAACCATGTCTAATTGGTTAATAATGAATATGTTCCAAAAAAAACTAATAAAATTTTAAAATACGAGTTCTAATTATACTTCAAACAATAAATTTATCCGATATATATAAACATGACACATAATATAATAAACACGGTATAATATATTTAAATACGATTAATATTAAATATTTAATATATGTATTATATTTATATTTATAATTTTAATTAATTTAATAATTTATATTATATTTATATTTACATAATTAATAAAAAAATATATATGATATCGCATAGACAGACTATCAAATCTAACAAATAAACAATGTTTATAAACAGTTAACTATCATTAATTTTCTATTCTGTTTTTTTTTTTTTAAACAATATCAACATTGAAAAACAAACGAACAGAGAACATAAAGACTTACCAAATTTGTGCCAATGACACCAGCCAAATCTAAAGCCAAAAATACCAGATGCATCCAGAACTAGTGACACTGCAATTCATGGCTCTCAAATTAAACGAAATGAAAATTTGTAATCTTTGATCATAACCTAGCCAATGAATCAAAAAAGAAGAAAAAGAAAATCACCAGCTATCACCATAATCACTCTAACCCACCAACTGGCTTTCAACAAAGAAATTATCGACAATTTTTTTTTAATATAAAGAAGATAGTAGTTTGGAAATAAAGAAATAAGATACAGATGCTAAAATTCGAATCTCAAACCTACTAAATGCTATATTTTAAGGATGACTGCATGAATCAACTGAACTAAACTTCAAATTCATTATCGACGAATTTTTTTTTTGTAAAAAAAAGATCGTAATTTGAAATACGAAAAAAGATTGCAGATGCTGAGATTCGAATTTCAAACCTACAAAATACCACATTTTAAAGATAACTACCAACGGATCTAAACTCAAAACTCATTACGGACGAAATTTCATAGAAATGGATATGGAACTCTTACGAATTTATAGTTGCATAAAGTTTGGTTTTATTGGCAGTACAAAAATTGTACTATACTACATGAGTTTTTCTTGAACAGTACTCATTAAAAGTACAAACTATGTAGTACTATTGCATGAAGTCTATATTATATTTTAATAAAACATTAGGATAATGTCATGAATCATCTTTAAGTTTATTAAATTTGTTAATATGATATTTATATTTTAAAAATGTTTATTTTGATACTTAAAGTTTCACTTCATGTGCTATTGTAATATCTGTCAGTAACTCCATTAAATATTGATGATGTGACTTTTGTATCCAATGAAAACTTGACGCGCGACACCATATAATGGTATCACGTGTATTAACATAAAAAAAATATTAATTTTAATTTTAAAAATAAAAATAATATTATTTTAAAAATATAATGATGACATATGGTACCACATTATGATGCCACGTGTATTAACTTAATGAAAGAAAGGAAGAAAGAAAGAAAGAAAAAGAAAAAAAGAAAAATAATATTTTAAAAATACAAATTTTTTTTTCTTCCATTAAGTTAATGCACGTGGCATCATAATGTGGTGCCATGTGTCATCATTATATTTTAAAAATAATTATTTTTATTTTTAAAATCAAAATAATATTTTAAAATTATTTGTTAAACAATTTTAAAAAAAAATGAATTTTTGTAATTTTTAATAAATATTTTTTAAAAGAATTAAAATAGTACAATAATTTAATTTTTGTAATTTTAAAAAATATCTTTTTCTTTTTTAAAATATATTTTTTAAAAATTTAGATATTATAAATTATTTAACAAATAATTTTAAAATATTTTATATTTTAAAAATAATTTTAGTTAAATAGTTTTATTTTTTTTAATTTTTTAATTAAAAAAATTAATTTTTAAAAATATATTTTTTTATTTTTTATTTTTTTAATATAATTTTAAAAAAATAGATATGAATTTTAAAAATATAATTTTTTTTTTATTTTTTAAAATATTTTTTAAAATATTTTTTTAAAAATAGATATTAATTTAAAAAAAATATAATTTTAAATATTTTATATAATTCTTTCTTTTTTTTAAATGTTTTTACAAAAATTCATATTTCAAATTATAAAAAATCAAGTGTTGCCACATTTCATCACCTGATTGATCAATGTTACATCATCATTTATACTTAATTGTGTTAAGTCAAGTTACCACACTGATATACAATTTGATAGTACAAATACCACATTAAACATTTTTAAAACACAGGTATTATATTGATAAATTTAATAAATTTCAAGGATCATTCATGACAGTATCCCTAAAAGATTCAAATTGATCCCTATAATTAATCCACAATATCCTAGACTTGTCCAAGAGCGGGCTACCCGCGTCCATATTTAGAAGGGCTTGGACAAAAATATTAGGCCTGAAAAATGGGTTTGGGCAAAAAAATAAGGCCCGTTTAAAAAATGGTTCGGGCTTTGGCTCTAACATTCAAGGTCCGAACCCGGCCCGGCCCGTTTCCCAATTATATAATATAATATAATATAATATTTTATTTTTATTTTTATTTATATATATATATTATGTAATTATATCATATAAGGATTAAATATATATACTATTATAATATAAACATTAAAAAATATGTTAAGTTGTCCATGTTTAAGAACTTAATAAAAGAAAAAAAATATATAAAATTACTAAAGTATAATAAATAAATAGAAAAAAATAATATGGGCTTTGGACTATCCATTTACAAATATGGACGGACTTGGACAGAACTTAAGGCCCATATTTTGGGCCGGACTTGGGCAAGTAAATATGGTGTTGATACCATACATAGGCCCAGCCCATGAACACCTCTACAATACCCTTAACAATCCATAGTTTTTGAGAAAAATGTTTGAAGTTGAATATTATTCCTTGTATTATCTCAATTTTAAGATTTAAATTTTTTATTTATTATAATTTTAAAAAAAGTAATCTCTGTACTTTTATCAAATTTGGATGGAGGACAATCGATAACTATAGGGAGAATTTGAAAAAGATACACTCAACAGTAGAATAATGGTTAAATGGTCTTAAATCTTAAAATTATTTAGAAAAAAAAAATGAAGAAATAACAAATTATTGTTAAGGAAATTGTAAGGACCTAAATGCCCTTAATGAAATAAAATGTTTTCCTCTGTTAGATGATCCTTCCCCTTCTGCCTCTCCATTCTTTATCCCGTATCTTCTTTCCCTCACGACCCTTCCCTCGTTCTATCTTCTCTCTTTTTTTCTTTACGAATTTGTTGAGAACATAGAGATTTTCAGATTTTTTGATGTGTCAGATCTTATAAATTTTGTTTCTCTGGTCGTGGTAGCGTTCCCTCGAAAGAACAGATCTCTAGAATTCTTTCACGCATTCAGGAAGAGATTGAAGTTGTTCAGTTGGATGCTCGATTGACTCTTCTTGTGCTATGTGAAATTAGCAAGGTTTTGCTTCTGATTGCAGAACGAGTTGAATATTAGGTATTTCTTTTATCCTTTGTACAAATCTATTATTCTTCTATCTGAGTAGAGCATATGTTATGAGAGAAATTGACCAGTAGTATACTCTGAATATATTCAATGTGGCTTATCTTGTGAATGAGTATCATCTAATATAAATTTGTAGTAAATTTACCTCATTACTTGTTATTAAAGTAAGATTTGTATCTTGCTAGTCTGTAATTATTGCCTCATCAAATGTAAAAATCAGGATAGGCTTAACTATTTGATGGATGCTTTGAAGTAATACACACAGCAAATAGAGCCTTGCTGTTTACAAGTGTCCTGGGAACAAAGGTGGGGTGGGGGGGGGGCTTTGGAAGAGCATTTGTACGCAAAATGAACATTAAAATGCATGTTCAACAGATGACTACTCCAAAATAAATGTCTTATTACCAAAATAAAAAGACTTTTATTTACTTGAAATTTTTTTTAAAAAAATATGAGTATTGTTTCATAATTTGTGAAGTAAAAGCTAATTATCTAGATTTGTAATTGACATTGATTTCATCTAAATCAACCAACTTCAGCATAATTATCACACATGCAATCTTTGGCAAATATTCTTAATTAGCCATAACCATTAAACATAAATTGAAAAAGAGAAAGAAAAAAGAAAAAGAAAAAAAGAAGTAAAGAGAGATATTGGAAAATTTGTTAACATATTATTCATTGGGTAAAATGTGGAGACTTTCACTTGAAAATTTTATTAATGGAATCTTATGTAGTGCAAACATATTATTCATTGGGTTAATTTTGCTCATTGGAATGGAAAAGAGTAAGGTAAAAGACATCTACCATCGAATCAAATAACTCATGACAATGGAAAGCAAAGAGAAACAAATTCTTAAATCTCATAATCAATACTTAAATCTTCTATACTCTTTAACCTAACCAATCAACCACATAACCAAATAACCAAAGTAAAGCTTAATTTATAGTATCAGCCTACATAATGATGTAACATCTTGATAATTTATGTAACAAATATATGTGAATCAAGTTGCGTAAGGAGATTTTTCGGATTCTTAAGGTTCGATATTTTGAAGTTTGTTAGGGAATTAGAAATTTAGGGTTTGGGATTTTTTGTGTGATTGGGTTTTGCTTATTGATTGATAAATTTGGGTTTTTTTATTGGAAGGGTGGAAATTTGAGTTTGTACTAATTACTGTTTATTTTGTGAGAATGTGGAAGATTTTAGTGTTATATATCTAAAATATCAGGAGTTTTGGAATTTTAGGTTTTCCTTTTCCTTTTTTTTTTAATGGTTGAGCTATCATCTGTTCTATGTGGATTAGCAATGTGATTATAAATTTACCATGTGTAATGAAGTTAAACTACTTTATGGTTATTGTAGTTATTATTTTATTGTTGACTTTTTTTTGTTTATTATTGTATTTTTAGTTCAGTTGCTTTATATATATATATATATATATCCCTTCATTATTTATGTGGTCTCATGAACTTGCTGCTTACACATGTAAATGCTTGAAGACCTGAACCATGCTTTTGGATAATGCAAAATTGGCTTTGCTTTGTGCTGAGGGACTTTAATTGGGTTGAGATCATTGTAGAAGATTTGGATGATGCAATTACACACTATTAGTGTTTGAGCGTTTGTTTTTATTTATTTATAATTTTTGTAAATTAATAGTGTAATTAACTTAGTTTTTCTTGGTGCAAAGACTGTAGTTTTAGGATAGGAGAAGGGAGTTTCAAATATTAAGATTCGAACTCAAATCTACTAGATACTATATTTTAAAGATGGCTATATGAATCACCCTAACTAAGTTTGAGTTAGTGATTAACTTAGTTTGATTTGTCATTATTAGTTATCAATATATATGGATAGCCAGTTGATTCACATATATTTGTTACATAAATTATCAAGATGTTACTAGGCTAATACTATAAATTGAGCTTTCCTTTGGTTATTTCTTTGGTTATTTGGTTCTGTGGTTGATTGGTTAGGTTAAAAGTGTAGAAGATTAAAGTATTGCTTATGAGATTTGAGAATTTATAGTAGATTACTCATAAAATGTGAATCATTATATTTTTGGTTCATTTGTCATTTTAAGGAGGGGGAACATCTAAGAGTTTAAATCATTGGGGTTTAGGGTAAAAATTATCAGCATATAAAAAAGTACATATAGTTTGGAAGAATGTACATATAGTTATGCTATATGTACATATTGTTTCGCTATATGTACATATAAGCAAACTTATTTTGTTGAAGCATTTCTTATTTTGTTGAAGCATTTTTTATAATTGATTGTATTTTAGGGAAAAATATGTCAAATTTAATGTATGTACATATAGTTATGTTACATGTACATACTGTTATACTTCTATGTATATAGAAGTCTTACTCATAAAATGCGAATCATCATATTTTTGGTTCATTTGTCATATTTTTGGTTCATTAGTCATTTTAAGGAGGGGGAACATCTAAGAGTTTAAATTATTGGGGTTTAGGGTAGAAATTGTCAGTATATAATATAATTATGCTATATGTACATATTGTTTTGCTATATGTACATATAAACAGGCTTATTTTGTTGAAGCATTTCTTATAATTGATTGTATTTTAGGAAAAATATGTCAATTTTAATGTATGTACAATAGTTTAGTTGAATGTACATATAGTTATGTTATATGTACATACTGTTATACTTCTATGTATATAGAAGTTTTACTCATAAAATGTGAATCATCATATTTTTGGTCCATTTGTCATTTTAAGGAGGGGGAATATGAAAGAGTTTAAATCATTGGGGTTTAGGGTAAAAATTGTCAATATATAAAAAAGTACATATAGTTTGGAAGAATGTATATATAGTTATGCTATATGTACATATCATTTTGCTATATGTACATATAAGCAGACTTATTTTGTTTAAGCATTTCTTATAATTTGTGTTAGTTTTTAGTTATTTTAAATGACAAAAACGACATGCAAATATATTATGGTTAAAGTTTTGGCTTTAAGGAGTAAGACTCTTTTAATTTACTAGTTAGACTTCTTATCTTGATACATTAACCATCAAAGCAACTTTATTATTTTGTTGCATTAATTATCTACCATTTATTTTTGTCAATATCTTATTTAGCATATGTATTAACTATAATTGTTTTAAACCTTGCAGAAAACTAGATAGCTTGAGTACCTTTGCTAAAGACATGAAATCTAGGATGTTAGCAATGGAACAAAAGTAAGAGGCAATGTATGAAGAACTTCAACACATCCAGGCTCCTCTAGAGAATATGGATGCACATCTTTGCACTGTCTATTCCTGGTCGTCTCTTCCTGTCACCTTCCTCAATGATTCTCATGCTGCCTAGCTTTCATTGGGTTCCATACATGTTTAATTTTATCTTTTTCATGCATTAAAAATATTTATCATTTTTGGACCAACTATCTTGTATATTGACTTCATATTTATCGTACATTTATTCAAATAAATAAACAACCTTGTGTACAATCTAAACATTTTGCTTAAGATTAAGTACAATCTTCATCAATAAAAATACAAGGTCTATTTGTGGTTACATTCATCAAGAAAACTACAAACAGTGACTTCTACATGTCATCTTTGGATGCAAGGTCTTCGAGCATCTTTGCTTTGAAGGAAGTAGATAAGCTATTATCCTCATCGTCATCCTTTGAAACCTCCGAAATATTAGTGACTAATGCACAAGTCCAAGTTCTTCCTACCATTTGTAAATCAGAAGTAGTTTCATGTTCTAAAGCATCTATGTAGCACATGTACAACAACTACACTACATAAGCTTTTTTTTCAAACGCATAAGAGGATGCAAAGTTTTATAGTATTTACTGACTCTGTATACAAGCTTGATTTTACATATCATGTTTTGATGACAATTTTTTTTTGGGATAATTGATGAAAATGTTATTCTTAATTCTATTATGGAACTTAATTAATTTTAGGGTTTGAAACACATTAGAGCTTAATTGATTGGAATTTAGAATAAATTTGTCACTGATATGAAAATGTATATATACTTTTGCTAAATGTATATATAATTATGCTATATGTATATATTGTTATACTTCTATGTACATATAAGTGGGCGTATTTTCCTGAAACGTTTCTTAGTAAAGCTGTAATTTTAGAGTAGTTTTAGATGATTCTATGAGTAGAAAGAGGATTATGGTTAAGGGTTTGGGGTTTTTGTATAGCAAGAATAATAAAAGTTATATATTTTCTACTCCTACTATTTTGAGAATGTACATTAGTCTATATATTTTCTACTCCTACTATTCTAACATTCACTTTCACATAGCTTCTTCAGCTATCTGATTTTTCCAAGAACAACTTTCTAAAGTAAAATCATCAGTTTTGGATTAGAAAAAGCAAAGAGAGGAAAAAAGAAGAAGGGGAATTTCTCAAAATAAGATATGTACATAAGAAACAACTATATGTACATTTTGTGTTGAGAAATGAAAAATGTGATTGTGACAGAACCGTAATTTTAGGGATCAGATTAGGATTGTATTGTTTGTATTTATGAGTTAGTCAACTACTATAAACTAGGAAAATGAGCCAGCTATTAGTTATTAATCCCTAATTTTGTGCACTATCTTTTCCTATAAGAAGGAAACCTGTACAGCTTTGTAATTCATATCAGTAACAGAAAGTTACTTTCCATCTTCTCTTTAGTTTCTCTCAGTTTATATGGTATCAGAGCTTTGGCTATTTTCTGAATAATTAAACTGCCATGTCTGATGTTACGTCTGCATCTACTCCTCATTCTATTAAAACCTTTAAAAGTCAAGAGACCCATGCATCGCACCATGTTCAAATTACCACCATACGCTTGAATGGTGATAATTTTTTATGTTGGTCTCAATCTGTTAGCATGTATATTCGGGGGCAAGGAAAGATAGGCTATTTGATTGGAGACGAAGAGACACCAGCAAAGGAGGATTCGATATATGCTACCTGGGATGCTGAGAACTCCATGGTCATGACGTGGCTGGTTAACTGCATGGATGAAGACATCAGCTCCAATTATATGCGCTATCCTACAGCGAAAGAACTATGGGACAATATTAACCAGATGTACTCAGATCTGGGAAATCAGTCTCAAGTGTTTGAGTTGACACTAAAGCTTGGAGAAATCAGACAGGGAAAAGACTCGATAACCAAGTATTTCAACTCTCTAAAAAGGTTATGGCAAGATTTGGATTTGTTCAATGATTATGAATGAAAATCCATAGATGATTGCAACCACCACAAAAAAATGATGGAGGACAATCGTATATACAAATTTCTTGCTGGACTCAATGTAGAGTTCGATGAAGTCAGAGGCAGAATCATTGGCAGACCCTCTTTCCCATCTATTGGCGAAGTACTTGCTGAAGTTCGAAGAGAGGAGAGCCGTAGGCTTGCTATACTAGGGAAAAAGGCCACCGAGGAGCCTCTTGAGAATTCTGCCTTGGCTGCCACAGATGCAACTGCTAATAAGGTCAATTACCAATGAAAGGCTGATGAGAAACCTCGTGTATGGTGTGACTACTGCAACAAGCCCACCGTACTCGGGAAACCTGCTGGAAACTTAATGGCAAGCTTGCAAACTGGAAAAGCAGCAAACCTGGAGAGAGGACTAATCGAGTATTTCCATCAGCCAATGAAGCCGACTCTGGTCCCTTCAATAAAGAGCAAATGGATCATCTTCTAAAGCTGATAAAGTCCAATTCCTTATCTGGTATTCCTAATGTTTCTTTGGCACAAACAGGTAATGCCATATCTTGTTCAAATTCTGCTCCTTGGATCATTGATTCCGGAGCTTCTGATCATATGACAAGTTTTTCTCATTTCTTTAGCATTTATTCACCTTGCTCTGGCAATGAAAAAAATTAGAATTGCCGATGGTAGTTTCTCACCTATTGCAGGAAAATGACTGATCAAAATCTCTGAAAATATCAACCTTAAGTCTGTTCTTCATAATTCCTAAACTTGCTTGCAATCTTTTGTCTGTGAGTAAAATATCTAAAGTTTCTAATTGTCGTGTAACTTTCTTTGAAACTCATTGTGAATTTCAGGACTAGAACTCGGGGAGGATGATTGGCAGTGCTAGGATGATCGAAGGGCTTTACTATTTTGATGAACTTTCCTTTGGTAATAAAAAGGCTCAAGGATTTAGTAGTACTAATTCAATTTCTGTTCATGAACAAATAATGCTTTGGCATCTGAGACTAGGACATCCTAGTTTTCCCTATCTTAAACACTTATTTCCTACTTTATTTAAAAATGTCAATTTTTCATCTTTTCATTGTGAAAGTTGTCATTTATCAAAGAGTCATCGTGTTACTTATTTATCAAAGCCTTGTCGTACCTCAAAACCATTCTACTTAATTCATAGTGATGTCTGGGGTCTATCACGGGTTATCACTAGAAACGAAAAAAAAAATGGTTTGTGACATTTATTGATAACCATACCTGATTGTGTTGGATTTATTTGATGAGTGAAAAATCTGAAGTTGAAAAATTATTTAAAGATTTTTACAACATGGTTGAAAACCAATTTCAAACAAATATTTGTATCCTCCACACTAATAATGGTACTGAGTACTTTAATGAGCACTTAGGAAGTTTTTTGAGAAACAAGGGTATTCATCATCAATCTACATGTCGAGATACCCCTCAACGGAATGGTATTGCTGAGCGAAAAAACAAACACTAACTTGAAGTTGCTCGTGCCATAATGTTTTCTATGCATGTTCAAAAAAATTTATGGGGTAAAGCTGTTTTAACAGCATCATATCTGATTAACAGGATGCCATCTCGTGTTTTGAAATACATAACACCTCTTGAGTGTCTAAAATAATATTTTCCTAGAACTAAAATATACTCGGATTTACCTATAAGGGTATTCGGCTGCACTGTTTTTGTTCATATACCTAGCAAATTTCGATCTAAATTCGACCCACGGGCTGAAAAATGTATTTTTGTAGGTTTTGCTCCAAATAAAAAAGGATACAAGTGTTACAATCCACAAACAAAAAGAATTCATGTCAGTATGGACGTTTCTTTTCTTGAAAATCAACCCTATTTTCACAAAAATTCTCTTTAGGGGGAGAAACAAGGAGTAGAAGATAATTTTTGGGATGTTTCTATCCCTCTACCAATTCTGTTAGAATCTTCTTCTCCTAGCATCTTGGAAACACATACTAAAGAACCAAATGTTCAAGATACTGGAAATATAGGAAATTCTTGTCCATCTTTGCCTAGTATAGATGTATCACAAACAGGGGGAGAAGTACTATAGAAGAATGAAAAAAATTCGAACTCTGAGCTTCTGGTTTATACTCGGAGGAAAGTTCATCAACAAGAAAAAGACCTGACCGTCACTCCAGCACAGACTCAATCAAAAACTCCTGCATGGTCATCTGAAAATTCCAGGTATTCCTACTCATATTAATTCTCTTCAGTCTTCATCTACAGAACACCATAATATTGTACCTTTGGATCTAGATGTGCTTATAGCAATCAGGAAAGGAACCCGAGCCTGTACTAATCATCCTATTGCCAAATATCTCTCCTATCAAAAACTGTCAAATAAACATAGGGCTTTCACCTCTAAGATTTCTCACTTATTTGTTCCAAGAAACATACAAGAAGCCTTAGATGATCCGAATTGGAAGTTAGTAGTCATGGAAGAAATGAATGCTCTTAGAAGAAGTGGTACTTGGGAAATCATTGATCTGCCTAGAGATAAGAAGACAGTGGGTTGTAAGTGGGTGATTACTCTGAAGTGTAAATCTGATGGGAACATAGAAAGGTACAAGGCAAGACTCGTGGCAAAAGGCTTCATGCAGACCTTTGGGATCGACTACCAGGAAACATTTGCTCCTGTTGCAAAAAAAAAAAACTCCATTCGAGTCCTATTATCCTTGGCAGTGAATTAGATTTGGTCGTTGCACCAATTAGATGTTAAGAATGCCTTTCTCAATGGCGATTTAGAAGAGGAGGTATTTATGAGTTTACCACCAGGTTTCGAAGAGAGGCTTGGAAGTGACAAAGTCTAAATATTGAGAAAGTCCTTGTACGGACTCAAACAGTCTCCAAGAGCATGGTTTGAACGCTTTGGAAAGGCTGTAATCAGTTATGGTTTCCAGCAAAGTCAAGCTGATCATACTATGTTTTACATGTCATAACGATTTTTCGACCGCTAAGACGATTTTGAAAACAAAATGGAGTCGCCACCAATCTTTTTTTGTAGGTGTGATTGACTACCTATTAAAACCGGTTTTAGTAAAATATTTAAAAATTAATTAAATCATTTCTATAAAACCAATTTCGAAGTTCGTATTTTGAACCAGAGAGAAAACAAAATCGGATTCGGGAATCAGTTACGTGCGGGGAAGGATTAGCACCCTCGCAACGCCCGTTTAGAAAACGGTACCATTTAATCACGTGTTATCTTAAATCTCAATTTATTGGATTTGACATCACTATTTAAAAATAATTCTCTTTTATTTTTATTTTATTTTATTAAAAAAAAGTGTTTATTATTTTTGATTTTTTTTGAATTATTATTATTTTTGAGAACGAAAGTGAACATAAATTTATTATCGAAAATACTCATTAAATATTCCCAACACTCTTGGTGGTATTTAACAAGATTTTCTCACCTCGAGATGTCTTCGGAATCACAACCGTGAGATCCTCCGAATTCCGTCGTCGGCAATTTATATCCATTTTTTATTTAAAAACACATGATGTGAATATTTAAATATCGGATGCACATGGTTAAGCATACAAGACAATTGATTAAATACATTATTATAAGATTAGACGTGCGAAGCACAGTGTAAAAAAAAATACGAATATGGCAACATATCGAACACATAAACATTCACTATATTATTCTTCTTTTATTTCGATTATTCCCAGTTTTGAATGAAAGCAGTTTTTTTTATCGAGCACCTCGCTAAATACTCCCACCACTCGTGGTGATATTTAACGAACTTCTCTCACCTCGGGATATCTTAGGAATCACTACCGTGACGTCCTTCGAATTTCGTCATCAGCAAATCCGTATTCATCGATTTTTATTTAAAGGCGAATGATGTGAATATTTAAATATCGAATGCACACGATTTAACATATAACATGTACGAATAAAGGCCTAATTATACGATCAAATACATGACATAATGTTCAAAAACACGAGCATGGCAAAATATCAAACACGTAAATATTCATTTTTTATTCGTTCTTCTTATTTTGATTATTTCCATAAATGAAAACGAATTTTTGTATTGAGCATATCGCTAAATACTCCCACTACTCGTGGTGATATTTAGCGAAATTCTCTCACCTCGGGATATCTTGGGAATCACAACCGTGACGTCCTTCGAATTCCGTCGTCGGCTAACTCGTGCCGACCTTTTAATATTGTACGAGTGTACACGATACAAAAAATAAATTCATACATTAATATTAAAGTATAATCATTTATTTTAAATAAAAAAAATTGTTTTAAATCCGAGACGCTTTTAGATGAAATATTTGCCTCATAATAATATTAAAATTATTTTTTTATTTATTATTATTTTTTTATCTAACTATTCTAAAAAAAATATATATTTTTTAATCAAGATTTAAAATAAATAAAATGCCAATAATCTAAAATTGAGTACTAATAAAAATAAACTATGTATAAATAAGTAAATGACACAAAGAGTAAAAATAAAAAAATAAAAAAAATATATACCAAAGGCCACTTTGGGCTTGACCCAAATCCAAAACACAATCAGCAGAATGGGCTGTTGGGCCTAGACCTGGGATGGTTGGGGGCGCGCGGGTCAGGCCTGTGTGCGCGGGTCGGATGTGGCTGGGCGCGGGTCGAGTCGAAGTGGCGAACGGGTCGGGTCGACTGCTGATCCTTCTTCTCTTTTTCTGCTCGGGTCGAAACGGGCGACGGACGAGTCAGACTATCCACGGGGCGACGCGCGGATCCTCTCCTGCTTTCCCTTTTTTTTTAAAAAAAAAAACCTAAACAGCACCGTTTTGGTGCCCTTTATAAAGCCCTAAAATTTTATTTTATTTTTCATTTTCTCCTTTCTTTTCTCTCATTTTTCTCTCATTTCAGAACCCAAAAATCGGCCACCGGACCGCTGCATCGATCGTCGCCTCTGTCGTCAGCCGCCGTGCTCCGACGGGATCTCCGGTCCGATACGGGCTCAAAACGATCCTGCTCACCTCCTCTTTCCCGTTTTCCTATCAGTTTTGCCCGAAACTGACCTCAAATCCGTAGATCTAACCCCGAAAGTTTGAAACTTTCCACCTTCCGATCTCCGAAACTCCCATTAACCTCAACCCGAAACTCCCTCCGAGCCTTCTCCTCGTCGTAGTCTCCTTTTTCACCGTCCGAACCCCCCGAAACAAATCCCCTGAACCCTCGGATCTAAAAAAACAGGAGCTTGCCTCTTGATTTCCTTTTTTTTTGTCGCTTGGTTTTTTTTCTTTTTTGTGGGTGGATCTGTTTTTTCTTTTTTCTGCAGATCCTTGAATGTTTTTTTTTACGGGGGTTCTTCTCTTTTCTTTTTTTTTTTCCGATTTTGATCTCCCTCTTTTTGAAGGGGTTTTGGGTTCCCCGACACCCAAGGGCTTGGGATCCGGGCTTCCGAATTTTGGGGACGGGGTGGCTGCTCGGTGGCGTGTGGTGGTGGGTTAGGTCGAAAGAGGTATGGCTTGTTTAGGTATTTGTGGCTAGGGTTGGCAGGTGGGCTTGGTTTTAGGGGGTTGGCGTGTATGGGGGTGTGGTCTTAGCAAGCCTAGGTGACTGGGGGGTTAGGGTGGTGGCGTGTGGTGGTGGGTTTGGGTGGTTGGTGGTGGCCTGGGGAAGGCTGCCTGGGGAGGGTGGCTGCCAGGGGACTAGGGTTACAACTAGGGTTTGGGATTTTGGGGATGGGGATGGGCCTGTTTGGTAACAGGCCCTATTGGGCCAGATGAAAAACGGGCCTTGGCAGGCCTGATTTGGACTAGGCAGCAGGCCTGCAGATCGGGCCTGCTGAGTAGCAGGCCCTGTTGCAAATGGCTCGGGTCGGATTCGAATCCGACCCAGGCTAAAAATCGTTGCTACAGCTACCTCTCTTTGCACATTGCTAAGAATCAAGAATAGGGCAAAGACGCGAGCAATGTTTTTGTTTGGAATTATGCACGCGCTTGTTCTAAAAGGGTTCTCTCCATCGGTGGTTCTTATTAACTGGAAAATAAATCGCTCATCTCATAAGAGGCTCTATTATTTGGAAGATAAATTGCTCCTCTTATCAGAGGCTCTATCACTTGGAAAATAAATTGCTCCTCTTATCTGAGCCTCTATCACTTGGAAAATAAATTGCTCCTCTCATCAGAGGCTCTATCACTTGGAAAATAAATTGCTCATCTCATCAGAGCCTCTATCACTTGGAAAATAAATTGCTCCTCTCATCAGAGACTCTATCACTTGGAAAATAAATTGCTTCTCTTATCAGGGGCTCTATTACTTGGAAAATAAATTGCTCATCTCATCAGAGGCTCCATCACTTGGAAAATAAATTGCTCCTCTCATCAGAGGCTATATCACTTGGAAAATAAATTGCTCCTCTCATCAGAAGCTCCATCACTTGGAAAATAAATTGCTCCTCTCATCAGAGGCTCTATCACTTGGAAAATGAATTGCTACCTTTCTTTTGACTATCATGGTGATTTCCAACTCCCTGTTGTAGTCAGTTTCCATTTTTCTTGTCTGCCTGTCATTCATACCCTTTTTTTTGTACGATATTAATTCCTGGTTGTTAGCAATGTCATGATGATGCAATGCATGCTTATGATAATGAAATATATGACTTAAGGTTCGAATCATGATTCGATGCCCCTGTGTGTATCTTATCAGTTAACAGTTCTCCCAAAGTTGACTTGATTAAACTTCTCATGCTATTTTTCTGTAAGGTTCTTTTCTATTTTTCCAGTTTCCTTTCTTTTCTTTCTTCGACTTGACTAACTGTCCACGACTTCTTCACGATTTTTTCTTAGCCGGAGTCAGAGCTTTGTACATTTCTCTCAAAACCATTTCGTATGTCAAACATTACTTTCTTTACTTCCAAAGAGCATAAGTAAATCGATGTCTCATACTGCCCTGTCATTTCCTTATTATCTTTTCTTCTCTTTCTGATTTTCCAATTCTCAAATTGCCCCAGAGTAATCGTGAAAGCTCTATTTATGCCGAGTTCATTTATTTATCATCATTCACATTCCATGCCAACATAATGCATTTTTTTTAGAAAATTTCAAAGAAATAAAGATAGCTTAAAGACAAAACTTCATGAATTGGGGTAAATATTTCCATTTTAGAGAGAAAAGAACATATTGGCATCAATCAAAAGGGAAATAAAGACAAAAGGGGATAGATCCCTCCATAATGAATACTCAAACGAACTCAATCGATCTAATCCAGATTTCTTTTTTGAGAAGGAAATATCCATTGATGTCCTTGACTCTTCTGAGAGCGTCCAACCACGAATTACCCTCTCTGTCTCGCACAATTCAAACATGCTGCATTTGCTATTCGCTCAAAATTTCCATCCTGCCTTGATCTTTTGCCCCACATAATTGCTTCAGACGGGTTACTTCCGGTTGCCCCAACTCTTGTTTATCCTTCATCTAGGCCGCCCTTTAGGGTTTTCGACCTGGTCTTTCCTTTGATTCAAACCGCCATTTCAGGTTTTCAGTCCGAACCTCCTCTTTTATTTTTTTTTCTCATTTTTTTACGCATAATATTTCTTTACAGCATCAGCATTGATTGGGCTTGAAAAATCTGCGCCGTCCATTTCGGCTAAAATCATTGCCCCTCCTAAAAATACTCTTTTCACCACGTACGGACCTTCCCAATTCGGTGCCCATTTTCCCCTTAGATCTTGCTGATTAGAAAGGATCTTTTTCAAAACCAAATCACCTTATCGAAACTCTCTTGGGCGAACCTTTTTATTGTGTGCCCTCATCATCTGTCTTTGGTATAATTGGCCATCACACAGTGCCGTCATCTTTTTTTCCTCAATCAAATTAAGCTGCTCATAGCGGGCTCGAACCCATTCCGCTTCTTCCAGCTCAACTTCCATCAAAATTCTCAAAGAGGGGATTTCAACCTCAATTGGCAAAACTGCTTCCATCCCATACACCAAGGAATAAGGAGTAGCCCCCGTAGAAGTACGCACCGATGTTTTGTAAGCGTGTAGAGCAAACGGGAGTTTCTCTTGCCAATCTTTGTACTTATCAGTCATCTTAGCCACGATTTTTTTATATTCTTGTTAGCAGCCTCCACTGCCACGTTCATCTTGGGACGGTAAGGTGTTGAGTTGTGATGTCTGACTTTAAACTGGGTACAAATCTCTTTCATCATGGCGTTGTTTAGATTGAGAGCATTATCTGTAATGATTTTCTCTGGGAGACCGTATTGGCAGATCACTTCCTTCTTCAAGAATCTACACACCACTGACTTGGTCACGCTAGCATAAGAAGCAGCTTCAACCCACTTCGTGAAATAATCGATCACCACCAAAATGAAACGATGCCCGTTCGAGGCCTTAGGGGTAATTGGCCCAATCACATCCATTCCCCACATAGAAAAGGCCATGGCGTTGTCATGACGTGCAAAACTGTCGGAGGAGCATGTACCTTATCCGCGTATATTTGGCACTTATGGCATTTCCGGACATACCTGATGCAATCTCTTTCCATTGTCATCCAATAATAACCTGCTCTCATAATCTGCTTAGCCATCATGTGGCCGTTTGCATGTGTTCCACAAACCCCTTCATGAACCTCCTCGAGTATTCTTTTAGCTTCATTTGCTTCCACGCATCTTAGCAATGTATGATCTCTACATGTTTTGTACAATACTTCTTTATCTACAAAGAATCCCATCGCCAATCTTCTCAAAGTTCTTTTGTCATTTTCTGAGGCATGTTCTGGGTATTGCAGACATTTTACGTATTGCAGGATGTCATGGTACCATGGCCTCCCATCCGGCTCTTCTTCAACATGCATACAGTGTGCGGGCAATTCTCGTATGCTCATCTTAATGGGCTGGACTCGGCGCTTGTATTTATCTTGAACATTGAGGCTAACGTAACAAGAGCATCGGCCATTTGATTTTTCTCTCGGGGTAGATAGTTGAATTTGATTTTTTCAAACTGTTGAACCAATTCAACTATGAACTTGTGGTAGAGAACCAACTTCGAGTCCCTTGTCTCCCACTCCCCTTTTAACTGGCAAATGATTAGAGCCGAGTCTCCATACACCTCTAACTCGCTTATCTTCTTTGCAATAGCCGCTTGAAGTCCCATGACACAGGCCTCATACTCCGCCACATTGTTGGTGCATTTGAAAGTCAATCTTGCAGTGATTGGGCAGTAGGTCTCTTCTGGCGATATCAAAACTGCTCCAACATCGTGCCCCAGAGCATTCGATGCACCGCCGAAATACATCTTCCACACATGTTTCTTTGATTCCTCGTCTTCATCTTCTTCGAAAATAGCCACTAAGTCTTCATCAGGAAAATCAAACTTCACTGGCTCATAATCCTCGGTGGCTTTATCCGTCAGGAATTCAGCTACTGCACTTCCCTTTATGGCTTTCTGCGAAACATAGGTGATGTCATATTCAAAAAGCAGAACTTGCCATCTTGCTAATCTTCCTGATAACGAGGGTTTCTCAAAGATGTATTTAATGGGGTCCAATTTAGCAACAAGCAACGTGGTATGGTATAACATATATTGTCGAAGCCTATGAGCAGCCTAAGCCAGCGTGCAACATATCTTTTCTACTGCCGAGTACTTGGCCTCGTAATCTATAAACTTTTTGCTCAGGTAGTAAATGGCATGTTCTTTCTTGCTTGTCTCATCTTGCTGTCCCAAAACACACCCAATGGATTTCTTATGTACTACCAAATACAGAATGAGCGGTCTTCCTGGTGTTGGTGGTACCAGTACCGGTGGGTTGGTAAGATATTCTTTCACTTTGTCGAATGCTTCCTGGCAATCTTCATCCCATTCACCCGGATTACGTTTTCTGAGGAGTCTAAAAATTGGATCACACTTAGCGGTGAGCTGAGAAATGAAACGGGCAACGTAATTCAATCTTCCCAGGAATCCTCGCACTTCCTTCTGTGTCCGAGGTAGAGATAAATTCTGGATAGCACGTATCTTGTCGGGATCTACTTCAATTCCTTTCTCATTAACAATGAAACCCAGAAGTTTGTCGGATGTCACACCAAACGTGCACTTGGCCGGGTTGAGCTTAAGTTGGAACTTCCTTAATCGCCCGAATAACTTTCTCAGATTAACCACATGATCTTCATCTTCACGTGACTTTTCAATCATGTCGTTGACATAAACTTCTACCTTTTTGTGCATTATGTCATGAAAGAGGGTCACCATTGCTCTTTGATAAGTTGCACCGGCGTTTTTTAACCCAAACGACATAACCTTGTAACAAAATGTTCCCCACATTGTCACGAAAGTGGTCCTCTCCATATCTTCTGGTGCCATCTTTATTTGGTTGTAGCCCGAAAAATCGTCCATAAATGAGAACAGTGAGTGTTTGGCAGTATTATCGACCAAGGTATCGATATGTGGTAGCGGGAAGCTATCTTTTAGACTAGCTCTGTTTAGGTCCCGATAATCAACGCACATTCGTACTTTCCCATCTTTCTTCGGGACTGGGACCATGTTTGCTACCCATTCGGGATACTTAGCGACTTCCAAAAATCCGGCGTCAAACTGCTTTTTTACTTCCTCCTTGACTTTTAGCAACATTTTAGGCTTCATTCGTCTCAACTTCTGTTTCACGGGTTTACATTTTTTTTAAAGGCAAACGATGCACCACAATATCTGTATCGAGTCTCGGCATGTCTTGATAGGACCATGCAAACACATCCGCATACTCGTGGAGCAATTCTACCAACTCTTGCTTTTTTGTCATTGGTAGTGAAGTGCCGATTTTTACCTTTTTTTTATTATCCTCATCTCCTAGATTAACAACTTCTGTTGTCTCCTGATGAGGCATAATTTGCTTTTCTTCTGATTCTATTAATCTCAATAGATCGGGTGGTAAATCGTAGTTCTCTGCAGTCTCTTCATCGTCAATTTCACCAATATCAATACATTTCTCAAAATTGATTTCCGAATTACTGATGAGATTGTTTTCGCATTCATTATTAGGAGACCTGAAAAGGTGTAAGCAAAATAATATAGATGGTTGTATAGGAAGACAAAATAGAAGGATGGACTATAAAAGAAATGGCAAATGAATGAAGATATAATACATCATAATTGTCATTTATTTGAATGATAAGTTCATAAAAGGAGCCCGTGCACAAAAGAAAATCTCATAACACTCTTGGGCAGAAGTGTTTGAGAACTTAATTTGTTAACCAGAAAGAGACCTAAATACAGCAGGTAAATCTACAGCATGCCAATTCTTCAATTCAAATCCCGGAGGACATGGGTAGATGGTGATTTCTTCAGCTTTGTTTCCCTCTTCCTCTTCTTGTTCCATCATTTGGATGCAGAAACCCGCAAACATTCCCCTAGAATCACGGCAGGTTTGGTCCCAACTAGTGAATCAGGAAAAATAAAACCCACCGACCGAAATATCTGGTAGAGATGAGGGATGTACATCCTCGGGGTCTCTATCTCTTATCCTCTGAGCCTTGCGAGCCTCTGCTCTTCCCTTTCTCTTATCATTCTCTCCCTGTCTTCTCTGGTCGGCTTGTATCCCAACCCGAACTTGTCTTTCTTTTCGATCACACTTATGCTTTTCCGAATTCCTTGTAGGTTCTTCCCTAAACCTGTCCTGGCTCGACAACCCTTTCCTACGACCTGAGCAAGGCCGCTGTGAGTAGCAGAGGACAGCTGAGGTATGGGCATCTTAGAACCTGCGCTTACAAATGCAGCGTTCACAAACTCTAAAGTTCGAAAAGAGCATTCTCCCGCTTCTTTAGTAGCTTCTATGTAGGGAATATTCGAGGGCTTGGATACAAGGAGATCTTCTTCTCCGTCGACGATTATCAATTGCTCTTCGACACTGAACTTCACCTTCTGATGCAAAGTGGATGGAATAGCACCAGCCATGTGGATCCACGGTCTTCCCGACAAGACATTGTATGAAGGAATGATATCCATGACTTGGAAGACAATATCGAATGTGCAAGGATCAATTTGTATTGACAACTCAATTTGCCCCGCAACTTGTCTACGGGTTCCATCAAATGCTTGCACTACCATATGACTGTTCTTCATGTGGGATCCATCGACGGGCAGTTTGGCCAATGTAGTTATTGGCATGACGTTTAGCACAGAGCCATTATCAATGAGGACTTTTGCAATGATATGGCCCTTGCAACACGTAGTGATGTGAAGGGCTTTGGTGCTACCTGTCCCTTCAGGCATGATCTCATCGTCGCTGAAGGCTATGAAGTTGTTAATGGCCACATTCCCCACTACCTGGTCAAACTTCTCTACAAACACATCATGAGGCACGTATGCCTCATTCAACACTTTCAAGAGCGCCTTTCGATGGGTCTCCGAGTTCATCAATAATTCCAGGATGGATATGCGAGCCGACGAGCATTTTAATTGTTCAACAATGCTGTACTCGCTGTGCTTGATAAATTTAAGGAATTCATAAGCTTCTTCCTCTGTCACAGGCTTGTTTGTTTTTCGCTCAACAGCTTTTCCTGAGACGGTTTCCTCTTCATCAGCCTTAGCTTTCCCTTTTCTGACATTTTCCGATGCTTCCGGTGTATAGCATCTCCCACTCCTAGTGAAACCCCAACACCAGTTATGTCCACGGCAGCCGTAGAGGCGTTGGAAATTGGTGTAACATCAACCGGCTCCGGTGACGCAAATTTGCATTCGTACCTCCAAGGTACAGCCTTATCGTTCTTGTAGGGGAACGAGTTCGGCACTTCGATAGTCACCATCGACCTTATCACCCTTGGTGTTTCCCTTACCGGCGAGTTCTTGCTTTCCCTGCAGTATCACCAATGGTTTCGGCTTAACCCATCTTTCAGGGGCCTTTGAGGTTTCTTCGATTACCACATCCACGAATTCTTCTTCCCATTCAGTGGAGAATTCCGCTACGCCGATATCCATTAATTCTTGAATTTTGGTTCGGAAGTTGGAGCATTGGTTAACAGTGTGTCCCACCAAGCCTCCATGATACCTGCAGAGACGTTCAGAATTTGGTTCCAACCCCGAGGATTTCTGCTCCATTTTGACTGGTTTAAACAGTCCGGCCTCAATCATGGAATCCACCACTTTTCCCATGTGAGTTCGGACATCCTCAATCCTGGATATTACCCGACAACCTTTTTCCTCTGTTATCGCGTTTGCTCCTATTTTCCCATGGTCCGGTAACGGATTTGCAGTAACATTAGGCTCCCCCTTGGTTGTGAAGCTCAAGACACCGGCCCTGATTAGGTGTTGCACTTTGTGTTTAAGCGCAGTGCAATTCTTCGTGGAGTGACCCGGGTTACCTCCATGGTAATCGCAGTTCACGTCCGGGTTGTACCATCTTGGGTATGGAGGCTTCACGGGTTCGAGGAACATGGGTGCCAATAGATGATTTTGAACTAACTTGGGAAATAGATGGGCGTATGTCATGGGAATCGGGTCAAACTAGGGCCTTTGTTGGATTGGCTGAGGTGCTCTTTGGTTAGTGCTCACATTGTTTACTGGACTGGTCGAGTTAGGAGCAGGTACAGATGCTGTGTACACAGGTGCTGGCATGGGTGATGGTGTGTACACCGGTGCTGGTGGTCGATAACTCATTGAATATTGGGGTTGTGTAGGAGGGTAGGAGTACGGGTTAGGGGGTAACTATAGGGTCTGTGTGTTGGGTAATGGGAATAGCTTTGTGGTGGTCGGTTTTCATATGAAGCCGCTTGCACTTCTCATTTTTTCTTCTGTGTTGCCCCTACCTTCTTACTGTTGGCTATTTCATTTCCCTCGATCTTGCCGCTTTTTATGGCGCTTTCTATCATTTCGCTAGAAATAACCATATCGGCAAAGTTCTTGGTAGCACTGCCGACCAACCTGTCGTAATATGGTCATCGCAGCGTATTGATAAACAACACGGTGGTCTCTTTTTCCGTTAGAGATGGTTGCACTTGAGCAGCCAGGTCCCTCCATTTTTGGGCATACTCCTTAAATCCTTCTCCGACCTTTTTCTCCATGTTTTGGAGGGATAGCCTATCCGGTGCCATGTCAGTCATATGCTTGTACTGGACCAAAAAGGCTCTCGCTAAATCTGTCCAAGTATGGATGCGACTGCGATCTAGTTGGTTATACCATCTTGCGGTTGATCCTTGCAGACTGTCTTGGAAACAGTGAATTAATAATTTGTCATTATGAGTGTGCCCGGCCATTTTGCGACAGAACATGGTGATGTGAAATGAAGGGCATTTGGTCCCATCATACTTTTCAAATTTCGGGACTTTAAATTTTGGCGGTATTACCAAATCCGGAACTAAGCTTAGTTCACTGGCATCGACTTTTTCGAAGGCGTCCATCCCTTCTATTGCTTTGAGTCTCTCTTCTAACATGTCATATTTATGCTTTGTCCCGGCATCCTCTATTTGTCTGTCACGCTTCTTCTCAACTTTTCTTGTTCTAAGAGGTCATCCAAGTTTGGGACGTGGACTGGGTTAGAAGGGTGGGTTCTCGGGTTAGGCGCAAACTGTCCTTGGGCTTGTTGACCTGTGGGACTTGGCGTGCTAATGTACACATAAGGCTGTTCTCCCACTGGAGGTTCTCCTTGTGGATGCCCTTCTTGTGTCACTTGGGCGTGAGTCAGGGTGAAACCCGGTGGGTATAGAGGATCATCGTTATTATTTTCCCGAGGTCGGGGTTCTCCTCTCATCATTGAGCTTTCAGCTGGCCCCTTTCCTCTCGTCATACTCATCATCATTTTCATCATCTTGGCCATTTGTTCTCGTGACTCTTCCTGGGACCTTGCTATTTGTTCCCGTAGTTCCTATTGAGATCTGCCCAGCTGTTCTTGTAATTCTTTTTGTGCCCTTTCCATTCTCTCAATTCTTGTTGCTTGTTCGTTGTCCATGATCTTTGCGTGTGCTCGTGTATTATAGGAGTGTGGAGCACTTTTGTCTGGGTACTTTAGTCGGCGCTCAATTTTTATACCTTAGTTCAAATACCCCGGGTTAGAACCTCATGACATATTATTTCTTTATTCCTTATTGAATGTATGAATGAATGGATGGATGAATGAATGAAAGAATGAACGAGCAAATAAATGAAAAAAAAATGCATACGAGGTATCGATACTCAAAGATAAATTTCAGGAAGTTGATTTTTCATTGATCCTATATATTGTTTTCATTACATCAACATAACTTCTTAGAATCGTGTCCATAAAAACAGCTAATTTGCTTATACTGATTTCTGACTTCGTTTAAAAAATTAAGAAACTGCTGTCCGTATTCTTCGGTTGGCTGGATTCTTTGACTTAGGACTTCCACTTTCTCGATCATCTTGCTGGCTTTTCTCACGGCCTTGCCGATCTCTGCACCCAAGTGTTCTATGTACTGCTGCCTTCCCATGCTTTCGGCTTCCCATCTTTTGCTAGCATCCGTGGCCAAATCACATGCATAAATCCAATCACTTTCTCTATCCCTCCATTCCCTCATGATTTCGTCGATGTGATTTTTCTAGCTATATAATTGTCGTTCTAGGTCTCAGATTACTTGGTGTAGGAAACTTCTCTCTTCTTGCATCTGAGAACAACTCTCCCTTTTGCTCTCGAGCTCAGCCTTTAGTTTTTCGTTTATATGCAACGACTCAGCTAAACTCATAGAGGCCTGGGAGTACATGTCCTTATATTTCTGCTTATCGCGAGACAGCTGAGCGGCTCTTGCCTCGTTTTCTTGTGCCTTTTCCTTCCACTGTTTTACTTCTTCCTGAAGTCGACTAAGCTCCTTTTCCCTCCTATAAGCTGGTCCGAGTATTCTTTCGACCTTCAGTTGTGTCCTTAGTTTCTTGTTTTCCAAGTGCAAGTCTTTCACATCGGCGTAGGCAGTGTCACGTTCCTTTATTATTTTTTTGATTCTGACCCCTTGTGTTTCAGTCTTGTCCTTCCAGTTTTCGGCCTCCTCTTGGAACTTTTGACTTTCCTGTTTCATCTTCTTTCTTTCAATACTGAAGCCTTGCTCAGCGATTTCGAGTTCTGATATTCTCTTTGATGGAGCGGGACTTGGCTGATACATGACCTCTTCCTCTGGAAGCACCATATTGTTGACCCGATTTGTTCTCTACACTTGGTATCTTGGAGTGACGCTCTCACTGAGGGATCCTAACCTCGTTCTGTGGTTTTCTTTCCAAGCTCGGACTATCGGCTTCACTCTTTTTGACATATTCGGATCTCCATAACAAAATTCCACCTGGTCAAGTTTATGCGTAGCCGGGACGAATTGCTTTACCCCATACTGTCTCAATACCATCAGCGGAGCATAACTTACTACTCCCCATGGTCCTAAAAGCTGTACCCACGGTTCTCCACATCGGTATAACATTGGCCCATGAGGCATCCATGGCGCCATCCATCTTATTGTCTTACTAGTCAGCTACCGTAGGAAGGCTAACCATTCTTTCTTGGATTTGGGTTTCGGCCATTTGCTTTCACAGAATTCTTTAATAGGGGCACAATTCTTTAGGTAAGGTTTGGAGAAAGCACTAATTTTCACACATGAAGTGGCTTTTGAGCCATATATGCAGTAATGGCGCACATCCCACAAAACGACCCTCTCCTCTCTTACGGCAAAAGTTCAATGATCTTATGGTTTCAGCCAGGATTGCCGGCGAAGGATTGGCGTGGTTCTCAACTTGCTCGAAGAAATCTATCACCACTACTTCAATATGCCCCAAAACCTTAGGAAAAATTACCAACCCGTAAATAGCCAAAGCAAAAGCGGTGACTCCTTGCTCGTCATCGAGGTGCCCCTCAATGAATTTTCGAAAAAATCCCAAGGAATGCAGACATGTTTCTTTTTTTGTTTTAGATCGGGGTCTCCTACCTCTACCCCGATGAGCTTTTTCAACTTCTTACGGAAACCCAACTTTGGCTTTCTAACGTATACCTTATCTGGGAAACGAAGCTCTAACCCGACAAGAATTAGTACTCCTCTATAGTCGGTGTCAAATCCTCTCCATTAAAAGCAAAACACCTATAAGAAGGGTCCCAAAACTGGATGGCCGCCCTGATCATGGACTCCTCAATTACCACTAGGATGAGCGAAGCAATCTGGCCATATTTTTCAGAAAATTTCTTCTTCCTTTCCCAAGTCATCCATTCTCAAATATCAACCAACTCAGTTAAGTTATTATGTGTGAGTTCCAAATTTATTTTTTCGGGTAGACTCGGGACATAACCTTCAATCAAACAGTCCCCCTCTTTCTGTTGCACATTCCTTGCCCATTCTTGCACATCTACCGGCGATTCACACATGACGCTTACGGATGATGATAACTCGTATAATTATATAGTTCTTAGTTATGTTTTATTATTGTTTTGTGTCAAATACGAGTTATTATTGCTTAGTCTAATTGTGTTTATGATATTTTATATTTTTATGTAATTTGGTGTTTTTCACGAGTTTCTTTGAGTGATTTCAGATTACTAGGTTAAATCAACAATTAAGGGCAAATCCAGTTCAGTTCCAATTCCGACACCTTTTACCATATCCGCTATATCTGGAGTTTCACTGAAGCAATAAGGCTGAATTTTTTACAGTGCAAAGTTAAGAGGCATATCTATCTTTTTCATGTTTTACACTTCTTGAAACGGAGTCGTTTTCCCTAGCGAAATCGACCATCAAGTTGGCTGATATGCAATGACGTCTGTGCTGACCTGTTTTGGTATTTTGACCATATCTTCCGATCCACATGAGCAAATGATCTGATTCCAACGGCTATGGATCCGTAACGGATAGGGGTATATTTTTCTAGAAGACCATTTGATCAGATCGAGCCTCCAACATTTACAAAATCGACCATCAAACTGGCTGATCAGAATTGTCATACAATATGACGAAAATTGTTAGAAAAATGCACCCACCTATTATACCTACCTTTGAAATTTATAAAGCTTGTCTCTTGTCATTTAGCTCTCCAAAATGTGTATAAATAGAGGGCCTTGGATGAGCATTAAAGAGACATTGGTAGGATATTAGCCATTGTAATAAAATTCTCTAAGTTTTCTTCTTCTTTCCTTTCTCTAGTTTTCTTTTTCTTTATTTACTTATGCTTCTTACATTTCTTTTCATTTTATTCATATCTAGTATGTGTTGCTAATCATATTGTTGAGGTGATGAGGTGAAGCTCTTGGTAAATGCTAAGGTTAGTCTCTTAAACATGAGCTAAAATGAATCATCATTTATAAACACTAGTATAGATAATATTTTCTTTTGGTTTAAAATCATACTTACAAAGTAGGGATCTTGATTCATTATTGACAAGGAAAATGGCACAGTAAATGCTTGGTTTCATAACCTTGATTTGTTGTAGACATATACCTTGGCATAAGGAATGCTTGGACTCTTTTTATGAGTTTTGAGGACACCAAATGAACATAATATCATATGCTATGGACGTTGGACAATTTGGACTGAATTGCTAAACCTTCCGATTGGAATCTCCCTTATGTGTGAATTTCAATTGTGTAATAAAACAAGATTAATCTTAGCATAACACCAAGAGTGGATTCTCTAACCTCAACATCTTTTCTTATTGTTTTTTATATCTTGTTTAATTTCTTTTATATTTTGTTTATTTTGTTCTCTAATATCTTGTTTATCTTATTTTGTTGTTGATTCCCTAATATCTTGTTTACTTTCTTTGTCTTATATATTTATAAACTTATACTTACTAATACGCTTCCCTGTGGTTCGACCTCGGACACCCGAGAATTTATTACTTGAACATAACCTGCACTTGGGTTTACAACTCTTAATTGAGTCTCCATCAAGTTTTTGGCGCCGTTGCCGGGGAGGCAATACTAAGTATATAAGTTTATAAGTATATTTATTTTTATTGGCTGGTTATACCGCCTAATTTTCTATATATTTATATTTATATTGTAAAGTTTATATTTATATAAATATATTATCTGTATATTAACTTTGTTTTATGCTTGTTTGGCGACGTGATTTTAGATCTCGTCGTTTAGTTAGATTTTATTGTGAAACTTTTTCAGGTAATCTTTCTAATACAACTCCGACCATGGCTGACAATGAAAGTGTTCATGCTGAAGATGAGAACAGACAAGTACGCACCATGCGTGACTACTTGCAACCAACTCGAAGCTCATCACCCTCTTGTTTTATTTTTCCTCTCAATGCAAACAACTTTCGTTTTAAACCAGGTATGATAGCTTTGCTTCCAAATTTCCATGGGTTAGAATCGGAAAGTGCTTACTCGTTTCTAAAAGACTTCGAAGATGTATGTGTCACCTTTAATGACCAACAATGTACAAATGAAATTGTCAAGCTAAAATTATTTCCTTTTTCTTTAAAAGATAAAGCAAAAATTTGGCTTCATAATTTAAAAGCAAGGTCAATTGGCACATGGCAAGAATTACAAACTGAGTTTCTAAAGAAATTTTTCCCAGCACATAAAACTACTGCTTTGAAAAGACAGATTCAAAATTTCAATCAAAATCAAAATGAAGCATTTTTTCAGTGCTGGGAGCGTTTTAAAGATTTGTTAAGTTCTTGTCCACATCATGGTTTTGAAAAATGGCGTCTTATTAGTTTCTTTTATGAAAGTTTAACTCCCGAAACTAAACAATTTGTTGAAACAATGTGTAACGGTGAGTTTCTAGAAAAAGAACCTGAAGAAGCCTTTGACTACCTAGACCATTTGGCAGATAACTCTCAAGCCTGGCACACAGATAATTCCTCTGAAAGTTCTAATAGATCTAATCTTGTTTCTAACAGAGGTAAATATCATTTTAGTCAAGAAGATGAGATAAAAGCTAAAGTAGCTAATTTGGCTAGAAAGATTGAAGCCATGGAACTTAGAGAAGTAAAAGAAGTCAAAACGGTTAAAAATGAAGAAAGTTGTGGAATTTGTGAAATCATGGGACACCCCACTTCTGAATGTCCAAACATTCCCATTCTTAAAGAAGCGTTGCATGATCAAGTAAATTCCATAAACACATTTAAAAAGCCTTTTCCTTTTCCTTACTCTGAAACGTATAACCCTGAATGGAGAAATCATCCCAACTTCAGTTGGCGGAATAATAATCATGTTCAGGTACCACAATCTCAAAAGCCGGGCAACACTTTTTCCTATCAACCTTCACGTGTACAAACCTTGGAAGAGACATTGCAAGCATTCATGCAAACACAAGCAAATGTGAATAACCAAACTTCACAGGACATCAATGAGATCAAAAACACCTTGTCCACATTGACAGCTTCATTACGCACTCAAGAAAAAGGTAAGTTTCCTGCTCAACCTCAGCCTAACCCTTCTACTCAATGTCTTGTTTCTTGCTCCAATGAAACTCAACAGGAAAATGCCAGTTCTATCACAACTCTTCGAAGTGGAAAGGCAATTGACAAAAACATTCCATCAAAAGACCAAGATCCTCCTTCCCCTCCGAAAAGTAATGGTAAGGATGATGGTAAGTCTGAACTTCTTGAAAATTTGGACAAAGAAAAAGGTATGCATCCTGCTCCTTTTCCTCAAAGGTTGCAAACAATAAAGAATTTAAATCAAAATGCAGAAATATATGAACTTTTCAAACAAGTTAAGATTAACATTCCTTTATTGGATGCAATCAAACAAGTTCCATCTTATGCTAAATTTTTGAAGGACATGTGCACAGTTAAAAGGAAACATAATGTACAAAAGAAAGCATTTCTGACGGAAAGTGTGAGCTCAATCATTCAGCACCTTACTCCACCAAAATTCAAAGATCCTGGATGTCCAACAATCTCATGCATCATTGGAAACACTAGAATAGAACGTGCATTGCTTGACCTTGGTGCTAGTGTTAATCTTTTGCCTTTTTCTGTTTATCAACAGTTAGGTTTAGGTGAACTCAAGGAAACACCTGTTACACTTCAACTAGCTGATCGTTCTGTAAAAATTCCTCGAGGGATAGTTGAAGATGTTTTGGTTCAAATTGAAAATTTTTACTTCCCTGTTGATTTTATTGTTTTGGACACACATCCTGTTTCAAATCCAAATGTTCAAATTCCTGTTATATTAGGCCGTCCATTTCTTGCAACTTCTAATGCTCTGATAAATTGCAGGAATGGTATTTTGAACATTTCTTTTGGAAATATGACTTTAGAATTAAATGTGTTCAACATTTGCAAGCAACCTGGTGATGATTCAGAAGTACATGAAGTGGATTTCATTGAAGAACTTGTTCATGAACATCTCACCACTACCATATTCCATGATCCTTTAGAAGCTTATTTAATTGAATGTGAGTTTGATAATGCTTCAGAAATTTCACACACTGATTCTTTGTTAAATTCTTTTCAGGATAAGCATTGTTGGAAACAAAAGTTTGAGGAACTTCAATCACTCACAAATGTCACTGTACCATCAACTATTGAACCACCCAAGCTGGATTTAAAACCATTGCCATCCGAGCTAAAATATTCCTTTTTGGGAAAAATTCCTTCTCAATGGAGCCTCCAAGATAAAAGGAAGTTTTTGAATGAGGTAAAGAAGTTCTACTGGGATGACCCTTACTTGTTCAAATATTGTCCTGATCAGATTTTTCGAAGATGCATTCCCGACAATGAGGTAAGTAGTGTAATTAAGTTTTGTCATTCCGAGGCATGTGGTGGTCATTTTTCATCAAAGAAAACTGCTGCAAAAATTTTACAGTGTGGATTTTACTGGCCAATTTTATTCAAAGATGCATATGAGAATTCTAAAATTCATAAAGAAAGAACTAAAGCCTTTCATGACAAGTTAATTTCAAGAAAAACATTTGATGTTGGGCAAAAAGTTCTAATTTATAATTCTAGACTTCACATATTTCCTGGTAAGTTGAGATCAAGATGGACTGGCCCATTTGTGGTTAAGCATGTGTATCATTATGGAGCATTTGACATTGAGAATCCTCAAAATGGTAACGTATTCAAGGTAAATGGACAAAGACTCAAACTCTTTTTGGAAAATCATGTTACTCAAGAAGAGGTTGTTTTTCTTTCTGATCCTTGTTTTGAAAATAACTAGATGTAAATATAATTTTTTTAACCCCGGTTAAATGGCGGATAACGGTACTCCGTGATTATTTAAGTCGGTTCCATCAGCTACCCACAAAACTGATATTGTATATAAATTTCTCTTTCAATTTCTCTTTCATTTTTTTTTCAAGATGGATGATATTCTCAAAAGATTGCAGAAACGATTCCCTCATTTTCCTCGAAATATTTTACTGAAGCTTTACCAAGTTCGATTCGAAAGATTAAGAATGCTTATGCACAAAGGGATTCCTGAAGACATACGTTGGATAATTGAAGCCAAGGTACGTGAAGATGAATATCTTCCTATTTTGCATTTACCAGGTACAGGTAGAAGCACTTTTGCAAAGAAGCGACGAGCAAAGCGCATGAGTTCAAATTGCCACAAATGTGCACGATGGACGTGTAACGGTAAATGTCGTTCTATTGGGATTTCGTGTTCTAATCGAGATGATAAAATTGAATTCATTAAGGATGGACTGAGTAAGGAGAATTTGGGTAATATCCAACTTTCTCTTGAGACGCATCCTAGTGGAGACGTACAAAGAGAAATTCTTGATTTATGGCCGCAATTCCAAAGGGAATGGCAACATCTTGGGAATCTGATGTTAAAAGACCCTGTTTGCCAGCTTGTAAGAAAACTGGATGGGAAGCATATCCTCGACTCATAGAAGGCGTTTAAGCCGTTTCTGGACGTAAAACCAGAGGAAGATGTGAGCCACAATCACAACTACAATAAATGACTTCTCAACTTTTGGTTTGATTTGCAATAACTTCATTTCGGTTTAATTTACGTGTTGTTCGATTTGTGTAATTATTCTTGTTTTTTTTGCATTGGTCTTTTACGGTTGATTTTTCTTCTCTTTTTGATTTTCTTCCTGAAATCACGCAAAAATCTTTTGTTAGGTTAACATTTTCTTCTGACAGGTCAAATACACTTTCGGCGACATTATTACTCTTGTCTGATTCACTACTCAGTCCTCTATATATTACACCATGTACTCATTCTCTTTCAGGCACTCGAAAAAAAATGGAAAGTACTTCGTCCCAGCGCATTGAAAAAATTTGTGTCTTTGGAGGTGCTTATCCAGGGAAAAATAAAATATTCGCTGATGAAGCCATAAGTGTTGGAGTAATACTTGCCCAACAAAAGATCCAGTTGATTTATGGAGGCGGTAGTACGGGTTTAATGGGAGCAGTCGCTACATCAGCACACGCCGGAGGAAGTCCAGTTCTAGGAATCGTGCCAAAACTATTCACAGGTTTTTGTGGACCTACCGTGGGTAAGGAAATACAAGTCTGGAGTATCCCTGAACGGATGACAATCATGTACCATTCTGCCGATGCATTCATTGCTTTACCAGGAGGTCTGGGTACATTGGAAGAAATAGCTTGCGTGGCTTCTTGGTCATCTTTGGTCACAAATAAGAAACCCATTGGTTTGCTTAATATTAATGGTTATTTTAGTAATTTGCTTTCATATTTAGATAATGCTGTGGATAATGGATTCATGTTTTCAGAGGCAAGGAGAACCATAATTTCTGCTACAACCATTGAAGATTTACTCAAAAAGCTCCAAGCTTATGAGTATTTATCTGCTACGGTTGTTTCGCAAACACTCGGAAAAAGAAAAAGAGATATGGACGAGCAAGGAGTGGATTGCACTCTGTCTTTGTGACATTATCTAACATTTTGTTTGTTGTGTCTCAGTTATAATAAGTGGTTAGCAACCTCTGCAGGTAATATCTCCTAAATTCTACCTTTAGTAGGGGGTAAGGGACATATTTTGCTAATTTAAAAAAAAAAAAAAAATTTGATGTGTTTTATGCCATTTAGAAGTATTCATTCTGAACAAGGTCTGAGTAAGGGAGACTTGAGACATACCTTGTCAGTTTGATTTTAATCTTTTTATGTTTACTTGTTAATTTTTGTTAAGTATTTTAGGATTATTTAGGTTGCATGAGTTTGTTTTGTTTTGAGTCTTAGTTATTCCTATTCTTATGTTATTAGTTCTTTTCTCTTACACATGATTCTTTCATTTGGGTTAATAGACTTACATTGAGGACAATGTAAGAATTAAATGTGGGGGAAACAATTTAGGATTTCTTTTATTTTTGTCTACTATTTTTTTTTTATGAGTCTTTATTATTATTATTATTATTTTAATGTGTTCTAGTTCCTTTTTAATACAATGATGAGATATGAATTGCATAAGTCTAAAACAGATTTGTTAGTGAGAAGATTTTCATGAGAATTGAGCTTGATGTCAACCTTTTTATGAGCCAATGTTAATATGATATGTTGATTGAGAAAGAAGCATGTTTAGACTTAATCTGACTTGTATAATCATCCTTGTGAGTTTTTGAGCCTATAATGATTGATGCATTATACAAATCAATCTAATTTCTTTCTTGAGTGCTCTTATGATTACATGATTCTCTAGAACTTGCTTTAAACCGTTTGAGACTATATTGATACATGTGACAACATGAATATGATAGAGGCATTAGGATTATAACCAGAGCCAAACAGCCATCCATTATTAATGTTCTAAGAGAACATCCCCACTAGTGAGCCAATTTGAGCCTACATTAAATATGCTATTTTATTGGTAACCAGAACTTACACCTAGCCTAAATATACTTATATCCTTACCCTTGTTCTAAAGATGGATTATATATTTTGAGACATATTGCAAAAACAAGGGATACTTTTTGAAAATTTGGGTTAGAACGAAAGATAAGTGTGGGGGAGGAGAGAGGCAAAAGTCAAGAGAAAAAGAAAGGGATCATTGTCAAATACATTCCCATATTAAAAAAAAAAAAATCTTCTCTTGAACTTCTAGTTAAAGTAAAGAAAAAGATGTTACAAAGTTGGTTAGAATGAAGCAAAGGCTCAACATGAATATTTAGCCTATGTAATTATGTGCTTTATAAGAGTTTTGAGAAGTTTTATTTGTATGATCTTATTATGTCTCTAAACTCTATGAACTCTTTGGAACCTTTGTGATATCTTTATCCTTTTGTTCTTTAACTACATTATAACCCTTTGCCCCCATTACAACCTTGAAAAAAGACCTCTTGATTTATGAAGTTGTATGATCTAAATAGTGGAGAATGGGTGGACAAGCAAGCATATGGTAGAACTGTTTTCATGAGATTGATTGAGTGTAAACACTTTACCACTACTTTAAAGAGTGAATATCATGAGAGTATAGTGAGAAGTTGAGATTAAGTTGAATATTCACTATTTTGATTGAAATATGTTATGTTAATATTGGCTTAACTCATTTATTTACATTCAAGCATGAATTTTTGTGAAATTCTTTGAGCTATTGATTAGTTTATAAGACTTGTTCAAAAATTGTCTCTAATTTATATTGAAAGGATTAGGAGTAAATATTTTTAGTGTATGTAGTTTACATATATTTTAGTTTTTCAATGTTTGTGGGTATCGTTCTAGCAAACCCTCACGAGACTAAACTCGTCCACTAGGGACACCTAGGGGTTTAAAGGCTTGTGTCACATGCTAAGTGCCACCGTGATTTCCAACGAAAATGGATTAGATTAGATTTTCTTATTTTATTTTTATTGAGTCGTTGCTAGGGACTAGCAACAATCTAAGTGTGGGGGTGTGATAACTCGTATAATTATATAGTTCTTAGTTATGTTTTATTATTGTTTTGTGTCAAGTACGAGTTATTATTGCTTAGTCTAATTGTGTTTATGATATTTTATATTTTTATGTAATTTGGTGTTTTTCACGAGTTTCTTTGAGTGATTGCAGATTACTAGGTTAAATCAACAATTAAGGGCAAATCCAGTTCAGTTCCAGTTCCGACACCTTTGCCATATCCGCTATATCTGGAGTTTCACTGAAGCAATAAGGCTGAACTTTTTACAGTGCAAAGTTAAGAGGCATATCTATCTTTTTCATGTTTTACACTTCTTGAAACGGAGTCGTTTTCCCTAGCGAAATCGACCATCAAGTTGGCTGATGTGCAATGACGTCTGTGCTGACATGTTTTGGTATTTTGACCATATCTTCCGATCCACATGAGCAAATGATCTGATTCCAACGGCTATGGATCCGTAACTGATAGGGGTATATTTTTCTAGAAGACCATTTGATCAGATCGAGCCTCCAACATTGACAAAATCGACCATCAAGCTGGTTGATCAGAATTGTCATACAATATGACGAAAATTGTTAGAAAAATGCACCCACCTATTATACCTGCATTTGAAATTTATAAAGCTTGTCTCTTGTCATTTAGCTCTCCAAAATGTGTATAAATAGAGGGCCTTGGATGAGCATTAAAGAGACATTGGTAGGATATTAGCCATTGTAATAAAATTCTCTAAGTTTTCTTCTTCTTTCCTTTCTCTAGTTTTCTTTTTCTTTATTTACTTATGCTTCTTACATTTCTTTTCATTTTATTGATATCTAGTATGTGTTGCTAATCATATTGTTGAGGTGATGAGGTGAAGCTCTTGGTAAATGCTAAGGTTAGTCTCTTAAACATGAGCTAAAATGAATCATCATTTATAAACACTAGTATAGATAATATTTTCTTTTGGTTTAAAATCATACTTACAAAGTAGGGATCTTGATTCATTATTGACAAGGAAAATGGCACAGTAAATGCTTGGTTTCATAACCTTGATTTGTTGTAGACATATACCTTGGCATAAGGAATGCTTGGACTCTTTTTATGAGTTTTGAGGACACCAAATGAACATAATATCATATGCTATGGACGTTGGACAATTTGGACTGAATTGCTAAACCTTCCGATTGGAATCTCCCTTATGTGTGAATTTCAATTGTGTAATAAAACAAGATTAATCTTAGCATAACACCAAGAGTGGATTCTCTAACCTCAACATCTTTTCTTATTGTTTTTTATATCTTGTTTAATTTCTTTTATATTTTGTTTATTTTGTTCTCTAATATCTTGTTTATCTTATTTTGTTGTTGATTCCCTAATATCTTGTTTACTTTCTTTGTCTTATATATTTATAAACTTATACTTCCTAATACGCTTCCCTGTGGTTCGACCTCGGACACCCGAGAATTTATTACTTGAACATAACCTGCACTTGGGTTTACAACTCTTAATTGAGTCTCCATCAAGTTTTTGTGGAACGATTTAGGATTTCTTTTATTTTTGTCTACTATTTTTTTTTTATGAGTCTTTATTATTATTATTATTATTTTAATGTGTTCTAGTTCCTTTTTAATACAATGATGAGATATGAATTGCATAAGTCTAAAACAGATTTGTTAGTGAGAAGATTTTCATGAGAATTGAGCTTGATGTCAACCTTTTTATGAGCCAATGTTAATATGATATGTTGATTGAGAAAGAAGCATGTTTAGACTTAATCTGACTTGTATAATCATCCTTGTGAGTTTTTGAGCCTATAATGATTGATGCATTATACAAATCAATCTAATTTCTTTCTTGAGTGCTCTTATGATTACATGATTCTCTAGAACTTGCTTTAAACCGTTTGAGACTATATTGATACATGTGACAACATGAATATGATAGAGGCATTAGGATTATAACCAGAGCCAAACAGCCATCCATTATTAATGTTCTAAGAGAACATCCCCACTAGTGAGCCAATTTGAGCCTACATTAAATATGCTATTTTATTGGTAACCAGAACTTACACCTAGCCTAAATATACTTATATCCTTACCCTTGTTCTAAAGATGGATTATATATTTTGAGACATATTGCAAAAACAAGGGATACTTTTTGAAAATTTGGGTTAGAACGAAAGATAAGTGTGGGGGAGGAGAGAGGCAAAAGTCAAGAGAAAAAGAAAGGGATCATTGTCAAATACATTCCCATATTAAAAAAAAAAAAAAATCTTCTCTTGAGCTTCTAGTTAAAGTAAAGAAAAAGATGTTACAAAGTTGGTTAGAATGAAGCAAAAGCTCAACATGAATATTTAGCCTATGTTATTATGTGCTTTATAAGAGTTTTGAGAAGTTTTATTTGTATGATCTTATTATGTCTCTAAACTCTATGAACTCTTTGGAACCTTTGTGATATCTTTATCCTTTTGTTCTTTAACTACATTATAACCCTTTAGCCCCATTACAACCTTGAAAAAAGACCTCTTGATTTATGAAGTTGTATGATCTAAATAGTGGAGAATAGGTGGACAAGCAAGCATATGGTAGAACTGTTTTCATGAGATTGATTGAGTGTAAACACTTTACCACTACTTTAAAGAGTGAATATCATGAGAGTATAGTGAGAAGTTGAGATTAAGTTGAATATGCACTATTTTGATTGAAATATGTTATGTTAATATTGGCTTAACTCATTTATTTACATTCAAGCATGAATTTTTGTGAAATTCTTTGAGCTATTGATTAGTTTATAAGACTTGTTCAAAGATTGTCTCTAATTTATATTGAAAGGATTAGGAGTAAATATTTTTAGTGTATGTAGTTTACTTATATTTTAGTTTTTCAATGTTTGTGGGTATCGTTCTAGCAAACCCTCACGAGACTAAACTCGTCCACTAGGGACACCTAGGGGTTTAAAGGCTTGTGTCACATGCTAAGTGCCACCGTGATTTCCAACGAAAATGGATTAGATTAGATTTTCTTATTTTATTTTTATTGAGTCGTTGCTAGGGACTAGCAACAATCTAAGTGTGGGGGTGTGATAACTCGTATAATTATATAGTTCTTAGTTATGTTTTATTATTGTTTTGTGTCAAGTACGAGTTATTATTGCTTAGTCTAATTGTGTTTATGATATTTTATATTTTTATGTAATTTGGTGTTTTTCACGAGTTTTTTTGAGTGATTGCAGATTACTAGGTTAAATCAACAATTAAGGGCAAATCCAGTTCAGTTCCAGTTCCGACACCTTTTCCATATCCGCTATATCTGGAGTTTCACTGAAGCAATAAGGCTGAACTTTTTACAGTGCAAAGTTAAGAGGCATATCTATCTTTTTCATGTTTTACACTTCTTGAAACGGAGTCGTTTTCCCTAGCGAAATCGACCATCAAGTTGGCTGATGTGCAATGACGTCTGTGCTGACCTGTTTTGGTATTTTGACCATATCTTCCGATCCACATGAGCAAATTATCTGATTCCAACGGCTATGGATCCGTAACTGATAGGGGTATATTTTTCTAGAAGACCATTTGATCAGATCGAGCTTCCAACATTGACAAAATCGACCATCAAGCCGGTTGATCAGAATTGTCATACAATATGACGAAAATTGTTAGAAAAATGCACCCACCTATTATACCTACCTTTGAAATTTATAAAGCTTGTCTCTTGTCATTTAGCTCTCCAAAATGTGTATAAATAGAGGGCCTTGGATGAGCATTAAAGAGACATTGGTAGGATATTAGCCATTGTAATAAAATTCTCTAAGTTTTCTTCTTCTTTCCTTTCTCTAGTTTTCTTTTTCTTTATTTACTTATGCTTCTTACATTTCTTTTCATTTTATTCATATCTAGTATGTGTTGCTAATCATATTTTTGAGGTGATGAGGTGAAGCTCTTGGTAAATGCTAAGGTTAGTCTCTTAAACATGAGCTAAAATGAATCATCATTTATAAACACTAGTATAGATAATATTTTCTTTTGGTTTAAAATCATACTTACAAAGTAGGGATCTTGATTCATTATTGACAAGGAAAATGGCACAGTAAATGCTTGGTTTCATAACCTTGATTTGTTGTAGACATATACCTTGGCATAAGGAATGCTTGGACTCTTTTTATGAGTTTTGAGGACACCAAATGAACATAATATCATATGCTATGGACGTTGGACAATTTGGACTGAATTGCTAAACCTTCCGATTGGAATCTCCCTTATGTGTGAATTTCAATTGTGTAATAAAACAAGATTAATCTTAGCATAACACCAAGAGTGGATTCTCTAACCTCAACATCTTTTCTTATTGTTTTTTATATCTTGTTTAATTTCTTTTATATTTTGTTTATTTTGTTCTCCAATATCTTGTTTATCTTATTTTGTTGTTGATTCCCTAATATCTTGTTTACTTTCTTTGTCTTATATATTTATAAACTTATACTTACTAATACGCTTCCCTGTGGTTCGACCTCGGACACCCGAGAATTTATTACTTGAACATAACCTGCACTTGGGTTTACAACTCTTAATTGAGTCTCCATCAAGTTTTTGTGGAACGATTTAGGATTTCTTTTATTTTTGTCTACTATTTTTTTTTATGAGTCTTTATTATTATTATTATTATTTTAATGTGTTCTAGTTCCTTTTTAATACAATGATGAGATATGAATTGCATAAGTCTAAAACAGATTTGTTAGTGAGAAGATTTTCATGAGAATTGAGCTTGATGTCAACCTTTTTATGAGCCAATGTTAATATGATATGTTGATTGAGAAAGAAGCATGTTTAGACTTAATCTGACTTGTATAATCATCCTTGTGAGTTTTTGAGCCTATAATGATTGATGCATTATACAAATCAATCTAATTTCTTTCTTGAGTGCTCTTATGATTACATGATTCTCTAGAACTTGCTTTAAACCGTTTGAGACTATATTGATACATGTGACAACATGAATATGATAGAGGCATTAGGATTATAACCAGAGCCAAACAGCCATCCATTATTAATGTTCTAAGAGAACATCCCCACTAGTGAGCCAATTTGAGCCTACATTAAATATGCTATTTTATTGGTAACCAGAACTTACACCTAGCCTAAATATACTTATATCCTTACCCTTGTTCTAAAGATGGATTATATATTTTGAGACATATTGCAAAAACAAGGGATACTTTTTGAAAATTTGGGTTAGAACGAAAGATAAGTGTGGGGGAGGAGAGAGGCAAAAGTCAAGAGAAAAAGAAAGGGATCATTGTCAAATACATTCCCATATTAAAAAAAAAAAAAATCTTCTCTTGAGCTTCTAGTTAAAGTAAAGAAAAAGATGTTACAAAGTTGGTTAGAATGAAGCAAAGGCTCAACATGAATATTTAGCCTATGTTATTATGTGCTTTATAAGAGTTTTGAGAAGTTTTATTTGTATGATCTTATTATGTCTCTAAACTCTATGAACTCTTTGGAACCTTTGTGATATCTTTATCCTTTTGTTCTTTAACTACATTATAATCCTTTAGCCCCATTACAACCTTGAAAAAAGACCTCTTGATTTATGAAGTTGTATGATCTAAATAGTGGAGAATAGGTGGACAAGCAAGCATATGGTAGAACTGTTTTCATGAGATTGATTGAGTGTAAACACTTTACCACTACTTTAAAGAGTGAATATCATGAGAGTATAGTGAGAAGTTGAGATTAAGTTGAATATGCACTATTTTGATTGAAATATGTTATGTTAATATTGGCTTAACTCATTTATTTACATTCAAGCATGAATTTTTGTGAAATTCTTTGAGCTATTGATTAGTTTATAAGACTTGTTCAAAGATTGTCTCTAATTTATATTGAAAGGATTAGGAGTAAATATTTTTAGTGTATGTAGTTTACTTATATTTTAGTTTTTCAATGTTTGTGGGTATCGTTCTAGCAAACCCTCACGAGACTAAACTCGTCCACTAGGGACACCTAGGGGTTTAAAGGCTTGTGTCACATGCTAAGTGCCACCGTGATTTCCAACGAAAATGGATTAGATTAGATTAGATTTTCTTATTTTATTTTTATTGAGTCGTTGCTAGGGACTAGCAACAATCTAAGTGTGGGGGTTGTGATAACTCGTATAATTATATAGTTCTTAGTTATGTTTTATTATTGTTTTGTGTCAAATACGAGTTATTATTGCTTAGTCTAATTGTGTTTATGATATTTTATATTTTTATGTAATTTGGTGTTTTTCACGAGTTTCTTTGAGTGATTTCAGATTACTAGGTTAAATCAACAATTAAGGGCAAATCCAGTTCAGTTCCAGTTCCGACACCTTTTGCCATATCCGTTATATCTGGAGTTTCACTGAAGCAATAAGGCTGAATTTTTTATAGTGCAAAGTTAAGAGGCATATCTATCGTTTTCATGTTTTACACTTCTTGAAACGGAGTCGTTTTCCCTAGCGAAATCGACCATCAAGTTGGCTGATGTGCAATGACGTCTGTGCTGACCTGTTTTGGTATTTTGACCATATCTTCCGATCCACATGAGCAAATGATCTGATTCCAACGGCTATGGATCCGTAACTGATAGGGGTATATGTTTCTAGAAGACCATTTGATCAGATCGAGCCTCCAACATTGACAAAATCGACCATCAATCTGGCTGATCAGAATTGTCAGATGACGAGATAATCTGACGCTCGGTGGGTTCCATGAGAAATTAACTTGCTGAAAGGTACTTTTGAGAATAATACCTCGACGTGGAATGCTAATGTGATGCCAATACAAGTTATGCAGCACAACATAGAAGGAAAACTCGTCAGTATATCCACATGAAAGAATTCAAAGAACAAATGAATAAATGAATAAAGAGGCCCGACATTATTTATTTACATAAAATAACAAATATTTTGAGAAAAACTCATTTTGGAAAAATTTTAGTCCTTGCCTACGAAGGACTTAATTAGGGTGTTCGTTCACCATAAAAGTCGCAAAGTGAACCAATGCGGGTATTTGGGCTGTTTCGGTCACTACCCACTTCGTGGTTCGAAAGTAAACAAAAGTAGTGAAAGGTAAAAAGCGTTCCTTCATGTGTCCTAATTTCGGGTGAATTTACAGACGTCGGATAGGAGAGGCTCTACCTAGGGAGAGTTTCTCATGGCATTCTAATATGAGGTTCGGATTCGCAATCTAAAGGTCTTCAAATTGGTCCTCGCTGTCGCCTACGAAGGCTAGCAAGGTACCTCGATCCTTACCCATTATAGGCTTTCAAAGGAAATGGTTCAATTCGAGCGAGAGATTTTTCACTAGCCCGTGCGGAGATTATTATCTCTCGAGAGCGTAGGTACTTTCTCTCTCTAAAAGCATTTCGCTAGCCCATGCGGAGGTTATTACCTCACGATAGCGTAGGTACTTTACTTTTTCCTAAATGGATGTAGCTCGGGTATAGAATTTATGTATGAAATGCACGTGTCCGTGTGTGAGAAGGAACAAACAAACCTTCGACTATTTGTTTACGACTCTTTATTCTAAACATCCCATAATTACTAGAATCAATAATATATATATATATACAAAAATGAATAAAAAATATAATAAAAAAACGAGAATAAAGAAACAACAAATATCAAAGCATAAATGCAAGCAAAATAACAATAACGAGAATGATGACAATAAATAAACAGCCGAATTAATAAATAAAGAAAATTAAGAACAAGAGAATTAAAATTAAAGATCGATTAAATCCGTTAAATCGAGATGTTAAGACAACACATGACTAATTTATGGCTCGACTCTCAAAGTCCCTAGTGGAGTTGCCAAGCTGTCATAACAGTTTTTCGACCGCTAAGACGATTTTGAAAACAAAATGGAGTCGCCACCAATCTTTTTTTGTAGGTGTGATTGGCCACCTATTAAAACCGGTTTTAGTAAAATATTTAAAAATTAATTAAATCATTTTTATAAAACCAATTTCAAAGTTCATATTTTGAACCAGAGAGAAAACAAAATCGGGTTCGAGAATCGGTTACGTGCGGGGAAAGATTAGCACTCCCGCAATGCCCGTTTAGAAAACGGTACCATTTAATCACGTGTTATCTTAAATCTCGATTTAATGGATTTGACATCACTATTTAAAAATAATTCTCTTTTATTTTTATTTTATTTTATTCAAAAAAGAAAAAAAAACGTGTTTATTATTTTTGAATTTTTTTGAATTATTATTATTTTTTTGAGAACGAAAGTGAACATAAATTTATTATCGAAAATACTCATTATATATTCCCAACACTCTTGGTGGTATTTAACAAGATTTTCTCACCTCGAGATATCTTCGGAATCACAACCGTGAGATCCTCCGAATTCCGTCGTCGGCAATTTACATCCATTTTTTATTTAAACGCAAATAATGTGAATATTTAAATGTCGCATGCACATGATTAAGCATACAAGACAATTGATTAAATACATTATTATAAGATTAGACGTGCGAAGCACAGTGTAAAAAAAATACGAATATGGCAACATATCGAACACATAAACATTCACTATATTATTCTTCTTTTATTTCGATTATTCCCAATTTTGAATGAAAGCAGATTTTTTTTTATCGAGCACCTCGCTAAATACTCCCACCACTCATGGTGATATTTAACGAACTTCTCTCACATCGGGATATCTTAGGAATCACTACCGTGACGTCTTTCGAATTCCTTCGTCAGCAAATCCGTATTCATCGATTTTTATTTAAATGCGAATGATGCGAATATTTAAATATCGAATGCACACGATTTAGCATATAACATTTACGAATAAAGGCCTAATTATACGATCAAATACATGACATAATGTTCAAAAACACGAGCATGGCAAAATATCAAACACGTAAATATTCATTTTTTATTCGTTCTTCTTATTTTGATTATTTCCATAAATGAAAACGAATTTTTGTATTGAGCATATCGCTAAATACTCCCACTACTCGTGATGATATTTAGCGAAATTCTCTCACCTCGGGATATCTTGGGAATCACAACCGTGACGTCCTTCAAATTCCGTCGTCGGCTAACTCGTGCCGATCTTTTAATATTGTACGAGTGTACACGATACAAAAAATAAATTCATACATTAATATTAAAGTATAATCATTTATTTTAAATAAAAAAATTGTTTTAAATCCGAGACGCTTTTAGATGAAATATTTGCCTCATAATAATATTAAATTTTTTTTTTAATCTAACTGTTCTAAAAAAATATATTTTTTTAATCAAGATTTAGAATAAATAAAATGCCAATAATCTAAAATTGAGTACTAATAAAAATAAACTATGTATAAATAAGTAAATGACACAAAGAGGTAAAAATAAAAAAATATATACCAAAGGCCACATTGGGCTTGACCCAAATCCAAAACACAATCAGCAGAGTGGGTTGTTGGGCCTAGACCTGGGCTGGTTGGGGGCGCGGGGTTCAGGCCTGTGTGCGCGGGTCGGATGTGGCTGGACGCGGGTCGGGTCGAAGTGGCGAACGAGTCGGGTCGACTGCTGATCCTTTTCTCTTTTTCTGCACGAGTCGGAACGGGCGACGGACGGGTCAGACTATCCACAGGGCGACGCGCGGATCCTCTCCTGCTTTCCCTTTTTTTTTAAAAAAAAAAACCTAAACGACACCGTTTTGGTGCCCTTTATAAAGCCCTAAAATTTTATTTTGTTTCATTTTCTCCTTCTTTTTCTCTCTCTTCCTTATTTTTTCTCTCATTTTTCTCTCATTTCAGAACCCAAAAATTGGCCACCGGACCGTCGCACCGGCCGTCGCCTCCGCCGCCGTGCTTCGACGGGATCTCCGATCCGATGCGGGCTCAAAACGATCCTGCTCACCTGCTCTTTCCCATTTTCCTATCAGTTTTGCCTGAAACTGTCCTCGAATCCGTAGATCTAACCCCGAAAGTTTGAAACTTTCCACCTTTCGATCTCCGAAACTCCCATTAACCTCAACCCGAAACTCCCTCCGAGCCTTCTCCTCGCCGTAGTCTCCCTTTTCACCGTTCAAACCCCTCGAAACAGATCCCCTAAACTCTCAGATCTAAGGAAACAGGAGCTTGCCTCTTGATTTCCTTTTTTTTTTTTGTCGCTTGTTTTTTTTCTTTTGTTTTTGTTTCTTTTTTGTGGGTGGATCTGTTTTTTCTTTTTTTTTTTGTAGATCCTTGAATGTTTTTTTTTTGTTTTGCGGGGGTTCTCCTTTTTTCCTTTTTTTCGATTTCGATCTCCCTCTTTTTGAAGGGGTTTTGGGTTCCCCGACACCCTAGGGCTTGGGATCCGGGCTTCAGGATTTTGGGGACGGGGTGGCTGCTCGGTGGCGTGTGGTGGTATGTTAGGTCGAAAGGGGTATGGCTTGTTTAGGTATTTGTGGCTAGGGTTGGCAGGTGGGCTTGGTTTTGGGGGGTTGGCGTGTATGGGAGTGTGGTCCTAGCAAGCCTAGGTGACTGGGGGGTTAGGGTGGTGGCGTGTGGTGGTGGGTTTGGGTGGTTGGTGGTGGCCTGGGGAAGGCTGCCTGGGGAGGGTGGTTGCCAGGGGACTAGGATTACAGCTAGGGTTTGGGATTTTGGTGATGGGGATGGGCCTGTTTGGTAACAGGCCCTATTGGGCCAGATGAAAAACGGGCCTTGGCAGGCCTGATTTGGACTAGGCAGCAGGCCTGGTGGGGCTGCAGATCGGCAGGCCCTGTTGCAAATGGCCCGGGTCGAATTCGAATCCGACCTGGGCTAAAAACCGTTGCTACATTACAAACATTCAAAGGAAGGCAAAGTTGCAATTTTAATTGTCTATGTTGATGATATGATCTTGACAGGTGATGATGTTGTAGAATTAGAAAGACTAAAAAGGAAACTTGCGAATGACTTCGAGATCAAGGATTTGGGTATGTTGAAATGTTTTCTCGGAATAGAGTTTGCAAGGTCCAAGGAAAGCATATTTGTTAATCAAAGAAAATATGTGCTTGATCTACTTGGTGAGACAGGTTTACTTGGCTGCAAATAAGCTGAAACACCCATTAAACCAAACATAAAGCTATAAACTGCCAAAACTGAAGATGTGAAGAACATGGAAAATACCAGAAACTAGTTGGTAAGTTAATCTACGTATCTCATAGACGCCTAGACATAAAGTTTGTAGTGAGCATGGTGAGTTGTTTTATGCATTCACCTGGGCCGGATCATTTTGATGCTGTCTACAGGATCTTGAGATATTTAAAGGGGACGCCAAGAAGAGGTTTACTATTTAAGAAACGTGATCACCTACAAGTTGAAGTCTACACTGACGCAGATTGGGCAGGAAGTATTACAGATAGACGATCTACTTCAGGCTATTGTACCTTCATTGGAGGAAATCTTGTTACTTGGAGAAGCAAAAAACAAAATGTTGTGGCTAGAAGCAGTGCCGAGGCAGAATTTAGATCGGTAGCTCACGGGATTTGTGAGGTAATATGGATAAAGAGAATACTTGAGGAGTTGAAGATCTCTAGTCCATCACCCATGAAAGTTTACTGTGATAATAAGGCAGCCATCTCAATATCACATAATCCAGTTCTCCATGATAGAACAAAGCATGTAGAGGTAGACAAACACTTCATTAAAGAGAAACTGGATAATGGGTCAATTTGCATGTCATACATCCCAACAATCGACAAGTTGCTGATCTATTGACAAATGGACTACACAGGAAGCAATTTGGCAACTTAGTTGGCAAGCTAGCTATGGAAGACATCTTCAAGCCAGCTTGAGGGGGAGTGTTGAGAAATGGAAAATGTGATTGTGACAATACCGTAATTTTAGGGATCAGATTAGGATTGTATTGTTTGTATTTATTAGTTAGTCAACTACTATAAATTAGGAAAGTTAGCCAGCTATTAGTTATTAATCCCTAATTTTGTGCACTATCTTTTCCTATAAGAAGGAAACCTGTACAACTTTGTAATTCATATCAGTAACAGAAAGTTACTTTCAATCTTCTCCTTAGTTTCTCTCAATTTATATTTTCCTATAAATATATGTACATTTAGCTTTTATAAGATCAGAAGCAGAGTTATATGTACATATACCTATAGCAATATGTACATTTAGCATATCTATATGTACATTTTTAAAACAGTAACCAATTCTATCCTAAATCCCACTCAATTATGCATTTAGGTTAAAATATCTTCTTTTTTAACTCAACCTAAGTTAGAGTTTAAGCTTTAAAGGATCAAAATCTTATAACTATCTTTCAAATATATTTTTTAATACATATAAAGGGCACCAGGACACACCTTCTGCCATACAAACTACACCAAGATATATAGTTGTTTTATGTCTACAACAATAAAAAATCAGAACAATGTTCATAAGCTCATAATTATTCCCTATATGAACAAATCGTATAACTATTCCCTTTATTAACCTTATATATAAAACATGAAACCTAGTAAAAATCCTCACCTAAAAAATTAATGGTAAAAAATATCAATTAAAACTATAAGTAAGTTTTTCAAGCAAGGGAAAACCTTATGTACGTCAATCAAACGAGCACGAAGAAGTATCTCCCAATGTGCCTGACCAGTAAATGTGGTAAAAGCTGCAGGTACCAATATGACCTACAAAACATAATCAATGGAACAATTTTAATGATTAAATTACTCACTTATATAGTAAAGGGATTAAAATATATTTTTGACTATAGTACAAGGACTATCTATATACTTTAACCCATATATTCATGTTCAAATATGTATCAGACATAATGTAGACAAAAATATTTAGCTAAAGTTAAATCATGTTTTTAGGCAAATAACCACAGATCTCTTATTCCTGCATCAGGAGAAACAACTTTTCTTTCTTCTTTCTTCTTTCATTTTCTCTTTTTTATTTTTATTTTTATTTTAAGAAAGCAAATAGAAAAGGCTTTTATCAAATATCAAACGTTCTACTGATAATGTAAAATGAAACATTGTTAATTTATTCTTACAGTAGCCAACAAGTTATGTAGATTTTAAAGTCATAGCGGATAGGCAGCAATTAAATTAAGAAACTTTTAACCTAATTGTGAAATATTACCACCTTTTCCAACTCTTAATCAAAATCCACCAGTTATTCTTTTAGCAGAAAAGAAAATTTCACCCGTTATTCTAGCAGAGTCTTCACCACTATAATTGGGGATTTTAACTACATTAACCAAATCGGCTAATTCCTACTAAGCAATTGAATCATAATTAGATGTTAATTATCCCAAGAAATCGTAATTAGAGGTCTAAACTTAAATAGTTATTGCAAGAACGTACGAATAAAAAGAGATTAGGCATGTTGCCATCGCGAGCAATTACTTGGAGTCGAGACACGGCGTCTTCATTGCCGACGATATCCGAGACTTTGTTTGGCCCATAGGGAAGGTAAAGCTCTGGGTTCAAACGTTGATCGTCGTGACCCATAATAGCAACAGCGGTGAGATGAATGCTTTAGCCTTCTATATCGCACATCAAGTGCTCGTCCACGTACTGTTGTCAAGATATCTTTGCTTGATTTGTTTAGCTTCAGCTTTTGCATCACTTGCTTTGAACTTACAACCAGCCAAAAAGTTGGAAAATTTGTAAGAAAAAAAAAAAAGGAAGACAGAATGGGGAAGGGACGAGATAGAGAATGGGGAACGGGAGATCGGAATGAGAGAAATCCTAAAAACCTTTTATTTCATTAAGGTATTTAGATATTTAAAAAATTCTTTAATAATACTTTTTTACTTTTTCATTTCTCTTTTACAAATCATATATATATATATATATAATATAACAGGTACATGCTAATTGAATATATATATATATATATAATATAACAGGGTACATGTTAATTGAATAAACACTGTTGACATTGACAACTTATACATAGGATAATATATAAAATTATGCAAATTAAAAGAAAATATCAATTTAAAATTTAAAACTTAAAAAATAACAATCTAAATCAATAGAAATATCTTTTCTAAATTTAAAAATTTTAAATATGAGTTTTATCTTTAGTTGGAACCTATAATTCATACAATCGACTTCTCCTGCATCGTCTTGCAGATATATTTGGGTACTCTATTTTTTTCTTCTTGCTAGATAGGCAGATATAATGTATTTTATTATTTAAGCTGAATTTGGAGCTGTAGAGTTTTCTAAGTTACCTTTTAATACTGATGTTTTGTTAAATTGTGCTAGATTTGCTCATGAATCAATTCGTGAAAGAGACGATCGACATTTGGTTTTGCAACAATGCCCAGAGACATCAATGTATGTACTTTGCATTTAGTTATTATGATATCATCCCAGTATTTCAAAATTTTTATTTCATCCCTTTCTTCATACTTTAAATTCTAGATACTAGATGGACGCCTTTTTTTTTTTTTGTGTAGTGCGAGTAAACAAGATTTGATTGCTAATGATTTTGGGATGCAATATTTATTGAGCAAAGGGAACAGGAGGCTTTTGGTCATTCTTTTTTAAATGTTGCTCGGTTTCCTTTTAAAAATGGTGACAACAATTGTTTTCACAGCATATGCAAAAAAGCATATAAAAATGTTGTTAATAAAAGAAGAATTGGCATTCCAGTAAGTTGTGATTTTGCTTAGAGAAAAAATAGTTCTACCAAAGCTAGGTGTCTATCTAATTTAATTATATTAAAAAATCTCTTTCACAAGCTATATATATATATATCCCTTTTTAAATTAAAAAAAATTTAAATTTTATTTTCATAAATGTTCCTTAGACTTTGATCATTTTTTTTTTTTACTTTGTAAACCGTTAACAATTTTCAAATAAAAATCTTTAAAACATTAGTGTTATTTATAGAATCATACTCATTAATCCTTATCTTTGTTAAAATATAAACATTTAAATTATTTTAAAGATTTACATTAACTCGAAAAGTTCTAATTTTATGTGATTTCTTGAAAAATAAAATAACTGAGGCATACTCTTTCTGTTGAAATATGGATAATGATGCCAATCATGACATGTGTTACTAAACAAGATAAATAATAATCTGAAAAATTAATTGGTCAACAATATATGCACTAAAGTCATTCACGATGATATTTTACTTTTTAAATTAATTTGAGATCAATTTGATGATATTTTACTTTTTAAATTAATTTGAGATTTTGTTTGACATCAAGGTAAATGTAAAAACATAAAAGAACTAAACCTCTTATTAAAAGATAAAAAAATATATGTATATTAATTATATCATTTATTTGTTTGTATGTTCTAACTAATTTCCAAAATCCTAATTTAAATCTTCGGTTAATTAATTTAAATTTTTTTGAATTTTGAATAATCATATATATGATTTAATATAGTTGAAATATTATATATTTCAAATTAAATATATGATTATTCAAAATTCAAAAAATTTCAAATTAAATCTTTTTCAGATTATCTGTTATTAATTTTTTGATATTTTTTATCCATCTTAAGATCAAGATTAAGTTGTAATAGATAAAATTTTGTGAGTAAACAAAAAGATTAGGTTGTAACAAAAAATTGAAATTTAAAAAATTCATTTTATTTGTCAAAATTATATCTCTTTTTTAAAATTAAAAATATCAATTTTTACTTTCATAACTTTTCTTATAATCTTTTCTTATTTGATTTTTTTATAAAAAAAAAAACACATTTCATTTATTTTATTCTTTTTAAATTCAAAAGATACTAATTTAATTTTCTTATTACATTTGTCAATATATATTTTTATGTATTACAAATTTAAAAATTCAAATATAATTATAAAAAAAATATTAATTTATGTATAAACACATAAATAAATAAAATTAATCCATGCATTGCATGGGTCACAAACTAATAATTATAATATATTAGACTATTTAACCATTATACTACTATTCAGTGGATATTTTTCAAAATCTCCTTTCTGATTTTTTTTGTCATCAGCTAGTTATATATATATATATATATTTATCAGATTTTGTTTTTTTAATTATAAATTATTATAATTACAATTACCAAAAAAATACTAAAATAATTATTTAAAATGAAGTGAATAGTTAGTAAACTTGTTTATGGATGAGGTTGTCCGTCACTGAAAATCAACTTTGGACAAAGATTTTAAGGTTCAAATCAATTTGGTTCGATCTAAATTATTATTTTGTTGATAAAAATAAAATTTTATTTAAATTAAAATTTAAAATATATTTAAATATATTAATATAAAATATTTTTTAAATTTTTTTAATATTTTTTGAATAATAATCAAACTTTTATGGTCTACATGAATAAATCAGACCGAACCTTCTGCATATCTTCGAGAATGCCATTCGAACCTGACTTATCCAAATTGACCCATTGACACCTCTATTAGATGGTAAAAAAGTTCACGTGACTAAGATTATGTGACGTTATCATATTTAGAACTTAACTATATATATATATATATATATATATATATATATATATATATATTTCTTATAAGAAATACAATGTAGCCTAACTGGCCAAAGAATTTTACGTGTCATGTCACATGGCTAATATTATAGCACGTAACTCAATTTAGCAGTTGAATATCCATACCGTTAATGATTATGGTTATCCTCGACTCGACATTTGAGTATATGATTAAATTTTTTAAAATTATGCTAGAGGAACAAAATTTTTAAAATTGAAATAGTAAAATAATCAATTTAATTTTTTGATGTCATCGAGTAAAATTATTAATATCGCCAATCTTGAATCATCATTCATCCATACATCTAACATTTAAATATGTACAAGAGTTAGGTCGCGATTTAATTTTTTTTATTTATTTAAGTCTAAGTCAGTTCGAAAACTTATTTTATTATTTATAAAATATTAAAAAAAATTATTTTTATATTAATAGTTATATATTTTATAATTAAATTTAAGTAAAAATATTTTTTTAATTTAATTAATAGTAATTCGGATCAGATCAGATCTGTCCAAATTATTAAAATTCGGTTCCATTCAAGTCGGTCTATTAGGCTAGACAGGTAATTCGACCCTTAAACAGGTCTAATAATATGAATATGAAGTGAATATTTTTGTAATTAAATATAATTACATGGAAAAGAGATACAAAAGACATGGTAAACATTACTTGGCCATCTGATTGTTTCCTAAAACCAAAAGAAAAAAATGAAAAAAAAAAAGTCAAAACTGGGAAAATTTAAAAGTTATTTGTATGTCTCTTTTTTTCATCTCTACAACATTTTCTTAGGCATTTTTTAACTGTTTTTTTGTAAAAAAAAAAAGAAAAAAAAAAAAAAAAATCTTTTTTGTGTGGTTTAGGTTTGAATTTTCTTTTTGTTAATTTATAGAACTACACGGAAGAGATGATGGAAGGTCAGGTTAAGCGGATTTTTTTTTTTTTATAATTTTAATATTGCTTTTTTTTTTCTTTTCAAAATATCTATATATTTTTTTTTTTTATCAAAATACGTTAATTTCAAAATATATTGATGAAGACGGCTTCCATACTTTAAAAAAAATAATAAATAAAAATCACAAGGGAAGCCACCCTCCGTGAGGGCGGCTTCCCTTGTTATATTTTTAAACAAACTTTTTATTTTATTTATGGAAGCCGCCTTTCATGAGAGTGGCTTTCATAGTTTAATTTTTTTATTGTTGAAGCGAATTCTCCCTTGATGTGTCAAATTTTAATTATCCTCAATCAGTCCTTATCAATCTGGCACATCGAGACATAGTTCGCGTCAAATACATTATATGTTTTGTGCACTTGTAATGTTTACATGTTTCGCATTTCATGTTATACAAGTTTTTTCTTATTTATCATTATATGTTATATAATTTATTTTTTATTTTTATATATAATTAAAATTTTTTATTATTTTCCAATGAAAAAAATATAAAAATTTAACTATGGAAGCCGCCCGACGGCTTCCATGAATAAAAACTTAATTTTTAAAAAAATAAAACAAGGGAAGTCGCCCTCATCGAGGGCGGCTTCCATACTTAATATATATATATATATAACCGTGAAGGGAAATCGTCATCAGTTATGTTGATTTTTCAATATTTTTTGAAACTAGCACATTTCGATACATAAAAATAAAATATCGATATTTTGAAAAGAAAAAAAAAGCCATATTAATATAAAAAAGCCTAGGTTAAGGAGTTCAATTTGATTTTAATGATGACAAAACCAATTAATACCTTCAATAATTAAAATCAATTTATTTTGGCGAGCTAATTAAAACATATATAGGATCGACAATTTTATTTCAATCTTGTTTTTTTTTTTTTTTTTTTAAATTTCAAAATACCGATATTTACTTTTTATATACCGAAATGTTCTTGTTTTGGAAATCATTGGGAAGTCACCATCTGGGGTGGCGACTTCCTAACTGATTTTTTTTTTTTTTTCAAATTAAGCATGGAAGTTGCCATCTGAGATGGCGACTTCCATGGTTGATATTTAAAAAAAAAAAAAAATTGCATTTTACACAAGGGAAGTCGCCACCCCAAATGGCGACTTCCCTTGTGTTGTAAACAATTTTTTTTTTAATTATTATGAAAGTCGCCATCCTAGATGGCGACTTCCATACTAAGTTTTAAAAAAAAATTTAAAAATTAATATTTTTTATTTAATTTATAAAAAATTTTAATTATATATAAAAATAAGAATTTTATAAAAAAATTGTTTTAAAAACCTAAATAATTTTTTATATAAAATTTTATTTGTATATATAATTAAAAAAATTATATATAAAAAAGTTATATAATATGTAATTATAAATAAGAAAAAACTTGCGTAATATTGAATATGAAATATGTAAATATTATAGGTGCAGAAAATATGTAATTGTATTATTGTTGATGCGAACTCTCCCCCATGTGCCAGATTGATAAGGACGTTTTCGATGGCTATGACCTTCATTTCTGCATAATCCACAAAATGTTTTGGTTGGCTTTTCTCCCTGAGGTCCATTTCATTACGAATGCAACTTGATTTTGGCCGACCATGTGGATCTCTTCGCATTTCTGGATTGGGACACACTTCTGGACCATTATATTGAGGCCAATAACCCTTATTTCCAACTGCTTCAAACTCATCTCTTAAACATTGAATATAGTGTCCAATCTATAGACATTGTCCACATATTGCATGCAATCTATATGGACATGTGCACAAGCAGCAACTACATGTGAACAAGGGAACCTTTGTGTTTGGAACTTCCCACAGTCACACCACATCTCACTAAGCTTTACTTTGTACTTCATTGCAGCAACTCCCTCTTGTAGGTCAAGTAACTCAATCAAAAAATATTGATTTGTGCTCGTAAAATTATGAACCAAGTGGAGTTAGCTTTCCTGCGATTTTCTTGCATCGCCTCTGTGATTGTTTCACAGTATGTGTGCTCTCCCTCTATCATTGCCAGTTGCTTGTTCCCCATCTTAACAAAAAGTTCAATCAACCTATAATATGTTGCCTGCACCAAAGCAGTAATGGGAAGATGGCGCGTCCCTTCAACACTGAATTGATAGAGTCTGCTAGATTGGTTGTCATATGCCCATAGCTTCTTCCTTCGTCATATGATTGGGTCCACTTCTCCTTGGGGATCCTATCAAGCCAATTAGCTGCCTCTGCGTTTTCTCCACGAAGATTCTCATACATCCAATGAAAATGGGGTCACCTCAACTTGTATACTGATAAAATTAAAAAAAAAAAGAGTTATTAATTTCAATATTATTTATATATTAAAGGAAATATAATAGATGAAATAACTATGATCCGATTCCATATGCATGTTGACAATTTGTCAATGCAAATCCTTATTGTTAAACCTCTTCATGAAGTTAGCCGCAATGTGTCTAATGCAGTACACAGAATATGCATCTGGAGAATTTCATCCACTACCATGGCTTCTGATTGCAGCTTTGATGGATTCATGTCGATCAAACATCAAGCATATGCCAGGTTGTGTTGTCACATGTCTAGCAAATTAGTGAGGAAGAATGACCAAGCCTCCGTTGTCTCACCCTCCACAATAGCAAAGGCAATTGGTAGTATGTTTCGGTTGCCATCTTGTGCAATAGCTAACAACAATGTTCCTTTGTATTTTCCATATAAGAAAGTTTCGTCTATTTGCACAATAGATTTACAATACGAAAACCCTTCAATGCACAACTTGAATGTCCAAAAAAGTCGATGGAATATATGCTTACCTTGGACCAGTCGATCACCATTATATGCAGATACCGTTTGCAATTCCACAATTGTACTAGGAACAAAATGTTTGCATTGCACCCAACCATTTAGGCAGATCATTGTACGATCTATCCCAATCGCCAAAGACTCGAACAATTGCTTTTTGCTTTGCTTTCCACGTTTTCCTATAAGAGGTGATGTATCCATACTAGATTCGCATCTCAACGATTAAAACTGAAACTGAAATCTCCGGATTTGCTTGGACCAATGACAAAATGCATGAACAGATCATGTTAGAATCTAATTTGCAATGATCCTATAAAATACTTCCCGATATGCAAGTATGTGGCCCATTATATTTTCTAATCTCCCATACCTGTTTCTTCTTCGTAAATGTTGCCTTTATTCTCCAATTGCACCCATTCCCATACATATGAAACTTGCCATGATATTTGGTCGGCTCAGATTCAATTACTCTATAATTTACAGAGTTTTTGATGTTGTAGTGCTTAATAGCTGAAAGCACAGCCTCTTTCATTGGAAATTGTAATCCAACATAGAGATCAACTATAGATGAATTCCAACTCAGAGGCCTAGCTAATGTATGACCATATTCAGGAAATTCTGCCACTTGTATTGCCTACAGATTTAGGGTGCGCATATGGGATGCAGGCTCATATGGGAGAAGAACTCCATAAGTGTTGATATCAGGGCCGACGTCTCGATAAGAATCATTGCTCTCATCACTGTCATTTGCGAATTCAGCATACTCTTCTTCCTGCTCACTAAAGTCACCAATATATTCACCATGGGCTCCACATGACGGAACAGGATCAACACCAGCTGGCATGTCATCTAGGGCAGTAGGAATCGTTGGTGAGACAAATGAATTATGAAATGTTGTAGCTTGAGATGGCAATTCTTCTGTGGGAACATTGTATTTAGTGGGGACATACAATGGCTTAGAATCATCATCTTCTAAAAGCCCAGAATCCTTTACGTCAGCATATAACTCAAGTACACCAACATTTTGAAATATCTCGCGAGCATGAAATATGCATCTCACATCATCATCATGTTCAAGTGAAAAAATCCTATATCGGACACATCCTTCACTAATAGAAAGAGGAAGCCTATATTTAATCTCTTAAACTTCTTTTGTATTTCCAGCTTTGGTTTTTGTATGAATTTTCACCTTCAGTTCCTCTAATGTGACGTCTTCATCAACACGAAAGCTTTTAGGACGTTCACACTTAAAGGCATCACCTTCATCAGTATTATGAATTTCGCTATTATAATAGACCAATGCGACCACTCTGTTGCTTATGTTGTGTAGTAAGGAAACAGAGAATGACGAGGTATTATCACTAACACTAGAAAGAAGAAACAAGAAGGATGAGACTGACGATGTATTATCACTAACAACAGAAAATAACAACTAAGGATGAGAGTGAGGAGAGAATGACGAGGTATTTATAATGGTTCATTGAGTAAAATATGGTGAAAAACTGATGAACCTCTCAGCAAAAATCTGGTCATATCCCTAAGCAACTGATAAGTCCCATCCTTTGTAGCAGAAGGAATCTGATTCCTATTTTACTGCTAAGGTTCACTAAGTGAAAAAATGATGAATCACTCAGCAAAATGTTGCTGATAACTCCTATCCTTTGTAGGAGAAGAAATTTGATTCCTATTTTTTTGCAAGGGTTCATTAAGTGAAAAACTGATGAATCACTCAACAAAAATCTGCTAATAAATCTTATCATTTGTAGCAAAAGGAATCTGATTCCCATTTTTCTGCTAGGGTTCATTGAGTGAAAAATTGATGAATCACTCAACAAAAATCTGCTGATAAAGCTCATCCTTTGTACCAGAAGGAATCTGATTCCCACTTTTCTGCTAGGATTCATTGACTGAAAAACTGATGATTCACTTAGCAAAAATCTACTGATAAGTCTCATCCTTGTACCAATGGGAATCTGATTTTTATTTTCCAGCTAGGGTTCATTGAGTGAAAAACTAATGAATCACTCAGCAAAAATCTGCTGATAAGTCCCATCCTTTGTTCCAATGGGAATCTGATGCTTATTTTCTACAAGGGTTCATTGAGTAAAAAACTCATGAACCACTCAGTAAAATTCTGCTGATAAGTCCCATCCTTTGTATCAGAAGCAATCTGATTCCCATTTTCTTTCTAGGATTCATTGAGTGAAAAACTGATGAATCACTTAGCAAAAATCTGCTAATATGTCCCACCCTTTGTACCAGAAGGAATCTGATTCCTATTTTTATGCTAGGGTTCATTGACTGAAAAATTGATGAATTACTCAGCCAAAATCAGCTGATAAGTCCTATCCTTTGTACCAGAAGGAATCTGATTCCCATTTTTCTGCTAGTCTTCATTGACTGAAAAATTGATGAATCACTCAGCTTCACCTTCAAGCATATAAAAGGCAACAACAATTGGTCCCAGACATGCTATCCATACCTTCCCAACAAGTCTCCAAGGTCATCCCTATTATAACAATGATGAATCCCTCAGCTGGCCCCTCATCCTCAAAATTAGACTCTCACCCAGATTTTTCTCTTGACTTACTCCTTTTAGAGCTTAAGAATGAGATAGCCCAGAAAACAATCAATACAAGGGACAAAGATAGAATCTTCCTTTATCAATCCCTTATAATCAGAAAACATGGTGACCATGCTTTCATACCGTTTGAGATTAACTCACAGTCACCATTCCTTTACCTTTTTCGCATATCCTACTACGCTGTTTTCCCTCCAGAACTTCTTCCATTTCTACTATATTTCTGTCAGGTCTATACCATCGCCATCAAATTCCCAACCTTGAACCTTTATTGGGCAACTGAACATAGAATCTGAACAGATTACTTATCAGTCTTCTTGCAGTAGTTCTACCCTCTGACAGAATGACAGTCCATCCTCCAAGACTATATTGATAACCTATACACCTACACCACCATTCTCTTCCACAGACCTTATAAAAAAGATGGTTTTGTACCCTGGGCACAACCAAACACGAAATTCCCTTTCTCCCTATACGAAAATCGTTTTACAAAGGCCGAACTTCACAATGAAATTCTTGACCTACTGTGCCAAAAGAATTAGTACTCCACCCACAAACCATACCCCCTACACTAGGAAGAACCATGGGGATCATACCCTCCAAAGTATGTTCGTAAGTTACGAATGGACCTTAATACCTATGTGACTGTAAACAGACAATGGTTATTGGATGATTGGTATGAAGAACTTTGCAAGCTAGACATGACAATCTTTGCATACATTCTTCTCAAAAGAAGAGTTCTGAAAAAGAAGACACTGCTTTGTTGCTTTAGCTTTATGTTACTGTGCTTTAGCTTTATGACTGTGCTTTAGCTTTATGTCAATTATTTTATATTAGTGTGCTTTTAGTTTTATTAGACTTGGCAATAATGGAACGACATGATTACACGGAAAAATAACTAAAAACACGATACAAACACAACACGACACAAAAAAAGGCACGAACACAACACGAATACACGAATATCTCAAAATCTATATAATACGAATTTTTAAAAATTGAATAAAATATATATATATATAATTCTAAAATTTTCTTTTAGAATATGCTTTTTTCAAAAAAAAAATTAATAATTAATAATTTGATTTTATATGTAAATTTTTTTAATTATATATACAAATAAAATTTTAAAAATATATATTTAAGCTTGGCGACTTCCATAGTAAGTTTAAAAAAACAAAATTGGTTACAACATAAGGGAAGTCGCCATCTGGGGTGGTGACTTCCCTTGTGTAAAATGCAATATTTTTTTAATATCAACCATGGAAGTCACCATCCCAGATGGAGACTGTCGCAACCTAAAAAATAACAAGTTTCATCGCAACACTTTATTATTCGCTAAGCGTGACATTAAAAAAAATTGAGAAAAAATCGACTTAATTCCTCTAGAAAAATGAAGGTTTTGAAAATAACCTTGAAAAAAGACATGGAGTCGCCACCAATCTTTTTTAGCTAGGTGTGATCGACCACCTATTAAAATCGGTTTTATAAAATATTTTAAAATTAATTAAAATATTTTTTAAAAACCAATTTCAAGTCTGCATTTTAAACCAGAGAAAACGGAGAAAAGGGTTCGGGACTCGGTTACGTGTGGGGATGGATTAGCTCCCCCACAACGCTCGTATAAAACGGTACCTTATTAATCATGTGTTATCTCAAGTCTCGGTAAAAAAGTTGGTTTTAAATTTAGTATTTCAAGTTAATTCCAATTTAAAGAAAAATAATTCCATTTTTAATTGAAAATGATTCGGAATTTATTAATTCAAAATTTTCCTATATTCCCCAACAAACGTGATAAAATATATAAGTTTTTATTAGTTTGAAAATTTTCCGAATCATTCTCATTTTAAAGAAGATATTCCGTTATTAATGATAATTGATGATATCCTCCCCAGCAAATCTGGCAGAGAACTCATGAAATATTTTAACTCGGGAATATCTTTATTATATTGAAAATCATTATCTTATTTTAAAACACATTTAAAAAAATATGAATATGAAAATGTGTGACATAATAAAATTGACATGAAATAATCTAAATGAAATGATATGACCTAACTGTCATAATATATTCTAGATGAAATGAATATAACCTAAGTGATATAACATATTCTAAATGAGATGCCATATCCTAAATATCATGATATATTCTAAATGAAATGAAATGACCTATGTAATATGATATATAAAATATATGAAATGTAATATCCTAAGTGACATAATATATTCTAAATGAAATGATCTAGGTAACATAATATATTCTACATGAAATAAAATGACCTAGGTAACATAATATATTCTATATGAAATGAAATAATTTAAATGACATGGCAAATATAAATGATATGACATATAATCTAAATGACATGAAACATAGAATAATGCTATCATATAATATGCATGAAAATAAAATTAAAAATAATAATGCATGAACATAGTATATGCTAAATAATATGACAAAAATAACTAAATAAAAAGCATAAGATATCATGAAATATTCAAAACCATATAACAATTAATATAATATCAAAAATTTAAATCAAAGATAATAACACCATCATGAAAATTAAACATAGCAAACATCACATATTATATAGTATGCATGAATATGGAAAATGCAATGCATGAGAATGTATTTTTTTCCTTTAATTAAGAAAATCCGTATATCTAAAAAGATATCCGGCTACCTTAGAAAAATATATCAAATTAAATATTCTAAAACCAAAATACTTTGTGATTGTTTGAAAACAATTTTGAAAATCTTAGATTAAAAATTAAAACTTAGCTAAACCCTTTTTAAAATGGCTCTAATTTCCTAAGTTTAAAATGCCGGACTTGACCACCCTTAACCCGAGATTTAAAAAATCATTTTTAGAGTTTAAAAAGGCTTAGAAACTATCTTAAAACAGTAGCTAAACTTCATAATCAACCCCCTCTAAGAAATTTAACCAAAAAAGAAAAATGATTTTCTTTCATATTCAATTCTAACTCCATTGTCCAGTTTTAAAGTCCGATTTTTTACCTTATTTTTAAAACTTCAAAAAACATACTGGAGAGTCAGGATATGTAAAACTACACGAGAAAAAATTGGCTTAATTTTATGATTAAAGATGACTACCCAGAAAAATCGAAAAAGTACGAGTACTGGGTGAAAAAACTGTTTTGCCAAAACACATTTTTTGCCTTTGATAAAATCATTTAAAAATCAAAGTAAAAATGTTAGAGACTCTCCTAGGGACTCACAAACAGTAGCTAACACTTTTGAAAAGTTAGTCAAAAATTGGCTAAGTAAAAAAAATCATAAAGGTAGAGTAATCAATTTGACACATCTTTAATTTTTCACAAGTATGCTCAAAATGAGCATGAGCTATTTTTCCAGTTTGTCGGTCCCTGATTATAAGTTCTCGTTGACCACGACCTATAGGCACCAGATTATCTACCGCTTTTAACCCTGTTTGCATAGGCTCGTGCATAGATTTACGTTCAATAATCCCAGGGGCTTTCACTTCGACACGTCTTCGTTCCTGATCGCTTAGAGCTCCTCTTCCATCAATAGGGACTCCCAACGTGTCGACCACACGTCCTAGCATAGCCTTTCCCGCAGGAACATCCACAATAGATCCAGTGCGCTTGACAAGATCTCCTTCTTTAATAGCGGTATCACTACCAAAGACAACAATACCTACATTCTCATTCTCAAGATTCAACGCTATTCCTTTCACACCGCTTGCAAATTCAACCATTTCCCCAGCTTGAATCTCGTTCAATCCATAAACACGTGCAATCCCATCTCCAACTGAGACCACTAGACCGATCTTATCCACTTGAAAATTCATGTAAAAGTTGGTAATTCGACTTTCTAATAGAGTCGTAAGTTACGCAGCTCTGAATATGCATGGCAAAGCAAAGCAAACCAATCCTAAACCTATAGAATGCATAGCAATAACACAAACATATAGCATGCTTAAATAAAATACACAACTAAATATCATGAAAATGCAAACCTATCAACTAACATAACAAAAATGCACACACAAAGTATACAACATGAGGGTGGCTAAATGGTCTCATGCTTAAAATGAGCATGGCATTTTAACAAACACATGATATACTAACATGCATAGCTAAAGAATAATGCTCAAATCATGCAAATATAAAGTAAAGACATGAAAACCAATAGGTATTTTCAAAAACACATGGATTACAAAATGTAAAACATAAACAAACTTAGACATTTTGAAAACAGAAAATCAAAAATGCAAGACAAGTAAAATAAACATGGTAATAAGATAATATACTCAAAAATGGAAACAAGCAAGCAACCAAATTAAAACAAGCTTCATGTTTATGTATTAGAAGAAGATTTAAAGCATCAAAACTTGTTAAATATCAAGAATAACATGAAATAAAAATGCAAACAACAACTACACTAAAATAATAGGCAATTCGGCCACTTAGAGAAAAATGAAAAAAAAAATTGATTTTCCATAGTTTTTCAAGAAAGCATGAAGGAAGAACTTGAAAAGAAAGCTTAAAAACACTTATTGTAAAATCAAAATCAAAAGAAACTCACCAAATATAAAATGAAAACAGCAAATCAAGAATGGAAAATCAAAGAAAGTGCAAGAGTATGGTGCTTAAAGGAACCTCTATAAGCTATATTGCAAGCTTTTTCTCTTATAACTTTCTTTTCTAAACTTTTTTTTGCCTTTCAACAATGGAGAGAAAAATCAGCCAAAAACAAGAGAGAATAGAGAGTGAATAGCTGAAAATGAAAGAGAGTCCCCACCCTCTAGTAGTGGCCGAATGGCCCTTATCCCCCTAGGATGTTGTCATTTTTCTTTCAACCAATTTTGATCCAAAGGCTATTGATCCAAGATGTTTAAAATATGAAATTATCACCCTTAGATTAGGTAATTAGCTATCCATAATTACAGCTGTTCAAAAATCTTAAGCCATTATGTTGACACTCTCCCTCTTCATGCATTGGTCCATATGGCTTAATTGCAAAGGTTTGATAAAAAAAAAACTACATTCCTCTTCATTGTTGGCCTTTTGATTAAAAATCAGAAAATATTTGCCCATCCTTGGGCCTTATCCTCTTCTTCCAGCCCAATCTCCATTTTTTCAAAAGGCAAGAAAAGCCCTTTCCAGTTTCTTGGGTAAAATGACCTTTTTGCCCCCGAACATAAATAAACAGCAAATGGACTCCAAATTCAATTTTTATTTTTTCAATACTTCCCAAATAATAAAAAATTGAATTCTGAAGGTTTTCAAAATTTTTCGTGCCCATTTGCTATTTATTTGGATTTTTTCTTCCAAAATTGCCCTTTTGTGCTACCAAACTTTATCATTTTTTAGACGAGCTCCGAATCCAGGTTTTTCTTCACCAATATCTTCCAAATAATTTAAAAGTATGATCTCGAAGTTTTCATAATTTTTGGAACTCATTTGTTCTTTTTTCGGGATTTATCTGCTTGAATTACTACATAATGGGCCTGGGATTTGGCCATTTTGCAAACGAACTCCGAATCCAAATTTTTTTTCGCCAATCTCTTCCAAATAATTTAAGAATGAGATCTGCAAACTTTTAGAATTTTTGGAGTTCATTTGCTATTTTTTCGGGATTTATCTTCTTGAATTTCTACATAGGGGACCCGGGATTTGGCCATTTTACAAACAAACTTCGAATCAAGATTTTTCTTCGCCAATATATTTGAAATGATTTAAGAATGAGATCTGAAATTTATCAAAATTTTTGGAGTTCATTTGCTATTTTTCCCAATTTTTCCAAGTTTGCCCTTTTACCTCTAAAACCCGGTTTTGTTCAAAACAAGTCCGATTTTCAGATTTTTTTCAAACTGAGCCTTGGGCTATCTTTGTTTAATCACTCTTCATCCATTAAGGGCTTTAGTCTTACCGAATCTGCCCATTTCTACAATTTTTCCAAATTTCACCGAAATCCACCAAAAACCCTAATTCTCGGTTTTCTTCCGGATTGTCTTTTCTTTCAGTTTTTCTTCCAAGTAGCTTCTCCATTACCCGTAGTCAGTGCTTATCTTTCATTTGGAACCTTCAATTTCAATCAATTTGATCGTTTAAGCACTTTTTCCCAAATTTCCCGAACTAGGATTTCCTTTGTACTGAATCTTCGTAACACAACTTCCGAACTCCATATCTTTCAATGTAGACCTCGGATTATCAAAATTCTTTCGCCATTTTTCAATTGAACTTCAAATCTTTATTTTAAAAGTGGGTTGAATTTTTTAGTAGATGACTTTTTGGGGTTGACACTTTGAGGTTGACTTTTTTAAGTTTGACTTTTTATGCTCATCTTCTTAAACTAAGTCCCGGAGTATCACCTGCAGGATGAAAAAAGTGTTTTTACATTCTTAAACATCAATTTAGGAAGAAAATATACCTGTTTTAGTGGTCCGGGCAAAATTAGGTGTCTATAGCTGTCCCTCTTTGGCTATTGCTGAGAATCAGGAATCAGGCAAAGATAAACAAACACTAATTTTGTTCGGTTAGTGAAATCACATGTGAAGAGAATGGGAATGGGGTTTCTTTTTCCATTTTTCAATTTTTTCAATTTTTTCAAATTTTTTTTTTTGAAAAAAAAAACTGTAAATTGAAGATTTTGTCCTTAAATTGAGTTCTCTGACTAATCAAGGCTCGACCTGTCTTAAGGAAACGAGTTCGATTTGCAAGAGAAGAAAAGACCTCGACGATGGTCTCGAGGGCTTAACCTGTCTTATGCTACGCTGTGTTTAAAATTCTGGGTATCTCCTCCAGAAGCTTCGGCTATCACCACCAAAGACTTGCTCAAGCAAATGTAAAACTCTGGATATCTCCAACATAAACTTCAGCTATCACTACCAAAGACTTGTTCATTTTAAAAAAGTAAAATTCTGGGCTCGGCAGGTTCAAAATAAAAGAAAGTACCTCCACGGTGGTCTCCGGGCTCGATTCATTTGAGAAGCAGAACGAGTTTGAATTTCAAACAAAATATCTCGGCAGTGGTCTCGGGACTTGACTCATTTGAGAAGCAGAACGAGTTCAATTATACCTGAAAGCTTTGAAAGAGGATGCAAATGCTTCATGATGCAAATGCAAATATCTTTAGTTGATGCAAATGACTTAGATTGATGCAAATGTAAATGACTTGAACTGATGCAAATGCTTATCGATGGAGATTCAAACGACTTTGACTGATGCAAATGCTTCTTGATGCAGATGTTTGAATAAAGTTCTGGGTATCTCCTCTAGAAACTTCGGCTATCACCACCAAAGACTTGCTCATTTTTAAAATTGTAAAACTCTGGATAACTCCTCCAGAAGAAGATTTCTCATTTTTCAAAATTATAAAACCCTGGATATTTCCACCAAAGGTTTCAGCTATCACTATCAAAGACTTGTTCACTTTTAAAAAATTTTAAAACTCTGGATATCTCCACAGAGGCTTCGACTATTACTACCAAAGACTTTCTCCAATTTAAAATTTTTTTAAATCTCTGGATATCTCCACAGAGGCTTCGACTTTCACTACCAAAGACTTTCCCTTTTCAAAAAATTTTAAAACTCTAGATATCTCCACAGAGGCTTCGGTTGTCACCATCAAAGACTGGCTCATTTTTAAAAAATCATGTTGAAAATTATACCCAAAAGCTTTGAGAAAGGATGCAGATGCACATGTCTTTAACAAGGTGCTCATGCTTCATGGTGCAAATGTAAATGGTTTGGATTGATGCAAATGCTTCATGATGCAGATGCAGATATCTTTGATTGATGCAGATGCAAATGCTCCTAGATTGATGCAACTACTTCATGGAATAATGCAGATATCTCGACTAATCATGTTCCCGTAAGTGGTCTATGAATAGTGTAACTGCAGTTACCACACAATAATAAAAATGCAATGGTTCTAGAAATGATGCAATTGCTTGAGATGACGCAAATGCGAATTCCATGAAGGATGTAAATATAAAGGTAAAATACAGATGCTTATGGAATAATGCCCATGCAAATACCCATGAATGATACAAATGCTTGTCGACACTGTGCAGATGCAAAGCTCAATAAAAAGATGAGTGCTCATGAGTGATGCAAATGCCCCCGATAGTTTTTCTAGACTTTGGCTTAGCCTCTCAAATTCATTTTTCCTTTTCAAATCAGAGTATATTTTCAATTCATTTTGGCTATTCTCTTTGCCCCAACAGTTTTCAAACTCTCATCAATAGAGGTCTGAAACGGGTTTTATTCTTCTTCTCATAACTGGAAGTCAAGACCTATCCTAGCAGTTTTATACCTTTGGGTTAGAAAACCCTTGTCTCATGTCAACATCAAGAATGGGTGCTTCAAAAAATATCTTTATTTGTTTTCTCATTTTGAAAACTTCTGAACAAAAATATTAACCCCACAGTGTGTGATGTACAAATCTTTTCAAGACTGATGATCACTGTTAGAAATTTCTCTATGTGTCAATCTAGTTTTTTTCAACTGGGATTGGCAAGGCTTGGTAAGACAAAATTTTGGTTTTTCCAGGAAAACTTCACAACAAAAATGTATGTCCCTTCTAAGCTCACAAATGGAACAAGTTTTATAAATCATGAATTCATTGAGAACCCAAACAAATTCAACATTCTTTTAGTTTCCATATCAAGGTATTTTGACAGGCGTCAAGATTGGCCGGGATATTTAAACCGAAAAGTTTAGTTTTGGAGGAAAAAAAATAATCTCGGTTTTTTGAAGACAATCCTTCGAATGTGAGCTGTCAATTTAGGAGGTTCAGAAATTCCTAGATGTTCCTCGATGACCACTTCTTCAAGATGACCTTCTCTTTTGTGGTATCGGCACTATCATAGATGGCATAAAAAATTTTCATTTTACTCTAGACCGTCCATTTTTGGGTTTTCGCCCTAGAATCCATTCTTTCCTTTTTTTTCTCTTTTTTTTTTGTTCTACCATGCACTTTAGAATTCTAAATTCTTCCTTAGTGAAATGATAACTCGACGAGATAGGATAAAATCTGAGGAAAAGCCCTTCAAATTAAATATTCATGCTAGATCAAAATGGACTTTTAAAGCACGTAATGTAGGCCATGTATCAGAGTTCAGAAAGAAAGGATAAATAGGCCCCAAAATATGTGTTTGAGGGTAATCAGATCAAGGATCATTTTTTGAGGAGGATTCCCTTTGAAGCATTTGTCCCTTTTGGACTTTTCATTCCTTTTGACTTTGCTCTTTTTCTTCTTTGCTTTTGGCTTTCATTTGCCATACTTTTTCACATTTTTTTTTGTTTTTGTTTTTGTTTTGATTTGTTCTGGGCTTCCGTTTCGCCATCTTTTCCTTTTTCTTTACTTCGACAGAGTGAGCCCGTATTTTTCAGGGCTCAATTTGCTTTGTATCTGTCTTTGAGTTAGGACTCATTTCTCAATGATCCTTCCTCGCATTTGCCCCCAGCGTAGAGGGTGATCCTTGATTAGGGTTTAAAGAAGAAAGAATTCTTTTGGCTCAAAAAGGGTGACTATGGATAATTTCTTTTTGTGAAAGGGACATGAAAGATGGCCATTTCTCATATCAAGCACAAATATTATCATTGAAAAGAAATCCCTAGGGGAAATAGATCATCAAAATTTCATTTTGCACTTCGGAATCATCTGAATTCTCATATGCAGGATATTACAATTTTTATTCTTTCTTTTTCTGTTTTTTCGTAGCCTGCCCTAATGATTCATGCGTTAATCCATCCTTATTCACCATGTATTCATCATTTCCAGATATGATGCCCCAATTTTATCAACCTTGGGAAATTGTATAAACGAGGAACATAGCAAGTCTAAGTTTACACCGAAAAAGCTAAGTTTCAATTCTGAGTTCTTTGAAGACACAAGGAAAATATGACCCAAAAACGAGTTTTCTCTGGGACATGGGATAATCTAGTTTAATCATTGTGCCCTTGGGTGTCAATCATGAAGTGATGTTTGGGCAATTAGTGTTTTGCGATTGTTGGAAATGACATGAATGGTTTTGGCACAACCTTGACACACACCAAATTACCATGATCTAGATTCTTGAAAGAATGTCTCATTTGTTTGAATGTCAAGGAGTACGAAATTTTTTAAAAAGTTCGTTCCTTTGTTCATAGCCTAGACTAAGATCTACATCTTTGCTTATTCTACGATGACAATGGTTTTATGAGGTTCAATCATTCATATTCCTTGAAGCATTAGGTTTTTCAAGTGGTCCTGGTTCAAGGGATTTAGGCCTAGGAAAGCCTAAAAGAGAGGGAAAAATGTTAGGTCATTACTAACAATGATCATCAATATTCTTGAGACTGTCCATTATTAAAACTTCTTTAATGCTTGTTTACCACAAATTTTCATGAAGTTTCATTTTTGTTTTTTTGCAAATTCAAATGAGTGCTAAAATATAATGAACATAAAACATTTAAATTCAAAATTTATTTATTTCATGTAGATGTCAACATGAGACAAGTGCTTTCATCATCACAGTGTATAGAACTACATGCATCAAAAATCCTGATATGATTATGCACCATGTTTCTTATGACACTTGGTTTTCCCATCTTCAAAACTTATCGACCCAGCCTTGATGAGATCCCTGACCTTGTACTTCAAAGAGGGGCAGTTCTCTGTTGAGTGACCTTGATTGCTAGAATGATAACCACAACACTCATTAGCATCATACCAGCTCGGATAAGGGGGGCTTCAGAGGCTCTAATTGCATAGGTGTCACAAGGTGATTCTAGATGAGTTGAGGTAGTAGCTCACTGTATGTCACAGGAATCGGGTCAACTTGATTTTTTTTCGCTTTTTATGCCCCCTTCGATTATTCCCAAAGGTGTTAGATTGATAGACAGATGTAAATTCTGGTGTGGTTGCAGGCATTGGTTGGTAAGGATAAGAACCTTGAGAGACATTGTTCAGGGTAGAGTAAAATGGCTGATACGACGAGAATTGGGGAGGTGGGGCAAAGCCTTCCACGACTTGGGTATCTTTTTTTTTTTTTTTCTTTTTAGATGCCCTATTTCTCCTGGCATTGGATGTTTCTTCTCTTTCAATTTTCCCATCCTTGATAGCATTCTCAATCATCTCCCCTGAAATTACTATGTCCGAAAAATTCTTTTTGGTATTACCGACAAGTATATCATAGTACGGGGCCTGTAGTGTATTCACAAAAATGACAGTGGTTTTCTTCTGAGTTAAGGGCAGTTGTACTTGGGCAGCCATACTCATCCACCGCTGCGCATATTCTTTGAAGCTCTCAGTAGCTCTTTTCTCCATATTTTGCAAGGTGAGACGGTCAGGCGCCATGTCAATCATATACTTGTATTGGTTTAGAAAAGCCCTGGCCAGATCATTCCAAGAGCGAATCTGATCCTTGCTCAACTGACTATACCACCTAATTGCGGACCCGCTAAGGCTATCCTGGAAGCAGTGAATTAAAAGCTTATCATTATCTATGACTCGTCATCTTCCGGCAGAACATAGTAATGTGGGCTGACGGATCGGTCATCCCGTCATATTTCACAAAGTCAGGGATCTTGAACTTAGGAGGAATGACTAAATCGAGGACCAAACATCGTTCTTTCCCATCCACACTCCTGAATACATATGTATTTTCTATTGCCCGGAGCCTTTCATCTAACAACTGATATTTCCCTTGGGAATCTGCCAACTCAGCCTCATTCGACTCAACCATTTTCAATGTTGCCTGTTCAGCTGGATCATCTGAGTTTAGGACGTTGATGGGATTAATTGTGTTCTGGCCATCCAACATCATGACCTCACTCTGACCCTTTTGTGCCTCTAACCTTTCTCTGGCGGCAAAGTTTTCAGTTCATCCTTTTTCTTTGATTACAGCAGACATCAACTCTATCAATTTAGTCATCTGATCCTTAAATTCTACTTGAGACTTTGCCAGCTGTTCTCGCAATTCTTTCTGTTCACTTTCCGTTCTTTCCATTCGGGTAGCTTGTTCATTCTCCATAGATCTAGCCTGTATTGAAAAGGTACTCAGTACTCCCTATACCTCTGATTTGAAATGGAAACTCTTTCAAAGACTCTTAAAACCAAGCCAATTTCTATTTTATCCCTCCAAGTGCATGTCATGATGAAATAGCCATGAATGCAATTTGATGAACGTGAAGCCTAAACAATATGATGTATGGACATGTAACATGCTGTAAGCAAATAATAAACCAATCAACGCATGGATATATGCAATGAATGACCATGTATATTTCAATGTATTTTCTTATGAATGATCATATACACTATGAATGCAACATGATGTCAAATATGATGCATGTAAATAAAGAGTGATTGTCACAGAGTATATATAAAGAAAATCATGTTGACCATGTGTGTCATGAATGCATCCTGATGTTAATATGACAGATTAATGCATAAGCATATCATGATGACTATGTATGCCATGAATGCAACCTGATGCTGACATGGTGCATGTAAAGAATAAGCAAATTAAAGCATGGATATATACAGAAAAATCATGCTGACTATGAATGCTTGAATGCAACCTGATGCCAACATGATGCATGTAAAGAATGAATAAATTGATACATAGGTATATACAAATAATGACCATGCATGTCATAAATGTATTCTACAATAGATGACCATGCATGCTATGATTGTAACATGATGTCCATATGATATATGTAAAGAATTCATAAGTTAACACAAGGGTATATACAAAGAATGGTCATGTATATCACAAATGTATTCTATAATAAGTGACCATGCATGTTAGGACTGTAACATGATGTCAAAATGATACATGCAAAAAATGAATGAATTAACACAAAGCTAGATACAAAGAATGACCATGCATATCACAAATATATTATACAATGAATAACCATACACATTAAGACTGTAACATGATGTCAAAATGATACATGTAAAGAATAAATGAACTAACATAAAGGTATATACAAAAAAATTAACCAATGATTACACGAAATTGGTGGGACCTAAATCTTGATTATTTAAAAATCTCATTATGCAAGATTTGCCTCCAAATTTAATCTATGATTTTTTGAAACATGTTTTCTCTATGAAAAACCAAACATATTATTTTTCAAAAGAATTTCGGGGTAGTGGATCCTATTATGGTACAATATGCAAATGTTCATGTAACACTACCGGTTTTATGAAATCATCAAATAAGATTATTATCACCATCTTTTTATTGCAAAAAAATGAGATCAACAATACAACCATAAATGTACATGCTCTATTCACACATGCATGAAATGTGCAAAATGCAAAAATGTTTGAAAAAGAATGTTTATATTTTCAATTTCAAAAGTTAGTGAACACTTGCCCTAGCAGTATCTGCTTATTTAGGCATCACGATGCCTTTGGGACGGGGTATTAAACTTATTACGGGCGATGTACGTACATCGTTGCCCGATCTGCCACGTTTATTCAGAATGTAGAGATACATGGTAAAAGATCAGAAGCATTCCTCCAAGTGTTCCTAACTTCGGTGCATCTAACGAAAATCCGGCATGGCTTCGCCCAGGTTCACTATATGAGGGTTAATCGATTCTAAAGGCCTCGAATTGCTCCTCACTATCACCGGTGAAGGCTAGTAAGGCACCCCGATAAAAGCGGGTTCAATTCGTTAGAGTATATTTCCCTAGCCCATGCGGATTGTTAATCACGAAGGCTTAGTTACTTTGCTCCCACCTAAAAGGATGGAACCCGGGTATAGGGCTCATGATATGCAAATGCACGTGTAGTGTGTGAGGAGAAATAACAAACCTTTCATCACTTATTCTACACCTTTATTCTAAATGCCCTAGCAATTTATTAAAAAAAAATTCAAGAATAGTGTAACGCATTAACCAACAAGCATAATATACAACATTAAATAACTAGAGAAAACTAATAAAATGCATGCACATGAGTATGACTATATTCAAAAACATTTTGTTATTTTCAAAATTCTCCTTATTTTAAAAAAAATGTGGGAATTAAAATTAAATACCAATTAAACCAACAAAACCGAGACTTTGATAACACACGACTAATTCTAGGCCTGACTCTCTAATGTCCCCAGTGGAGTCGTCAAGCTGTCGTAACCTAAAAAATAACAAGTCTCATCGCAAGACTTTATTATTAGTTAAGCGTGACATTCAAAAAAACCGAGGAAAATGCGACTTAATTCCTTTAGAAAAACGAAGGTTTTGAAAATAACCTTGAAAAAAGACATGGAGTCGCCACCAATCTTTTTTAGCTAGGTGTTATCGGCCACCTATTAAAACTGGTTTTATAAAATATTTTAAAATTAATTAAAATATTTTTTTAAAACCAATTTCAAGTCTGCGTTTTAAACTGGAGAAATCAGAGAAGCAGGTTCGGGACTCGGTTACGTGTGGGGAAGGATTAACACCCCACAACGGCCGTATAAAACGGTACCTTATTAATCGTGTGTTAATTCAAGTCTCAGTAAAAAAAGTTGGTTTTAAATTTAGTATTTCAAGTTAATTCTCAATTTAAAGAAAAATAATTCCATTTTTAATTGAAAATGATCCGAAATTTATTAATTCAAAATTTTCCTATAATCCCCAACAAACATGGCAAAATATAGAAATTTTTATTAGTTTGGAAATTTTCCGAATCATTCTCATTTTAAAGAAGATATTCCGTTATTAATGATAATTGATGATATCCTCCCCAGCAAAGCCGGCAGAGAACTCATGAATTATTTTAACTCGAGAATATCTTTATTTTATTGAAAATCATTATCTTATTTTAAAACACATTTTAAAAAATATGAATATGAAAATGTGTGACATAATAAAGATGACATGAAATAATCTAAATGAAATAATATGACCTAAATGTCATAATATATTCTAGATGAAATGAATATAACCTAAGTGATATAACATATTCTAAATGAGATGCCATATCCTAAATATCATGATATATTCTAAATGAAATGACCTAGGTAACATGATATATTCTATATGAAATATAATATTCTAAGTGACATAATATATTCTAAATGAAATTAAATGACCTAAGTAACATAATATATTCTACATGAAATGAAATGACCTAGGTAACATAAAGAAAATCATTTTTCTGTTTTGGTTAAATTACTTAGAGGGGGATGATTAGAAAGTTTAGCTACTGTTTTAGGATAGTTTCTAAGCCTTTTTAAACTCTAAAAATGATTTTTTAAATCTCGGGTTAAGGGTGGTCAAGTCCGAGATTTTAAACTTAGAAAATTAGAGCCATTTTAAAAAAGGTTTAGATAAGTTTTAATTTTTAATCTAAGCTTTTCAAAATTGTTTTCAAACAATCACAAAGTATTTTGGTTTTAGAATATTTAATTTGATATATTTTCCTAAGGTAGCCGGATATCTTTTTTGATATACGAATTTTCTTAATTAAAGGAAAAAATACATTCTCATGCATTGCATTTTTCATATTCATGTATACTATATAATCTGTGATTTTTGCTATGTTTAATTTTCATGATGGTGTTATTATCTTTGATTTAAATTTTTGATTTTATATTAATTGTTATATGGTTTTGAATATTTCATGATATCCTATGCTTTTTATTTAGTTATTTTTGTCATATTATTTAGCATATACTATGTTCATGCATTATTATTTTTATTTTTATTTTCATGTATATTATATAATAGCATTATTCTATATTTCATGTCATTTAGATTGTATGCCATATCATTTATATTTGCCATATCATTTAAATTATTTCATTTCATATATTGTCATTATAAAATAATACATATTTAAAATTTATAATTAGAGACTTTGATTTACGTTTCATCAAACATTTTACTTCGAAGACTTATTTCGTTATGACATTGCTTATTTGGCTAATGATAACATGCTAACGGTTAAACAATGGTCAAGTCGTCGCCATTTTATAGGTGGATTCATGTCAGCATAAAAACAATAAAATATATATTTTTTAAAAGTCAAAAAGCAACAGAAAAAATAAAAGTATATGAATTTTTATAATAATTTTTTTCGTAAAAATCAAAATAAAAACCGAAAAAATTAATCTTGTTTGAAATTTTTCAAAAAATTCAAAAAATTCAAAAAATTCAAAATTTTCAAATAAGATTAATTTTTTCGGTTTTTATTTTGATTTTTTTTAAAAAAAAAATATTATAAAAAATTTTAAAAATTCAAAAAAATTGATATTTTATCAAAAAAAATAAATTTATTTTTTCAAATCTATAAAAAAAAAAGTTTTAAAAATTTAAAATCTGAAACAAATTTTTTAAAGTTAGAATTAAAAAAAAATCAAAAGAAAACAGAAAAGAAAGAGAAGGGATGATCGACGCGAATGCAATGAATACTCTGAGACATATACTTTATTTTAAATTTTATCTAATAAAATGTTTTCATCTCACTTTTTTTTTCCTTGTTTTTTCCTTTCCTCCAAAAGTAATTGGACTTGACTGGCTTCCAAGTTCCAACCTTTGGCAGGCTTAATGGACTGCCATTACCAAGAAATGATGGTGCAATTCCTTTTCTTGTTCCCTTCTCTCTCTTTCTAAGATGAAAAATAAAAAAATCCAGAAAGACTTAATTGATTGTCATTTGACACCGATTAAGATCTAATTGAGCTTCAATTGAAAAAAAAAAAAAAAAACCAACGTTATGTTATAGATTATTAATTGGTTTATTTCACGAGTAGAGAGGATATATTTTGTATTGATCAAATAAAAAAAGAAAAGCAAAATGTAATTTGTTGGCCAATTGCTGCATTATGCTATGGAGTGCATATCATACTTAATGCCGAAGAGGGGGAGAAAATTGAAAGAAAAGGTAAAGTTTTCTCAATTTTGTAGCTTTGGCAAAATGAAATTTTTTTTGTTGTAAAAGTATTGCTTTTTTTTTTTTTTTGTGTGTGTGTGGAAGTAGAGAGCAAAAAGTGTATTTGAATGTAAAAAATAAATAATATATATTTTTAATATGATAAAGGGTATTCCGAGCTTTTGCTTGAGTCTAATCTCCTCCAGGAATAAATTTATGAGCGTACTCCCTTAAGTCGACTTGGTGCATTTATAGTTTTACTCAAAAAATTGTTTCCACAAGTATTAAATCCAAGTTGACAAAGAAAGGGAATTATTTTTTTTTACTAACTCAGTTAAAATCCCTTGTGGGTATTAAGTAATATTCTTTTAAGATGTAAATTTAGAAATTACATTTTGTTTTAATATAGAATAATTATATTATCGTGTGTTTTATTATATATTTTTTTATTAATTTTTTATAATATACCTTAATAATAGGTTTTTAGTATCAAAAGAGTTTTGAGCAACAATTGGACTTGCATGAAAAGAACCAAAAGAAAGTTGGGCTGAACGCCTATTTAGAATTGATGTTAGCATAATTTTTGAAGTCAAAAGTTATGTTTTAGCGCAAACACAATATTAAATGGGTAAAATATTTTGGCTTTTGCTATTAAAATCATGGTTTGACAATCTAAACTAAAATGCTAAGAAAATAGAGTTTTTGCGTTTTGGAAGCTGACTTTTTGATGAAATAATTTTATTATCCTCACATCTCTAAACTTTTATTATTCTAAACATAGTTTTTTTTTTTTACATTTCAATTACTCACAACATTTTTTCGTAGTAATGCTAAATACTTAAATAGTTCTTAAACCATATTTTTTCACCATACTTTTTAAACACACTTTTGATACACAAAATAATGAATCTCTTAAATCCTTGCACAAAATTATGATCGTTATTGTGTATATAGTAAGCAATGGTCGAATCAATAGAGATTGTTCTTAATTTATATGTTATTGATGTAAAACTTACAAAACACCCTAAACTAAACTTGTTGGGGGCTGATTTTTTTTGAGATATAAAGAAAATAAGAAAACTTAAAAGATAAATTAAAATTTAAAGAAACAGAAAATTAAATATAACAAGTAGTAATAATGATGAAAAATATGGTTAAGGAATCATTCACCACCACTAAACATGAAATATAGCCAATAATCAGAATTATCTTTCACTATCTTTTCTAAATTTAATAACCCTAAGACAATCACAAGTTTGATTGTCTTGAATCTTTTCTTACTTTGTCGTTGAGAAAAAAAAACAAGCGTTTTTGCTCAATCTCTTTCCAATGAATAGCCTAGAATAAGCTCTCTAAATTTAATTCTATGAAAGCATTCAATCTAGAAAGATAGATTATATCAAGTAATAAACACATAAGCTCAGTTTATTTAACTTGAGCCATACTCTACATTTTTTCGAACGAAAATATCCCATAATCATTGATGACAATTTGCTACTTATGTTTAGGAATCTTGACAATTACAGATCAAAACACTAAACTAGCAATCAAATCACTATAATATTCATCTAGTTTCATACCTAAATAAACAAGATAGCAATTCATGGCATGCAATCAGTAGAATATAACAAATTCAAAAGAGAGTTGAAAGACAATCTAAAATTTATTAATTAACAATCACGTCCAGGGCTTTGAAATCACCCTTAACCACAAAAAGAATTTAGTTACACATGCTTGATATGTTCTTAATAAGAAAATTAAACAAGAAAAAAAGTAGAAGGGAAAAAAAAAGAAAAAAAAAATCTCTATTAAGGTGAATAGTTACAAACTCCTTTTCTTCCTCTTAGTCTCCTCTTTTTTCCCTCTTGTTTCCCTCTTCTTATTCTTTTTATTTTGTTTTCAAAGAATCCTCAAAATATATCTAATTTGTGCCTAAAAAGATCTTATTTATAGAGCTCCAAAACCCTAAGAACTGTTTCTTCCCTCACAAGTAATCAATGAGGCTTCAGAAATTTTTTGGCAGGTCTTTTGGCACCGCGACGCTAGCTTGGTAGTGGTGCTGGCGCTGCTATGCCAAATTCTGGAGTTGTGGCGCTAGCCTTGCTATTTGCCAGCCTTGTGCTGTTGCTTCTTCTCGCACTTTCTCAACCGATTTGGATAACCAATGCTTACGCATTTTGGGAGAGTAACATACCGTTGGAAAGATCTTCAAATCAACTTCAAAAGTCAAGAAAGAAGTTTCTTTGAATAAAAACTTTAAAATTATGTTTTCCTAGAAACAAGCTCTAGAGGTCAAATCTACCTTCTTGCTTTGCAACAAGAATTTGATCTTTTTGACTTCGACATCTTCTTCCATCTTATGATTGTGATTTTGTAAGCTTTTTAACATCCTAATTGACATGTTTTTGCTTTATTATCTTAAATATATCTTAAATTGAAAACAAAATATAAGTAACCAAAATAAAGATAAAAAACATAACGAAATTAAGAATAAAAGGGTATAAAATGTATAATTTATGAATTTATCAACTTTTTTCAACCCAAACTTTTTTAAACCAAACATTTTCCAACATTAATGCTAAACTAGCCCTGAGTTAACATCACCAAGTGTGGGAAAATTTCGATCATTGCATGCCTTCTCCTCTGCCTGAGTAGAATTCCCCGCCTCATTTTAAGGATTTATTATTTGGAATGGAGAGCAATCAATCACAGGAGCCAAAATTTTGTTCCTTCAAGGTGTCTACTGATATTCTCAATGAATTTTTTCAGAAGTACTGATTCCAGCACCAACAACCTTCAGAAGATCTTCCTCCATGTCTCCTGGCCTCGATTTCGATATACTAGCCAGAACACAATCAGAGACGTTGGAAACCTCTAAGGAAGATGCCTTCGGAATGACATAGCTAAATTTTTTATCAGTAATTAAGTCGAAAAACTCAGTAGTACTTTCTTCTTTAATAGAAATCGTCAAGCACTCTTCTATTGCAGAGAATATGAGAGATGCGTGGATGGTAACCCATCCTTTTGATAGAAACAAGAATTTTGGTTCTATCGAGTCTTCTCTTCCTAGAGGTGCTATCATCAAGAGAGATAAATGAATCCCATAGGTTCCCAATCATAGAAAAGAACGTGCATTCCAAACAAGGAGTGACACTCTTGGTTATCAATGCCGTATTAGTATTGATGGTATCGAACGATATATATTAGTTTTGAAATCAATTAATACGGTATCAACATTGTACTATTTTTATTTTTGTACTAATCGTACATGCTTATACCGGTTTGTACCGGTCGGTACCACCTCATACTGACCAATATCATAATTCAATTGAAAAAAAAAAATTCAATCGAAAAAGAATCGATCGAAAAAAAATAAGGAAGCATAAAATTCCGCCGCAACTAATTATTAACAACGGAATTTTCCATCGTTAATAAAAGTACTACCAATAGAATAACAAAATATTAATAATTATTAGCGACGAAAATTAAAATTAGGATGAAATTCCATCACTAGTAGTTATCAGCGACGAAATTTACTATTACTAATATTAGTATTAGCAATGAAAATTTAATTAGGGTGAAATTTTGTTGCTAACAGTTACTAGTGACGGAAAGTCCGTCACTGCTAAAATTTTGCTGACGAAAATTTCCGTCACAATAACTATTTACGATGAAAATTAATTATATATAATTATAATAATCAATTTATATATATAGTTATGTATATAATTATAATAATCAATTTTATATATAATAATTAATTTAATAATAATGTTTATTTTGTAATTAAAACAAATGAAATAATTAAATAAAACTTCGTAAATAAAAAATGTAGTAGTATTCAAATAATAAATTATTAAAAATTATTTAAAATATTGTACACAAAAGCATCCCTCAAACTCTTGAATCGTGACACAGTCTACTTGCACCACTGCCTCTTACACTAGAAGTTCCTGCTCCATCACGTGATTGCATAAAAGATTCGTTTGTATGTGCGTAACATCTATTAGGCCAAATTCAAAGATATGAAATTAACATAATTAAACAATTATTAATACAAATATATTCTCAACCCACTATGCAATATATATATATATATATATATATATATATATATCTTCTCAAACACCTTTATATATTTGAAGACATCAAATTAATTAACACAAGCGCATGCGCGCGCGTGCACACACACACATATATATGTTTCTCACCACATATATCTCAAATATTACATAAATCACACAATAATCATTTATAAAATAAACACAATAAATAAACACATATTATACAATTAATAATATTCATATTATACAATAAATATTAATACAAAATTTCAATTACACAATAAACACATAAATTACACAATAAACATTTATAAATTACACATAATAAATAAACACATATTATAATACAATAAATATTAATAAAAAAAAATTATTTACACAATAAATAGATAAATCACACAATAAACATTTATAAAATAAACACACTAAATAAATACATAATATAGAATAAACACATAAATCATAAAATTTCCAATTACACAAATAAACACATAAATCGCACAATAAACTAAAATAAATAAACACATATTATAGAATAAACATATAATCACCAAATTTTCAATTACATAATAAACACATAAATAAAAAAATGAATAAAAATGCATTTTTTAAAATAAATAATAAAATATATATAAAAAAATTACCAAGAATGTGGTGAGGTGGCTACAGGCGGTGCTGGTGTTTGCACGAGGTGGAGGCTACTGCACATGGTGGAAGTGTAAGCAAAATGGAAGAAAAAGAAAAATAAAAAGAAAGAAGGAAGAGAGAAGAGAGAAGAGAGAAGGTGAAAGAGAGACCGAACCTGGTGACTGACGGCACCAGAGAGGCGACCGACGGTAGGGGTTAGGGCAGGTGGACGGACCGTGGCGGGTTCATCTGGTCGAGGTTGGGCGGTGCGAGGGGAAAAGAGAAAAGAGAGAAAGAAGAAGAAAAGAGAAAGGGGGTCAGGTTCTTTAATATGTCAAAAAGTATTAGCGATGGAAATTTTCGTCGCAAAAAATTTTGAACAAAAACATTCCCTCCACTATATTTTAATTTTTGACCGAATATTTGGTCGAAAATAGTATTTTTCAAGGGAATTTTCGTTGGAAATTTTTAATTACACTAAAATAAATTATTCTTCTAATTAAATTATTCTTCTAATTAATTTTTTCATGATGAAATTCTCTCGCTAATAGACGAAAATTCCGTCATAAAAAAATACGTTGCAAATAATGCATTTTCATCTCTAAAAGACTAAAATTCTATCGCTAAAAGTCTTAACCTTTTCTGACTGAATTCCGTCGAAAAAGTCACAGATTTCGTCAAAGATATTTAGTATTTCCGATGGAAAATGTCTGCCGCTAAAAGTCTTTTCTCTTGTTGTGAATTAAATTATATTATAAGATTATCATAAGTAATATAACATATAATTTTATTGAATTATTGTTAATTATTTTTTATTTTAAAATGATTATTATTGAGTTGTTTTATTATTTGTCAAAGTAAAAAATATATATTTATAATATATACTAAAAACGTAAAAGTTAAAATTTAATTATAATTATAATTATAGAAATAATTTGTTTTCATTTTTTAATTATAATTAAAAAGTTAATATTAAAATATATAAATTTATAATAATAAAGAAAAAAATTTAAAAGATAATTTAAAATTATAAAATTAATATTTTTTGTTTTGTTTATTTATTTGTATTAAATTAATATTATACTTAATATAAATTTATTTAATTTTGGGTTAATATTTCAGATCATTCGGGTTTGGATCAATTCGGGTTAAATCGTTTCGAATTCGGATCATTTTCTAGTTCAAATTGGACGGATTTGAATTCTATTAATACGTATTTGACTTCCCATAACTTTCTCAAAATTTCTAATTCGTGTTAGAACTTTTCACCTAATTCTTCAATATTCATTTATCAAAAAAAAATTCTTGAGTACTTTCAATCTTTTAATGTATAATTGTTTCAATTTTCACAATCTCATTTTCCTATCTTTTTATAATAAATTTATCAAAATTCATTTTTTACATATTTTGCTTGTTATTATTTTTAATACAAATATAATTATTAGTTACAACTTTGTTAATCACATCATGTTTTTATTTTTTTTTTAAATCATATAATTAAATAAATTGTTCTTTTAACTTAAAAATGAATTTGGCTCCTTTAACCTCAAATCTCAGCTCCATCATTTTAGGCTTTAACAGGTTAAGTTTATACTGGTTGGAGTTGGATATTAGACATGTCACTCCTTTGTTGTATTCTCTTTGGACCTCTCCTTTTCTTTCTAACATTTTTAAAATTTTTATTTCTTTTTTAATAAATATTTTTTTTATTGGTGCAAATACTAAATTGTCTTGCCCTTTTACCTTGTTTTATAATTCCACTAAAATAAATCCATTCCTTTTTTAAAGTTCTCACAGTTTAATCTAGACCTACTTATGATCCAGGCCGCAACTCAATTTTTTTTCCTTACTCAAATTCATTTCGAGTCGACCCGTAAATTTGTTTTATTAATTATAAATTATTAAAATATTAAAAAATTAATTTTATATTAATATTTTTATGTATTTGATAATTCAGACCCTTGAATAAATCTAATTTTATCTATCTCCACTGTAATTATCACCCAAAATTTTCTAAAAGAAAAATGAAACATCATCATCATTTCATCCTTAGAAGAATAATAAAAACAACAGTCTAGTTTCCAATTTCAAATGTGATAATTATGGATACGGTACGATTATACAATATAAAAATAACAATTAAAATATAACATAAAACATAAAACACAACATAAGATTACAAAATAATACAAACTCGATACGAATACACGAACGTGTTAAAATTTATATAATATGAATTATTAATATGTCAAAATTTATATAAATATGTAATACATTAAACATAATTATAATAAAAAATAATACAAATACGATATGAGTACACGAATTTTTAAATCTATTTGTTCTCTCAACATCTTGTTCAGTCTAGATTTCCTCTTACAAGTTTTTTGTCAGAGTTCTAAGAAAACCATTGGATTTAGTTGAATGATGTACCATTTTTATCATCTTGCAAAAGAATGGATAGGCCTTGGGCTCTTACCAAAAGCCATTTTTTTATATAGATTTTTGTTAAACATGAATGGACTATTAATTAAGTACTTCAAATTATAGACAAATTGATAGATAATAATGTAGCATACATGATAATTTGATAATCCAAGATAATTATAATTATCTTGATAATGATTTAGGTGATATTATTTAAATAAATCATATTCGAGTTAAACTACTCTAGTGATAAGAGTTAAAGATAACTACTCTCTATCTCAATAACTGATTAGGATAAGAAATTTTTTATGGTAAGATTTAACTCTAATAAGTTATCAGGTATGGGTTCCTATTCTAGTCTATATATTGCCTGTGAAACCATTTCAATATACTACATAAAACAAAAATACACTAGAAGACACATATCAAGTGAGTCTATGTGAATGAAACAGGATCGCGTTTCTTGATCAACAATAGCTGGAGGTACGCTAATAAAGCTGTTTTAGATTTTATAATTCTTACATGTATTATCAGAGTTAGCTCTCTCGCTATGTTGTTTAGATAATAATTAAAGACATGCTTTATAATTTCTCTTTAGTATATTAATCAGGCATGTATTGATTTAAAGACTTGATTGAATAAAACTGATTAAGACATGAGAAATTGAAGCAAACTCAAAACAGGTCTTCATGGGTATAGAACTTAAAGTTTTTTGATTAAATTCATCATGGCTTTTGTTGTTTTGATGCAATTTAAAGCATGGGCTTTGTAAATATATATATGTTAATTGAATATTAGAGAATTTAATTGTATAAAAAATCGATGAAAATCATGTAGAATTGAATAAAACCCGAAAGAGACCTAAAACGGGTCGAATTTGCTATAGTTGGGCTGGGTGAATAGTACCGACTTAGTGAATAGTGCTGACTCAATGAATAATATCGAGTCAGTAAACAATATTGACTCAGTGAACAGTACCGAATAGGAACAGTGCCCAATTAGTGAATAGTGATAGAATCAATAAATTTACCCATGTGACCTCATTTGGATTCCATTTTTTACACCGTTTGTTTTATTAGTTCAGTAATTTTATGCTGAATTTATTTAATTTTTTTTTTGAAATTCAATAATGGCATAAAATATTTTTTATTTAATATTTATATATGATTAAATGATAAATGTATTTTATACACATATATTCTGGAATTTTATTTCATGGTAAAATATTTTGACATGTTGAGATTTTATTGGAAATATGTACTCTCCCTATAAAGTGTCCAATATTTATGTACTCTCAGCCTAAACTTAAGTGCATAATTAAATATATTTAGTAAAAATTTATTTTACTAACTTTAGTATTTCAATTTTAATTGCAATATGCACAATTATGTCATAGAATTTATTCATTAATTCTGTATATGGTAACGGTCTTGGGCATATTTTATATGTTATTAAATCATGCATGCAATTATTTATGATATACATATATTATGTCATTATTAAAGTTTTAAATCACTAGCTTGAGAATAGTCATAGCATCTTAAGTTGATTGGTTTAGAAAAACTTAGTAGTTATTTAAATAAATTTTTTTGTAAATAACTACATACGAAAAATGACATTAATATGTAATTATTTATGATATACTTGCAATATGTTTGCATGATATAATGTTATATTTCGCTGCAATTATTTTATGATATGCATTAAATTTTATGCATACATGTTGGATGTCATTATTAAAGTTCTAAATCATTAGCTTGAGAGTAGCCACAACATCTAATAGTTATTTAAAATAAAGTTTTCTTTAAATAACTACATAAGAAAAATGACATTAATATGAAATTATTTGTGATATGCAATAATTTTTTGCTTACATGTTAAATGTCATTATTAAAGTCTTAAATCATTAGCTTGAGAATAGCCACAATATCTTAAGTTAATTGATTTAGATAAAATTATTAGTTATTTAAAATAAAGTTTTTCTTTAAATAACTACATACGAAAAATGACATCAATAAAGAATTATTTTATAAAATTGATTACTTGGCCCCACATGGAGGTAATTAATTTTGTAAAGTGATTAAAGCGATAAAACAAGATTCCATCGACAGTATTTTTTTCCTAGGCCCACAAGTATGGATTATTTAATTTTGGCGTTTTAGTTATTGTTTTATCATAAAATTATGTAAATTCATATGCAGAATGCATCTCTGTCCACAGGAAAGTTTGAATTTACTGTTTGAATATAAAGGTGATATATTCAAAATAAAGGATTATTTTCACAGCATGATTGTGTTATTGGGTTTTGCAGTTATTTCTACTAGTTTGAAAAATTAGGCTGCTATAAGTTAAATTTACTTGGTGATGAAATTACTCTTATTGAAAGGAAAAAATTGAGCTATTTTTTGGGTGTAAAGACATTGACTTGGCGCTTAGGAGGACAAACATGTCCTCAACGAATCAAGTGCGCAAAGGGAAAAGATTTGCATGTACAGTAGGATAAATCTAACCATTTAAGTATGATGTACATCAAATCCTATATCAGTTAGTCCATTTCGGGTTCCACCCCAAATTGTGACAATGTCAAGGATTACTTGAAAGCCATTAAAGACCTGTTTGTAAAATCTAATAAGGTTTTGGCTACTACCTTGATAAAAAAGCTTTCAGGAATAAAGAATAACAGTTCTAAAAATGTGCGTGGGCACATTATGAGATTAGAGAGACATTGTTGCTCAACTTAAGTCTTTAGAATTGAGTTATCTGAGTCATTTCTTATCACTTTTATATTCAACTCTCTTCCTAATGAGTATAAACCAGTCAAAACACACATAAAGTAAAACGATCTATCAATGAACTCTTAACTATGTGTGTTCAAAAGAAAGAGAGATTGAAGGATGAGAAACTAGATACAGCAGTGACTCATGGTAAAAGGGGTGATAAGAAGGGCAAATGTGTTCTAAATGTAAAGAAGGAAGGAAAAACGCCAATAAAGAAAAATAACGTCAAATCCTTCTTTTGTAGAAAAATTTAGAATACATAAAGAAATATTGCCTAAAGTATAAAAAGAAACTCGAAACGAAAGATAAACTCATTTCTTGTGTATGTGATGAATATCTTTTGATGATGTTCCTCATAATGCATGGTGGTCAGACTCTGGATCAACGAATCATATTTCTACTACCATGTAAGGTTTCATAAAGCTAACGAAACCGAAAGAAAGTAGGAGAAACATCTACTCCAGAAATCAATTACCTTCACAAGTGGAAGGAATAAGGACTACCAGGATCATTTTGAAATTAGAATCTATTTTAAATCTTGAAGAAATTTCTTATGCTTTATCTTTTCCAAGAAATTTGGTTTCCATTTCTAAGTTAGACAGATTAATTTTGAGCTTAAGTTAATTTATTATTTTTTTAAATTTCAAAGGATAATGTTTTTATTGGTTTTTATCGTTTAATTGGTTGTTTATACAAAATTGATTTGGAACTTGATTATGAGAATAGTTTGTTAACTATGCATACAATTTCTGACAGCAAAAGATGTGTTACAAATGAAAACTCCTTTAAGTTGTGGGATAAAATATTGTTTCATATCTTCATATAAAAAATTAGGAGATTGATAAATGATGGAGTCCTTAAAACTTTTGATTTTATTAATTTTGACACTAGTGTTAGTTGCATTGAGAAAAACAAACTAACAAGTCCATAAAAGGAGTTAAAAGAAACACTGAAATTTAAGAGATCATACACCTTCTCCTAAGTTTTTGGGATGATGCCTTACAAAATGCAATTTATGTCTTAAATAAAGTTCCAACTAAATTATTTTCTGAAACTTCTATTGAATTATGGAATAGTTGAAAATCTAGATTAAGACATTTACGTATTAAGGTTTGTCTAGTTAAAGTGAAGGTCTATGACCCAAACATAAGAAAATTGAATCTAAGAACAGTTAGCAATTATAGGCTATACAGTTAACTCAAGAGGTATAGGTTTCACTGTCCCTCACATTAATCTAGATTTGTTAAAGCAAGAAATGCTAAGTTTGTGGATCATAAGTCCAGTGGGAGAAACTTTCCTCGTAATGTTGATATTGAGGAAGAAATTAAAGTGGATGAATCTCTTGTAAAGGACTTGATTGTTTTTCAAAACAAACCTACAAAATTAACTAGAGAACAATCAAATCAAGAACAACTTTTACAAGAGAACAACAATCTCACTGATAATACTGCTAAAAAATGTACAAAATGTACAAGAGATAGTGGATTAAGAAGATCCAATAGGACAAGAAAATCAATTATTTCTATGACTTTGTTTTACACCTACAAGAGTCTCATTTTAGTATTGGACCTAAAGATGATCTCGTTTTCACAAGCCATGAGTAGTGAAATTCTACACTCTAGCATAAAGCTATGATAGAAAAGATGAAATCAATGGCTAATAATCCAATCTAGAAACTCGTTGAATTACCATCCGGTAATGTTGAACGATATAAGGTTAGATTTGTAGCCAAAGGTTTCACTCGAAAAAAAGGTATTGACTAGCATAAAACCTTTTCTCCAGTTTCTAGGAAGGATTATTTTGAATTATCATAGGTCTTGTAGCTCATTTTGATTTAGAGTCACATCAAATGGATGTGAAAACAATTTTCTTAAATGGAGATCTTGAAAAAGAGGTATACATGATTCAACCTCAAGGTTTCTTTGAGAATAGTAATTTTGTTTGCAAATTGAAGAAATCAATATATGGACTAAAACAAGCATCCCGTCAATTGGTATAAGAAGTTTCACAATGTTGTGATTATATTTGGTTTCACTGAAAATGTTGTTGATCCTTGTATATACCTTAAGGTCAATGGGAGTAAGTTCATATTTTTAGTCTTATATGTTGATGTTAATGTCCTTTGCAAACAGTAATTTAGCTTTGTCTCTTTCACAAAACTTTGGTATGAAAGATTTGGTTGAAGCCTCTTATGTCATAGACATAGAGATTCATAGAGATAGGTCTGAAAAGATATTAAGTCTATCTCAAGAAGCCTATATCAGAAGGGTTTTGGAAATATTTAGGATGCAAAGCTATTCACCTATAGTGGCACCAGTTGTGAAAGGGGATAAAATCAGTTTAAGTTAATCTCCCCAAAATAATTTGAAAAAGGAGTAGATTAAAGGCATTACATATGCATCAATTGTTGGTAGCCTTATGTATGGTCAAGTTTGTATAAGACTTGACATAAGGTTTGTAGTAGGAATACTTGACATATATTAAAGTAATCATGGCCTTGATCATCTGAAATCTGCCACAAGAATTATGCTATGAAGCAATATCATATGTATTAAGGTTGAGATATATTATATCTGGTTTGAGAGTTGTCAATATCATTGCAAAGCCATTAAGTGTTTATTATGACAACTCTTCTACAATATTATTTTATAAGAATGATAGAAGTTAAAATCACAGCAAACGCAACGATATAAAGTATTTTGCTGTTAAAGATCATGTAAAGAAATAAGAAGTGGATATTCAACACATTAGAACAAACTTGATGGTTGCAGATCCCATGACTAAAGCATTGTCGACAAAACAGTTTATTATAATGTGGATCATATAGGACTAAGTAATGTCTGTTAAAGTGTTGTTTGACTTCTTTTAACATACTTAATTTTTTTATTTTCACATCTGAGAATTTATGAACATGTTTCAGTTTGTGCACATAAAATTCACATGTTTGTTTAGACCTTGAATGATTACAGAAAATTCATTCATAGAATATTATCTCATAAAGTGTTCTTTTAAAGAGGATCGTGCATTGTAATAAATGAAAGGAAATATTTGGATTAGAATGCTATCGCCATGATTCGTGTTATGTGAATCTTTAATTGAGTGGGAGTTGGACTAGAGTAACTTATGACCATATTAAGTTTGGATTTAAATATCACCTAGTCAAGTTTTTGATTTTATCATATGGTCCAAGTTGGAGAATCTTAGATAATAATATGGCACATATGATAATTTGATAAGCCAAGATAATTATTTAATTATCTTGATAATTATTTAGGTGATATTATCTAAGTAAATCCCATTCGAGTTAAACTATTATTGTGATAAGAGTTAAAGATAACTACTCTATCTGAGTAAGTGATTAGGATAAGGATTCTTTGATTGTAAGATTTAACTCTAATCAGTTATCAGGTATGGATCCTAGTCTAGTCTATATACTGCCTGTGAAACCATTTCAGGGTAACTACAGAAAACAAAAATAGACTAGAAGACACATATCAAGTGAGTCTATGTGAATGAAGCATGATCGCATCTTTTTATCAACAATGGCTGGAGGTACGCTAATAAAGAAATTTTCTAATTCTTACACAAACGAGATAGACAGATTTCTTAGAAAAGTTTATTTATATATAATCTCAATGACTTTATCAAGTCATAAACTCGATGTTAACAATCTTCAGGACCAAGTCCATTACTATGTTGTCTATTATTTTTTAATACATTCATTATTAACATTTATATGTATAAAATCCACTCATTAATGGTGAAAGTCATACTTGTAATAATGATTAAAAATATATTAAAAAGTAATGGACTGAAACGATAATAAAAGGGAAGACGGATCGAATTCGGACGCCTTAAACTGATGTAGAATTAAGAACAAGGAGGCATATAAGAAGGTGGTGGACGCATGCTTGTTTCGTTGGTGCCTCCATCCTTCACTATGACAGCAGTGCTCATTCCCCAACTTGTATGTCGCTCGAAATGGCAGTGCATAAACCAAACCCCTGATTCATAAAGGAAAAACAAATAAACATTGGGTAATTAGTTCATAAATCCAATATGTTATGCATGTATAATTAGGAACATATATATAAGAGAAGAAATATACCAGGATTATCAGCTTTGAATCTAATGGCAGACCATCCTTTTCTAGGCACAGCAATGGTGTTAACCTCCGGTGGATCAACCAAATTAAACCTGGCAGGGTCAGTGCCATTGTGAAAATCAGCTGAACCTGTTCCAACCAAATAAAAGCTGTAGCCATGGAGATGCATGGGATGATTCTGCGTGGCTCCTATATTCGTCCCTTGGAACACAATTTCAACTTCGTCACCATAATTCAATGTTATCACCCGTGTTCCTTCGTTTGTATACGCAGACATGTTGGCCACTGTTGTGTAATTAAAAGGAGTAGGAGGCTTGTTTGGGAGCTCATCAGCAATATGGCTCACATTATAGTTATTGTCGTAATATTCTTGTAGCAGAGCGGTTGATGGCATCACAAAGCTGTAGTTATTCAAGCTCGATGCCAATTTATTGTTGCCATCAACTGTACAACCTGTTGAATTGGGGCAAGCGAATAGATTCACAGATACTGTCATGAAGATTTGTCTAGTGATGTTTCTTGGGACATCGATCGGGTGATCTGAATCTGCTAAACTCTTCAATCGAACAACAAAGAGTTGAGCCGATATTGAGTCACTAATATTAGGAAATGTTGGTGTAGGAATTGGGCTTGGAATCGTATAATTTCCACTATATTTGAGAAGTGCCCTAGAGGTGGTGTTGTCATATGAAGAATCAGTATCAAGAAACGGAGTAAGAACCATGTAGTAGTAACTTGGTGATTGATTTGCAGTAACCAAAACGTCCATTGTTTGGCCTGGGGTGATGAACAAATAATCAGTAGAAAAGGGTTTGACATATGCTCCATCCGACCCAACAACGGTCATGTTGTGGCTTGCAATCGCGAAGAACATTTCTTCATTCATGATTGAGTTGACAATGCGGAGGAGATAAGTCTTTCCCGTCTCAACCAACAAACTGTACATTGTTTCTGTAAACCAGATATATATAAATATCATATTGGCATTAATAATTTGAGGCAAATTCAGATTTTTAAAACTAAAGGATGCTATCCCTGCATCAAGTTGAACGTTAGGTAGTGCCTTTATAAACTTTGAATTAACTTCTATAAATCAAAATCTTGATCGGATAAAGCAGATAATTACAATTATGAATCTAGCTTGACAAAATGGTTGTTGGACTCTAAATTACCAGCCCTGGAGATGTTAGAAGTATCTTACCCACAATACAATACAATACATAAACCTGCTAAAGCTATGTTATTCGGATTCGGATGTGAGTGCCGGATATAGATATGTGATGGACACGATATTCAATTTTTTTTAAGTTTTTCATGTATTAGGAGGATCCTTGAAAGATCATATCTTCATACCCATGTTGGAATATGTGTCGGACACGAGTGTCGAACACCGATACTTCAAGAAAAATAAAAAGTACTGTTTGATAAACTAAAAAAAATTAAGTGCTAAAAAATAAGTACTAAATTTGTATTATAAAAACTATTTGATATGTTATTGAAAATTAAGTATTGAATATAATAATATTGTTTGATAACTATAAATGTGAATTTTGAAAATTATTAATTTCACAATTTTAATTTTATTAATATAATATTTTATTTCATTCTGGATAAAAATTAAAAGCATAATTTAAATATTTTATCTTTTGTAACAAAAAAGTAGATAATTTAGTTTAAATATAATTTTCTTTTTAAAAAATAAAATTGACTTAACATATTTTACATTAAATGATGGATAACTCTTTACCTACTTATCTCATTCAACACTTTTTTGTTGAAAATTTTACGCTATGTTTGGATAGATGTTAATAAAGGAAAGGAAAAGAAAAGAAAGGAAGTATTTTTAAAGGAAAGGAAATGATTCATCTTTTACTTGTTTGAATAATTAAAATATATTGAAAAAAATAAAGGAAAGGAATGTTAGCATTGATCGTTTGATTAAAGGGTAATAAAAAAAATATATACATTATAATATACATTTTTAATTATGCCATTTTTTTAATTAACATAATAATATAAATATTTCACATCAAATTATAAAAATTAAAATAAAAAATATATAAAAAAAATATGATTGTAATATAAAAAAAAATAAAAGTAAAAAAATTTTGCTACCATTTTCAATGTCAATTACGTGAAATATATAAATTTAAAAATGAAAAAGTAATTTAATAAATGTAAAATGAGTAATATGGATATTTTATATTTTTTAAAAAGAAAATTGCTTTCCTTACTCTTTCATTTTCTCCAATTTGAGATAATTGAACAGTTAAATATTTGAGGGAAAATGAGAGATGGTCAACTTTTCTCACTTTCCTTTATTAAATTTATTTTATCAAAAAAAAAAAAAACAAACAAAAAGTAAGCTGATTTTTTCTTTATTCAAAAGCATAAGACTTGAGAGTGTCATCGCCAACCACCCTTTAGCTTTGCAATAACCAGCCATTTGTGGTTGGTTCAGTCTACATAGACCAAATATCTCTTTGTTCCTCCCCTAATTCGCCATTATCTTAGATTAGTGCCATGTTTAAGGCTATGAGGACTCAAAAGCATAGATAATCCTGAAAGGAAAATTAAGGAATCATTGGTTTGTTTTTGATTTTATACCATTAGAGCAGTCGTACAAGTCCCCAGGTTCACCGTTGATGGTGTAAGCATCTGAAACGTCTGGATCACCGCCGGTTGCGATAGATTCCTTTAATACATCCATTACATCTGATTTGTACCATGAGGCTGCCACCAAAACAACAGGTGTTGATTAACAGTTGTAACATTCACCAAAGCTGTCAAAAACAGAATTGAATGGCAGAAAACTTTTGATATACATAAATTTATCAGCAATACTGGTTCACCTACAGAATACAATTGTTTGGTCTCCGTCAGGCTCATCGAATGGATAACTGGTTCCGTTGGCCGGCAAAACTTTGATGGAACCATGAACCGTGGTGCGCGACCAGTCACTATGGGCATGCCACCACACTGTTCCTTCCTCTGTAGACAGATTGATCTCCTGTGTGAAATTTCCTCCTGACTTAATTGGGCATTGTGTGATGTACTCTGGACCATCGGACCATGGATTCCTCGGCTGTCTAACTCCATGCCTGCAATTATCGAAAATTTTCTTTATCTGGTTTGCTTTTCTTTTAATCCAACCAAACAACATTAGTTTTCCTAGAAAATAATCTTCAAGAATATACCAATGAATAGTGATTCCATATGGGCCGTCATTTTGGACGGTGACAAATACAGTATCACCTTTCTTAGCAAGAATCTCTGGCCCTGGAAAACTGTCATTCACAGTAAGAACTGTGGATGTGGTACATAGCTTTGTAAAATTAGTCTGCTTCACCTGCAAATATATATTATTAAACCCAACAATTTTATTAGTTTCTACGACTTTTGCTATGATCCAAACGTGACGAAGAACACTAGACTAGCATATTGTGTAGCTATATACTTACAACCCAGTAATAGTTATGAACATCAGCCTGAGCCTTGCTGAAAAGCAGAGCACTAAGGAAAATAAACCCTAAAACCCCAGAGATTAAACCCATCTTTGGTTTCAGTATTTGAAACACTTGTCTCTCTCAAACAAATGAAAACTCTCCACCCTGATTGATGTTGGTCGCCAACTCAAGTGTATGAGGTATTTATAGACAAAGCTTGAGCTGGTTAATGCTTATTATGGTTTGTTTATAATTGGGGTTGAGGAAACACAACAGAAGATTACATCTTCAAAACAAAAATCATGGAAAACATGGCATCTATGATACTATTATAAGACAAAAACTTGATATGAGAAAAATAATTAAAACATAATATTAAATATGAATATGATACGAAAACACAAATATATTAAAATTTATATAATATAAATTATTAACGTTTCAAATTTATATAAATCGATAACATTTTAAATACGATATGAAAACTAATACAAAATATATATGAGTATGGATTTAAATAACGATCGCAATGCAGCAATACAATTATTATTTTGTGATTTTGATTTTTTTCGTCATTTATATTCACCGTCGATATTTATTATAATTGATTATGACACTGTTCATTAAATTTGCAACACAATAAACGTGATACAATTACAATTTAAATCCATTGATATGAATACAGGAATGGGCGAATGGCCATGTTTGGCTCCACGTTGTGCAACGCCACATATGGCCATGTTTAGCTCCACGTTGTGCAACGTCATTTATGTATTTTGTTTTATTTATTTACATATATATTTTTTATTTTTTAAAATTTTGAATAAATAAATTGTTTAACCTCTCAAGTTAGGACATAATGTGGTACGTCACAAGAGTTTTGTAACGTCAATAAAATTTCATTGATATAATAATTAGATTTGAAATCAAAATTACTTACATAAAGACAAATTAACATATACTAAAAATATGCAAATTCATTATGTGCTTGAAATTTTTTCTATATGAACAGAAAAAATTCTAAAAGAAATGTTACTTATGGATAGTTAATCAAATATAAGTGAGTAATTTTTTTAAAAATAATTTTTTTTTCAAAATACATTATATAAAAATTAAAAAAAATATGAATATTCTTTTTTAATTTTTTAATATTAAAATTTTAATTTATTTTTTAATTTTTAAAATTATGTTGATATAACGAATTTCAAGAATAGATTTAGTTTCATTTAACTCGTGATATCAAACTCAATCACATATTTTATAACCGATACATCCATTGTATGAGTGAAAAAAATGATAATTTAAAATAATTTATTTTGAAAGTGAATAATATTAAAGAAAAGAAATGGATAGTTACCTTTTAAGTTTAAATATAAAATTAACTCTTATATTATATTATTTTTCTCATTTTGATACCTAAACAATTTTAATTCTTAACCGGATAATTGTATTATATTTTTATCAAACAAGTTGATATTTTACATCAATATCATTAATTAAATGAGTGATATGATAATAACATTCAATAAAATTGTGACACGTATCACATCAATGTCAGTCATGTTTTTATTCAAAAAATTCAAAAAAATTTAAAAACCTACCCCAAAAGTGAGCATACCTCCCAACTCCCAAGTTTGCTTCGCTTCTGAAAGTTTTTTGAGCTTAGCTTCATTGTTGCCTCGAATTGCATCATCAGATAGCGAAAATTCATCATCCTCAAGGGTAACATTGCGAGCACCAAACACAATTTCTGCCAAATCCCTACGTTTTTGCTTAAGCTTTTGTCGTTGCCTTACATAGGAGTTGATGAATTTCTGGATATGGAGGAATTCAAAGCTGGCTGGGTTTTGCGGAATTGGTAGAAATTTCTACCTGAGGTTCCCTTTTGGGTTTCTCAATAGGCTCCCAATTAGTAAAATTAGTGTTTAAATTATCGCGTTATTTTAATTTTATTATTATTGATAATATATTGAATACGATTATAATATCCAAAAAAATATATGAATTTAGAATTAAAATTAAATTATTATGATAAATTATGAAAAATATCATAAGTTGATGACAATTTCTAAAATAAGGTTTAGTTATAAAATAATACAAATACAATACGTATAACGAATCAATTCTTATATGTATATGTAAATGTAAGAAAATTAAAATGAATATTAAAATTTAATTCATTTATATTATATTGAAATTCATTATTTCTATTTATATTGAGAAATAAAAAATAAAAAAATATAAATCTAATAACTATCGTATAATAACTCATAACTTATAACATCATTTATTATTTTACTATTTAATCACCATAATATTTTTTCTTTTGATTCAACATCAAAAGTTTAAAAAATAATTTACTTACATTAACAATCTCATATTATTATTTAATATTTTAATTTTTACCAATAATTTATGAATACAATAATTTTTTATTCAATAATATAAAAAAAAAATAATATGACTTTAAATTTTAAAAAGAAATAAAGAACCAATCATTATACAACACATGACACAAAATTAGGAGTTATTTGAATAGTATCACATACGAATAGACCTTGTAGACACCTAATTTTGTCCGGACCACTAAACAGGTATGTTTTCTTCCCATATTGATGTTCCTGAGTGTAAAAAGACTGTTTTCATCCTGCAGGTGGTACTCCGAGACTTAGTTTAAGAGGGCGAGCACAAAAGTCAAACTTGAAAAAAAGTCAACCCCGAAAAAGTCAACCCCGAAAAAGTCAAACCCAGAAAGTCAACTACTGAAAAAGTCAACCCACTTTCAAAATCAAGATTTTAAGTTCAATTGAAAAATGGTGAAAGAATTTTGATAATCCGAGGTCTACATTGAAAGATATGGAGTTCGAAAGTTGGGATTTGGAGATTCAGTAGAAAGGAAACCCTAATCCGAGAAATTTCGGGAAAAGTGCTTAAACGATCAAACTGGTCGAAATTGAAGGTTCCAAATGAAAGATAAGCACTGACTACGGGTAATGGAGAAGTCACTTGCAAGAAAAACCGAAAAAAGTCAATCCGGGAGAAAACCGAGAATTAGGGTTTTTAGTGGATTTCGGTGAAATCGGGAAGAATCACAGAAATGGCCCGACTTGGTAAGACCAAAGCCCCCAATGGATGAGGAATGATTAAAAAGGATGGCCCAAGGCTCAGATTGAAGAAAATCTGAAAATCGGACTTGTTTTGAGCAAAACCGGGTTTCGAAGGTTAAAGGGCAAAATTGGAAAAATTTGGGAAAAATAGCAAATGGACTCCGAAAATTATGAAAAAATTTTCAATCTCATTCTTAAATCATTTGAAAGAGATTGGCGAAAGAAAATCTTGATTCCGAGTTCGTTTGCAAAATGGCCAAATCCCGGGCTTCTTATGTAGTAATTCAAAAAGAAAAATCCCGGAAAAATAGCAAATGGACTCCAAAAATTATGAAATTTGGCAAATCTCATTTTTAATTTATTTTGAAGAGATTGGCGAAAAAAAATCTTGATTCCGAGTTCGTTTGCAAAATGGCCAAATCCCGGGCCTCCTATGCAGTAATTCAAGCCGATAAATCCCGAAAAAATACCAAATGAGCTCCAAAAATTATTGAAACTTCCAGATCACACTTTTTAATTATTTTGAAGATATTGGTGAAGAAAAATCTTGATTTGGAGCTCGTTTAAAAAATGGTAAAATGTAGGGGCATAAAAGGGCATTTTTGGGAAGAAAAAATCCAAATAAATAGCAAACGGACTCGGATAATTTTGAAAACTTCCAGAACTCAATATTTTATTATTTTGGAAGTATTAAAAAAAGAAAAATTGAATTTGGAGTCCGTTTGATATTTACTTGCATCCGGGGGACAAAATGGTCATTTCACCCAAGCAACCGAAAAGGGCTTTTTTTGGGCCTTTCAAAAAATCAGAGCTGGGCTGGAAAAGAGAAGTGCTGGGCCTGCCCAAGCCCAAAGTAAGGAGGAAGCTTATGATTTTTTTTCAATCAAGTGGTTAAAAATCAAGAGTTAGTTAGAGATTTTTTGATCAAGCCATTTTTGAGCCTAAGTCCCAATCCCACATCCCTTTGTAATGTCAAGCCAAGGAGGTGCTCACCTTATAAATAAGGGGTCTTGGCCTTTGGTTGAAATCACCCATCACCCCTTGTGAGAGATAGTTTATACACTTGTATTAGGACTATCCGGGTGGTGAGTCATAGTGTTTTTGTTGAGAAGGTTTATAGCTTAATCCGTTCAAAAGCTATAAACCTTAATCCGTTCAAAAGCTACTTGTGAGAAGGTTTATAGCTTAATCCGTTCAAAAGCTACTTGAGGTAGGCAGATTTTGTTTTTTCTTTTCCATTTTGGCTGATTTCTCTTAGTTTTTCTTAGTTTTTATCTTCTTGGTTGAGAGCAAAAAAAGAAAAGTTTAGAAAAAAAGGAAAGTTTGAAGAGAAAAGCTTGAAATATTAGCTTCTTGAGGTTGCTCTTGAGCACCAACTCTTGCACTTTCATTTTCTATTCTTATTTTTTGCTATTTTAATCTCTACTTGGTGAGTTTTCATTTTAAAATAATGTTTCTTGTTCTTCCTTCATTTCCTTTCTTAAGTATATTTTTTTTTTTACATTTTGTTTTTACAATAAACTCACCATGGCCAAATGGCCTACATTATTTATTTTAAGTTGTTGTTTCGATTCATTTTACCATATTGTTTATGCTATTTTCTTTGTTTTTGATGTTTTAAATGTTATGTTATTTCATGTTCTTGAGTTATATTTTAATTTGGTTGCTTTGTTTGTTGCCATTTATGTCTTAGATATCATGTTTTTGCATTTTTAATTTTCTGTTTTCATGTTGTTTAAATTTGAGCATGTTTCAAAGTTAGCATATTAAGTGTTTGTGAAAATGCTTGTGTGATTCTTTGCATGATTCTTGTTTTATATCTTAGTTGAGCATGTTTTAGATTTAGCATATGCTTGTGTGATTTTTGTGTTATGACTTAGTTTTTCATGCTAGTATGCCAAGTGTTTGAGAAAATGCCATGCTTGTTGGAGCTTGAGGCCATTTGGCTACTCCATGTGTTTTGCATTGTGTGTTGCATTTTTTGTCATGCTAGTTATTAGGTTTTTGCATTTGCATGATATTTGGTTGGATTTTTGAATTAAGCATGCCTTGTGTTTGTGAAAATGCCATGCATGTCTTAGGTATAGGTTGCATTTATTGCCATGCAAGTTCATATTAGGTCTAGGCCATATTATTTATGTCATGCATTTTTCTTACATTTAGGTTTAGATCCATGCATTTCATGCATTATGTTTGTTGCATTGTTTCATGCATTTCATGACCATGCCACTTGAATAATGACTTGAGCCAATTAATGGTTCAAGGTCATGCTCTCTTGAGCACACATGTGGAAAATTAAGTTTGTCAAATTGATTATTCTACCTTTGTGATTTTTTTTACTTAGCCAATTTTTATCTAACTTTCAAAAAGTCCTAGCTACTGTTTTCAAGTCATTCTATGAGTTTCAAATATTTTTATTTTGATTTTTAAATGATTTTATCAAGGACAAAAAAAAATGTGTTGGCAAAGCAGTTTTGTTTTTTTTTCTCCACCCAAAACTCGTACATCTCCGATTTTTCTGGAAATTCATCTTTGATCAGAAAATTAAGTCGATTTTTTCCCGTATATTTTTACATGTCCTGAGTCTCCAATAATTTTTTCAGAATTTTTGGAATTTTTAAAAATAGTGTAAAAAATCGTGGATTAAAACTGGACAGTGGAGTCATAATTGATTTTAAAGAAAAACAAAGCAGTTTTTTCTCCTCAAAAAAACTCGTACATCTCTGGTTTTTCTGGGAATTCATCTTTGATCAGAAAATTAAGTCGATGTTTTCCCGTGTATTTTTACATGTCCTGAGTCTCCAATAATTTTTTCAGAATTTTTGGAATTTTTAAAATAGGGTAAAAAATCGTGGATTAAAACTGGACAGTGGAGTCAGAATTGATTTTAAAGAAAAACAAAGCAGTTTTTTTCTCCTCAAAAAAACTCGTACATCTCTGGTTTTTCTGGGAATTCATCTTTGATCAGAAAATTAAGTCGATTTTTTCCCGTGTATTTTTACATGTCCTCAGTCTCCAATAATGTTTTCAGAATTTTTGGAATTTTTAAAATAGGGTAAAAAAATCGTGGATTAAAATTGGACAGTGGAGTCAGAATTTATTTTAAAGAAAAACAAAGTAGTTTTTTCTCCTCAAAAAAACTCGTACATCTCTGGTTTTTCTGGGAATTCATCTTTGATCAGAAAATTAAGTCGATTGTGTTCCGTGTATTTTTACATGTCCTGAGTCTCCAATAATTTTTTCAGAATTTTTGGAATTTTTAAAAATAGGGTAAAAAATCGTGGATTAAAACTCGACAGTGGAGTCAGAATTGAATTTAAAGAAAAACCAATTTTCTGTTTTGGTTAATTTACTTAGAGTGGGCTGATTAGGAGGGTTAGCTACTGACTTAGGGTAATTTCTAAGCCTTTTTAAACTCTAAAAATGGTTTTTCAAGTCCCGAGTTAAGGGTAGTCAAGTCCGGATTTTTAAACTTAGGAAATTAGAGCCATTTTAAAGAAATTAGCCCAGTTTTTATTTTTAATTCAAGCTTTTCAAAATTGTTTTCAAACAATCACAAAGTATTTTGGTTTTAGAATATTAATTTGACATATTTTCCTAAGTTAGCCGGATATCTTTTTAGATATACGGGTTTCCTTATTTAAAGGAAAAAATACATTTCATGCATTGCATTTTTATATTCATGCATTTTATATAATATGTGATTCTTGCCATAATAATTTCTATGTGTCATGACATTTAGGTTGCATTATATTATTTAGATTTTGCTATGTCATTTTATTTATGTCATGCCTATACATATTCATTTCTTTTAAATGTTTTCAAAAAAGATAATGGTTTTCAATAAAAATAAAGATATTCCCGAGTTAAAATAATTCATGAGTTCTCTACCGGGTTTGCTGGAGGGAATATCATCAATTATTATTAATAAAGGAATATCTTTCTTTCAAAAAAAAGAGAATGATTCGGAAAGTTTTACAAAACTAATAAAAATTTCTATATTTTGCCACGTTTGTTGGGGAATATAGGAAAATTTTGAATTTATAAATTCCGAATCATTTTCAATAAAAAATGGAATTTTTTTTTTTTTAAATTGGGAATTAATTTGAAATACTAAATTTAAAACCAACTTTTACCGAGACTTGAGATAACACACGATTAATAAGGTACCGATTTATACGGGCGTTGTGGGGGTGCTAATCCTTCCCCGCACGTAACCGACTCCCGAACCCGCTTCTTTGATTTCTCTGGTTTAAAACGCAGACTCGAAATTGGTTTTTAAAATGTTTTAATTAATTTTTAAAATATTTTATAAAACCGGTTTTAATAGGTGGCCGATCACACCTAGCTAAAAAAAGATTGGTGGCGACTCCATGTCTTTTTTAAGGTCATTTTCAAAACCTTCATTTTTTAGAGGAATTAAGTCGACTTTTCCTCGATTTTTTTTAATGTCACGCCTAACGAATAATAAAGGCTTGCGATGAGACTTCGTCGTTATTTTTTTTAGGTTGCGACAGCTTGGCGACTCCACTGGGGATATATTAGAGAGTCAGGCCTAGAATTAGTCGTGTGTTATCAAAGTCTCGGTTTTGTTGGTTTAATTGGTATTTAATTTTAATTCCCACATTTTTTTAATAAAGAGAATTTTGAAAATAATAAAATGTTTTTAAATATGTTCATACTCATGTGCATGCATTTTATTTTTGTTCTCTAGTTATTTAAGGTTGTATATTATAATTGCTTGTCGGTTAATGCGTTACACTATTCTTGAATGTTTTAATTGCTAGGGCATTTAGAATAAGGTTTGTAGAATAGGTAGTGAAAGGTTTGTTATACCTCCACACACACTGTATTTGCATTTGCATAACATGGATCCTCTACCCGGATTCCGTCCTTTTAAGTGGAAGTAAAGTAACTACGCCTTCGTGATGATCCTCTGTATGGGCTAGTGAAACACTTTCGGAGTATAAAGTACCTAAAGCCTTCGTGATGATCCTCCGCATGGGCATAGGAAAATATACTCTAACGAATTGAACCCGCTTTTATCGGGGTGCCTTACTAGCCTTCACCGGCGACAGTGAGGAACAATTCGGGGCCTTAGAACCGATTCACCGTCATATAGTGAACATAGGCGAAGCCATGCCGGATTTCCTTTAGATATACCGAAAATAGGAACACATGGAGGGACATTTCTAAACTTTTTGTTACCTATTTTACACTCCGAATAAGTGTGGTAGATCGGGCAACGATGTACGTACATCGCCCGTAATAAATGTGATACTCCGCCTCGAAGGCATCGTGATGCCTAAGTAAGCAGATATTGTTGGGGCAAATGTTCATTAGCTGTTTTAAAAAAAAAAAAACATTTTTCAAGCATTTTTGCATGTTGCACATTTCATGCATGTGTGAATGGAGCATGTACATTTTTGGTTGTATTATTGATCTCATTCTTTGCAATAAACAGTTGGTAATTTCAATTGATGATTTCATAAAACCGGTAGTGTCACATGAAAATTTGCATATGGTACCATAGTGGGATCCACCCTGAAATTCTTTTGAAAATAATGTGATTGGTTTTTCATAAAAAAAAAAAACACAAAAAAAAAACGTGTTAAAAAAAAAAATCATAAATTTGGAGGCAAATCTTGCATAATGAGATTTTTGAATAATCAAGATTTAGGTCCCACCAATTTCGTGTAATCATTGATTTCTTTGTATATACCTTTGTGTTAATTCATTTATTTTTGCATGTATCATTTTGACATCATGTTATAGTCACAGCATGCATGGTCATTCATTGTAAGATACGTTTATGACATGCACAGTCATTATCTGTATATACCTGGCATTAGATTGCATCCATAGCATACATAGTCATCATAATTTCTCTGTATATGTTCATGCATTAATCATCAGTTTATTCATGCACATAGGAATAGAGCATGTACATTCATAATTGTATTCTTAATCTCATGACATTTTCATTTGCATGAAAGGGATTCGAGATATGAGGAATGAATCGGAGGAACGATTGGGTGCTTTGGAACGCAATCAAGAGGAATATGGACATGAAATCCGAGAGGTGAAGGAACAACTTGCCAAATTGCTGAAAATGGTTGAGGATATGGGTAACAGTAAAGGTGAACTTTCTCAGGGCTTCGCATCATCTTCGGATCAACCAAAACCATTAGGCCCAGAACACATAATCCTTGCTGGATCCTGCACTTGTCAATGCCACAAAGGTTGCAATCCTGATGAAATTATGGACAAAATCGTGAAAATGATTAAACCTGAGAGCCTGATACCAAAGATAGAAACCTTGGATCCTGTACCATACCTGCAAACTGTTCGAGGTCCAAGCCAGTATTCCCACCCTACCATGGTCCAATCGTCCATTAGGATGACCACTACGGGATTCCTGAATCCCACTCCATCACCAACAACTACCAGTTCATACTATTTCCCTCATCAATCACCTTATCCAGCATCTGGGATAGGAACCTCGAGCTATGTACAACCTCCAAAGGCCCCGTGTCCAAATCCATACCCTTACCATGCTGTTTCGCCACATCTCCATATAAACACTCCGGTTCGGACCTTAGTGCCACCACCAAATGCCCCAACTCCTAGGCCATGTGTAACTAAGAAACTACCCCAGGATAAGACCCAAATGCCTTTTGATCCCATTCCAATCAGCTACCAAGAGCTCCTCCCTATACTGATCCAAAATCACATGGTTGCCTATGTCCCATTGAAACCCCTGTTACCACCATATCCAAGGTGGTATAACCAAATGCAAAATGTGATTATCATTGTGGAATTGTTGGCCATAACATTGAAGACTGTATGGCATTCAAAAAGAAAGTGCAAACTCTTATAAATGCCAAGTGGTTGGATCCCACGACACTGATTGATAGAGGACTGGGAAAGCGTCATTAGGATTGGGAGATTTACATCATTGAGGTGGAAAGACTTCGGTCTTATATGATGTAATAGGATTTCACTTTTTCAGTAGCCGGCTCTTATAGCCTTAGGATGTTAGGAAGAATAAAGTGTTTGTAAGGACAGTCTTAACCACTATTCAAATTTTGTAAAACATGGTTTATACCATTGTGAATGTTGATGTGGGAATGAATTGATTATGTTTCAAATTAATGAGAGGTTGATGATTAAGTTCCTCCGATTCTTATTTCCTCCGTGATATCTCCCCCTTTGCATTTTGCATCCCATCAATTATTTGTCAGGTTGCATTCATGCATTCATAATCAGCATGATTTTTCTGTATATATCTATGCATTAATTTGCTTATTACATACATCATGATTAGCATTAGGTCACATTCATGACACACATGGTTAGTATGATTTTCTTTGTATATACTCTGTATCAATCATTCATTGTTTGCATGTATCATAATTGACACCATGTTGCATTCATAGAACATATGAACATTCATTGGGAAATATGCTGAAATGCACATGATCAGTCATTGCATATATCCATGTGTTGATTTGTTTATTCTTTGTTTGCAACATGTTGGCATTGTGATTGCATTTATTACATATATGGTCAGCATGTTTCCATTATACATGTCCATACATCATATTGTTTAGGCTTCACATGCATCAAATTGCATTCATGGCTCATTCATCATGACATACATTTGGGGGAAATAGAATAGAAGTTGGCTTGGCTTTAGGAGTCTTTGAAAGAATTTCCATTTCAAATCAGAAGAAGTACTGAGTACACTTTTAATACAGGCTGGTGCTATGGAGGATGAACATGTTGCCCGACTGGAAAAAATGGAAAGGGAACGAGAACAGCTAGCAAAGTCTCAAGCAGAATCTAAAGGTCAGATGACTAAATTGATGGAGCTGATGTCTGCCGTAATCAAAGGAAAATGATACACCGAAAACGTTATCGCCATAGAAGGGTTAGAGGCACAAAAGGGCCAGGATGAGGTCATAATAAGTGATGCCCAGAACACTGTTAACCTCGTCAATGTCCTAAACTCAGATGATCTAGCTGAACAGGCAAAGTTGAAAAGGGTTGCAATAAATGAGGTTGAGTTGGCAGATTCCCAAGGGAAATATCAGTTGTTAGATGAAAGGCTTCGGGCAATAGAAAGAACAGATGTATTCGGGAGTGTGGAGGCGAAAGAACGATGCTTGGTCCTCGATTTAGTCATTCCTCCTAAGTTCAAGATCCCTAACTTTGTGAAATATGACGGGACGACCGATCCATCAGCCCACATCACTATGTTCTGCCGGAAGATGACAAGTCATATAGGTAATGATAAGCTTTTGATTCACTGTTTTCAGGATAGCCTCAGCGGGTCCGCAATTAGGTGGTATAGTCAGTTGAGCAAGGACCAGATACGCTCTTGGAATGATTTGGCTAGGGCTTTTCTAAACCAGTACAAGCATATGACCGATATGGCGCCTGACCGTCTCACCTTGCAAAATATGAAGAAAAGAGTTACTGAGAGCTTCAAAGAATATGCGCAACGGTGGATGAGCCTGGCCGTCCAAGTACAACCGCCTTTAACTCAGAAGGAAACCACTGTCCTTTTTGTGAATACACTACAGGCCCCATACTACGATAGACTTGTCGGCAACACCACGAAGAATTTTTCGGACATGGTAATTTCAGGGGAGATGATTGAGAATGCTATCAAGGATGGGAAAATTGAAGGAGAAAGAACATCCAATACCAAGAACAAAGGGGCATCTGAAAAGAAAAAGGAAGATACCAAAGTCGTGGAAGACTTTGCCCCATCTCCCCAATTATCCTCATATCAGCCATTTTACTCTACCCTGAATAATGTCTCTCATGGTTTTTGTCCCTACCAACCAATGACTGCAACTACACCAGAATTTACATCTGTCTATCAATCGAACACCCTTGGGAATAATGGAAAGGGGCATAAAAAGCGAAAAAGAAATCCGGTTGACCCGATTCCTATGACATACAGTGAGATACTACCTCAACTCATCCAGAATCACCTTGTGACACCCATGCAAATAGCGCCTCTGAAGCCCCCTTATCCGAGCTGGTATGATGCTAATGAATGTTGTAGGTACCATTCTGGCAATCAAGGTCACTCAACAGAGAACTGTCCCGCTTTGAAGTACAAGGTCAGAGCTCTCATCAAGGCTGGTTCGATAAGTTTTGAAGATGGGGAAGCCAAGTGTCATAAGAAACATTGTGCATGATCATATTAGGTTTTTGACACATGTAGTTCTATACACTGTGATGATGAAAGCACTTGTCTCATGTTAACATCTACATGAATTAAATGAATTTTGAATTTTAAATGCTTTGTGTTTGTTGTCTTTCAACAATAACTTGAATTTGCAAAAACAAGCATTAAGGAATTTTTAGTGATGGATAGTCTCAAGAATATTGATGATCATTGTTACAAATGACCCAATACCTTCTCCATTCTCTTTAGGTTTTCCTAAGCCTAAATCTCTTAAACCAAGAGCACTTGAAAGACCTAATGCTTCAAGGGATATGAATGATTTGACTTCATAGAAGTATTGTCATTACAGAATAAGCAAGGATGTAAATCCTAGTCTAGGCTATGAACAAAGGAATGAACTTTTTGAAATTTTTCGAATTCCTTGAAATTCAAACAAATGAGACATTCTTTCAAGAGTCTAGATTTTGATAATTTGGTGTGTGTCAAGATTGTGCTAAAACCATTCATGACCTTTCCCAATAACCACAAAACACTAATTGCCCAAACATCATGATTGACATCCTGGGGCACAATGATTAAACTAGATTATCCCTTGTCCCAGAGAAAACCCGTTTTTGGGTCATATTTTCCTTGTCTCTTCAAAGAACTCAGATTGGAAACTCAGCCTTTTCAAAATAGACCTAGACTTGCTATGTTCCTCGTTGATACAAATTCTCATTGGTTAATCAAATTGCGGCATCATATATGGAAATGATGGATACATGGTGAATAAGGATGGACTAAACGCATGAATCATTGGGGGCATGCGACGAAAAAAAACAAAAAAGAAAAAAAGAAAAAGAAAAATCGTGATATCATGCATGTGAGAATTCGGATGATTCCAAAGTGCAAAATGAAATTCTGAATATCTATTTCCCCTGGGGATTGCTTTTCAAAGTGAATATTCGTGCTTGACATGAGGAATGGCCATCTTTCATATCCCTTCACACAAAAAAGAAATCATCCATAGTCACCCCTTTTGAGCCAAAAGAATTCTTTCTTGTTTGAACCTTGATCAAGGATCACCCTCTACACTAGGGGGCAAATGCAAGGAAAGATTTTTTTAAAGATCATTGAGAAATGTGTCCTAGCTCAAAGACAGATGCAAAGCAAATGGAGCCCCGAATAAAGACGGGCTCACTCCGTTAAAAAAGAAGGGGGGCAAAATGAAAAAAGAAAAAAAGGAAAAATGTATGAAAGATATAGCCAAAAGCAAAAAAAAAAAAAAAAGCAAAGTCAAAAAGAAAGAAATGTCCAAGAAGGAACAAATGCTTCAAAGAGAATCCTCCTCAAAAAAATAGATCCTTGATCTGATTACCCTCAAACACATATTTTGGGCCTATTTATCCTTTCTTTCTGAACCCTAAGCCATGGCCTACGTTACGTGCTTAAAAGTCCATTTTGATCAAGCATGAATATTTAATTTGAAAGGTTTTTCCTCAGATTTTATCCCATTTCATCGAATTATCATTTCACTAAGGAAGAATTTAGAATTCTCAAGTGTATGGTAAAAATGAAAGAAAAAAAAATGGAAAGAAGGGGACTCTAGGGCGAAAACCCAAACATGGGCGGTCTAGAGTAAGATGAGAATTTTCGATGCCATCTATGATAGTGCCGATGCCACAAAAGAGAAGATCATCATAAAGAAGTGGTCATCGAGGAACATCTAGGAATTCCTGAACCTACCAAATTGTCAGCTTTCATTCTGAGGATTGTCTTCAAAAATTGAAACTTTTTGCCTCCAAAATCAACTTTCCAGTTTAAACATCCCAGCCAATCTTGACGCTTGTCACAATACCTTGATATTGGAAACTAAAATAATGTTGAATTTGTTTGGTTCTCAATGAATTCATGATTTATAAAATCTGTTCCATTTGTGAGCCTAGAAGGGATATACATTTTTGTCATGAAATTTTCCTGGAAAAGCCAGAATCTCGTTATACCAAGCTTTGCCAATCCCAGTTGGAAAAACCCAGATTGATACTTAGAGAAATTTCTAACAATGATCATCAGTCTTCAAAAGATTTATATATCACACATTGTGGGGTTAATATTTTTTGTTCTGAAGTTTTCAAAATAAAAGATTTTTTTGAAATACCCATTTTGATGTTGACATGAGACAAGGATTTTTCTAACCCAAAGGTATAGAACTGCCAGGATAGGTCCTGACTTCCAGATATGAGAAGAAGATATCGAACTCAGTTCAGATCTCTATTGATGAAAGTTTGAAAACTTTTGGGGCAAAGAGAATAGCCAAAATGAATTGAAGAAATACTCTGATTTGAAGAGGAAAAATGAATTTGAAAGGCTAAGCCAAAGTCTAGAAAAACAACCGGGGGCATTTACATCACTCATGAGCACTCATATCTTTATCGAGCTTTTGCATCTGCACAGTGTCGGCAAGCATTTGCATCATTCATGGGTATTTGCATTGGCATTATTCCATAAGCATCTGCATTTTACCTTTACATTTACATTCTTCATGGAATTCGCATTTGTGTCATCTCAAGCAATTGCATCATTTCTAGAATCATTGCATTTTCATGATTGTGTGGTAATTGTAGTTACACCATTCATAAACCAGTTACATGAACACAATTAGTAGGGGCATCTGCATCATGAAACATGGGCATCAATCCAGGCCATTTGCATTTGCACTAAGAAATATTTTACATTTGCACCATGAAGCATGAGCACCTTGTTAAAAGACATGTGCATATGCATCATTTCTCAAAGCTTCTGGTGGGGATATCCAGAATTTTACAGTTTTAAAAGTGAACAAGTCTTCGGTGGTGATAGCTGAAGCCTCTGCTGGAGATATCCAGGGTTTTATAATTTTGAAACATGAGGAATCTTCTTCTAAAGGAGTTACCCAGATTTTTACAATGAGCAAGTCTTTGGTGGTGATAGCCAGAGCTTCTGGTGGAGATATCCAGAATTTTACAGTTTTAAAAGAACAAGTCTTCGGTGGTGATAGCTGAAGCCTCTGGTGGAGATATCCAGAGTTTTATAATTTTGAAACATGAGAAATCTTCTTCTGAAGAAGCTACCTAGAATTTTACAATGAGCAAGTCTTTGGTGGTGATAGCCAGAGCTTCTGGTGGGGATATCCAGAATTTTACAGTTTTAAAAGAACAAGTCTTCGGTGGTGATAGCTGAAGCCTCTGGTGGAGATATCCAGGGTTTTATAATTTTGAAACATGAGGAATCTTCTTCTGAATGAGTTACCCAGATTTTTACAATGAGCAAGTCTTTGGTGGTGATAGCCAGAGCTTCTGGTGGGGATATCCAGAATTTTACAGTTTTAAAAGAACAAGTCTTCGGTGGTGATAGCTGAAGCCTCTGGTGGAGATATCCAGGGTTTTATAATTTTGAAACATGAGAAATCTTCTTCTCAAGAAGTTACCTAGAATTTTACATTGAGCAAGTCTTCGGTGGTGATAGCCAAAGCTTCTGGTGGGGATATCCAAAATTTTACAGTTTTAAAAGAACAAGTCTTCGGTGGTGATAGCTGAAGCCTCTGGTGGAGATATCCAGGGTTTTATAATTTTGAAACATGAGAAATCTTCTTCTGAAGAAGTTACCTAGAATTTTACATTGAGCAAGTCTTCGGTGGTGATAGCCAAAGCTTCTGGTGGGGATATCCAGAATTTTACAGTTTTAAAAGAACAAGTCTTCGGTGGTGATAGTGAAGCCTCTGGTGGAGATATCCAGGGTTTTATAATTTTGAAACATGAGAAATCTTCTTCTGGAGATGATACCCAGAATTTTTACATTTAAAAAAAAAAAATGAGCAAGACTTTGGTGGTGATAGCCGAAGCTTCTGGAGGAGATATCCAGAATTTTAAACACAGCTGAGAACAAGACAGGTTAAGGCCCCGAGACCATTGTCGAGGTCGTTTCCTTTCTTGCCAGTCGAATTCGTTTCCTTAAGACGAATCGAGCCTTGATTAGGTGGGGAATTCAATTTAAAGACAAATCTTCAATTTACTGTTTAAAAAAAAAAAATTGAAAAAAAGGAAAAATGAAAAAAATTTGAAAAAAGGAAAAATGAAAAAAATGAAAAAATAGAAAATGAAAAAAAATGAAAAAATAGAAAATGAAAAAAATGAAAAATGAAAAAGAAAAAGAAACCCCTTTCCCTTTCCTTCACATGTGATGTCACTGACCGTACAAAATTAGTGTCGGTTTATCTTTGCCTGGTTCCTGATTCTCAGCAATAGCCAAAGAGGGGCAGCTGTAGACACCTAATTTTGTCCGGACCACTAAACAGGTATGTTTTCTTCCCATATTGATGTTCCTAAGTGTAAAAAGACTGTTTTCATCCTGCAGGTGGTACTCCGAGACTTAGTTTAAGAGGGCGAGCACAAAAAGTCAAACTTGAAAAAAAGTCAACCCCAAAAAGTCAACCCCAGAAAGTCAACTACTGAAAAAGTCAACCCACTTTCAAAATCAAGATTTTAAGTTCAATTGAAAAATGGCGAAAGAATTTTGATAATCCGAGGTCTACATTGAAAGATATGGAGTTCGGAAGTTGGGATTTGGAGATTCAGTAGAAAGGAAACCCTAATCCGAGAAATTTGGGGAAAAGTGCTTAAACGATCAAACTGGTCGAAATTGAAGGTTCCAAATGAAAGATAAGCACTGACTACAGGTAATGGAGAAGTCACTTGCAAGAAAAACCAAAAAAAAGTCAATCCGGGAGAAAACCGAGAATTAGGGTTTTTAGTGGATTTCGGTGAAATCGGGAAGAATCATAGAAATGGCCTGACTTGGTAAGACCAAAGCCCCCAATGGATGAGGAATGATTAAAAAGGATGGCCCAAGGCTCAGATTGAAGAAAATCTGAAAATCGGACTTGTTTTGAGCAAAATCGGGTTTCGGAGGTTAAAGGGCAAAATTGGAAAATTTTGGGAAAAATAGCAAATGGACTCCGAAAATTATGGAAAATTTGTCAATATTATTCTTAAATCATTTGAAAGAGATTGGCGAAAGAAAATCTTGATTCCGAGTTCGTTTGCAAAATGGCCAAATCCCGGGCTTCTTATGTAGTAATTCAAAAAGGAAAATCCCGGAAAAATAGCAAATGGACTCCAAAAATTATGAAATTTGGAAAATCTCATTTTCAATTTATTTGGAAGAGATTGGCGAAAAAAAATCTTGATTCCGAGTTCGTTTGCAAAATGGCCAAATCCCGGGCCTCCTATGCAGTAATTCAAGCCGATAAATCCCGAAAAAAATACCAAATGAGCTCCAAAAATTATGAAAACTTCCATATCACACTTTTTAATTATTATGAAGAGATTGGTGAAGAAAAATCTTGATTTGGAGCTCATTTAAAAAATGGTAAAATGTAGGGGCATAAAAGGGCATTTTTAAGAAGAAAAAATCCAAATAAATAGCAAACGGACTCGGATAATTTTGAAAACTTCCAGAACTCAATATTTTATTATTTTGGAAATATTAAAAAAATAAAAATTGAATTTGGAGTCCGTTTGATATTTACTTGCATCTGGGGGACAAAATGGTCATTTCACCCAAGCAACCGAAAAGGGCTTTTTTTGGGCCTTTCAAAAAATCAGAGCTGGGCTGGAAAAGAGAAGTGCTGGGCCTGCCCAAGCCCAAAGGAAGGAGGAAGCTTATGATTTTTTTTCAATCAAGTGGTTAAAAATCAAGAGTTAGTTAGAGATTTTTTGATCAAGCCATTTTTGAGCCTAAGTCCCAATCCCACATCCCTTTGTAATGTCAAGCCAAGGAGGTGCTCACCTTATAAATAAGGGGTCTTGGCCTTTGGTTGAAATCACCCATCACCCCTTGTGAGAGATAGTTTATACACTTGTATTAGGACTATCCGGGTGGTGAGTCATAGTGTTTTTGTTGAGAAGGTTTATAGCTTAATCCGTTCAAAAGCTACTTGTGAGAAGGTTTATAGCTTAATCCGTTCAAAAGCTACTTGTGAGAAGGTTTATAGCTTAATACGTTCAAAAGCTACTTGAGGGAGGCAGATTTTGTTTTTTCTTTTCCATTTTGGCTGATTTCTCTTAGTTTTTCTTAGTTTTTATCTTCTTGGTTGAGAGCAAAAAAAGAAAAGTTTAGAAAAAAAGGAAAGTTTGAAGAGAAAAGCTTGAAATATTAGCTTCTTGAGGTTTCTCTTGAGCACCAACTCTTGCACTTTCATTTTCTATTCTTATTTTTTGCTTTTTTAATCTCTACTTGGTGAGTTTTCATTTTAAAATAATGTTTCTTGTTCTTCCTTCATTTCCTTTCTTAGGTATATATTTTTTTTTACATTTTGTTTTTACAATAAACTCACCATGGCCAAATGGCCTACATTATTTATTTTAAGTTGTTGTTTCGATTCATTTTACCATATTGTTTATGCTATTTTCTTTGTTTTTGATGTTTTAAATGTTATGTTATTTCATGTTCTTGAGTTATATTTTAATTTGGTTGCTTTGTTTGTTGCCATTTATGTCTTAGATATCATGTTTTTGCATTTTTAATTTTCTGTTTTCATGTTGTTTAAATTTGAGCATGTTTCAAAGTTAGCATATTAAGTGTTTGTGAAAATGCTTGTGCGATTCTTTGCATGATTCTTGTTTTATATCTTAGTTGAGCATGTTTTAGATTTAGCATATTAAGTGTTTGTGAAAATGCTTGTGTGATTTTTGTGTTATGAGTTAGTTTTTCATGCTAGTATGCCAAGTGTTTGAGAAAATGCCATGCTTGTTGGAGCTTGAGGCCATTTGGCTACTCCATGTGTTTTGCATTGTGTGTTGCATTTTTTGTCATGCTAGTTATTAGGTTTTTGCATTTGCATGATATTTGGTTGGATTTTTGAATTAAGCATGCCTTGTGTTTGTGAAAATGCCATGCATGTCTTAGGTCTAGGTTGCATTTATTGCCATGCAAGTTCATGTTAGGTCTAGACCATATTATTTATGTCATGCATTTTCCTTACATTTAGGTTTAGATCCATGCATTTCATGCATTATGTTTGCTGCATTGTTTCATGCATTTCATGACCATGCCACTTGAATAATGACTTGAGCCAATTAATGGTTCAAGGTCATGCTCTCTTGAGCACACTTGTGGAAAATTAAGTTTGTCAAATTGATTATTGTACCTTTGTGATTTTTTTTACTTAGCCAATTTTTATCTAACTTTCAAAAAGTCCTAGCTACTGTTTTCAAGTCATTCTATGAGTTTCAAATATTTTTATTTTGATTTTTAAATGATTTTATCAAGGACAAAAAAAAATGTGTTGGCAAAGCAGTTTTTTTTTTCTCCACCCAAAACTCGTACATCTCCGATTTTTCTGGGAATTCATCTTTGATCATAAAATTAAGTAGATTTTTTCCCGTGTATTTTTACGTGTCCTGATTCTCCAATAATTTTTTCAGAATTTTTGGATTTTTTAAAAATAGGGTAAAAAATCGTGGATTAAAACTGGACAGTGGAGTCAGAATTGATTTTAAAGAAAAACAAAGCAGTTTTTTCTCCTAAAAAAAACTCGTACATCTCTGGTTTTTCTGGGAATTCATCTTTGATCAGAAAATTAAGTTGATTTTTTCCCGTGTATTTTTACATGTCCTGAGTCTCCAATAATTTTTTCAGAATTTTTGGAATTTTTAGAGTAGGGTAAACAAATCGTGGATTAAAACTGGACAGTGGAGTCAGAATTGATTTTAAAGAAAAACAAAGCAGTTTTTTTCTCCTCAAAAATCTCGTACATCTCTGGTTTTTCTGGGAATTCATCTTTGATCAGAAAATTAAGTCGATTTTTTCCCGTGTATTTTTACATGTCCTGAGTCTCCAATAAGTTTTTCAGAATTTTTGGAATTTTTAAAATAGGGTAAACAAATCGTGGATTAAAACTGGACAGTGGAGTCAGAATTGATTTTAAAGAAAAACAAAGTAGTTTTTTCTCCTCAAAAAAATTCGTACATCTCTGGTTTTTCTGGGAATTCATCTTTGATCAGAAAATTAAGTCGATTTTGTTCCATGTATTTTTACATGTCCTGAGTCTCCATTAATGTTTTCAGAATTTTTGGAATTTTTAAAAATAGGGTAAAAAATCGTGGATTAAAACTGGACAGTGGAGTCAGAATTGAATTTAAAGAAAAACCAATTTTCTGTTTTGGTTAATTTACTTAGAGTGGGCTGATTAGGAGGGTTAGCTACTGACTTAGGGTAATTTCTAAGCCTTTTTAAACTCTAAAAATGGTTTTTCAAGTCCCGGGTTAAGGGTAGTCAAGTCCGGATTTTTAAACTTAGGAAATTAGAGCCATTTTAAAGAAATTAGCCCAGTTTTTATTTTTAATTCAAGCTTTTCAAAATTGTTTTTAAACAATCACAAAGTATTTTGGTTTTAGAATATTAATTTGACATATTTTCCTAAGGTAGCCGGATATCTTTTTAGATATACGGATTTCCTTAATTAAAGGAAAAAATACATTTCATGCATTGCATTTTTATATTCATGCATTTTATATAATATGTGATTCTTGCCATAATAATTTCTATGTGTCATGACATTTAGGTTGCATTATATTATTTAGATTTTGCTATGTCATTTTATTTATGTCATGCCTATACATATTCATTTCTTTTAAATGTTTTCAAAAAAGATAATGGTTTTCAATAAAAATAAAGATATTCCCGAGTTAAAATAATTCATGAGTTCTCTACCGGGTTTGCTGGAGGGAATATCATCAATTATTATTAATAAAGGAATATCTTTCTTAAAAAAAAAAAAGAGAATGATTCGGAAAGTTTTACAAAACTAATAAAAATTTCTATATTTTGCCACGTATGTTGGGGAATATTGGAAAATTTTAAATTTATAAATTCCGAATCATTTTCAATAAAAAATGGAATTATTTTTCTTTAAATTGGGAATTAATTTGAAATACTAAATTTAAAACCAACTTTTACCGAGACTTGAGATAACACACGATTAATAAGGTACCGATTTATACGGGCGTTGTGGGGGTGCTAATCCTTCCCCGCACGTAACCGACTCCCGAACCCGCTTCTTTGATTTCTCTGGTTTAAAACGCAGACTCGAAATTGGTTTTTAAAATGTTTTAATTAATTTTTAAAATATTTTATAAAACCGGTTTTAATAGGTGGCCGATCACACCTAGCTAAAAAAAGATTGGTGGCGACTCCATGTCTTTTTTAAGGTCATTTTCAAAACCTTCATTTTTTAGAGGAATTAAGTCGACTTTTCCTCGATTTTTTTTAATGTCACGCCTAACGAATAATAAAGTCTTGCGATGAGACTTCGTCGTTATTTTTTTTAGGTTGCGACAGACCTCTTCAAGGGCCGGGCTACCTGTACAAGCCCGAAGGCCCGCCCATATTTGGGAGGGCTTGCACAAAAATATTAGGCCCGAAAAATGAGCTTGGGAAAAAAATTAGGCCTGTTTAAAACATGGGTCGGGCCTGGGCTCCAACATTCAAGGCCCGAGCTCGGCCTGGCCTGTTTTTTAATTAAATACTATATTATTTATATTTATATATTATGTAATTTATGTCATATAAAAAATAAATATATAATATTATAGTGCAAACATTAAAAAAATATGTTAAGTTGTCCATGTTTAAGAACTTAATAAAAGAAAAAAATATAAAATTACTAAAGATTAAATAATAAAAATATATATATTTTTAAAAGAATAGAAAAAAATAATATGGGCAGGCCTAAACGGGCTTGGGTTATCCATTTACAAATATGGGCGGGCTTGGATAAAATTTGAGGCCCATATTTTGGGTCAGGCCGGGCTTGGGCAAGCAAATATAGTGTTGATACCATACATGGGCCCGAACCCGGTCCGACCCATGGACACCTCTACATACGAACATACATGAAAAAATAACTAAAATACGACACGACACGAACATGACCACGACATGAATACACGAATGTATCAAAATTTATATAAAATGAACTGACAAAAATTGGGAATTATTTTAATAGTGTCAATTAGACCTGTCAATTTCAGACATGAAATGAACATGAAAAAATAAATAAAACACAATACAACACGAAAAAATGCACTAACACAACACAAATGCATGAATGTTAAAATCTATCAATACGACAAAAAAAAATATTAAATAACAGGACACAAAATTGAGAGTTATTTGAATAATGCTAATTAGACCTCGCAATTTCAAACCCGACACAAAAACGAAAAAATAACTAAAACACGAACAACACGAAAAAATAACACTAACATAACACGAATGCACGAATGTGTCAAAATCTATACATAATATGTTAAATTTTATATATATGTAATATCCTAAATACAATTATAACACAAAAAAATAATATAAATACAATACAAGATAATTATATAAAAAAAAAGTGAAAAAAAAAATAGAGTTGCTTGCCACTAGAGGTGTCCATGGGTCGGGTCGGGCCCATGTATGGTATCAACACCACATTTGCTTGACCAAGCCCGGCCCGACCCTAAATATGGGCCTCAAATTTTGTCCAAGCCCGCCCATATTTGTAAACAGATTGTCCAAGCCCGTTTAGGCTCGCCCATATTATTTTTTTTTCTAATTTTTTTTAGAAATATATATATTTTTATTATTTAATCTTTAATAATTTTATATTTTTTTCTTTTATTAAGTTGTTAAACATGGACAGCTAATTTTTTGTTTTAATGTTTACACTATAATATAATATATATTTAATATATGACATAAATTACATAATATATATATTTAATTAGAAAACGTGTGGGCCGGGCTCGGGCCTTGAATGTTGGAGCCAAGGCCCAGCCCATATTTTAAACAGGTTTAATTTTTTTGCCTAAGCCCATTTTTCGAGCCTAATATTTTTGTCCAAACTCTCCCAAATATGGGCAGGCCTTCGGGCTTGGGCGGGTTGCCCGACCTTAAGACAGGTCTACTTGCCACGTGGCAAGCAACTCCCCTTCAACTGAGGGAGCACTTGCTCCTTCAATTAAGGGGATAACTTTTATATTACTGTATAAGACTATCCTATATTAGCCTGATCTGGTCGGTGGTTGGCTAAAAATGGCCTGAATTAGGTCGAAAGCGGGGAGGGAGGGGACGGAAAGGAAGGAAAGAAGGAAGAAAGAAAAAACCAACATTTGATTAGTTGGAGTGGTAAGCGACTCTAGCTCCCAAGATGAGGGCAAAGGTTTAAGCCTTGGGAGTCACCAATTTGGAAGGGCTTTACTATCACGCTTCCTAACCCGAACATGGATTAGTCTTCCATCAATCATAAAATGGGGATGGGGGGACACCTTGAGTTTAGACCAAAAAAGAAAAAGGAAAGTTTTAATAAATATTTTTAAATAAATTAAAATAATTAAATATTTTGATTTTGTGATTTTTCTTTTTAAAAATATTTTTAAAAAAATTAGATATTATAAAACTTTTAAGAAGTAATTTTAAAATATTTTAATTTTAAAAATAATTTTAGCTAAATATTTTAATTTTGTAATTTTTACATTTTAAGAAAACAGATATTACTTTTTAAAATATAATTTTATGATTTTTAATATAATTTTTTAAAAAGTAGATATTAATTTTTAAAAAATATAATTTTAAATATTTTTATATTTATAAAACGTTTATTATTATTATTATTATTTTTTACAAAAATTCAGATATTAATTTTTAAAAAATATGTGATGCCATGTGTTATCACCTTATTTGTCAATACCATATCATCATCTATATCTAATGGCGTTATGTTAAAGTACTGCATTGAACATTTTTAAAGTATAAGTATCAAATTGACTAATTTGATAAACTTTAAGAGTCATTCATGACATAATCCTTTATCAAAACAATTACCAAAGTTAACAAAATTATATTAAAAATTATCAAATATCAAAGGTTACAAAAACTATTACAAAGGTTATCAAAAGTTATCAAAATTATATTAAAAATTATCAAATATCAAAGGTTACAAAAACTATTACAAAGGTTATCAAAATTATATTAAAGAGTATCAAAATTATATAAAAGGTTATTACTACAATAAATTAGTTATTGTTTTTGTTATAAATATTAAAATATCTTGAGATAATACTCAAATAAGCATTCAAATTTTATAAAAAATAACAAATAAGGATTCAAGATTTTTATTTTATGGAATTAAAACTATAAACTTTTATTTTATTGTAATTATGCCTTTTAAATTTAAAAATTGATGAATAAATTTAATTGTCAAAACTATTAAAATGCATTACTTCAAGTATTTGACATCCAGTTTATCCAAATAAATATAAATAAGTATTTATTATAAATTATATTAGCCAACCAAAAAATTTAACCGAAATATGAAAATTTTCATAACGTCAAGATTCTAATTATAATGAAAAATTGTAGTTTTAATTTTATGCAACAAAATAGATAACAAAAATTGAAAAAATAATAATTTATTATATATTAAATTTCACAAACGTTGATGATTAAATCGTTATAAAACAATGTCGATGGTCATATGTTCAAAATAGAGATCCAAATATTAATAATTTCACAAACGTTGATGACCAAATTGTAAACCTTTTAAAGTTAAGTGACCAAAATAAAAATTCTCAAAAAATTAAGTGATCAAAAATGTATTTTATCTCCTTTTATTTTTAATTTTTTTTTTCAAAATTAATGCCACATTGTATGTCAGATGACGTGTCTATTAGAAAATATCTTTAGATGTAAAACATTCCTCAAACCCTATGAAACATTCATGCTAAATCACTAAGAATCAACAGATTAATATGCGGAAGCGTACCTGAATCCATGACAATTGATTACTCTCTAGAGCCATGCGGTATGTCTTCCAGATCAACACGTTCTCTTAGAGAATCCTTTTGTTTTCTCTAGCTCTCTCTCTCTGATGATGGGATGTCAGAAAAGAATAGAATGATTAACGTGTGATCTAGGGACCATAACCACTATTCATAGATAACTACCCTACTATCTTTTGGTATTTTTATTTTAGCCCATCATAAAAATAGAAATTATCCTTAAGTCTCTACACATTAAAGGCCCAAACCCTATTAGATACATTAAAGCCCAAATTACCCAAATTTCAGTAGATCACTTTAAATGGGCTTAACTTTATTCGACAGTCTATAACACATAATTATTCACATATAAGCACAATGTTGGATTAAGGATCCAACAATCTCCCACTTAGGCTATATGTGTAACTTTATAATTATGCATTGCAAAAATAATCATATGACCTCAACTTCTCTGTCATTACTAAAATGTATCTATAACCAATCCGGTCCATCAATAATACCAACATAGGTGTCATAACGTGCCAAATACGAATTCAGCATGCTAGACACAAACAATGGAGTCGCCACTAATCATCTAATCTAGGTGTTTTTTTTTTGTTTTTCTGATTTCTTTGTTTTTTTTCCTTTTATTTAAAAAATTAGAGTCCGGATAAAATCCGGTGTCTACAATAGGATCAAAACGGCCTTCGTTACATCTTTCATAACTCGACCCATTAATGATCACGTATGTCGATACAACTGAATGACATAAATTATGATGTGGATGTGTAGCATGAAATTTCATGCAATATGATCTTAAAATTTGCATCATATTTTGTGATTTTAATCTCTTACTTCATCTATATTCACCGTTGATATTTATTATAATTGATTATGATACTGTTCACTAAATTTGCAATCATCTTTTGATAGAAGCGATTCAATAATTGTCCATCAGAAGCGTTGTCTGTGGTGTAGGCCCTCATTTTATTCTTCATTTTTAATAGTGTACACATGAATAAATCCATTGATATGAATACAGGAATGGGCGAATGGCCACGTTTCTCTCCACGTTGTGCAACGCCACATATGGCCATGTTTAGCAAAGGCCACATTCCAATGTTAATGAGAGCGAAGGCTCCGATTATTGGTAGTACTTAATTTTCATTGGGGTCAATGTTTTTGGACATTGTGAATTGGACAAACAGTCGAAAAGAAGGTTTCCACTGATCCAACAACATTTATGTATTTTGTTTTATTTATTAACATATATATTTTTTATTTTTTAAAATTTTTAATAAATAAATTGTTTAACCTCTCAAGTTAGGACATAATGTGTTACTTCACAAGAATATTGTAACGTCAATAAAATTTCATTGATATAATAATTAGATTTGAAATTAAAATTACTTACATAAAGACAAATTAACAGATACTAAAAATATGCAAATTCATTATGTGCTTGAAATTTTTATTTTTTTTATGTGAACAGAAAAAAATTCTAAAAGAAATGTTACTTATGGATAGTTAATCAAAGAGAAGTGAGTAATTTTTTTTAAAAATAATTTTTTTCAAAATACATTATATAAAAATTAAAAAAATATGAATATGAATATGAATATTCTTTTTAATTTTTTAATATTATAAATTTATTTTAATTTTTTATTTTTAAAATTATGTTGATATAACGAATTTCAAGAACAGATTTAGTTTCATTTAACTCGTGATATCAAACTCAATCACATATTTTATAAATAACTATAACCGATACATCCATTGTATGAGTGGAAAAAATGATAATTTAATATAATTTATTTTGAAAGTGAATAATATTAAAGAAAAGAAATGGATAGTTACTTTTTAAGTTTAAATATAAAATTAACTCTTATATTATATTATTTTTTTTCATTTTGATACTTAAAAAATTTTAATTCACATCAATGTCAGTCATGTTATTATTCAAAAAATTCAAATGTGATAATTTTGGATACGGTAAGATTATACAATACAAAAATAATAATTAAAATATAACATAAAACACGACATAACATTATAAAATAATACGAACTCGATACGAATATACGAATGTATTAAAATTTATATAATATGAATTATTAATATGTCAAAATATATATAAATATATAATACATTAAATATGATTATAATAAAAAAAAATACAAATAAGATATGAGTACGTGAATTTTTAAATCTATTTGTTCTCTCAACATCTTGTTCAGTCTAGATTTCCTCTTACAAGTTTTTTGTCAGAGTTCTAAGAAAACCATTGGATTTAGTTGAATGCTGTACCACTTTTAGCATCTTGCAAAAGAATGGATAGGCCTTGGGCTCTTAGCCAAAGCCATTTTTTAAAATAGATTTTTGTTAAACATGAATGGACTATTAATTAAGTACTTCAAATTATAGACAAGTTGTTAGATAATAATGTAGCTTATATGATAATTTGATAATCCAAAATAACTATAATTATCTTGATAATGATTTAAGTGATATTATCTAAATAAATCATATTCGAGTTAAACTATTCTAGTGATAAGAGTTAAAGATAACTACTCTTTATCTCAATAACTGATTAAGATAAGAATTTTTTGATAGTAAGATTTAACTCCAATAAGTTATCAGGTATGAATCCCTAGTCTAGTCTATATATTGCCTATGAAACCATTTCAATATACTACATAAAACAAAAATACACTAGAAGACACATATTAAGTGAGTCTATGTGAATGAAACAGGATCGTGTTTCTTGATCAACAATGGCTGGAGGTACGCTAATAAAGTTGTTTTAGATTTTTTAATTCTTATATGTGGTATCAGAGTTAGCTCTCTGGTTATGTTGTTCAGATCATAATTAAAGACATGCTTTATAATTTCTATTTAGTATATTGATCAGGCATGTATTGATTTAAAGACTTGATTGAATAAACTGATTAAAACATGAGAAATTGAAGTAAACTCAAAACGAGTCTTCATGGGTATAGAACTTAAAGTTTTTTTTATTAAATTCATCATGGCTTTTGTTGTTTTGATGTAATTTAAAGCATGGGCTTTGTAAATATATATATATATATATGTGTTAATTGAATATTAGAGGATTTAATTGTATCAAAAATCGGTGAAAATCTTATAGAATTGAATAAAACCCGAAAAAGACCTAAAACGGGTTGAATTTGCTATAGTTGGCCTGTGTAAACAGTACCGAGTTAGTGAATAGTGCAGACTCAATAAATAATATCAAGTCAGTGAACAGAACCGAGAGTGAATAGTGATAGAATCAATAAATTGACCCATGTGACCTCATTTGGATTCCATTTTTTACACCGTTTGTTCTATTAGTTCAGTAATTTTATGCTGAATTTATTTTAAAAAATTTTGAAATTTAATAATGACATAAAATATTTGTTATTTAATATTTATATATGATTAAATGATAAATGTATTTTATACACATATATATTGAAATTTTATTTCATGGTAAAATATTTTGGCATGTTGAGATTTTATTGAAAATATGTACTCTCCCTATAAAGTGTCCAATATTTATATACTCTCAGCCTAAACTTAAGTGCATAATTGAATATATTAAGTAAAAATTTATTTTACTAACTTTAGTATTTCAATTTTAATTGCAATATGCACAATTATGCCATAGAATTTATTCATTAATTCTGTATATGGTAATGGTCTTGGGCATATTTTATATGTGATTAAATCATGCATGCAATTATTTATGATGTACTTATATTATGTCATTGTTAAAGTTCTAAATCACTAGCTTGAGAATAGTCATGGCATCTTAAGTTGATTGGTTTTGAAAAACTTAGTATTATTTAAATAAAATTTTCTTTAAATAACTACATACAGAAAATGACATTAATATATAATTATTTGTGACATACTTGCAATATGTTTGCATGATATAATGTTATATCTCGCTGCAATTACTTTATGATATGCATTAAATTTTATGCATACATGTTGGATGTCATTATTAAAGTTCTAAATCATTAGCTTGAGAGTAGCCACAATATCTTAAGTTGTTTGATTTAGATTAAATTAGTAGTTATTTAAAATAAAGCTTTCTTTAAATAACTACATAAGGAAAATGACATTAATACGAAATTATTTGTGATATGCAATAAATTTTTGCTTACATGTTAAATGTCATTATTAAAGTCTTAAATCATTAGATTGATAATAGCCACAGCATCTTAAGTTAATTGATTTAGATAAAATTATTAGTTATTTAAAATAAAAATTTTCTTTAAACAACTACATACGTAAAATGACATCAATAAAGAATTATTTTATAAAATTGATTACTTGGCCCCACATGGAGGTAATTAATTTTGTAAAGTGATTAAAGCGATAAAACAAGATTCCATCAACAATAATTTTTTCCTTGGCCCACAAGTATGGATTTTTTAATTTTGGTGTTTTAGTTATTGTTTTATCATAAAATTATGTAAATTCATATGCAGAATGCACCTCTGCCCACAGGAAAGTTTGAATTTACTGTTTGAATATAAAGGTGATTTATTCAAAATAAAGGATTATTTTCACAGCATGATTGTGTTTTTGGGTTTTGCAGTTATTTCTACTAGTTTGATAAATGAGGCTGCTATAAGTTAAATGTTACTTGGTGATGAAATTACTCTGATTGAAAGAAAAAAAATGAGCTATTTTTTGGGTATAAAGACCTTGACTTGGCGCTTCAGGAGGACAAACATGTCCTCAACCAATCAAGTGCGCGAAGGGAAAAGATTTGCATGTAGAGTAGGAGAAATCTAACCATTTAAGTATGATGTACATCAAATCCTATATCAGTTAGTCTATTTAGGGTTCCACCCCAGATTGTGACAATGTCAAGGATTACTTGAAAGCCATTGAAGACCTGTTTGTAAAATCTAATAAGGTTTTGGCTATTACCTTTATAAAGAAGCTTTCAGGAATAAAGAATAACAGTTCTAAAAAAGTGCATGGGCACATTATGAGATTAGAGAGACATTGTTGCTCAACTTAAGTCTTTAGAATTGAGTTATCTGAGTCATTTCTTATCACTTTTATATTCAACTCTCTTCCTAATGAGTATAAACCAGTCAAAGCACACATAAAGTAAAATGGTCTATCAATGAACTCTTAATTATGTGTGTTCAAAAGAAAGAGAGATTGAAGGATGAGAAACTAGACAGCCTTTCTAGTGACTCATGGTAAAAGGGGTGATAAGAAGGGCACATGTGTTCTAAATGTAAAGAAGGGAGGAAAAACGCCAATAAAGAAAAATAACGTCAAATCTTTCTTTTGTAGGAAAATTTAGAGCACATAAAGAAATATTGCCTAAAGTATAAAAAGAGACTCGAAACGAAAGATAAACTCATTTCTTGTGTATGTTATGAATATCTTTTGATGATGTTCCTCATAATGCATGGTGGTCAGACTCTGGATCAACGAATCATATTTCTACTACCATGTAAGGTTTCATAAAGCTAAGAAAACCGAAAGAAAGTAGGAGAAACATCTACTCCGGAAATCGATTACATTCACAAGTGGAAGGCATAAGGACTATCAGGATCATTTTGAAATCAGAATCTATTTTAAATCTTGAAGAAACTTCTTATGTTTTATCTTTTCCAGGAAATTTGGTTTCCATTTCTAAGTTAGACAGATTAATTTTGAGCTTAAGTTAAATTATTTTTTTTTTTTAAATTTCAAAGGATAATGTTTTTATTGGTTTTTATAATTTAATTGGTTGTTTATACAAAATTGATTTGGATCTTGATTAAGAGAATAGTTTGTTAACTATGCATACAATTTCTGACAGCAAAAGATGTGTTACAAATGAAAACTCCTTTAAGTTGTGGAATAAAAGACTGTTTCATATCTTCATACAAAAAAATAGGAGACTGGTAAATGATGGAGTTCTTAAAACTCTTGATTTTATTAATTTTGACTCTTGTGTTAGTTGCATTGAGGAAAGCAAACTAACAAGTCCATAAAAGGAGTTAAAAGAAACACTGAAATTTAAGAGATCTTACACCTTCCCCTAAGTTTTTGGGATGATGCCTTACAAAATGCAATTTATGTCTTAAATAAAGTTCAAACTAAATTAGTGTTTGAAACTTCTATTGAATTATGGAATAGTTGAAAATCCAAATTAAGACATTTACGTATTTAGGTTTGTCCAGTTAAAGTGAAGGTCTATGACCCAAACATAAGAAAATTGGATCTAAGAACAGTTAGCAGTTATAGGCTATACAGTTAACTCAAGAGGAATAGGTTTCACTGTCCCTCACATTCATCTAGATTTGTTAAAGCTAGAACTGCTAAGTTTCTTGTGGATCATATGTCTAGTGGGAGAAACTTTCCTTGTAAGGTTGATATTGAGGAAGAAATTAAAGTGGATGAATCTCTTGTAAAAGACTTGATTGTTTTTCAAAACAAACCTACAAAATTAACTAGAGAACAATCAAATCAAGAACAACTTTTACAAGAGAACAACAATCTCACTGATAATACTGCTAAAATTTGTACAAAATCTATGACTTTGTTGTACACCTACAAGAGTCTAATTTTAGTATTGGACCTAAAGATGATCTCGTTTTCACAAGCCATGAGTAGTGAAATTCTACACTCTAGCATAAAGCTATGATAGAAAAGATGAAATCAATGGCTAATAATCCAGTCTAGAAACTCGTTGAATTACCATCCGGTAATGTTGAACGATATAAGGTTAGATTTGTAGCCAAAGGTTTCACTCGAAAAAAGGTATTGACTACCATAAAACCTTATCTACAGTTTCTAGGAAGAATTATTTTGAATTATCATAGGTCTTGTAGCTCATTTTGATTTAGAGTTACATCAAATAGATGTGAAAACAATTTTCTTAAATAGAGATCTTGAAAAAGAGGTATACATGATTCAACCTCAAGGTTTCTTTGAGAATTGTAATCTTGTTTGCAAATTAAAGAAATCAATATATGGACTAAAACAAGCATCCCGTCAATTGGTATATGAAGTTTCACAATGTTGTGATTATATTTGGTTTCACTGAAAATGTTGTTGATCTTTGTATATACCTTAAGGTCAATGGGAGTAAGTTCATATTTTTAGTCTTATATGTTGATGTTAATGTCCTTTGCAAACAGTAATTTAGCTTTGTCTCTTTCACAAAACTTTGGTATGAAAGATCTGGGTGAAGCCTCTTATGTCATAGACATAGAGATTCATAGAGATAGGTCTGAAAAGATATTAAGTCTATCTCAAGAAGCCTATATCAGAAGGGTTTTGGAAATATTTAGGATGCAAAGCTATTCACCTATAGTGGCACCAGTTGTGAAAGGGGATAAAATCAGTTTAAGTTAATCTCCCCAAAATAATTTGAAAAAGGAGCAGATTAAAGGCATTAGATATGCATCTATTGTTGGTAGCCTTATTTATGCTCAAGTTTGTATAAGACTTGACATAAGGTTTGTAGTAGGAATACTTGACATATATTAAAGTAATCATGGCCTTGATCATCTGAAATCTGCTACAAGAATTATGCTATGAAGCAATATCATAGGTATTAAGGTTGAGATATATTATATCTGGTTTGAGAGTTGTCAATATCATTGCAAAGCCATTAAGTGTTTATTATGACAACTCTTCTAAAATATTAATTTATAAGAATGATAGAAGTGAAAATCACAGCAAACGCATCGATATAAAGTATTTTGCTATTAAAGATCATGTAAAGAAATAAGAAATGGATATTCAACACATTAGAACAAACTTGATGGTGCAGATCCCATGACTAAAGCATTGTCGACAAAACAGTTTATTATCATGTGGATCATATAGGACTAAGTAATGTCTGTTAAAGTGTTGTTTGACTTCTTTTAACATACTTAATTTTTTTATTTTCACATCTGAGAATTTATGAACGTGTTTCAGTTTGTGCACATAAAATTTACATGTTTGTTTGGACCTTGAATGATTACAGAAAATTCATTCATAGAATATTATCTCATAAAGTGTTCTTTTAAAGAGGATCGTGCATTGTCATACATGGAAGGAAATATTTGGATTAGAATGCTATCGCCATGATTCGTGTTATGTGAATCTTTAATTGAGTGGGAGTTGGACTAGGGTAACTTATGATCATATTAAGTTTGGATTTAAATATCACCTAGTCAAGTTTTTGATTTTATCATATGGGCCAAGTTGGAGAATCTTAGATAATAATGTGGCACATATGATAATTTGATAAGCCAAGATAATTATTTAATTATCTTGATAATTATTTAGGTGATATTATCTAAGTAAATCCCATTCGAGTTAAACTACTATTGTGATAAGAGTTAAAGATAACTACTCTATCTGAGTAAGTGATTAGGATAAGGATTCTTTGATTGTAAGATTTAACTCTAATCAGTTATCAGGTATGGATCCTAGTCTAGTCTATATACTGTCTGTGAAACCATTTCAGGGTAACTACAGAAAACAAAAATAGACTAGAAGACACATATCAAGTGAGTCTATGTGAATGAAGCATGATCGCATTTTTTTATCAACAATGGCTGGAGGTACGCTAATAAAGAAATTTTCTAATTCTTACACAAACGAGATAGACAAAGATTTCTTAGAAAAGTTTATTTATATATAATCTCAATGACTTTATCAAGTCATAAACTCGATGTTAACAATCTTCAGGATCAAGTCCATTACTATGTTGTCTATTATTTTTTAATACATTCATTATTAACATTTATAAGTATAAATCCACTCATTAATGGTGAAAGTCATACTTGTAATAATGATTAAAAATATATTAAAAAGTAATGGACTGAAACATAATAAAGGGAAGACGGATCGAATTCGGACGCCTTAAACTGATGTAGAATTAAGAACAAGGAGGCATATAAGAAGGTGGTGGACGCATGCTTGTTTCGTTGGTGCCTCCATCCTTCACTATGACAGCAGTGCTCATTCCCCAACTTGTATGTCGCTCGAAATGGCAGTGCATAAACCAAACCCCTGATTCATAAAGGAAAAACAAATAAACATTGGGTAATTAGTTCATAAATCCAATATATTATGCATGTATAATTAGGAACATATATAAGAGAAGAAATATACCAGGATTATCAGCTTTGAATCTAATGGCAGACCATCCTTTTCTAGGCACAGCAATGGTGTTAACCTCTGGTGGATCAACCAAATTAAACCTGGCAGGGTCAGTGCCATTGTCAAAATCAGCTGAACCTGTTCCAACCAAATAAAAGCTGTAGCCATGGAGATGCATGGGATGATTCTGCGTGGCTCCTATATTCGTCCCTTGGAACACAATTTCAACTTCGTCACCATAATTCAATGTTATCACCCGTGTTCCTTCGTTTGTATACGCAGACATGTTGGCCACTGTTGTGTAATTAAAAGGAGTAGGAGGCTTGTTTGGGAGCTCATCAGCAATATGGCTCACATTATAGTTATTGTCGTAATATTCTTGTAGCAGAGCGGTTGATGGCATCACAAAGCTGTAGTTATTCAAGCTCGATGCCAATTTATTGTTGCCATCAACTGTACAACCTGTTGAATTGGGGCAAGCGAATAGATTCACAGATACTGTCATGAAGATTTGTCTAGTGATGTTTCTTGGGACATCGATCGGGTGATCTGAATCTGCTAAACTCTTCAATCGAACAACAAAGAGTTGAGCCGATATTGAGTCACTAATATTAGGAAATGTTGGTGTAGGAATTGGGCTTGGAATCGTATAATTTCCACTATATTTGAGAAGTGCCCTAGAGGTGGTGTTGTCATATGAAGAATCAGTATCAAGAAACGGAGTAAGAACCATGTAGTAGTAACTTGGTGATTGATTTGCAGTAACCAAAACGTCCATTGTTTGGCCTGGGGTGATGAACAAATAATCAGTAGAAAAGGGTTTGACATATGCTCCATCCGACCCAACAACGGTCATGTTGTGGCTTGCAATCGCGAAGAACATTTCTTCATTCATGATTGAGTTGACAATGCGGAGGAGATAAGTCTTTCCCGTCTCAACCAACAAACTGTACATTGTTTCTGTAAACCAGATATATATAAATATCATATTGGCATTAATAATTTGAGGCAAATTCAGATTTTTAAAACTAAAGGATGCTTTCCCTGCATCAAGTTGAACGTTAGGTAGTGCCTTTATAAACTTTGAATTAACTTCTATAAATCAAAATCTTGATCGGATAAAGCAGATAATTACAATTATGAATCTAGCTTGACAAAATGGTTGTTGGACTCTAAATTACCAGCCCTGGAGATGTTAGAAGTATCTTACCCACAATACAATACAATACATAAACCTGCTAAAAGCTACTTTACTCGAATTCGGATGTGAGTGTCGGACATAGATATGTGTCTGACACGATATTTATTTTTTTTTTAAGTTTTTCATGTATTAGGAGGATCCTTGAAAGATCATATCTTCATACCCATGTTGGAATATGTGTTGGACACGAGTGTCGATCACCGATACTTCATGAAAAATAAAAAGTACTGTTTGATAAACTAAAAAAAATTAAGTGCTAAAAAATAAATACTGAATTTGTATTATAAAAACTATTTGATATGTTATTGAAAATTAAGTATTGAATATAATTATATTGTTTGATAACTATAAATGTGAATTTTGAAAATAATTAATTTCACAATTTTAATTTTATTAATATAATATTTTATTTCATTCTGGATAAAAATTAAAAGCATAATTTAAATATTTTATCTTTTGTAACAAAAAAGTAGATAATTTAGTTTAAATATAATTTTCTTTTTAAAAAATAAAATTGACTTAACATATTTTACATTAAATGATGGATAACTCTTTACCTACTTATCTCATTCAACACTTTTTTGTTGAAAATTTTACGCTATGTTTGGATAGATGTTAATAAAGGAAAGGAAAAGAAAAGAAAGGAAGTATTTTTAAAGGAAAGGAAATGATTCATCTTTTACTTGTTTGAATAATTAAAATATATTGAAAAAAATAAAGGAAAGGAATGTTAGCATTGATCGTTTGATTAAAGGGTAATAAAAAAAATATATACATTATAATATACATTTTTAATTATGCCATTTTTTTAATTAAAATAATAATATAAATATTTCACATCAAATTATAAAAATTAAAATAAAAAATATATAAAAAAAATATGATTGTAATATAAAAAAAAATAAAAGTAAAAAAATTTTGCTACCATTTTCAATGTCAATTACGTGAAATATATAAATTTAAAAATGAAAAAGTAATTTAATAAATGTAAAATGAGTAATATGGATATTTTATATTTTTTAAAAAGAAAATTGCTTTCCTTACTCTTTCATTTTCTCCAATTTGAGATAATTGAACAGTTAAATATTTGAGGGAAAATGAGAGATGGTCAACTTTTCTCACTTTCCTTTATTAAATTTATTTTATCAAAAAAAAAAAAAAACAAACAAAAAGTAAGCTGATTTTTTCTTTATTCAAAAGCATAAGACTTGAGAGTGTCATCGCCAACCACCCTTTAGCTTTGCAATAACCAGCCATTTGTGGTTGGTTCAGTCTACATAGACCAAATATCTCTTTGTTCCTCCCCTAATTCGCCATTATCTTAGATTAGTGCCATGTTTAAGGCTATGAGGACTCAAAAGCATAGATAATCCTGAAAGGAAAATTAAGGAATCATTGGTTTGTTTTTGATTTTATACCATTAGAGCAGTCGTACAAGTCCCCAGGTTCACCGTTGATGGTGTAAGCATCTGAAACGTCTGGATCACCGCCGGTTGCGATAGATTCCTTTAATACATCCATTACATCTGATTTGTACCATGAGGCTGCCACCAAAACAACAGGTGTTGATTAACAGTTGTAACATTCACCAAAGCTGTCAAAAACAGAATTGAATGGCAGAAAACTTTTGATATACATAAATTTATCAGCAATACTGGTTCACCTACAGAATACAATTGTTTGGTCTCCGTCAGGCTCATCGAATGGATAACTGGTTCCGTTGGCCGGCAAAACTTTGATGGAACCATGAACCGTGGTGCGCGACCAGTCACTATGGGCATGCCACCACACTGTTCCTTCCTCTGTAGACAGATTGATCTCCTGTGTGAAATTTCCTCCTGACTTAATTGGGCATTGTGTGATGTACTCTGGACCATCGGACCATGGATTCCTCGGCTGTCTAACTCCATGCCTGCAATTATCGAAAATTTTCTTTATCTGGTTTGCTTTTCTTTTAATCCAACCAAACAACATTAGTTTTCCTAGAAAATAATCTTCAAGAATATACCAATGAATAGTGATTCCATATGGGCCGTCATTTTGGACGGTGACAAATACAGTATCACCTTTCTTAGCAAGAATCTCTGGCCCTGGAAAACTGTCATTCACAGTAAGAACTGTGGATGTGGTACATAGCTTTGTAAAATTAGTCTGCTTCACCTGCAAATATATATTATTAAACCCAACAATTTTATTAGTTTCTACGACTTTTGCTATGATCCAAACGTGACGAAGAACACTAGACTAGCATATTGTGTAGCTATATACTTACAACCCAGTAATAGTTATGAACATCAGCCTGAGCCTTGCTGAAAAGCAGAGCACTAAGGAAAATAAACCCTAAAACCCCAGAGATTAAACCCATCTTTGGTTTCAGTATTTGAAACACTTGTCTCTCTCAAACAAATGAAAACTCTCCACCCTGATTGATGTTGGTCGCCAACTCAAGTGTATGAGGTATTTATAGACAAAGCTTGAGCTGGTTAATGCTTATTATGGTTTGTTTATAATTGGGGTTGAGGAAACACAACAGAAGATTAAATCTTCAAAACAAAAATCATGGAAAACATGGATCTATGATACTATTATACGACAAAAACTTTATAAAAAATAGAAAAATAATTAAAACATAATATTAAATACGAATATGATACGAAAACACGAATATATTAAAATTTATATAACATAAATTATTAACGTTTCAATTTTTATATAAATCGATAACATTTTAAATACGACATGAAAACTAATACAAAATATATATGAGTATGGATTTAAATAACGATCGTAATGCAACAATACAATTATTATTTTGGGATTTTGATTTTTTCCGTCATTTATATTAATCGTCGATATTTATTATAATTAATTATGATACTGTTTATTAAATTTACAATCACAATAAATATGATATGATCGAAAATACGTTAACAATTATAATTTAAATCCATTGATATGAATACAGGAATGGGCGAATGGCCATGTTTAGCTCCACGTTGTGCAACGCCACATTCCAATGTTTATGAGAGCAAAGGCTTCCACTGATCTAACAACATTTATGTATTTTGTTTTATTTTCATTGGGGTCAATGTTCTTGGACATTGTGAATTGGACAAAAAGTCAAAAAGAAGGTTTCCACTGATCTAACAACATTTATGTATTTTGTTTTATTTATTTACATATATATTTTTTATTTTTTAAAATTTTGAATAAATAAATTGTTTAACCTCTCAAGTTAGGACAGAATGTGGCACTTCACAAGAATATTGTAACGTCAATAAAATTTCATTGATATAATAATTAGATTTGAAATCAAAATTACTTACATAAAGACAAATTAACATATACTAAAAATATGCAAATTCATAATGTGCTTGAAATTTTTTTTATGTGAACAGAAAAAATTCTAAAAGAAATGTTACTTATGGATAGTTAATCAAATAGAAGTGAGTACTTTTTTTTAAAAATATTTTTTTTTTCAAAATACATTATATAAAAATTAAAAAAATATGAATATTCTTTTTTAATATTAAAATTTTAATTTATTTTTTTATTTTTAAAATTATGTTGATATAACGAATTTCAAGAACAGATTTAGTTTCATTTAACTCGTGATATCAAACCCAATCACATATTTTATAACCGATACATCCATTGTATGAGTGAAAAAAATGATAATTTAAAATAATTTATTTTGAAAGTGAATAATATTAAAGAAAAGAAATGGATAATTACTTTTTAAGTTTAAATATAAAATTAACTCTTATATTATATTATTTTTCTCATTTTGATACCTAAACAATTTTAATTCTTAACCGGATAATTGTATTATACTTTTGTCAAACAAATTAATACTTTATATCAATATCATTAATTAAATGAGTGATATGATAATAACATCCAATAAAATTGTGACAACGTATCACATCAATGTCAGTCATGTTTTTATTCAAAAAAAATTTAAAAACCTACCCCAAAAGTGAGCATACCTCCCAACTCCCAAGTTTGCTCCGCTTCTGAAAGTTTTTTGAGCTTAGCTTCATTGTTGCCTCGAATTGCATCATCAGATAGCGAAAATTCATCATCCTCAAGGGTAACATTGCGAGCACCATACATAATTTCTGCCAAATCCCTACGTTTTTGCTTAAGCTTTTGTCGTTGCCTTACCGAGGAGTTGATGAATTTCTGGAGATGGAGGAATTCAAAGCTGGCTGGGTTTTGCGGAATTGGTAGAAATTTCTACCTGAGGGTCCCTTTTGGGTTTCTCAATAGGCTCCCATTTATTAAAATTAGTGTTTGAATAATCGCGTTATTTTAATTTTATTGTTATTGATAATATATTAAATACGATTATGATACCCAAAAAAAAAAACATGAATTTAGAATTAAAATTAAATTATTATGATAAATTATGAAAAATATCATAAGTTGATGACAATTTCTAAATTAAGATTTAAATATAAAATAATACAAATACAATACGTATACACGAATCAATTCATTATATGTATATGTAAGAAAATTAAGATGAATATTAAAATTTAATTAATTTATATTATATTGAAATTCATTATTTCTATTTATATTGAGAAATAAAAAATAAAAAATAAAATATAAATCTAACAACTATCGTATAATAACTCATAACTTATAACATCATTTAATATATATATATATATTTTTACTATTTAATCATCATAATATTTTTTTCTGGTCGGTGGTTGGCCAAAAATGGCCTGATTCAAGTCGAAAGCGGGGAGGGAGGGGACGGAAAGGAAGGAAGGAAGGAAGAAAGAAAGAAAGAAAGAAAGAAAGAAAGAAAGAAAGAAAAAACCAACATTTGATTAGTTGGTGTGGTAAGCGACTCTAGCCCCCAAGATGAGGACAAAGGTTTGAGTCTTGAGAGTTATCAATATTGAAAGGGCTTTACTATCACGCTTCCCAGCCCGAACAAGGATTAGTCTTCCATCAATCATAAAATGGGGATGGGGGACACCTTGAGTTTAGACCAAAAAAGAAAAAGGAAAATTTTAATAAATTTTTTTAAATAAATTAAAATAATTAAATATTTTAATTTTGTAATTTTTCTTTTTAAAAATATTTAAAAAAAAATAGATATTATAAAATTTTTAAGAAGTAATTTTAAAATATTTTAATTTTAAAAATAATTTTATTTAAATATTTTAATTTTGTAACTTTTTACATTTTAAAAAAATAGATATTAATTTTTAAAATAATTTTTAATATAATTTTTTAAAAAGTAGATATTAATTTTTTAAAAAAATATAATTTTAAATATTTTTACATTTATAAAACATTTATTAATTTTTTTTTTTCACAAAAATTCAGATATTAATTTTTAAAAAAATATGTGATGCCATGTGTCATCACTTTATTGGTCAATGCTACATCATCATCTATATATAATGGTGTTATGTTAAGGTACCGCATTGAACATTTTTAAAGTACATGTATCACATTGACTAATTTGATAAACTTCAGGAGTCATTTATGACATAATCCTTTATCAAAACAATTATCAAAGTTAACAAAATTATATTAAAAATTATCAAATATCAAAGGTTATAAAAACTATTACAAAGTTTATCAAAATTATATCAAAAGTTATCAAAATTATATTAAAGAGTATCAAATGATAAATTATTTATTGTTTTTGTTATAAATATTAAAATATCTTGAGATAATACTCAAATAAGCATTCAAATTTTATAAAAAATAACAAATAAGGATTCAAGATTTTTATTTTATGGAATTAAAACTATAAACTTTTATTTTATTGTAATTATGCCTTTTAAATTTAAAAATTGATGAATAAATTTAATTGTCAAAACTATTAAAATGCATTACTTCAAGTATTTGACATCCAGTTTATCCAAATAAATTTAAGTAAGTATTTGTTATAAATTTTATCAGCCAACCAAAAAATTTAATCGAAATATGAAAATTTTCATAACGTCAATATTCTAATTATAATGAAAAATCATAATTTTAATTTCATGCAACAAAATAGATAACAAAAATTTAAAAAATAATAATTTATTATATATTAAATTTCACAAACATTGATGATTAAATCGTTATAAAACTATGTCGATGGTTATATGTTCAAAATGGAGATCCAAATATTAATAATTTCACAAACGTTGATAACCAAATTGTAAACCTTTTAAAGTTAAGTGACCAAAATAAAAATTCTGAAAAAGTTAAGTGATCAAAAATGTAATTTATCTCTTTTTATTTTTTTTATAAATTAATGCCACGTGGTATGTTAGATGACGTGTCTATTAGAAAGTATCTTTAGATGTAAAACATTCCTCAAACCCTAGGAAACATTCATGCTAAATCACCAAGAATCAACAGATCAATATGCGGAAGCGTACCTGAATCCATGACGATTAATTACTCTCCAGAGTCATGCGGTATGTCTTCCAGATCAACACGTTCTCTTAGAGAATCCGTTTGTTTTCTCTAGCTCTCTCTCTGATGATGGGATGTCAGAAAAGAATAGAATGATTAACGTGTGATCTGGGGACTATAACCACTATTTATAGATAACTACCCTGTTATCTTTTGGTATTTCTATTTTAGCCCATCATAAAAATAGAAATTACCCTTAAGTCTCTACACATTAAAGGCCCAAACCCTATTAGATACATTAAAGCCTAAATTACCCAAACTTCAGTAGATCACTTTAAATGGGCTTAACCTTATTCGACAGTCTACAACATATAATTATTCACATATAAGCCCAATGTTGGATTAAAGATCCAACAATCTCCCACTTGGGCTATATGTGTAACTTTATAATTATGCACTGCAAAAATAATCATATGAGCTCAACTTCGCTGTTATTACTGAAATGTATCTATAACCAATCCGGTCCATCAATAATACCAACATAGGATCAAAACGGCCTTCGTTACATCTTTCGTAACTCGACCCATCAATGGTAACGTATGCCGATAAAACTGAATGACATGGATCATGATGTGGATGTGTAGCATGAAAATTTCATGCAATGTGATCTCAAAATGCCTATTTCCAACTGGTCCACCCTTAAACCTTAGTGAGATCAATCCATACCAAAATCAAAGTGTAAATGTTCCAAAACTTTAATTCTGTAGAAAATAATTTTAAAATATCCATAAAATAAATAACTTAAAATATGTCTATATCAGAAAAGCATTTAAAATTATAAACTCCCACTAAAACTAAATATCCTCAAATGACATGACACCCATATGAGCAGTGTGTTCATGAAACATTTTGGGTGGCAATCCCTTAGTAAGCGGATCCCCAACTATGGAGTTTGTACCGATATGCTATATAGACAAATGTCCACTCTGAACTCTTTCTTTAACAACTAGGAACTTGATGTCTATATGCTTTGACTTCGTCAGGCTCCTGTTATTGTTGGAGTATAGAACTACCGACTTATTGTCACAAAATAACTTGGTGATCTTTCAATGTTGTCCATTATGCGCAGCCCCGTGACAAAATTTCACAGCCATATTCCATGATTGGACGCCTCATAACACGCTATGACCTCTACCGCCATGGTAGAAGAGGTTATAAGAGACTGTTTAGCACTCTTCCAGGAGACAGCATCTTCTGCTAGTAGAAAGATATAGCCCAACGTAGATTTCATACTATATTGGCATCCAGCAAAATCGGAGTCAGTAAACCCAACGATCTCAAGCTAATCCGACCTCCGATATGTGAGCATGTAGTCTTTTGTTCTCTGTAAGTACCGCAAGACCCGTTTGGCTGCTTTCCAATGGTCTACTCCTGGATTACTTAAATATCTGCCCAACATCCCAACAATGTAAGCAATATCCGGACGCGTACAAACCTAAGCATACATCAGACTTCCTACTGCTGACGCATAAGGAATCTTCTACATTTCCTTTTCCTCAAAACCATTCTTAGGGCACTGATTGAGATCAAACTTGTTTCCATTTGCCACAGGGGTATTACCTCGTTTACAATCCTGCATGCCATATCTTTTGAGAACCTGTTCGATATAACTCTTTTGTGATAATCCAAGAATACCTCGAGAGCGATCCCGGTGTATCTTTATGCCTAATACAAAAGAGGCATTACTAAGATCTTTCATCTCAAAATTCTTAGCTACAAATCTCTTGGTTTCGTGCAATAAGCCTATATCGTTGCTGGCAAGCAAAATGTCATCGACATATAAAACCAGAAAAATATACTTGCTCCCACAGAACTTATGGTTTATACAATTATCGACCAAATTCATCTCAAAACCGGACGAGATGATCACTTGATGAAACTTGAAATACCATTGTCAAGATGCTTGCTTAAGCCCATAGATGAATTTCTTAAGTTTACAAACCATATTCTTTCGGTCTCCTAACACAAACTTTTCTGGTTGCACCATATAGATCGTCTCATCAATGTTACCATGGAGAAACGTTGTCTTTACATCCATCTGATATAGCTCAAGATCGAAATGCACCACCAATGCCATTATAGTCCTAAAAGAGTCTTTCGAAGAAACCGGAGAGAAAGCCTCTTTATAATCGATGCCATCTTTCTGTGTAAAGCCCTTAGCGACAAGACGAGCCTTGTACCTTTCCACATCACCTTTCGAATGCCTCTTGGTCTTAAATATCCATTTGCACCCAATGGGTTTTACACCTTCTGGCAATGGGACAAGATCCCACACGTCATTGTCTTTCATGGACTTAATCTCCTCATTCATGGCATCAATCCACTTCTGAGAGTTAGAACTTTACATGGCTTGACGGAAGTTAATCGGATCATCTTCCATCACTCAAATGTCAACCTCATGTTCTTGGAGAAATACAATGTAGTCATCAGGCACTGCATTTCTCCTTTCTCTAGTGGATCTCCTTAATGGCATAGGCTCTTGAGGTGGTAAAGTTTGTTCTTCTGGAATAATTTCTTGAATGGGAGGTTCATCGACATTGTCTTGATCTTTGTGCCTTGAACAAAGTCAGGAATGAAATTTTGATCAATGCCAATAACACCTATGGGAATATCAACATATTCCTCTTCAAAGACAAAGTCTCTAATTGTATCTCCCCTCGCAAACTCTACCTCTTCAAAGAACCTGGCATTTCTCGACTCGAAAATCGACTTAGTTATGGGATCATAAAACTTGTACCCCCTGGATCTTTTAGAGTATCCAATAAAATAGAAAATCACAGTTCTTGAGTCCAGTTTCTTTTCATTAGGCCTATAAGGTTTTGCCTCAGCTGGATATCCCCAAATGTGCAAGTGCTTTAAGCTAGGCTTTTTGCCCATCCAAAGTTCATAAAGGGTTTTGGCAGTTGCTTTAGTTGGAACCCTGTTAAGGATATATGCTGCAGTTTTAAGCGCTTCTCCCCAGAGTGATTCTGGTGAGGTAGAATGACAAATCATACTCCTTACCATGTCTTTAAGTGTCTTTTTTCGTCTTTCAGCAACACCATTCATAGTGGGCGAACCCAGCATAGTGTACTGTAGGACGATACCACATTCCTCTAGGAATTTAGCAAACGGTCCTGGACGTTGTTCACCTGAACCATCATATCTGCCATAGTACTCACCACCACGATCAAATCTGACGGTTTTGATCCTTTTGCTGAGTTGGTTCTCAACTTCAGCCTTATAATTTTTGAACATGTCCAGTGATTTTGACTTTTCATGAAGGAGATATATGTAACCATATCTAGAATAATCGTCTATGAACGTTATAAAATATTGTTGATCATTCCAAGCAACCATAGGGAATGGCCCACAAATGTCCATATGTATAAGTTGTAAGACATCCAAAGTCCTGTTGGCTTCAAATCTCCTTTTATTGGTTTGTTTGCCCTTTATACAGTTAACACAAATATCAAAATCTGCGAAATCTAAAGGGTCTAAATTTCGTTTGACACAAGTCTCTCTATTCTCCGTCTGGGGATATGACCTAATCTCTTGTGCCACAACGTAGCTGAATTCTCATTGGTTAATTTTCTCTTTATACCTCGTGTACTTAATTTCAAGGATTCATTAAATAAAGCAATTGTATTAATCAAATAAAGAATATCATAACCTAACAAAGAACCGAAACCAACCAATTTTGAATCATGAAACAAACTAAATTTTCCATTTCCAAATGAACAAGAATAACCAGATTTGTCTAAAACAGAAATAGAAAGCAAATTTCGTCTAAAAGACGATACAATAAATGTCTCATTAAGATCCAAATAAGTTCCAGTCTTTAATAATAATCTAAATTTTCCTATTGCCTCAACTTGAACCGTCTTTCCATCATCCACATAGATATATTTTTCACCATCACTTAGCTTTCGGCAACTCAGGCAACCCTGCATAGATACACTGATGTGAGTTGTTGCACCAGAATCTATCCACCACGTGTGTCTAGGTACCGAGGTTAAATTAACCTCAGAACAAACTAAATTAAGAAGCATACCTTTCTTAGCACGCCATGCGTGGTAGTTGGTACAATGCTTCTTCTGATGCCCTTCAACTCCATAGAAGAAACAACCAGAACCTTCCGATTGACCCGGTTTCTTTTGTTGTTTCTTTTGAGGTGTTGTATCAGCAGCTTCCTTATCTTTCTTCCTTTTGTATCCCTTGTCCTTGTTCTTAGAGGTTGAGGCCAGATGAACACTCTCTGTCTTATCTTGCTTCAATCTTTCCTCTTCCTGAACACAGTATGAGATAAGCTCATTCAGAGACCATGTCTCTTTCTGACAGTTGTAACTCACCTTAAACTGGCTAAACTGTGTTGGAAGGGATATCAAAACCAGATGCACTAGCAAGTCCTCATAAAGTTCTAGCTTAAGTGCTTTCAACTTTGAAGCAAGATGAGACATCTCCATGATGTACTCCCTAATATTGCCTTTGCCTTTGTATCTCATTGAAAGTAGATTTGTCAAGAGCATACCTATTTCAGCCTTTTCGTTCTTGACAAACCACTTTTCAATGTCTGCAAGGAATTCTTTAGCCGTAGTAATCTTTTCAAACATTATGCCCCTGAATGCTTCCGGATTGGCTTTCTTCATGATCATCATACACATGCGGTTTGATTTCTCCCACCTTTCCATATCCCTCTTTTCATCAGAGGTACTCTTATCCATAAGAGGTGCAGGAGATTCAACCCTTAACGCAAGGTCGAGATCCATGACTCCGAGAACTATCAAGAGGTTCTCTTGCCATGACTTAAAATTTGTGCCATTGAGCATAGGAATAGAGTTGATTTTGGCAGAAATATTAGCAGGAGTGGTTGTAGCTTAACACAGAGAACAACAAACAAACAAAACAAGCTCACATAAGTCTCATAACAGAAATAACAATAAAATTTAAATAGAGGTAAACCCCATCTCAAGATACCGGGCACTCCATTAATGTTTTATCTTTGGACAAAAATATTAATTTGTAAGTGATATCTTGGCGTAGTAATCAAACATTGATAATAAGAAACATGTCAAACAATAAATCTTCCTTTAGGCCGATGTATTGTTCACATGTAAAACCGAAAAATGATCACATGTTTATTACCACAGGTGCCCATGCAATTCTGTTAAAATATCTATCTTCCTTTGGGTCGATCAATATTCACATAAGTTACATGCACACAATCATTTACATTCCAAAATAAATTAATTTCTACAAGAGAGGTCATTTTGGTAACATGTTGCTTCAATTAATTCATTCCAATATATATATAAACATACCAATATTCAAATTTAAATTGCTTCAAAATTGCACCCAAATTGCCCAATTTTCTTTTCTGCGGCTATCCAAGGCTGCCGCTCATCTTATGTCGTGTTGGCCGTAGCTTTCCTTGCCGGCGCTACCTTACGACCACCTGTTAAAAATAAATAAATAAATAGTTTTATTTAAACCCTTAATGATTGTTCATTCAAAAAATTGTTCTTAATGATTCAACATGAAGAGGCTCTGATACCAATTGTTAAAAAATATCTTTAGATGTAAAACATTTTTCAAACCCTAAGAAACATTCATGCTAAATCACCAAGAATCAACAGATTAATATGCGGAAACGTACCTGAATCCATGACGATTGATTGCTCTCCAGAGTCGTGCGGTATGTCTTCCAGATCAACACGTTATCTTAGAGAATTCTTTTGTTTTCTCTTGCTCTCTCTCTGATGATGAGATGTCAGAAAGGAATAGAATGATTAACGTGTGATCTGAGAACCATAACCACTATTCATAGATAACTATCCTGTTATCTTTCGGTATTTCTATTTTAACTCATCATAAAAATATAAATTACCCTTAAGTCTTTACACATTAAAGGCCCACACCTTATTAGATACATTAAAACCCAAATTACCCAAACTTCAGTAGATCACTTTAAATGGGCTTAACCTTATTCGACAGTCTACATCACATAATTATTCACATATAAGCCCAATGTTGGATTAAGGATCCAACAATATCAATGTCACATAGCATTTGACAGATGATGTGGCACAGTCTCGTCATCTGGCCATTAGTCTCAAACGACTAAGTGACAAAAAAATAAAATTTTATAACGTGGATGATTAAATTGATATTTCTTATAATTTTGTGACCAAAATAAAAAATTTAAATAATTAAGTGACTATCTATATAATTTATTCTTTTATAAACTTAGACAATACATACGGAAAATAAGCAAAATAAGATTAAACCGAGTTACGATTTGAGAATAGGCTAAGATACGTAGTTTTAAGTTAAGAAGAGCATAATAAAAGAAGCTAAGCGTGAGAATGTCAAGCTTTAATTGTTACGTTCTTGGCATAATGCCAAGAAAGCTAACTCAACTGCAAATTACACGTACAAGGTTTATGTCATGCTTCCATCTAAACATAAATACAAGATTTGAAAATCGGACATCAAGATTTTTCATTTACAATATTTTTCAAGCTTTCAGTTTAGAATGTTCCATCTCTTATCAGAAATAAAAACCCTAATCAGACTGTTAAGCTTTTAATTTTCTCGAAGATCTTCGCCCTTTCTCCAATAAAGAGGTGGAGAATCACGTGTCAATTGTCCAAAATGTTACATCCGAGCCTCCACTTCTTTGTCTTTACTCTTTACTTATCAACTCAATTGAATTAAATCAATAACTTTAACCATTTTAGATGTTTGAGTATATATAAAGTTATTAAAAATAAATCAGTAGTACATCAAGATCTGAAAATTATCCTCCCAAATCTCTTTAATTTGACACCTTTTAACATCCCTATTTATATTATCAAATCCGACAAGCTATTGAATGTAATAAAGCAAGAGAAAGGAAAATTTATGAAAATAAACTTAATTTAATTGGATAATACGATCATTTTTAAATTAAAACATTTTAATAGATTTAAAATTTATAATTTAAAATATTTTTTTTATTTTTAAATTATGATTTTTTATATTAAAAAATATCACGAAAAATAGGACAATAATTTTCCTATACACTTAGGTCTATGACAACACAGACACATGAAAATTAGCTGAAAAAAGCAGAGCCAACAGATCCAATTTGTACCACACTGTTCATCCTATATCTTATAAATAAATAAATTAAAAGTAGTTCCTCAATTAAGGAAGTTGCTTTTGTAATTGAGGTGTAATTGTTTTCTTTTTGTAATTTTTATTAATAATTATCATGTATTATATTTATATTATTTTTTGTGTTATAATTGTATTAAGGATATCATATATATATATATATATTAAAATATTCATACATTCGTGTTGTGTTAGTGTTATTTTTTTTGTATTGTATTGTGTTTTAGTTATTTTTTCGTGTTTATGTCGTGTCTAAAATTGCCAGGTCTAATTAGAATTATTCAAATAATTCTCAATTTTGTGTCACATTATTTTTTTTGAGTCATGTTGATAGATTTTGACAAATTCGTGTATTCATGTTGTGTTAGTGTTTTTTTGTTGTTGTTGTTGTATTGTGTTTTAGTTTTTTTTTTTCATGTTGGTTTCATATTCGAAATTGTCAGGTCTAATTGACACTATTCAAATAATTCTCAATTTTGTGTCACATTATTTTTTTGGGTCATGATTTAGTTATTTTTTACGTATGTAGATTTTTACACGTTTATCTATTTGTGTTGTATTAATATTATTTTTCACATCGTGTCATTTTTTAATTATTTCTTGATATTGTGTTCGTGTCGTATTATCATATTGCACCCGTAATTGTTAGATCTAATTGATATTATTAAAATAACTCCAAATTTTGTGTGAATTGTTGGGAGTTATTGTTTGTCTAGATTAACTTTGGTAATTTTAGATATCTATACCTTACTTTAAAAATCATCTTCAAATGTGATATTTTGTATATATAGTTTGTCAGAGTAATTCAATTTAAACTCTAAATTCGTTCTACTTTTTCATGTCATAATCGTATTCAATTTATTATCGACAATAATAAAACTGAAGCAACGCGAGGATTCAACAGTAGATACATTTAAGGGTTAATGCATAAATTGGCCCTTGAAGTATAAACATTTTCATGATTTGGTACCTAAAGGAAAAAATTCATGATTTGGTACCTAAAGTTGTATTCTGTCATCCACGTTAGTCCAAGTGGTTAATTCCGTTACAGAAATGCTGACGTAGACTAATTGACCAATAGAAAGTCGCCACGTGTCAAAGTCAGTGCCTAGTCAGTATTTCCACGTTAGCAATTTGTTTTTTCATTTTTTAAATAAAAAATTAATTAAAAATTGGAATTTTTTATTTTTTAAATATAAAATAAAAAATTATGGAATTTTTTAAAAAAAAATAAAAAATTTTAAAACTGAAAATTAGAAAAAATAAAAAATTCTAGAAAAAAAAAAGAGAGACGAAGAGAAGAATGGAAGGAAGAGAGATAGAGAAAGAGAGAGGAAGAGAGAAGAAAGGAAGAAGGGAAAAGCAGAGAGATGAAGAGAGAAAAAAGGAAAAGAAGAGAGATGAAGAGAAAGAAGAGGAGAAAGAGAAAGAAGAGGAGAAAGAGAAAGAAGAGGAGAGGAGAAAGAGAGAGAAAGAAAATGAAGAGAGAGAAACAGAATGAAGAGAGAGAAACAAAATGAAGAGAGAGAAAAAGGAATGGCGCATTCGACTACCGGTCAGCCTCGGGCAGGCCGGCCGACGCCCTCTCCTTCTCCCTCTCCCCTTCCCCCTCCCCTTCTCTCTCTTCCCCCATCCCTCTTTTCTCGATTCTTTCTGCGTTTTCCTTCTCTATTTTTTTTTAAATTCAAATAATTAAAATAAAAGTAAAATATTAAAAGTAAAATTTTAATTTCAAAAATTATTTTAAAAAAATTAATTAAAAAAGGTAAAAGAAAATTTTAAAAAGTATATTTTTTTATTTTTTTAAATTTAAAAAAATTAAAAAAATTAAATTTCAAAAAATATAATTTTTTTAATTAAAAAGTAAAAAAAATATTTTTTTAAATTAAAAAAAATATTATATTCAAAAAAATAATTTTCTTTTTTTAATTTAAAAAAGTAAATTAAAAAATTTTAAAATGATGATGTGGCATTGCTGACGTGTCGAAGTTACCACGTGTCACATTTCTATTGGTCAAAAAATGACATGTCAGCATGCTGTTAGGGCATGGACTAACGTGTTAGACGGAATTAAAGTCCGAGTACTTAATTGTGAATTTTTTTCCTTTAGGTACCAAATGGTAAAAATAGGTATAGTATATGGGCCAATTTATATATTAAACCTACATTTAAAGTTATCCCCTCAATTGTGGCAAAGGGAGAAAGAAAAGAAAGAAAGAAAGAAATTATTTTTTTGAAAGAAAAGTTATAAAAGGAGAAAAAAATTTGTGTATTTGTGTTATTTTTTTTTGTTATAATCGTATTCAAAGTATTATATATATATAAATTTTAACACATTAATAATTCGTATTATATAGATTTTGATACATTCGTGCATACATTTCGTGTTAGTGTTATTTTTTCGTGTTGTATTGTGTTTTTGTTATTTTTTTCGTGTCATGTCTGAAATTATCAAGTCTAATTGATATTATTCAAATAACTCTCAATTTTATGTGAAGTTCGTTTTATATAAATTTCGACACGTTCGTGTATTCATGTCATGCTTATGTTATTTTTTTGTGTCATGTCGTATTTTAGTTATTTTTCCAAGTCTCGTGTGTGACACTATTCAAATAACTCCTAATTTTGTGTCACATGTTGTATAATGATTGGTTCTTTATTTTATTTTTGAAAAATAAGATCATAATAAATTTTTTATCGAATAAAAAATATTGTATTGATAAATTATCGATAAAAATTAAAATATAAAATAATAATATGAGATGAGTTGAGTTGAGTTGAGTTGATGTAAGTAATTTTTATTTTAAATTTTTGGTGTTGAATCAAAACAAAAAATATTTTGATGATTAAATAGTAAAAAAAAAAAAACTATGTTAAATGATGTTATAAGTTATGAGTTATTATATGATAATTGTTAGGTTTATATTTTTTTATTTCTTAATATGAATAGAAACGATGGATATTATATTCTAAATGAATTAAATTTTAAAATCCATTTTAATTTTTTTTTTACATATAATGAATTAGATTTGTGTGTGTATATATATATATATATATATATATATATATATATATATATATATATATCTTACTTTAAAAGTTATCCTCAAGTTAGAAAATTTTGCATAATTTGTCATAGTAATTCAATTTTTAACTCTAAATTCATATTATTTTTTATATCATAATCGTATTCAATATATTATTAATGACAATAAAATCAAAATAATGCGAAGATTCAAACACTAGTTCATATAACATTACAAACACTTTCCTTTAGTAATATTAAAGAATCAAGAGATAAATTGTAATTGTCATTTTGATTGATAATTTGGAATGCTCCCATACGTGAAACAAAAAAAAAAAATTCTTCCTTTACAACTCAAATAATATTTATAGAAAATAATATATTAAAAGCAAATTTTTTTTTTTAATAATTTTTAACTAATGTAAGTGATATATATATATATATATTTTTTTTGTTAAAAGAAAAAAGGAAGATTGATTGATTGTTAAAAAGGAAAAAAAAAAAAAAAAGAGACAAATTAAATTAATCCTTGATTTAATTCGTAGCTAAAAGCTAACTGAAGTCATCCCAACAATTATGTTATACATTATTAGGCATGTCATTTTTAGCATTTTCAACAATTGTTTTCAGAAGAGACATCCCAATTATTATTCATGAAAATTTCAGATTTTTTTTTTATTTATAAGATTATATTTAAAGGATTGTTAGTATCAAGCTTACCCTAATGATCGTTACCCTCTTAAAAGGATACAAGAAGGGTTAATTGACCCCCTCAATTCCAAAAATTAATTTTTTTTTAGATGTGACAGTAAATTTTTATGTAATTTATTTATATTGACTCCACTTAAATTAAATAAAAACTCAAAGAGAAGGGTCAAACAAGTAATTTTATTATTTTGTAATAAACATAATAAAATATATGTAACTTTCAAAAAAATCTTAAAAATTAGTTATATTTATATTATATATCATGCTATAATACACTAATAAGAACATTCGATTAAGACGTGAAATATGGATTCAAATGCATTATCACAAAGATTAATTTTTAATTTTTATTTATTCAAAAATATTATTTTCTCGTCAATAAAACTTTTATTTCAATAGCAAGATGAGACTTTGGAATCTTTAGATATTAAGTTTAAGTCTAGCCAAGTGTGAGTTTTGTCTAATTATATATTAATTTATTGATTGTTACTTTGGTCTGATTATTGGTTTCTTTGTTTTATGTATATTAAAAGTTGTTTAATATGACTGTGATTTCTAGTGATACATGTAATTTTATTATAAAAAAAAAATTGTTTACTCTTGTATCTAAATACATCATTATTCTTTTAAAAGGAAAAATATAAATAATGTAACAAAGTAAAGAAGAATATTTTGTGTAAATGATTTTCTGTAATTTCATTCACTAATAGGTTATAGCTTTATACAGTAGAGTATCACAATCTAGGTCCTAATATAATGCCTATAAATTAGCTCTAATCTTGTAAGAATGGTAACTAAATAAAGCTAAATAATTCAGTCAATATACAATATCTACTTTCTTATTTTACAGGATTGTCTTCAACACTCCCCCTCAAGTTGGAGTGTATGTTAATGACTCCCAACTTGTCAGGTAACATCTCAAATTGTGACGATCTCAATGCTATGGTGAATAAGTCTGCAGTTTGGTTATTGGTCCGTATATGTGCTGTTTTGATCAAGCCTTCTTGAATCTTTTCATGAACCAAGTGACAATCAATTTCTATATGCTTTGTTCGTTCATGAAAAATCGGGTTTGAAGCAATATGTAGAGCTGCTTGGTTGTCACAGTATAACTTGACTGGTTGATCATGTTTGATTTCCAAATCCTTCAACACATTCTTCAACCAAATAATCTCACAGCATGTAGTTGCTATAGATCGATACTCTGCCTCAGCAGTTGTTTGAGCCACTATTGTTTGCTTCTTTTTTTTTTTTTTCAGGAAATGGGTGATTGTCCAAGAAAACACAATACCCTGTTACAGATCTTCTCGTGTCCTTGCAACGAGCCTAGTCTGCATCACAAAATGCGTTTAATTGAAGTGTGCTTGTGGAGGATAAAAGAATACCTTGCCCTGGTGTTTGTTTCAAGTATCTAAGGACTCTATGAGCTGCCTCAAGATGTGGTGTACGTGGTTTGGTTTGTCCATAAATTGACTTAAAACATGGACGACATAGACTAAATTAGGTCTAGTAACAGTGAGGTAGATCAATCTCCCCACAAGACGCCTATATGATGAGGGATCACTGAGAAGATCTCCATCGGATTGTGTAAGAGACAAGTTTTGCTCAATTGGAAATCTGGCAGGTTTAGCTCCTAGAAATCCAGAATCTTCCAGTATCTCCAACGCATATTTCCTTTGAGAAAGAGAAATACCTTTTGAAGACCTTGCTACTTCTATGCCCAAGAAGTATTTGAGTTCACCAAGATCCTTAAGTTTGAACTGCTTGGCTAAAAATTGTTTTGCATCTTCAATATGTTGCAGATTGTTACCGGCCAAAATTACATCATCAACATATACAAGTATTGTTGTAAAACTGCCTTTGTGGGACTGGACGAATAATGAGTAGTTTGCCTTTGATTGGTGAAAGCCAACAGATTTTAGAGCTGAAGAAAGCTTCAAAAACCACTACCTAGAAGCTTGTTTCAACCCATATAGTGATTTGTTAAGTTTGCACACTTGAGTTGAGTCTCCCTCTTTCGTCCGAATCCAGGCGGTAATGATATGTACATGTCTTCATGAAGATCACCATGCAAGAACGCATTGTTGACATCAAGTTGGTGAAGATGCCATCCTTGAATGGCAGAAACATTGAGTAGCACTCTTACAGTAGCTAGTTTGGCAACTGATGCAAATGTCTATTGATAGTCAAGTCCTTCAATCAGGTTATATCACTTGGGAACCAAACAAGCCTTGTAACGCTCAATGGTCCCATTAGGCTTTAGCTTCACTTTGTATACCCATTTACATCCGATGTCTTTCTTACCAAGTAGAAGAGGCATGACTGTCCATGTATGGTTGGCTTGCAGGGCTTGAATTTCATCATGCATGTCCTCACGCCATTTAGGATCCTTCATAGCTTGAAAGAAACTAGTTGGTTCTTTAGTAATGGTTAATGAGTTGGTAAAAGCTTTATGAGATGATGAAAAATGATCATATGAAAGAACTTGAGAGAGTTTATATGGTGTACCTAATTTTGTGACCACGCTAGAAGTAGATGATTGTCCAGGTCATGATGGGAGGTTAGCTTCCACATGAAAATTCTGAAGGAAGTTAGGTCATTTTACTGGTCTGGTGCATAGACGACGTACAGGAGAGTTGGAAGGATTGCTGGAAGGAGACAAGTGATGGGAAGGTGCAGTTGTGACATCCGCAAGGTCATAATTTTCTGGTGTGGTAGGTGCGGGTGGTTCAATGGAACTTGGAGGTATGTTTGTGATGGGATCATCAAAAATGGAGTTTATGGGAGTATGAATCAAATGACTCTCTTTGGCAGAGAAAATATGTTTAAAAGGAAATTCTTTTTCGAAAAAAATAACATCTCGAGATATAAATAGTTTGTGAAGTTCAAGGTCATATACTCGGTATACTTTTTGTCCATAAGGGTAACCAAGAAAAATGTAATGTGTTGCACGTGCATCAAATTTTGATGATATGTGGGCATGAGTGGAGGCAAAACATAAACATCCAAATACTCGTAAATATGAGTAATTGGGTGCGATATTAAACAGTTGTTCATAAGGTGTTTGGCCCTGCAAAATTCGTGTAGGTGTACGATTTATGAGATAAGTTGCAGTTAAAATGACATCCCCCCAAAATCTTTTAGGAAGAGAAGCTTGAAAAAGTAATGCTCGTGCTGTGCTTAGCAAGTGTCGATGTTTGCGTTCAGCTACCCCGTTTTTTTGTTTTGTTGTGGAGTGCAAACACAGCTAGTTTAGTGGACAATACCCTTGGACAAGTAATAAGCTGCAAGTTTGAATTCATGGCCATTATCACTACGCACAATTTTGACTTTGGAAGAAAATTGGGTTTCGACCATATTAATAAAATTGGTTAGGTAAGTTTGAGTGTCAGATTTGTGGCTCATTAAATAAAATCATGTACACCTAGTAAAATTATCAACTATGGTCAGAATATATCGAGCTCCAGAAATAGATGCAACTTGATAACACCCCCAAACATCAACATGCAACATTTTAAAACAAGATTTGCTAGAAATTTTACTCAAAGAAAATGGCAATCTGGTTTGTTTAGCTAAGGGGCAAACCAAACAATTATTTACATCATGAGATTTATTTTTATCGAAAAAGGGAAACAAAATAGATACTTTATTTGAAGGGTGCCTAAGGCATTGATGCCAAAGTCTAGAGGAGGGATAATGGACTGAATTGCATGACAATTTCTGTGATTGATCAAGGTAGTAGAGGCCCTCCCTCAGTTCCTGTCCCAATCATCTTCCCCGAACGTAGGTCCTGTATTGCACAAGAATGGGTAAGGGACACAGTGATACAAAGAGAATGTTGGATAAGTTTGTTTACGGGAATGAGGTTTAATTGAAAGTTCGGAACACACAAAACATTATCAAGAACCAAACTAGAAGAAAACACAACTTGACCAACATGTGTAACATTGGCAAGAGTGTCATCCGGTAATTCCACTGTTTTTTTTTTAACAGTTTTCCAAGTTGTAAGCAATCCAGGGCTACAAACAATATGATCAGTTGCCCCACTATCAAGAATCCACGTGGCTTTCTTACCTTGAGAAGATAAGCAAAAAGCCTTACCTAAAAGTTCTTCATGGGTTAAGAATTACCCACATGGTTTGCCATGGAAGACTTGTTGTTATTAAGCATGTGCAAAATTTGTTAACGTTGCTCTTGGGTAAAAGGGAAGAAGTTGGAGGTGTCTTTCTTCTCAGTTTGTTTGGGGATATCCTTCTCAAATTGCTTAGTTGATTCTGTCTTCTTGAGCTTTCGACAAAATTCAATTATTCCATCCACAAAAGGTGCATTTCTAGTGTGCCTGACAATTTTCAGTGCTATGACCATCTTTATCACATTTTCCACACTTGTAATTACCACCTTTCTTGCTTCGATTTTTTTACTGCAAAGGCTGCTGCCTCAGGTTGTCTTGTGTTCCTTTTAGCAAATACATCTTTCTACCGTTCATGTCTGAGCACAAGTGAATAAACCTTGCCAATATTAGGCAAAGGGTCCATTGTCAAAATCTATCCACGTACCGTAGTAAAAGAATCAGTTAACCCCATGAGAAACTTAATGGTTTTCTGTGTTTCTCGATAGGATAACTCCTCTTTCATAGTTCCACAGCTACAGTGTGAGATAGGACAAAGTACATCCTTTCATCCCATAATCCTTTGAGCTTGGTGAAGTAGGAACCAACAGACATATTCTCTTGTACACAATCATGTACTTCATTTTCAATTGAAATAATTGGACACTATTTACCTGAGAAAAGCGTTCGCTCAATTCACTCCAAATTGTATGTGCTCCATCACAATAGAAGATGCTGGCTGCAATATCCTTGGAGATCGAACTCGATAACTAGGTTTTGACTAGATTGTTGCAAAGAATCCACTGCTGCAATTCATCCCCTGCATCATCGCTTGGTCACCTTATAGATCCATCTCCGAAGCCATATTTGTTCTTGATTGTTAAGACCATAATCATGGAATGACTCCATGTGTTATAGTTCTCTTCAGTGAGAAGTTGGGATACGAGAACCAACCCAAGCTGATCTGAATGGTGAAGATACAGTGAGTGGTTTGAATTATCAAACTTAGATGCCATGCTCAATTGAGTTGACCTCTTGCTATCATCTCCTATGGTGTTGCTCTTGATACCATAAAGAAGAATATTTTGTGTAAATGATTTTCTGTAATTTCATTCACTAATAGGTCATAGCTTTATACAGTAGAGTATCACAATCTAGGTCCTAATATAATGCCTATAAATTAGCACTAATATTGTAAGAATGGTAACTAAATAATGCTAAATAATCCAGTCAATATACAATATTATTTTACATGATTGTCTTCAACACAAAGCAAGAATAAAAATGAAACACATTAAATAACTCATAAATTTGATAGGCATGTACTAATATCTCGTTTCCAAAACCTTTGTATTTTACGGAGAAATTTTTAATAATATAATGTATAAAAAGATCATGTTTACATAATGAGTGAAATTTTTTTTCTAGCTACGCCATTGAATCTCGCTCCTCCTTGTATCTTATATTATCCGGATTCGATGGTACGTGTCGGATATGGGTATATCCACACAGGTATATTCAATTTTTTTAAAGTTTTTTCATGTATTTATTTTGAGAATCATATTCTCATACCAATATTCAAATATGTGTCAGACACAAATATCAAACATGAATATTTTTACAAAAATAAAGAATCCGGATAACATTTACCTCCCATATGTACCTAAAAGAAGACCATCATGAGACCATCTGATGTTGAAATATGAAAATAATGTTAACAGAACAGCTTGTTTATTTCTATTCTCCATCTTAAATTAATCCAACAATGTTCAATGAATAGCGTGAACAAAATCAGTTAACATAAAGAATATAACTTTATAGCACATTCGTAAAAAAGAAAAAAAAAATCTTAACAAATTAATAAGCACCAAACGTATAAACAAATTATCAAAGCTGGATTTGATGCCACTGATATATCAAATAGAGGGAAAAATTAGAAAGAAAAATATTATTTCAGAAATTACTAAGACAGTCACAGAAAGACATGAGAGATTCTTAATTCATGGGTAGAAGGGCCGGTAGCCCGCCCGACCAGTATTGGGTCGGGCTTGAGCATAGTGTGTTGTGATTTTGACCGGACCAGTTCGAATAATTGTTCATATAATAAAAGTTATTTTATATTTAAATTTAATTATAAAAATATATTAATATTAATATAAAATTATTTTTTTAACAATGAATCGGGCCGGCTTGGGCTCGTCAAAAACCAGACCTGAGTAAGAGAAGTAGAATATTTCTAGGTCACGACCCAATTTATAAGCAAATTTATTCATGGGTAAAAATACCAAAAAAAGGAACAAAGAAAATAAAAGATAATTAAGATAAAGCTTTTAGATAATGTTTATTTGTTTTTTTTTTAGGTAAGCATTAGAGGTGGCAATTGGGCGGGTTCGGGTCGGGTTCATTCGGGTTCGGGTTTATTCGGGTTCGGGCTCATTCGGGTTCGGGCTCATTCGGGTTCGGGTCCATCCGGGTTCAGGCTCATTCGGGTTCGGGTCCATTCGGGTTCGGGCTCATTCGGGTTCGGGCCCATTCGGGTTCGGGCCCATTCGGGTTCGGGCTCATTCGGGTTCGGGCCCATTCGGGTTCGGGCCCGTTTGGGTTCGGGTTCGGGTTCGGTCTGGGTTCGGGTTTGGTCTGGGTTAAGGTATGTTTTACATCATTTTATTTTATATTAGATGTAATCATTTTTACGTAATTTAAATATTTATATCTAAAAATAAATTATTAATTTATTATTTTTATACTTTTGCTATTATATGATATTTTTAATTATATTTATTTTTTAAAATTAATATTTGTTAGCACCAAAAGAATAAGAAATTAATTTGTTATATAAAATCAAATTTTGAAATAATTTATTATAAAAAATATGATATATTATAAATTAATCATATTGATATTTAAAATAATTGATTTGATGAACTCGAATTTCAAAATATAAATACATTATAATTTATATTCACTATAAAATAAAAAACTTTTAAAAATAAATCCTAGCCTTCATCTATTCGTTTATATACTTATAAAATGCAAAACTTTTATGCTTATAGTCAAGATATATATATATATATATATCTATCGAGTACTTATATTTTTTTCATCAGTATAAATTATAAATTATAAATCAGTACTAAAAAAATATAATTTATATTTAAATTATACTTAATAAATATATAATTAATATGATTATTTATTAATATATAATAAATATACCCAAAACCAAAAGGCCATAAAACCCAAAACCCCATTAAACCCACCCGGCACCCGCTAAAATAAAATCCCATGAAAGCCATAATCCAATTAAACCCACCATAACCCAAAAGGCCAAAATAATTGAATTACTGTCAATTTTTTTTACCCTTAAGAATAATTGAATTATTGTCAAAATTTTTTTCACATCTCTAAAATTTTCAAGAATTTAAAATATTTAGATTGTAAATTCATCATGATATGAGACGTTAAAGTTATAACTTATAAGTACAAAATATAATTTACTTTTTGATAAAATTATTATTTCATCATCATATATATATTAAATTTTAAATTTTAATTAAATTATTAAAAAAAAATTAGAATAAAATTAATAATTGAAGTTATTGCTTTGTAAAAAAAAAAAAAATTAATTGCAATTTGATTATTTTTATTTTTAGTATTAAATTCGGGTTCGGGTTCGGGCCGGTCTCGGGTTCGGGTCCATTCGGGTTCGGGCTCATTCGGGTTCGGGCCCATTCGGGTTCGGGTCCATTCGGGTTCGGGCCCATTCGGGTTCGGGTCCATTCGGGTTCGGGCCCATTCGGGTTCGGGTTTTTTTGGGTTCGGGTTTTTGACTTTTTGGTCAAATCGGGTTTGGGCGGGTTCGGGTTTTCCTGGGCGGTTTTTCGGGTTCGGGTTCATTTTGCCACCTCTAGTAAGCATAGATGAATTTATAACTAAGATTTGCTCTTGCAGTACATTAACTGAAGTACAAGCTTTTGGACTGCATGCACTTGTCATGGTTTCTTATTTCTTGTAAAAGTATGGGTTAAGAACTCAAAATTTAATGTAATTGATTTATACATTTAATCTTAAAAAATAAGATCAAATAAGTCTGAAATTAAATCCCAACAACAATAATCTTTTTCTTTATATCAGACTCGACCTCTTATATATATATATATATATATATATATATATGTGTTAATAGGATGCATAATATGACAGTGTAGACATCTAATTTTGTTCGGATACCTAAATTAGGTATTTTTCTTCCTAAAATGATGTTTTAGAATGTAGAAAAACTCTTATCACCTTGCAGGTGGTACTCCGAAACTTTTTTTAAGAGGACAAGCATGAAAAGTCAATCTTGAAAAAGTCAACCCCAAAAAAGTCAACTCCAAAAAGTCAACCACTAAAAAGTCAACCCATATTCAAAATCAAGATTCAAATTTAAATTGAACAATGGTGAAAGAATTTTGATAATTCGAGGTCTATAATGAAAGATATGGAGTTCAGAAGATGGGTTACGAAGATTCAGTGGAAAGGAAACCCTAGTTCGGAAAATTTGGGGGAAAGTGCTTAAACAATCAAATTGGTCGAAATTGGAAGTTCCAAATGGAAGATAAGCAATGACTACGGGTAATAGAGAGGCCTTTTGAAAGCAAAATCAAAGGAAGAGTTAATTTGGAAGAAAACTGGGAATTAGGGGTTTTCATGGATTTTGGCAAAATTTGGAAAATTACAAAAATGGCCCGATTCGGTAAAATTAAAGCCCCTAAATGATGAAGAATGTGTAAACGAAGATAGCCCAAGGCTCAGTTTGAAGTAATTACGAGAAAAGAGCTGATTGGAGGAAAAACTGAAAAAAAAGAAGGAAATTTTCGATATTGAAAAAAGGAAAAATCAAATCGGAGAGGAATGTGATCGTAAAAATTGGGCATTTTCGAACCAACTCCAATTCAATATATAACAAAGGCCTGGAAAAAGAAAATTTGGAAATCGGACTTGTTTTGAGTAAAACCGAGGCTTTGGAGGTAAAAGAGCAAATTTGGAAAATTCGGGAAAAATAGCAAATGAACTCAGAAAATTACTAAAACTTCCATATCTAATCTTATGTCATTTGCAAGAGTTTGGCGAAGAAAAATTTGGATTCGGAGCTCGTTTGAAAAATGGCAAGGTTCGGGCCCACTAAGCTGAAATTCCAGAAGATAAATCCCGAAAAAATAGCAAATGAGCTCGAAAAATTATGAAAACTTCCAGATCTCATTTTTAAATTATTTGGAAGAGATCGGAAAGAAAAATCCAAAACCGAAACTTGTTTTCAAAATGGAAAATTTCGGGCCCGTTAAGTTGAAATTCCAGAAGATAAATCCCGAAAAAATAGCAAATGAGCTCAAAGAATTATGAAAACTTCCGGATCTCAATTTTAAATTATTTGGAAGAGATTGGAGAAGAAAAATCCAGAATCGAAGCTCGTTTGAAAAGTGGTAAAAGTTCGGGTGCACTAAAGGGCAATTTTGGAAGATAAATCCAAAAATAAAATAGCAAATGGGCTCGAAAAATTATGAAAACTTTCAGAACTCAATTTTTTATTAGTTAGGAAGGATTGAAAAAATAAATTTTGGATTTGGAGTTCATTTGATATTTAATAAGGTTCGGGGGCTAAAAGGGTAATTTTATCGAAGAAACCGAAGAAGGCCTTTCTTGCATTTTAAAAAATAGAGAGTGGGATGGAATGTGAAGAGCCATTCGGCCAAGCCCATGAGGAGAATGATTTTTGCTGAGTTCTTGCATCCAAAGGCCAAAAGTGGATAGTAAGATAATTTTTTTTTTTAGCAAGCCTTTGTAATTGTGCCACATGGTCCAATACATGAAGAGAAGGATGTCAACATGATGGCTACATATTTTTTAATAGTTGTATTAGTTAGGAGCAGATCACTTAATCTAAGGGTGGTAATTTCACATTTTAAGCATCTTGAATTAGTGGCCTTTGAATCAAATTGGCTAGGGAAAAAATGACAACATCCTACTCCAAAATGTGACCATTCGGCTACCTTAACGGGGGGAGGGGTTTTCTTTTTGCAAGTGCTCTTTTTGGATGATCACTATTCATTTTGGGAGCAAATAGCTAAGTGTTGAAAAGCAAAGAAAGTTTAGAAGAGAAGAAAGGCTTGAAAAATAGCTTTTGAAGGTAGCCTAAAGGCACCTAAATCTTGCATTTTCTTTCCTTTTCCATGCTTAATTTGCTGATTTTCTTTGAGATTTTTGTGATTTCTTGTTGTTTTTGGTTGTGAAATAAATGTTTAAAAGTTCCTCTTAAAGCCCTTATATTATGTTTTCTTAAAAAAAAAAATCAAAGGAAAAACAATTTTTTTACCTATTTTTTGAGTTGGCCAAATAGCCCTTTGTCTATTCATGATATTTGATCTATTTTCCATGATTGTTGTGATATATTGGCTTGTTTTGATGTTCTAACTTTTTAAAATAATCAAGATATGGAGCTTGTTTTTAACCTTCTTCACTTACTATTATTTTGCTGATTTTATCATTTTATTTTCATGTCTACTTACTTTGTTTGCTATTTTTAATTTTTTGTTTTTACCATGTTAAGTTGTTCATGCTTTGTGGTTTTACCATACTATGTGTTTGTGAATTTTCCTAGCTACATCTTTGCCTTTGCATCATGTTTGTTTGGTCCAACATGTTTCCTTTTAAGTCTTGTATATACTATGCCATGTGTTTGTGTTATTGCCATGCTAGAATTTCACATGTCCATCAAGTGACCATTCGGCTACCCCTATGTATTTTGCCTTGTGTGTGCATTTTTATCTTGTTTAGTTGACATGCTTGCATTTCTATGCCATGATATTGTGTATTTGATTTACTATGCCATGTGTTTGTGTTATTGCCATGCATTTCCATGCTTATTAGGTCTAGGTCACATTTGCATTGCCATGCATTTCATGCATATTAGGTTTAGGTTGCATTTATTGCCATGCAAGTTCATGTTAGGCATTAGGTCATTTTTTATGCCATGTATTTTCTATATCATTTAGGCCTTAAATCATACATTTCATGCATTTAACTTGTTGTTTGTTCATGCATTTCATATCATACCACTTAATGTTTAACTTAAGCCAATCAATGGCTCAAAGCCAAGCTCACATGAGCATGCTTGTGGAAAATTAAGAAATTGTCAAGTTGAATTTTCTACCTTTGTGATTTATTTTTTTTCATTAGGCAATCCTTGTCCAAATTTTTAGAAATTGCTTCTACTGTTTGTAGGTCCTTAGAGGAGTCTCCAATATTTTTATTCTGATTTTTGAATGATTTTATCAAAGGTTTAAAAATATTTTTTTGTTAAGCAATTTTTCACCCAGTATTTTGACTTTCGTGATTTTTCTGGTAGGTTATCCTTAGTCTAAAAATTAAGCCAATTTTTTCTCATAGATTTCTACATCTTCTAAGTCTCCTATAATTTTTTGAGATTTTTTTGAAATTTTCAAAATAGTTTAAGAAGTCACGTTTTAAAATAGGACAGTAAAGTCAGATTTGATTTCAAGAGAAAAACAATTTTCTGTTTTGGCTAAGGTATTAAGAGAGGGCTGATTTAGAACCTTAGATACTGTCCTAGGTTGATTTTAGATACTGCCCTAGGTTGATTTCTAAGTCATTTTAATCCTAAAAATTGATTTTATAAAGCTCGGGTCAAGGGTGGTCAAGTTCGGGTTTTCAAAGTTAGGAAAATAGAGCTTTTTAAAGGGGGTTTTGGCCATGGTGTTATTTTTCATCCAAAATTTTCAAAATTGTTTTTAAACCAATCACAACGTATTTTTTATTTTAAAAAATTTAATTTGATTTTTTTTCCTAAGTTAGTCGGATATCTTTTTAGGAATACGGATTTCCTTATTTAAATGAAAAAGTACATTTTCATGCATTGCATTTTCCATGTTCATGTATATTTTATGATATATGATTTTTGCTATGAATATTTCTATGGTAATGTTATTATTTTGATTTATATTTTATGGTGTTATATTGTTTGCTATATGGTTGTGAATATTCTATGTTACCCTATGCTTTTTACTTAGTCATTTATTTTTGTCACATCATTTAGGATTTACTATGTTCATGCATTGTTATTTTTATTATCATGCATATTTCATGATAATATTATTTTATGTTTCATATCATTTCATGTCACTTAGATTATTTTGCCATGTCATTTAGATTATATTATGTCATTTAGAATATGTCATGTCATTTAAAATATGCCATGTCATTTAGAATATGCCATGTCATTTAAAATATGCCATGTCATTTAGATTATATTAGGTCATTTAAAATATATTATGTCACTTATGTTATACCATGTCATTTAGAATATATTATGTTACTTAGATTATATTATGTCATTTAAAATATATTATATCACTTAGGTTATATCATGTCATTTACGTTATATTATATCATTTAGATTTTGCTATGTCATCTTTATTATGTCACATATGTTCATATTCATCTTTTTAAAATGTTTTCAAATAAGATAATGATTTTCAATAAAATAAAGATATTTCCGAATTAAAATAATTCATGAGTTCTCTACCGGGTTTGCTGGGGAGGATATCATGAATTATCATTAATAAAGGAATATTATTCTTTCAAAAAAAAAAAAAAAGAATGATTCGGAAAGTTTTTCAAATAAATAAAAATTTCTATATTTTGCCACATTTGTCAGAGAATATAGGAAAATTTTGAATAAATAAATTCTGGGTCATTTTCAATTAAAAATGGAATTATTTTTCTTAAAATTAGAAATTAATTTGAAATACAAAATTTAAAACCGACTTTATACAGAGACTTGAGATAACCCACGATTAATAGGGTATTGTTTTATACGGGCATTGCGGGGGTGCTTATATTTCCCCGCACGTAACCGACTCCCGAACCTGCTTCCTTTGATTTCTCTGGTTTAAAAACGCAGACTTTGGAATTGGTTTTAAAAATGTTTTAATTAATTTTAACATGTTTTACAAAACCGGTTTTAATAGGTGGCCGATCACACCTAGCCAAAAAAAGATTGGTGGCGACTCCATTTCTTTTCCGAGGTTGTTTTCAAACTCTCATTTTATTTCAGGAGGAATTAAGTCGTCTTTTCCTCTATTTTCTCCAATGTCACGTTTAACAAATAAAGTCTCGCGATGAGACTTGTTATTTTTAGGTTGCAACAGCTTGGCGACTCCACTAGGGAAGGAAGAGAGTCAGGCCTAGAATTAATCGTGTGTTATCAAAGTCTCGATTTTGTTGGTTTTTATTCGGTATTTAATTTTAATTGTCACATTTTTTTCAATAATAAGGAGAATTTTGAAAATAATAAAATGTTTTTAAATATGTCCATATTCATGTGCATACATATTATTATTGTTCTCTGGTTATTTTGTTGCATATATTTATTCTTTGCTTAATTGATGGTTTACATTGTTTAATCTTATTGGGGCATTTAGAATAAGGGTGTAGAATAGGTGGTGAAAGTTTGTTATTTCTCCTCACACACTACACGTGCATTTACATATCATGAGCCCTATACCCGGGTTCCGTCATTTTAGGTGTGAGCAAAGTAACTAAGCCTTCGTGATTAACAATCCGTATGGGCTAGGGAAATTGACTCTAACGAATTGGTCCCGCTTTTATCGGGGTGCCTTACTAGCCTTCACTGGCTACAGTGAGGAACAATTCGAGGCTTTTAGAACTAATTCACCTTCATATAGTAAACCTAGGCGAAGCCATGCCGGATTTCTGATTAGATATCCCGAAGCTAAGAACACATGGACGAATATTTCCAATCCTTTTACCTTCTATTCTACTTTCCGAATAAGTTTACTTTTGTAAATCAGGCGATGATGAACGCACATCACAATGCTCGTAATAAGTTTTGATGTTTTGTCCCATGGGTGTTATAATGCCGAAATGTTTTTGGTATCCTTAGGGATAATTATTGATTTGAATTATATGTTTTTTTTTTTGCATTATTTGAATTTATTTCCATTACTAATTCATTTTTTTCATGCATTCTTGTCATCATTTTTGCACATGGAAGGTTATTGGTCTCGATATAATATTCAACCAAAAGGGCTTCCATGGAAGGTCAGTATGTTTCAGTGGTCAAGAAGCATTTAGAGGTTAAGAAACAGTCCGAGAAAAGTCAGCAAGATAATGGAGATTGTTTGAAAATGGGATATGTATCAGTATTGCCAGCTGAGGTTGATCTTACTATCCGGCAAAATGATCTCCGAGAGTTGATGGATATATGGAATCAGTGGAACATATCAAAAAAAGAAGCCTTCACTCAGATTTATGGGGACATAGCACTGTTAATTCAAGTTAAGGTCAGTGGTGAGGTAATCTGGGCTATGGTGCAATTTTGGAATTCCGCTTATCGATGCTTCACTTTCAACCGAAAGGAAATAACTCCAACTATAGAGGAATATTCGACCCTGTTGCATATTGAGAATATCATTCTCGACCGTATTTATTTGAAAGATACAAAGACGTCGGGTTTCAAGAAAAAAATGTCTAAGATTCTGGGAATGGAAAGAAATTGGATCGAAAGTCACGTTGTCTGAAAAGGAGTAAACCACTGTATCTCATGGGATATTTTACGAATCTTAATCCATAGTCATTCAAGTAAGGAGACAGCTAGAAATATTTTTGCTTTGGCTATCTATGGTTTAGTTATCTTCCTGAGGACATTGTGATATGTGGACCTGGCGGTATTTGATCTTTTCGAGAGGCTAGAGCAGAGGATAAACCCGGCCCCGGCAATCAAAGCAGAAATAATTCGATCCTTGAATTTCTGTAGACGGAAAGGGAAAGGGCGTTTTATAGGTTGTATACAGCTTCTTTATATATGGGTTCAGAGCCATTTTTGTAAGCATAAAAAATTTCCTCTTCGCCCGTATTGGAAGTCTTTTGCACCAATTAGTGAATTTTTTAAGAGGGATTGGCCCAAAAATAGGACTGAGGAACAATGGATCGACATATTCCGGAATGTCAAGGCTGAGATGATAATTTGGAGGGCTCCATGGATAGCTCGTATGCCAACATTGAACAACTGTGGAGATAAAGCATTTGTTCCATTATTGGGAGTATGGGGAGGAGTGAGTTATGCGCCATTGTTGGTACTAAGGCAATCAGAATCTCGTTAGTTCACTCTTACGACCCATGATCTTAGTGGGTTAGAATTTGCTTATGGAGATGATGGGTACTCGGGAAAGGTGCGCGAGATTGTAGTGGCGTGGAAGAAAACTAATCGGGTAAAGGTAGCCAGATATTCCGATATTGTCACACCCGACTACATAGCATGGAGAGATATAAGGATTAATGATAGATTGTTAGCATCCAATCAGAGGATTGTGTCATTAATGGATCTACAAATGGAAGAAGCGCCATCAGAGCTAGAAATTGCAAGATCAAAATTTGTTAAGGAAAAAGCCCTAATGAACAAAGAGATTGCCTGACTCCAAGAAGAGATCGATGACCTGAAAAATAGAGAATCAGCTCGGGAAAGAGAAGTAGAAATGGTCAAGAGAGAAAGAGACATTGTCAAGGGTGATCTCAGGGAATTACACTTGGAAAATAAAAGGTTCTATTTCGAGCTAAAATTTGAAGGGACCATCAAGGCTTTCGGGGTATGGAAGAAAGAAGTCAAAGACCTCAGAAAGGAGAATGGCTACTGGAAAGAAAGAGCAAAGCAAGAAGAAGCCTGAGCCGATAGACTTGAGCAAGAGAAGCAAGCTAGGGAAAGCCTATACATGCTATTTCTATTGAGCTAGCAAGATGCCAGTTGGAGAATGAAAGACAACGAGCCAGATTGAAAGGCAAGGCAATCTAAAGGGGAACTGAGAAGGAAAGTCCAAGATCCTAGGGGGTTACTCTAGGAATGGCACTTTGTAATGACACTTTGAGATAGATAGGCAAATTATTAGATTGTCTTAGGCAAGGGTTTTGTTATTTTATCTTTGAAATATTTAATTCCAAAAATCAATGAAAGACCGTTTGGTTGGAATTATCCCTGAGCCAATACTTTCAAATGCATTCATATCTTTATTTATTTATATTTATAATCATTCATTTATTCTTTTCTTTATATATTTGCTTGTTCATTCATACATTTATTCATATTTATAATCATTCATTTATTCATTCTTTGTATTTACTCATTCATATTCATGAACTTAATCATTTGTTTGTTCATTTCATTTATTAATTCATTCATTCACATTTAGTCATTCATTCATTCAATTTTAATAAAACATAAAGAATGTGCCCATAAATTCTAATTCATGGTTTTTTAAAACTTAAGGTAAAATTGGGCACACTCCGAAAGAACCAGATTTTCGGCATCGTTATAACACCCGATCTCAAGCCAGAGTTATGGAGAATGATCAGATTACTCGTATAGAAAGAATGGAACGAGCTCAGGGGGAACTGCAGGAGCAGTTAGCTAAATCTCAAGAAGAATCACGAGAGTAGATGGCTAAGCTAATAGAGATGATGAATGCTATGATGAGGCAGAAAGGGCCGAGTGAAAATTCTATTGCTGGAAAAGGGGTAATGAATCAAGAAGCTCGACCTGAAGTTGTGAAATTGACTGGCCAAACATCTCAGAATGCTGGAAACGAGCTTCCACAGGGGGCAGCATCTTTTGTCTATATCCAACCGATGGCGGAAGCACAGAATCAGGCTTTCGAAAATATTAGGGCTGACCAAGTTGATTTGGTTGATGTTTCAAACTTTGAGGAGCTTGCTGAGAATGAGCAGGCAAAAATGGTTTAACTAAAGAGGGTGGAATCTGCAAAGTCTCAGAAAAAGTATTAGCTGTTGGAGGAGAGGCTAAGGACAGTAGAAGAGGCAGAATTGTTTGGCAGTCTGGATGCCAAGGAGATGAGTCTAGTACATGGCCTGGTAATTCTTCCCGAGTTTAAGGTACCTGATTTTGAAAAATAAGATGAAACTACCAATCCGTTAGCACATTTAACTATGTACTGCCTAAAAATGACAGGGCATGATGAAGATGAAAAGTTGTTTATCCATTGTTTTCAAGATAGCTTAACGGGTTCTGCAACCCGGTGGTACAATCAGCTGACTCGTACTAAGATCCGCTCCTGGATGGATCTGGCTAGAGCTTTTATGGAACAGTATAAACATGTGACGGATATGGTACCTGATCGTCTTACTCTGCAGAATATGGAGAAGAAAGCTAATAAAAGCTTTAAGGAGTACTCTCATAGGTGGAGAGATTTGGCCACACAAGTGCAACCCCTTCTGACCAACAAAGAAACCACGGTGCTTTTTATCAACACCTTAAAGGCACCATACTATGACATATTGGTGGGGAGTGCCACTAAAGACTTTGCGTATATGATTATATCCGGAGAAATGATTGAATCCGCCATTAAGAGTGGAAAAATGGAAGGGGGAGAGTCTGCCACTCCTAAGAAGATATTTCCTGCCAAGAAAAAAGAAGAAGCCCATGCAGTTAGCTTCAACCCCTATCCTTATACACCTTCTAGACCCTACACACCTACACCCTATACACCTTATCAGGCGTACAATCTTTACTATCCTGCCGTGAATCATCTCACTCAAAACCATTCCCTTACACAACCATACCGCAGTAGCCATATCCAACCGACATATCACCACAAATAACCCTTCCCTAAAACACTGTCCCTAATCTCCAAGGTGTCATTCTCAATGATCAGATATCTACTTTGATAAAGAAGTAGCGGAAGAGGTGAAGGTTATTGAGAACACAACCGGATATGGGGTAGGTAGACCTTTGATTATCTACTTTGATGAGCCAGAATAGACGGTTAAGCCGGTTGAAGAAGTCATACCTAAGTTGATCATAGTGTTGCCATCTTCTTTCTCATACAAAGAGAACAAGGCTGCACCGTGGAAATATGATTGCAGCGTGGTTACGCCAGGCTCTTCTAGTCAACGGGGAGCAACCGACATAACGGGTGTGGGGCATCTAACGCGTAGTGGAAGATGTTATGCCCTCGAGATTGTTGAGCAAGGTCTATTGGGAAAGAAAGTAGGAGTTGATAAAGGAAAGAGAATAGCTGAACCGGTCCATATAGAGATAGATCCGTCAAAATGAGTGGAGAAGGGGTCAACCCACGGTTAACAAAGTAAAGGAGCCGATGAACAAAAAAAAGGCTTGTGAATTTTTGAAATTCATAAAACACAGTGAATACAATATGGTGGAACAATTACACCATCAGCCTGCAAGGATTTCGGTCCTTTCACTGTTATTGAATTCAGAGCCACACAGAAATGCATTGGTAAGGATCCTGAATCAGGCATATGTGGCCCATAATATATCAGTGGAGAAGCTAGACCGGTTAGTGGGAAATATTACAGCCGATGATTATATCTTTTTCAGTTATGATGAAATACCACCAAACGGTATTTGGATCTACAAAAGCCTTTTCACATCACAACTACTTGCAAGTGGCATATTCTACCGCAGTACTCTTGGATAACTGTTCTTCATTGAATGTAATGCCTTTGGTGACTTTATCCAAATTGTCGGTTGACATGTCTTACATGCTACCAAGCTGCACTGTGGTTAGGGCTTTTGACGGCACTCGACAGGAAGTAATGGGAACTATTGAGGTCTCGCTAGAGATAGGTCCTTGTACCTATAAGGTGGATTTCCAGGTTATGGATATTACCTCATCCTATAACTGCTTGTTGGAAAAGCCTTGGATATATTCTACTGGGGCAGTACCTTCATCTCTCCACCAAAAGCTGAAGTTTGTAAGGGAGGGACGTTTGGTCAATATGTCAGGAGAGAAAGATATCATAGCCTAGGCATCTACTGACTCCCCTTACATCGAACCAAATAAGGACGCGGTGGAATGCTCCTTCAGGTCTCTGGAATTTGTTAATATTGTATTCGTCATTGAAGGAAGAAAAATTCCAGAACCAAAGTTGTCCAAGAATACTAGGCTGGGAGTAAGAACGACGGTAGGAAAGGACTGTAGAGCAGGAAAATGACTGGGAAAGTATCTTCAGTGTATGGCCAGTGCTATTGAAATGACTGGAAAGAAAGATCGGTTCGGTCTCGGATATCTCCCGAGAGCTCATGCAAAGAGGAGGCAAATTGAAAGAAACCAAAATAAGAGGATAGCCCGTCTCTCGGGTATGAATATAGAGTGGGAGCCCATGATGTTCCCACCAATCCTTCATAGCTTTCGTTCGGTTGGTTTTTTGTTTGGGGAAAAGGACTCTGACGACGTGTTGATAATGATTGAATAGGTTTTTGAGAAGTTCCACATGAATAGGGAAGAGCAAACGCAAGACATGGTAATTTGTATGGCTGGGGAGGAAGGAATTGAAGATAGAAGTGCAAGTTGGATAGTACGACCATGTCCACCAGGTTACAAATTGACAAACTGGAGTGCGACCGAGTTTCCAATAGTTTTTAGGTCTACTCCAGAGTAATATTCTGAAACGATCTTAATTATCTTTGCCCAAGAATATTAAGAATTTTTTCTGTAAGGGCTTTTGTTTAAAAATCTTCATTCAATAAATAACAAGCATGATGCATTTTCTTTTTATTGATGTGTCTATATTCTTTCATTTTTGCTTTTTATTTTTTCATTGCCTATATACTTTTCTATATTGTTTCTTCCTCACCTATTTACAGGTGTACGGATACGGAATATGAGGACCTTCATATCAATAATTTTGAAATTGATTTTGAAAGACCCATTTACACGGGTGATTTCGACGTCAACGAAGATGTCGAGGATTATGATCTGCCCCCAGATTTATTAAGAAAAATAGAACAAGAGGAGAAGCAAGTACTTCCTCATAAGGAGCTGTTAGAAATGGTAAATCTGGGAATTGGGGAGGATGTAAAGGAGGTCAAAATTGGGGCCTCGTTGTCATCATCAATAAATGGTGAAGTGATAGCTTTGCTTCGGGAATATGTCGATGTATTTGCTTGGTCATACCAAGACATGCCAGGGTTGGATCCAGATATTGTGGTTCGCAAGCTCCCTTTAAGACCAGAGTGCAAGCCAATTTAGCAAAAATTGAGAAGAATGAGGTCGGACATGCTGTTAAAGATAAAAGAGGAGGTGAAGAAGCAGTTTGATGCTGGGTTCTTGGAAGTGGCAAAATATCTGGAATGGGTAGCAAACATTGTCCCAGTACCAAAGAAGGATGGAAAAGTACGAATGTGTGTCGACTAACAGGATCTGAATAAGGCCAGTCCTAATTTCCCTTTGCCTCACATTGATACTTTGGTGGATAATACGACAAAGAACTCTTTGTTTTCTTTCATGGACGGATTCTCAGGATACAATTAGATTAAGATGGCACCAGAAAATATGGAGAAAACCACATTCGTGACAATGTGGGGAACTTTTTTTTTATAAGGTAATTCCCTTTGGATTGAAGAATGTTGGGGCAACATATCAGAGAGCCATGGTGACTTTGTTTCATGATATGATGCACAAGGGGATTGAAGTTTATGTTGATGATATGATTGCAAATTCACAAGGAAAAGAGGAGCATATTACGAATCTTAAGAAGCTCTTTGAAAGACTAAAAAGGTTTCGACTCAAATTAAGCCCGGCGAAATGCACTTTCGAAGTCACTTCGGGGAAGTTGTTGGGTTTTGTCGTCAGCAAAAGGAGAATTGAGATTGGTCCGGATAAAGTAAAGGCCATCCAGAATTTGCCACCACCACATACTCAAAAAGAAGTAAGAGGTTTTCTAGGAAGATTGAATTACATTACTCGGTTTATTTCTCAGTTAGCCGACAAGTGTGATCCAATATTTAAGCTACTTCGAAAGCGTGATCCGGGAGAATGGGATGAAGAGTGTCAAATTGCCTTTGAAAAAGTTAAACACTATCTGTCTAACCCACTAGTACTAATGCCGCCTGTTTCGAAGAAACCAATGATACTGTATTTATCAGTATTTGAAAGATCTATGGGCTGTTTATTGGGGCAACATGATGAGACCGAAAAAAAAAGAACAAGCAATTTATTACCTCAGCAAGAAGTTCATAGATTATGAGCTGAAGTATTTATTGGTAGAAAAGCTGTGTTGTGCCTTAGCCTGGACTGCTCGAAGGCTCAGACAATACATGTTGTACCATATGATGTGGTTGATTGCCAAGCTAGATCCTATCAAGTATATGTTGGAAGCACCTTCTTTGTCAGGAAGAACGACAAGATGGCAAGTTTTGTTGTCAGAATACGACATTGTGTATGTGAATCAGAAAGCTATAAAGGGCAGCGTAGTAGCAGAATTCTTAGCAAGTCGGGCGGTTGAAGATTATGAGACGTTGAACTTTGATTTCCCTGATGAAGATTTGATGTATGTCTCCCAAGCAGATGAGATTCCCCCGAAGAAGAAAATATGGAAAATGTACTATGATAGTGCATCTAATATCATGGGGCACTAGATTGGTGCAGTGCTGATATCCCCAGAAGAAGATTATTATCCTTTCACTGCCAGATTGGATTTTAATTGTATGAACAATACTGCTGAATATGAAGCATGTACAATGGGCCTTCATGCTGCAGTAGACAGAAAAATCAAAACATTGGAAGTTTTCGAAGATTCAGCCCTACTGATATACCAGTTACGGGGAGAATGGGAAACCCGAGATGTAAAGTTAATCCAATATTGAGAGCTCATACTAAGTTTGATAAAGGAATTTGAAGAAGTGACTTTCAATTACTTCCCCGGAGAAGAAAATTGAATGGCAGATGCTCTAGCCACTTTGTCATCAACGTTTAAAGTGAATGAAAGAGCTGAAGTTGTGCCGATAAAGATGAGCATATATGAATCTCCTGCCCACTACCTGAGTATTGAAGAAGAAGCAGATGGCCTCCCTTGGTATAACGATATCTTGCAATACATCAAGAGTCAACATTATCATGAACAAGCAACAGAAAATGACAAGAGGACTCTGAGAAGATTGGCAATGGGTTTTGTCCTAGATGGTGAGATTCTCTACAAGAAAGAGAAAGACTAAGTCCTATTGAGATGTATCGTGTCTGCCGATGCTCGGGGAATTATTGAAGAAGTCTACGAAGAGATATGTGGCACTCATGCCAATGGTCACATGCTTGCTAAACAGATTATGAGAGCAGGATATTATTGGTTGACGATGGAAGGAGATTGCATTAGTTATTCTTGGAAGTGCCATAAATGTCAGATATATGCAGAAAAAATTCATGTGCCTCCATCACCATTACATGTCATGACTGCACCATGTCCATTTTCGAGGGAATGAATATGATCAGACCTATTACCCCGAAAGCTTCAAATGGCACCGTTTCATCTTAGTGGCCATAGACTACTTCACAAAATGGGTGGAAGCTGCTTCTTATGCGAATGTAACAAAGTCAGCGGTAAGCAGTTTCGTTAAGAAGGAAATTATATGCCGATATGGATTGCCAGAGAGAATTATTTTAGGTAATGCTCTCAATTTGAACAATAAGATGATGAGAAAAGTGTGTACTCAGTTCAAGATCACACATCATAATTCAGCACCTTATCGTCCGAAGATGAATGGGGCAGTAGAAGCAGCTAATAAGAACATCAAGAAGATTATGGAGAAGATGACTAATGTATACAAGGATTGGCATGAGATCTTGCCTTTTTCTCTTCATGCATACCGTACCTCGGTTCGCGCATCTACAGGTGCCATGCTATTTTCTTTGGTATATGGAATGGAGGCAGTGTTACCTATTGAGGTTGAAATACCTTCACTTCGTGTTTTGATGGAAATGGGCCTAGAAGAGGCAGAATGGGTTAGAGCTCGTTATGAACAGTTGAATCTCATCGAGGAGAAAAGACTGAAGGCAATTTGTCATGGAAAATTGTATCAAAAAAGGATGATTCGAGCCCACAACAAGAAGGTGCGTCCCAGACAGTTTCGAGAAGGAGAGTTGGTATTAAGGAAAATTCTCCCTATAATGAAGGATCCACGAGTAAAATAGGCTCCAAATTGGGAAAGGCCCTATGTGATAAAAAGAACTTTTTTCTGGAGGAGCATTGATTCTGACTAGGATGGACGGGGATAACTTGAGAAACCCCGTGAATGCTGACGAATTGAAGAAATATTATGCTTGAGGAAAAAAAAGAAAAAAGAAAAAAAAAAGAAAAAGTGTGATGCTATGCACATGGAAATTCGAATGATTCCAAGTGCAAAAATGGAAATTCTATATATCTATCTCCCTTGAGGATTTCTTTTCAATGAGAATATTTTGTGCTTGATATGATGAATGGCCATCTTTCATATTCCTTTCACTAAGAACAAATTATCCTTAGTCACCCCTTGGAGCCTTAGGAATTATTTCTTTCTTTAAACCTTGATCAAGGATCACCCTCTACACTGGAGGGCAGATGCGAGGAAAAGTAATAAAAAAAGATTATGGCAAAAAAAGAGCCATCGAAAAAGTGTGAAATCAAAGAATGGAAAATGAAAGCCAAGAATGAAAGAAAAAGATTGAAAAAAGAAAAGTCCAAAAAAAAAAAGAACGAATGTTTCAAGAATGAATTTTTCTCAAGAAATGATCCTTGATCCAATGACCCTTAAACACACTTTGGGCCTATTTACCTTTTTTGTCTAAACCCGAACCTTGGCCTATATTATGTGCTTTTAAAAGTCCATTTTGATCAAGCATGGATATTTAATTTGAAGGGTTTTTCTCAAAATTCATTCCATCTTTTGAATTGACATTTTTACCTTGGAAGCATTTAGAATTCTCAGGTGCATGGTAGAACACAAGAAAAAAGAGAAAATGAAAATGAAAATGAAAAAAGAATGTAAAAGGAGAGTTTTAAGCCGAAAACCCGTAAAGGGCGACTTAATATCAAATGGGGGATACTTGAGTTGAAAACCCGCAAAGGACGGCTGAAGTACTGATTAAGGTTTGAATTAATGCTCCGTGTAAAGGGGAAAAAAGTATCTAAAAATTAAAGGAAAGGGGAAAAACATAGTCTGATGTAACTATGGAAGCCGAGAGATCACCCAAGTAAATTGCTCATTCAAGAGAAATTTCAGATGAATTGAAGAAGGAGGGGTCCAAGATATTTCGCATCTGGGGCATCTACAACCTACAACTCTACACTTGTTTTCTTGTATCCTTGATATTCACCTCTGTCATTTTAAGACATTTGTCGCAATAAATTCATGTTATCCCTTTCATGACATTTGCTTGTTTCATAATTTCTTTCATACATTTTTGTGATGCATTTTGATTGTTATTAAATTGAATAATGATTAGTAAACATAAAAATCTTTAAATAAAAGGATTTTAGAGTATTACTAAGGAGTATATTTAAATCTTAGAAGAGGTTTGGAAACTACTAATCTTGATGGAAAATTCACCAAGTAAAGGTAAATAGTGAATGTGTTGGAAGATTTTGTCATGAAGTCAGAAAATTTATGAATTTCAGCGAAGTCATAAACTCGGACTGTTTGATAAGTTATCTTATTAAAGGTTACACAAGTGGGGCATCAGTGAAAAATTGAAGACTCCGTCATGAAGTCAGATAATCTGTGAACCTCAAAGAAACCATGGATTAGAAATCATGACACAATCATTTGATAGCATTCATCCTTAGAAAACATACAAGCATTTGCAAAGCATGTCATTCTCATCACTACATTTAACTAACATTGCAGGAATCAGAAAAATTTTGGCTTCCCCAAATCGAACTCGTTCTGCTTCTCAAATGAGTCAATCCCCGAGACCATTGTCGAGGTATTTTCCTTTTAAATCGAACTCGTTCTGCTTCTCAAATGAGTCCAACCCCGAGACCACCGTCGAGGTATGTTCCTTTCATTCTTAAGTCAAAATTATTTTCCAAATGAATCAAACCCAAGATCATTCTTAAGGCTTTCCTTTTGTTTTTAAAAAATCGAACTCGTTCTGTTTCTCAAATGAGTCGAGCCCCGAGAACATCGCCACGACACCTTTCTTTTGTTTTTAAAATCAAACTCGTTCGGCTTCTCAAATGAGTCGAGCCCCGAGACCATCGTAGAGGTACTTTCCTTTTGTTTTTAAAATCGAACTCGTTTTGTTTCTCAAATGAGTCGAGCCCCGAGACCATCGTCGAGGTACCTTTTTTTGTTTTTAAAATCGAACTCGTTTTGCTTCTCAAATAAGTTGAGCCCCGAGACTATACTCGAGGTATTTTCCCTTTGTTTTTAAATCAAACTCGTTCTACTTCTCAAATAAGTCGAGCCCCGAGACCATCGTCGAGGTATTTTCCCTTTGTTTTTTAATCGAACTCGTTTTGCTTCTCAAATGAGTCGAGCCCAGAGATCACCGTCGAGGTATTTTCTATTTAAATCATGGATAAGACCTCCGGGCACCATTCTTAAAGTCGCCTCCGGGCATAATTTTTATGTTTAAACCATGGATAAGACCTCCGAGCATCATTCATGAATAAGACCTCGAGGCACCACTTTTTAAGACTTCCGAGCACAAATTTCCAGATCATGGATAAGACCTTCGGGCACCATTAGTTTTACAGTTTTAAAAATGAACAAGCCTTTGGTGGTGATAGCCAAAGCCTATGGTGGAGATATCCAAGGTTTTACAGTTTTAAAAGTGAACAAGCCTTTGGTGGTGATAGCCAAAGCCTCTGGTGGAGATATCTAGGGTTTTACAAGTTTTAAGCAGTGAGCAAGTCTTTAGTGGCGATAGTCGAAGGCTCTAGTGGAGATATCCAGAGTTTTACAGTTTTAAAAATAAGCAAGTTGTGGTGGTGATAGCCAAAGCCTCTGGTGGAGATATCCAGGGTTTTTCAAGTTTTAAGCAGTGAGCAAGTTTTCGGTGGCGATATCCGAAGTCTATGCTGGAGATATCCAGAGTTTTACAGTTTTAAAAATGAGTAAGTCTTTGGTGGTGATAGCCGAAACTTCTGGAGGAGATACCCAGAATTTTAAACACAGCTGAGCACAAGACAGGATAAGGCCCCGAGACCATCGTCGAGGTATTTTCTTCTCTTGCAAATTGAACCCGTTTTCTTAAGATGGGTCGAGCCTTGATTAGTCAAGGAACTTAATTTAAGGATAAAATCTTCCATTTACAACTTTTTAATATAAATAAATAAATAAATAATTATAATTATAATTATAATAAATAAATAAAAAATGAAAACTCCCTCTTTTTTCTTCACATGTGGTTTCACTAATCGAACAAAATTAGTGTTTTTTTTTACCTTTGCCTGATTCCTAATTCTCAGCAATAGCCAAAGAGGGACAACTGTAGACACCTAATTTTGTCGAGACCCCTAAATCATGTATTTTTCTTCCTAAAATGATGTTTTAGAATGCAAAACAACTCTTTTCGCCCTGCATGCGGTACTCTGAGACTTTGTTTAAAAAGACAAGCATAAAAAATCAATCTTGAAAAAGTCAACCCCAAAAAAGCCAACTCCAAAAAGTCAACCACTAAAAAGTCAACCCACATTCAAAATCAAGATTCAAAGTTTAATTGAACAATGGTGAAAGAATTTTGATAATCCGAGGTCTACAATGAAAGATATGGAGTTCGAAAGATGGGTTACGGAGATTCAGTGGAAAGAAAACCCTAATTCAAAAAATTTAGAAAAAAATGCTTAAACGATCAAATTATTCAAAATTGGAGGTTTTGAATGGAAGATAAGTAATGCCTACGGGTAATGGAGAGGCCATTTGGAAGCAAAACCAAAGGAAAAGTCAATTCGAAAGAAAACCGAGAATTAGGGTTTTTGGTGGATTTTGGCAAAATTGGGAAAAATTGCAAAAATGGCCCGATTCGGTAAAATTAAAGCCCCTAATTGATGAAGAGTGGGTAAATGAAGATAGCCCAAGGCTCAGTTTGAAGTAATTCCGAGAAAAGAGCCGATTGGAGGAAAAACGGAAAAAAGAGGAAATTCTCGATATTGAAAAAAGGAAAAATCAAATCGGAGGGAATGTGGTCGTAAAAATTGGGTGTTTTCGGGCCAACTCCAATTCAAAATATAACAAAGGCCTATTTCCATGATTGTCGTGATATATTATCTTGTTTTCATGTTCTAACTTTTTAAAATAATCAAGATATGGAGCTTATTTTTAACCTTCTTCACTTACTATTATTTTGCTGATATTATCATTTTATTTTCATGTCTACTTACTTTGTTTGCTATTTTAATTCACCATATTAAGTTGTTCATGCTTTGTGGTTTTACCATACTATGTGTTTGTATTTTCCTAGCTACATCTTTACCTTTGCATCATGTTTGTTTGGTCCAACATGTTTCCTTTTAAGTCTTATATATACTATGCCATGTGTTTGTGTTATTGCCATGCTAGAATTTCACATGTCCATCAAGTGACCATTCAGCTACCCCTATGTGTTTTGCCTTGTGTATGCATTTTCATCTTGTTTAGTTAACATGCTTGCATTTCTATGCCATGATATTGTGTATTTGATTTACTATGCCATGTGTTTGTATTATTGCCATGCATTTCCATGCTCATTAGGTCTAGATCACATTTGCATTGCCATGCATTTCATGTATATTAGGTCTAGGTTGCATTTATTGCCATGCAAATTCATGTTAGGCATTAGGTCATTTTTTATGCCATGCATTTTCTATGTCATTTAGGCCTTAAATCATGCATTTCATGCATTTAACTTGCTATTTGTTCATGTATTTCATATCATACCACTTGATTTTTGACTTAAGCAAATCAATGGCTCAAAACCAAGCTCACATAAGCATGCTTGTGGAAAATTAAGAAATTGTCAAGTTGGATTTTCTATCTTTGTGATTTTTTTTTTCAATAGGCAATCCTTGTCCAAATTTTTAGAAAATTTTGCTACTGTTTGTAGGTCATTAGAGGAGTCTCTAATATTTTTATTCTGATTTTTGAATGACTTTATCAAAAGTTTAAAAATGTTTTTTGGCTAAGCACCTTTTCACCCAGTGTTCTGACTTTCGTGATTTTTCTGGTAGGTTATTGATAACTCGTATAATTATATAGTTTTTAGTTATGTTTTATTATTGTTTTGTGTCAAATACGAGTTATTATTGCTTAGTCTAATTGTGTTTATGATCTTTTATATTTTTATGTAATTTGGTGTTTTTCACGAGTTTCTTTGAGTGATTTCAGATTACTATGTTAAATCAAGAATAAAGGGCAAATCCAGTTCAGTTCCAGTTCCGACACCTTTTGCCATATCAGATATATCTGGAGTTTTACTGAAGCATTAAGGCTGAAATTTTTACAGTGCCAAGTTAAGAGGCATATCTATCTTTTTCATGTTTTACACTTCTTGAAACGGAGTCGTTTTCCCTAGCGAAATGTGGTATCAAGTTGGCTGATGTGCAATGACGTCTGTTCTGACCAGTTTTGGTATTTTGACCATATCTTCTGATCCACATGCGCAAATGAGCTGATTCCAACGGCTATGGATCAAAAACGGATAGGGGTATATGTTTCTAGAAGACCATTTGATCAGATCAAGCCTCCAACATTGACAAAAGCAACCATCAAGATGGCTGATCAGAATTGTCATACAATATGACGAAAATTGTTAGAAAAATGCACCCACCTATTATACCTACCTTTGAAATTTATAAAGCTTGTCTCTTGTCATTTAGCTCTCCAAAATGTGTATAAATAGAGGGCCTTGGATGAGGATTATGGTACATTGGTAGGATATTAGCCATTGTAATAAAATTCTCTAAGTTTTCTTCTTCTTTCCTTTCTCTAGTTTTCTTTTTCTTTATTTACTTATGCTTCTTACATTTCTTTTCATTTTATTCATATCTAGTATGTGTTGCTAATCATATTGTTGAGGTGATGAGGTGAAGCTTTTGGTAAATGCTAAGGTTAGTCTCTTAAACATGAGCTAAAATGAATCATCATTTATAAACACTAGTATAGATATTATTTTCTTTTGGTTTAAAATCATACTTGCAAAGTAGGGATCTTGATTCATTATTGACAATGAAAATGGCACAGTAAATGCTTGGTTTCATAACCTTGATTTGTTGTAGACATATACCTTGGCATAAGGAATACTTGGACTCTTTTTATGAGTTTTGAGGACACCAAATGAACATAATATCATATGCTATGGACGTTGGACAATTTGGACTGAATTGCTAAATCTTCCGATTGGAACCTCCCTTGTGTGTGGATTTCAATTGTGTAATAAAACAAGATTAATCTTAGCATAACACCAAGAGTGGATTCTCTAACCTCAACATCTTTCCTTATTGTTTTTTTTATATCTTGTTTAATTTCTTTTATATTTTGTTTATTTTGTTCTATAATATCTTGTTTATCTTATTTTGTTGTTGATTCCCTAATATCTTGTTTACTTTCTTTGTCTTATATATTTATAAACTTATACTTACTAATACGCTTCCCTGTGGTTCGACCTCGGACACCCGAGAATTTATTACTTGAACATAACCTGCACTTGGGTTTACAACTCTTAATTGAGTTCTTGTCCACATCATGGTTTTGAAAAATGGCGTCTTATTAGTTTCTTTTATGAAAGTTTAACTCTCGAAACTAAACAATTTGTTGAAACAATGTGTAACGGTGAGTTTCTAGAAAAAGAACCTGAAGAAGCCTTTGACTACCTAGACCATTTGGCAGATAACTCTCAAGCCTGGCACACAGATAATTCCTCTGAAAGTTCCAATAGATCTAATCTTGTTTCTAACAGAGGTAAATATCATTTTAGTCAAGAAGATGAGATAAAAGCTAAAGTAGCTAATTTGGCTAGAAAGATTGAAGCCATGGAACTTAGAGAAGTAAAAGAAGTCAAAACGGTTAAAAATGAAGAAAGTTGTGGTATTTGTGAAATCATGGGACACCCCACTTCTGAATGTCCAAACATTCCCATTCTTAAAGAAGCGTTGCATGATCAAGTAAATTCCATAAACACATTTAAAAAGCCTTTTCCTTCTCCTTACTCTGAAACGTATAACCCTGAATGGAGAAATCATCCCAACTTCAGTTGGCGGAATAATAATCATGTTCAGGTACCACAATCTCAAAAGCCGGGCAACACTTTTTCCTATCAACCTTCACGTGTACAAACCTTGGAAGAGACATTGCAAGCATTCATGCAAACACAAGCAAATATGAATAACCAAACTTTACAGGACATCAATGAGATCAAAAACACCTTGTCCACATTGACAGCTTCATTATGCACTCAAGAAAAAGGTAAGTTTCCTGCTCAACCTCAGCCTAACCCTTCTACTCAATGTCTTGTTTCTTGCTCCAATGAAACTCAACAGGAAAATGCGAGTTCTATCACAACTCTTCGAAGTGGAAAGGCAATTGACAAAAACATTCCATCAAAAGACCAAGATCCTCATTTCCCTTCGAAAAGTAATGGTAAGGATGATGGTAAGTCTGAACTTCTTGAAAATTTGGACAAAGAAAAAGGTATGCATCCTGCTCCTTTTCCTCAAAGGTTGCAAACAATAAAGAATTTGAATCAAAATGCAGAAATTTATGAACTTTTCAAACAAGTTAAGATTAACATTCCTTTATTGGATGCAATCAAACAAGTTCCATCTTATGCTAAATTTTTGAAGGACATGTGCACAGTTAAAAGGAAACATAATGTACAAAAGAAAGCATTTCTGACGGAAAGTGTAAGCTCAATCATTCAGCACCTTACTCCACCAAAATTCAAAGATCCTGTATATCCAACAATCTCATGCATCATTGGAAACACTAGAATAGAACGTGCATTGCTTGATCTTGGTGCTAGTGTTAATCTTTTGCGTTTTTCTGTTTATCAACAGTTAGGTTTAGGTGAACTCAAGGAAACACCTGTTACACTTCAACTAGCTGATCGTTCTGTAAAAATTCCTCGAGGGATAGTTGAAGATGTTTTGGTTCAAATTGATAATTTTTACTTCCCTATTGATTTTATTGTTTTGGACACACATCTTGTTTCAAATCCAAATGTTCAAATTCCTGTTATATTAGGCCGTCCATTTCTTGCAACTTCTAATGCTCTGATAAATTGCATGAATGGTATTTTGAACATTTCTTTTGGAAATATGACTTTAGAATTAAATGTGTTCAACATTTGCAAGCAACCTGGTGATGATTCAGAAGTACATGAAGTGGATTTCATTGAAGAACTTGTTCATGAACATCTCACCACTACCACATTCCATGATCCTTTAGAAGCTTATTTAATTGAATGTGAGTTTGATAATGCTTCAGAAATTTCACACACTGATTCTTTGTTAAATTATTTTCAGGATAAGCATTGTTGGAAACAAAAGTTTGAGGAACTTCCATCACTCACAAATGTCACTGTACCATCAACTATTGAACCACCCAAGCTGGATTTAAAACCATTGCTATCCGAGCTAAAATATTCCTTTTTGGGTAAAATTTTTTCTCAATGGAGCCCCCAAGATAAAAGGAAGTTTCTGAATGAGGTAAAAAAGTTCTACTGGGATGACCCTTACTTGTTCAAATATTGTCCTGATCAGATTTTTCGAAGATGCAATCCCGACAATGAGGTAAGTAGTGTAATTAAGTTTTGTCATTCAGAGGCATGTGGTGGTCATTTTTCATCAAAGAAAACTGCTGCAAAAATTTTACAGTGTGGATTTTACTGGCCACCCCGGTTAAATGGCGGATAACGGTACTCTGTGATTATTTAAGTTGGTTCCATCAGCTACCCACAAAACTGATATTGTATATAAATTTCTCTTTCAATTTCTCTTTCATTTTTTTTTTCAGGATGGATGATATTCTCACAAGATTGCAGAAACGATTTCCTCATTTTCCTCAAAATATTTTACGGAAGCTTTACCAAGTTCGATTTGAAAGATTAAGAATGCTTATGCACAAAGGGATTCCTGAAGACATACGTTGGATAATTGAAGCCAAGGTACGTGAAGATGAATATCTTCCTGTTTTGCATTTACCAGGTACAGGTAGAAGCACTTTTGCAAAGAAGCGAAGGGCAAAGCGTATGAGTTCAAATTGCCACAAATGTGCACGATGGACGTGTAACGGTAAATGTCGTTCTATTGGGATTCCGTCCTCTAATCAAGATGATAAAATTGAATTCATTAAGGATGGACTGAGTAAGGAGAATTTGGGTAATATCCAACTTTCTCTTGAGACGCATCCTAGTGGAGACGTACAAAGAGAAATTCTTGATTTATGGCTGCAATTCCAAAGGGAATGGCAACATCTTGGGAATCTGATGTTAAAAGACCCTGTTTGCCAGCTTGTAAGAAAACTGGATGGGAAGCATATCCTCGACTCATAGAAGGCGTTTAAGCCGTTTCTGGACGTAAAACCAGAGGAAGATGTGAGCCACAATCACAACTACAATAAATGACTTCTCAGCTTTTGGTTTGATTTGCAATAACTTCATTTCGGTTTAATTTACGTGTTGTTTGATTTGTGTAATTATTCTCGTTTTTTTTTTTTTTTTGCATTGGTCTTTTACGGTTGATTTTTCTTCTCTTTTTAATTTTCTTCCTGAAATCACGCAAAAATCTTTTGTTAGGTTAACATTTTCTTCTGATAGGTCAAATACACTTTCGGCGACATTATTACTCTTGTTTGATTCACTACTCAGTCCTCTATATATTACACCATGTACTCATTCTCTTTCAGGCACTCAAAAAAAAAATGGAAATTACTTCGTCCCAGCGCATTGAAAAAATTTGTGTCTTTGGAGGTGCTTATCCAGGGAAAAATAAAATATTCGCTGATGAAGCCATAAGAGTTGGAGTAATACTTGCCCAACAAAATATCCAGTTGATTTATGGAGGCGGTAGTACGGGTTTAATGGGAGTAGTCGCTACAGCAGCACACGCCGGAGGAAGTCCAGTTCTAGGAATCGTGCCAAAACTATTCACAGGTTTTTGTGGACCTACCGTGGTTAAGGAAATACAAGTCTGGAGTATCCCTGAACGGATGACAATCATGTACCATTCTGCCGATGCATTCATTGTTTTACCAGGAGGTCTGGGTACATTGGAAGAAATAGCTTGCGTGGCTTCTTGGTCATCTTTGGTCACAAAGAAGAAACCCATTGGTTTGCTTAATATTAATGGTTATTTTAGTAATTTGCTTTCATATTTAGATAATGCTGTGAAAAATGGATTCATGTTTTCAGAGGCAAGGAGAACCATAATTTCTGCTACAACCATTGAAGATTTACTCAAAAAGCTCCAAGCTTATGAGTATTTACCTGCTACGGTTGTTTCGCAAACGCTCGGAAAAAGAAAAAGAGATATAGACAAGCAAGGAGTGGATTGCACTTTGTCTTTGTGACATTATCTAACATTTTGTTTGTTGTATAATAAGTGGTTAGCAACCTCTGCAGGTAATATATCCTAAATTCTACCTTTAAAATTTGACATTGGGGACAATGTCATATTTTAGTAGGGGGTAAGGGACATATTTTGCTAATTTGTAAAAAAAAAAAAAATTGTTGTGTTTTAAGCCATTTAGAAGTATTCATTCTGAACAAGGTCTGAGTAAGGGAGACTTGAGACATACCTTGTCAGTTTGATTTAATCTTTCAAAAAAAAAAAACACTATCTGGTCCGTTTATTATCTGCATGTGTTTTACTACTTTCGTGTATGAATTTTTTGTGATTTTTTTTTTGAGTATTAGTATAATCTTGGCAAGCATGTGGATAAAGCAATAGAGTTACAAAGGCTTTGATTAAGTTATCTAGGTTATTTTCAATTTGGTTTTCTTAAAATTGAATATTTTTGATGATCAAATGTCTTTGAGATTGTTTTTGGCAGATCGGTTCGATTTTTGTTGGAATGTGAATTCATGGTGAGCCTTTGGAAAGTCACGGAAAACTGGGAAGACATAGTAAGTTTACTTTTTCTCTTCATTCCACATGCAGATTTAAGTCATCACATAGATGCTTGCATCTATACATGATCTGATCTTAGAACAAAGTCACTATCCAGAAAGCCCCTTATCTTTGCCCCCCTTACATTAGGAGCCCATAGGTTGTAAACCTTCGGGTTGGATCCCTAGATATGAACTCCAAAAATTATGCCAAAGTGAACGGATACGATTCCGACCCCCATTCCCTGTTTATACTTTTATGATAATATTTGTGATCATTGGGTTTGGGATTGTGTGTTTCCTTCTTGTTTATTTTGTTATCTTTTGAAATCTGAAAAAAAAATGGAATAATGCAAAAGAGGGTAGTTAGAATGAGTGACTGTTTTAGAGTCATGAACTTCGAACTTCTTGATGCCAAAACAATGTTGTGATGAGTTGAGAAAAAGATGCTGAAAAAAAGAGCTGATGAAAATCTGTCTTGTTTGATCAATTGAATGAAAAGAAAGAAAAAGAAAGTATGGAATCCAATGTGATTTCTGAAAGAAAAAAAAAAAAAACAAGAATGATGATTATGAATAGATGTGATTGTGCATAAAAGATGTCCCAATGAGGGCACAAATCAAAAGAAAATCACTTGTGCTTAAAAAAAAATAAAAAATCAGAATTCAAGATTCGAGGTTCTTCATTATAGAGAGGTTTTTACTTTTCTATTTTCTTTGGATCGAGTCTTTTCTTGCTTTTTGTTTTCTTTTCCAAATATTAATGTTGAACATAGGACTAAGGATGAGTGAGAATGGAAATATTTTGAGAGGATTGATCACATTATTATTATATTTCTTGAGCCTAACTTGTGATAAACCTCAGATTATGTTTGAACATCCCACCCCTCACTTGTCCATAAGCCTCAGATTAATCTCTGTACCGATCAGATTTGTCAAGTTCACTTGTGAACTGCGGTGACAAGGATCTTAGCATGTGTACTTATGAAGCTATAGTTTGCCTAGTCCTCCATGGCTAGCTAAAGTCTCGCCAAGAAGGAAGTTCCTCAATCGTACGGTAATGCCTTCAATTTTAATCTCATTGACCCTTTACTCGAACTTAATATGCCAATGATACTTAATTAGATGTCTTGCCAATTCTTACGCTTGATCTTGCTTGTTTGTTTGAGATCCCTTTAACTTGTTTTCCTGTTTATTTTTTTTTCTAGGATTGAGTCGTTGCTAGGGACTAGCAACAATCTAAGTGTGGGGGTGTGATAACTCGTATAATTATATAGTTTTTAGTTATGTTTTATTATTGTTTTGTGTCAAATACGAGTTATTATTGCTTAGTCTAATTGTGTTTATGATCTTTTATATTTTTATGTAATTTGGTGTTTTTCACAAGTTTCTTTGAGTGATTTCAGATTACTAGGTTAAATCAAGAATAAAGGGCAAATCCAGTTCAGTTCCAGTTCCGACACCTTTTGCCATATCAGCTATATCTGGAGTTTTACTGAAGCATTAAGGCTGAAATTTTTACAGTGCCAAGTTAAGAGGCATATCTATCTTTTTCATGTTTTACACTTCTTGAAACGGAGTCGTTTTCCCTAGCGAAATGTGGTATCAAGTTGGCTGATGTGCAATGACGTCTGTTCTGACTAGTTTTGGTATTTTGACCATATCTTCTGATCCACATGCGCAAATGAGCTGATTCCAACGTCTATGGATCACAAACTGATAGGGGTATATTTTTCTAGAAGACTATTTGATCAGATCAAGCCTCCAACATTGACAAAATCAACCATCAAGCTGGCTGATCAGAATTGTCATACAATATGACGAAAATTGTTAGAAAAATGCACCCACCTATTATACCTACCTTTGAAATTTATAAAGCTTGTCTCTTGTCATTTAGCTCTCCAAAATGTGTATAAATAGAGGGCCTTGGATGAGGATTATGGTACATTGGTAGGATATTAGCCATTGTAATAAAATTCTCTAAGTTTTCTTCTTCTTTCCTTTCTCTAGTTTTCTTTTTCTTTATTTACTTATGCTTCTTACATTTCTTTTCATTTTATTCATATCTAGTATGTGTTGCTAATCATATTGTTGAGGTGATGAGGTGAAGCTTTTGGTAAATGCTAAGGTTAGTCTCTTAAACATGAGCTAAAATGAATCATCATTTATAAACACTAGTATAGATATTATTTTCTTTTGGTTTAAAATCATACTTGCAAAGTAGGGATCTTGATTCATTATTGACAATGAAAATGGCACAGTAAATGCTTGGTTTCATAACCTTGATTTGTTGTAGACATATACCTTGGCATAAGGAATACTTGGACTCTTTTTATGAGTTTTGAGGACACCAAATGAACATAATATCATATGCTATGGACGTTGGACAATTTGGACTGAATTGCTAAACCTTCCGATTGGAACCTCCCTTGTGTGTGGATTTCAATTGTGTAATAAAACAAGATTAATCTTAGCATAACACCAAGAGTGGATTCTCTAACCTCAACATCTTTTCTTATTGTTTTTTTTATATCTTGTTTAATTTCTTTTATATTTTGTTCTCTAATATCTTGTTTATCTTATTTTGTTGTTGATTCCCTAATATCTTGTTTACTTTCTTTGTCTTATATATTTATAAACTTATACTTACTAATACGCTTCCCTGTGGTTCGACCTCGGACACCCGAGAATTTATTACTTGAACATAACCTGCACTTGGGTTTACAACTCTTAATTGAGTCTCCATCAGTTATCCTTAGTCTAAAACTTAAGACAATTTTTCTCATAGAGTCCTACATGTTCTGAGTCTCCTATAATTTTTCATATTTTTTTTAAATTTTAAAAATAGGTTAAAAAATCACGTTTTAAAAATGGATAGTAAAGTCAGATTTGATTTACGGATTTCCCTATTTAAAGGAAAAAATACACTTTCATGCATTGAATTTTCCATGTTCATGCATATTATATGTGTCGCAACCTAAAAAATAACAAGTCTCATCGCGAGACTTTATATTCGTTAAGCATGACATTGAAAAATATAGAGGAAAAGACGACTTAATTCCTCTTAAAAATAAAATGAGGACTTGAAAATGACCTCAAAATAGACATAGAGCCACCACCAATTTTTTTTGGCTAGGTGTGATCGGCCACCTATTAAAATCAGTTTTGTAAAACTTTTTAAAACTAATTAAATCATTTTTAAAACCAATTTCAAGTCTGCGTTTTAAACTAGAGAAAATCAAAGAAACGGTTTGGGACTCGGTTACGTGCGGGGAAGAATTAGCACCCCCACAACTCCCGTATAAAACGGTACCGTATTAATCGTGTGTTATCTCAAGTCTCGGTAAAAAGTCGGTTTTAAATTTGGTATTTCAAATTAATTCCCAATTTAAGGAAAAATAATTGCATTTTTAATTGAAAATGATCTGAAATTTATTAATTCAAAATTTTTCTATACTTCTGGACAAAATCGACAAAATATAGAAATTTTTATTTATTTGGAAAACTCTCCGAATCATTCTCCTTTTTTGAAAGAAAGATATTCCTTTATTAATGATAACTGATGATATCCTCTCCAGCAAACCCGATAGAGAACTCATGAATTATTTTAACGCGGAAATATCTTTATTTTATTGAAAATCATTATCTTATTTTAAAAACATTTTTTTTTTATAAAATGAATATGAACATGTGATATAATAAAGATGACATGCAAAATCTAAATGATATAATATAATCTATATGACATAATATAACCTAAGTGACATAGTATATTTTAAATGACATGATATAACCTGAGTAACATAGCATATTCTAAGTGACATGGTATATTCTAAATGACATGGCAAAAAAGCATAGAATAACATGAAATATTCACAACCATATAACAATCAATATACCATCATGAAATATAAATCAAACGAATAGCATAGCCATAGAAATTATCATAGCAAAAATCATATATCATATAATATGCATGGACATGGAAAATGCAATACATGAAAGTGTATTTTTTCCTTTAAATAAGGAAATCTGTATACCTAAAAAGATATCCGACTACCTTAGTAAAAGACATCAAACTAAATTTTCTAAAATAAAAAATACTTTGTGATTAGCTTGAAAACAATTTTGAAAATTCTTGGATGAAAATGGCACATGGACGAAACACCTTTTGAAAAGGACTCTATTTCCTAATTTTGAAAACCCGGACCTGACCACCCTTGACCAGAGCTTTGTAAAATCATTTTTTAGAATCAAAATGGCTTAGAAACCCCCATAGGACAGTAGCTAAGGATCCTACTCTGCCCTTCCTTTATGCCTTAGACAAAACAGAAAATTAATTTTCCCTCAAATTCAAATCTGACTCTACTGTCCAGTTCTAAAACGTGATTTTTTAACCTATTTTTAAAAATTCTAAAAAATCTGAAAAAAAAATATAGGGGACTCAAAACATGTTTAACTCTATGGGAAAATTTGGCTTAATTTTTTGACTAAGGATAACCCACTAGAAAAATCACGAAAGTCAGAACAATGGGTGAAAAACTATTTTGCAAAAAAAACATTTTTAAGCCATTGATAAAATCATTCAAAATCAAAGTAAAAATATTGGAGACTCTTCTATGAACCTACAAACAGTAGCTAAAATTTCTAAAAATTTGGACAAGAATTGCCTGAGTAAAAAAAAATCACAAAGGTAGAAAAATCAACTTGACAACTTCTCAATTTTCCACAAGTATGCTCATGTGAGCTTGACTTTAAACCATTGATTGGTTTAAGTCAAAAATCAAGTGGTATGGTATGAGATGCATGAACAAACAACAAATTTAATGTATGAAATGCATGATCTAAGGCCTAAATGACAAAGGAAATGCATGGCAATAAATGCTTCCTAGACTTAATATGCATGAGATGCATGAAAATGTATGGCAATATCAATGTGACCTAAGACCTAAATAGCAGCAATGCATGGCAATACCAATATGATCTAAGACCTAATATGCATGGCAATACAAAGATGGTCTAGACCTAAAATGTCATGAGAATGTATGAAAGTATCATGAACATATAATGACCAAATAAACCTAATACTAATGCATGAACAAAACAGCAACCAATACACAATCCTATAGCATAATAATGCAAAGCATGGTACCTAAACAAAATGAAAATGCACACACAAGACAAGGAACATAGTGGAAATCGAATGGTCACTAATCCTATATAGTGAAATGCTACCTAGACAATAACACAAACACATGGCAACCTAAATCAAAATACACAATATTATGGCATGGAAATGCAAGCCTATCAACTAAACAAGATGAAAATGCACACAGAAAGCAAAAGAGAACATGTTGGCCAAATGGTAATAATCAAGAACATGGCATGGCATTATCACAAACACATGGCATGGTGTATAGCTAAACTGCCACAATCAAGCTAACCTACCACAAGTAAGCTATCCTACCACAACAAATCACATGAAAAAAATCAAACACAAAATCATTTAAAAAAAACAATACCATTCGGCCATGTAGAAAAATGTAGGAAAACTTGCTTTCTTGATTTCTTTCAAAATACAAAGTAGAAACTCCTTATCACTTATTTTAAAAAACAAGTTTATTTCATAAAAGAAAACAAAATGACAATCAAAATAGCAAAATCATATCAACAAAGTATGAGAAAACCATGAAAGAACATAGCTACCTTGCTCTAGCTTTCCAAATCAAGAAGTAGTAAGCAAAACTTTTCTTTTTTCTCTCTTTTTCCTCTTTTCTTTTTTTCTTTTCTTTTCTCCCTAGCTACTGCCCTAGTTCAGCCCCCAAAGCCTTCAAAAAAATCTGAAATCCCCCCCTCCAATTCCTTGGCCGAATGACTACTTGAATAGTCTAGGAAAGTTGTCCTTCTTGTAACCAATTTTGATCCAATGTCTTTTAATCCAAGATGCTTTCTATGTAAAATTTTCATCCTTAGACCTAATCAGCCCCTAACTAATATGATGTCATGAATATGATGTCATGAATATGATGTCATAAATATGACATCATCCCTCTTCATGCATTGGTCCATGTGTCACAATTTCAAAGGCTTGATAAAAAAAATAACTATCTTCCTATCCACTCTTGGCCCTTGGATGCAATGGCTCAGAAAAATAACTCTCCAACATGGGCTTGGCTGATTGACCTTTTAAAATCCAGCCCAATCTCCATTGCAAGAAAAGCCCTCTTCGGTTTCTTCGATAAAATGACGTCTTTGGCCCCCGAACCTAATTAAATAGCAAACGGACTCCAAATAAAAATTTTATTTTTTCAAAACTTCCTAAATAATAAAAAATTAAATTCTGAAAGTTCTCAAAATTTTCCGAGCCCATTTGCTATTTTTTCGGATTTTTCTTCCAAAATTGCCTCTTTGCACCCGAACTTTTACCATTTTTCAAACGAGCTCCGAATCCTTATTTTTCAAACGAGCCTCTTCCAAATAATTTAAAAATGAAATCTTAAAGTTTTCATAATTTTTCGAGCTCATTTGCTATTTTTTCGGGATTTATATTCTTGAATTTCAGCTTAATGGGCCCGAAATTTGTCATTTTACAAACGAGCTCCGAATTCGAATTTTCTTTTTCCAATCTCTTCAAAATAATTTAAAAGTGAGATCTGAAAGTTTTCATAATTTTTGGAGCTCATTTGCTATTTTTTCGAGATTTATCTTCTTGAATTTCAGTATAGTGGGCCCGAGATTTGCCATTTTGCAAACGAGCTCCGAGTCTGGATTTTTCTTCACCAATCTCTTCCAAAAGATTTAATATTGAGATCTGTAATTTTTGGTAATTTTTGGAGCTCATTTGCTATTTTTCCCGAATTTTCCAAGTTTGCCTTTTACCTCCGAAGCCCGATTTTACTCAAAATAAGTCCGATTTTCAGATTTTCTTTTCCTGTGCCTTTTTCATATATTGAATTGGATTTGGTCAGAACACGCCCAATTTTGAAGGTCAAATTCCCCTCCGATTTGATTTTTTCTTTTTTCAGTATCAGGAATTTCCTCGTTTTTTCGTTTTTCCTCCAATCGGCTTTTTTCTCAGAATTACTTCAAATGAGCCTTGGGCTATCCTTGTTTACTCATCCTCATCAATTAAGGGCTTTAGCTTTATCGAATCAGGCTATTTTTGCAATTTTCCCCAATTTCGCCAAAATCCACCAAAATTTCTAATTCTCGGTTTTCTTCCAAATTGACTTTTCCTTCAATTTTGCCTCCATATGGCCTCTCCAATACCCGTAGTCATTGCTTATCTTCCCTTCAGAACCTTCAATTTCGACTAATTTGATCGTTTAAGCACTTTTTCCCAAATTTTCCGAACTAGGGTTTCCTTTCTACTGAATCTCCGTAACTCAACTTCCGGACTCCATATCTTTCGCTGTAGATCTCGGATTATCAAAATTCTTTCGCCATTGTTCAATTGAACTTTGAATCTTGATTTTGAATATGGACTGACTTTTTTAGTAGTTGACTTTTTGGGGTTGACTTTTTCGGAGTTGACTTTTTCAAGATTGACTTTTTATGCCTGCTTTCTTAAACTAAATCTCGGAGTACCACCTGCAGGATAAGAAAAGCTTTTTTGCATTCTAAAACATCACTTTAGGAAGAAAACATACCTAATTTAGTGGTCCGGACAAAATTAGGTGTCTACAATATGATATATGATTTTTGCTATGAACATTTCTATGGTAATGTTATTATTTTGATTTATATTTTATGGTGTTATATTGTTTGTTATATGGTTGTGAATATTCTATGTTACCCTATGCTTTTTACTTAGTCATTTATTTTTGTCACATCATTTAGGATTTACTATGTTCATGCATTGTTATTTTTATTTTCATGCATATTTCATGATAATATTATTTTATGTTTCATATCATTTCATGTCACTTAGATTATATTGCCATGTCATTTAGATTATATTATGTCATTTAGAATATGCCATGTCATTTAAAATATGTCATGTCATTTAGATTTGCCATGTCATTTAGATTATATTAGGTCATTTAGAATATATTATGTCACTTAGGTTATACCATATCATTTAGAATATATTATGTTACTTAGATTATATTATGTCATTTAAAATATATTATGTCATTTAGGTTATATTATGTCATTTATGTTATATTATATCATTTAGATTTTGCTATGTCATCTTTATTATGTCACACATGTTTTGAATTCATCTTTTTAAAATGTGATAACTCGTATAATTATATAGTTTTTAGTTATGTTTTATTATTGTTTTGTGTCAAATACGAGTTATTATTGTTTAGTCTAATTGTGTTTATGATCTTTTATATTTTTATGTAATTTGGTGTTTTTCACAAGTTTCTTTGAGTGATTTCAGATTACTAGAATTAAGGGCAAATCCAGTTCAGTTCCAGTTCCGACACCGTTTGTCATATCAGCTATATCTCGAGTTTCACTGAAGCAATAAGGCTGAAATTTGTAGCCGTGCAAAGCTAAGAGGCATATCTATCTTTTTCATGTTTTACACTTCTTGAAACGGAGTCGTTTTCCCTAGCGAAATCGACCATCAAGTTGGCTGATGTGCAATGACGTCTGTGCTGACCTGTTTTCGTCTTTTGCCCATATCTTCTTATCCACATCAGCAAATGAGCTGATTCCAACGGCTATGGATCCGTAACTGATAGGGGTATATTTTTCTAGAAGACAATTTTATCAGATCGAGCCTCCAACATTGACAAAATCGACCATCAAGCTGGCTGATCAGAATTGTCATACAACATGACGAAAATTGTTAGAAAAATGCACCCACCTATTATACCTACCTTTGAAATTTATAAAGCTTGTCTCTTGTCATTTAGCTCTCCAAAATGTGTATAAATAGAGGGCCTTGGATGAGTATTAGGATACATTATAGATTGGTAGGATATTAGCCATTGTAATAAAATTCTCTAAGTTTTCTTCTTCTTTCCTTTCTCTAGTTTTCTTTTTCTTTATTTACTTATGCTTCTTACATTTCTTTTCATTTCATCCATATCTAGTATGTGTTGCTAATCATATTGTTGAGGTGATGAGGTGAAGCTCTTGGTAAATGCTAAGGTTAGTCTCTTAAACATGAGCTAAAATGAATCATCATTTATAAACACTAGTATAGATAATATTTTCTTTTGGTTTAAAATCATACTTGCAAAGTAGAGATCTTGATTCATTATTGACAATGAAAATGGCACAGTAAATGCTTGGTTTCATAACCTTGATTTGTTGTAGACATATACCTTGGCATAAGGAATGCTTGGACTCTTTTTATGAGTTTTGAGGACACCAAATGAACATAATATCATATGCTATGGACGTTGGACAATTTGGACTGAATTGCTAAACCTTCCGATTGGAACCTCCTTTATGTGTGGATTTCAATTGTGTAATAAAACAAGATTAATCTTAGCATAACACCAAGAGTGGATTCTCTAACCTCAACATCCTTTCTTATTGTTTTTTTATATCTTGTTTAATTGCTTTTATGTTATTTTGTTTATTTTGTTCTCTAATATCTTGTTTACTTTCTTTGTTATTGATTCCCTAATATCTTGTTTATTTTCTTTTTCATATATATTTATAAACTTATACTTACTAGTACGCTTCCCTGTGGTTCGACCTCGGACACCCGAGAATTTATTACTTGAACATAACCTGCACTTGGGTTTACAACTCTTAATTGAGTCTTCATCAAGTTTTTGGCGCCGTTGCCGGGAAGGCAATACTAAGTATATAAGTTTATAAGTATATTTATTTTTATTGGCTGGTTATACCGCCTAATTTTCTATATATTTATATTTATATTGTATATTAACTTTGTTTTATTTTTATTGGCTGGTTATACCGCCTAATCTGTATATTAACTTTGTTTTATGCTTGTTTGGCGACGTGATTTTAGATCTCGTCGTTTAGTTAGATTTTATTGTGAAACTTTTTCAGGTAATCTTTCTAATACAACTCCTAACATGGCTGACAATGAAAGTGTTCATGCTGAAGATGAGAACAGACAAGTACGCACCATGCATGACTACTTGCAACCAACTCGAAGCTCATCACCCTCTTGTTTTATTTTTCCTCTCAATGCGAACAACTTTCGTTTTAAACCAGGTATGATAGCTTTGCTTCCAAATTTCCATGGGTTAGAATCGGAAAGTGCTTACTCGTTTCTAAAAGACTTCGAAGATGTATGTGTCACCTTTAATAACCAACAATGTACAAATGAAATTGTCAAGCTAAAATTATTTCCTTTTTCTTTAAAAGATAAAGCAAAAATTTGGCTTCATAATTTAAAACCAAGGTCAATTGGCACATGGCAAGAATTACAAACTGAGTTTCTAAAGAAATTTTTCCCAGCACATAAAACTACTGCTTTGAAAAGACAGATTCAAAATTTCAATCAAAATCAAAATGAAGCATTTTTTCAGTGCTGGGAGCGTTTTAAAGATTTGTTAAGTTCTTGTCCACATCATGGTTTTGAAAAATGGCGTCTTATTAGTTTCTTTTATGAAAGTTTAACTCCCGAAACTAAACAATTTGTTGAAACAATGTGTAACGGTGAGTGATAACTCGTATAATTATATAGTTTTTAGTTATGTTTTATTATTGTTTTGTGTCAAATACGAGTTATTATTGTTTAGTCTAATTGTGTTTATGATCTTTTATATTTTTATGTAATTTGGTGTTTTTCACAAGTTTCTTTGAGTGATTTCAGATTACTAGAATTAAGGGCAAATCCAGTTCAGTTCCAGTTCCGACACATTTTGCCATATCAGCTATATCTGGAGTTTCACTGAAGCAATAAGGCTGAAATTTGTAGCCGTGAAAAGCGAAGAGGCATATCTATCTTTTTCATGTTTTATACTTCTTGAAATGGAGTCGTTTTCCCTAGCGAAATCGACCATCAAGTTGGCTGATGTGCAATGACATCTGTGCTGACCTGTTTTCGTATTTTGCCCATATCTGCTTATCCACATCAGCAAATGAGCTGATTCCAATGGCTATGGATCCGTAACTGATACGGGAACCTTTGTCTAGAAGACCATATGATCAGATCAGGCCTCTAATATTGACGAAATCGACCATCAAGTTGGCTGATGTGCAATGACGTCTGTGCTGACATGTTTTCGTATTTTGCCCATATCTGCTTATCCACATCAGAAAATGAGCTGATTCCAAAGGCTATGGATCCGTAACTGATAGGGGAACCTTTTTCTAGAAGACCATGTGATCCGATCAGGCCGCCAACATTGACGAAATCGACCATCAAGTTGGCTGATCAAAATTGTCATACAATATGACGAAAATTGTTAGAAAAATTCACCCACCTATTATACCTACCTTTGAAATTTGTAAAGCTTGTCTCTTGTCATTTAGCCTTCCAAAATGTGTATAAATAGAGGGCCTTGGATGATTGTAGAGGATCATATTGTACATAGGTAGGATATTAGCCATTGTAATAAAATTCTCTAAGTTTTCTTCTTCTTTCTTTTCTCTAGTTTTCTTTTTCTTTAGAAAGAGCAAGAGGTTGGATAATTAATATTTTTCTTCTTCTTCTTTCTTTCTTTATTTTCTTCTTAGATTCTATTTAATTTTATGTTTATAATGCCTATGCTAGGCTAAACTTCTATTTGGTTAAGGGTGATTTCAAAGCCCTAGACATGTTTTGTGATTGATTTTCAGATTCTATCTATCATTAATTTTCTATCAAAGTTGCTTATGTTCTTCTACAAGAATTGTTCATGATGTTGTCTTGATTTGTTTAGGTGTACAACTAGATAGATCTTGATAATTATCTATTGCTAGTTTAGGAGTCTTGATCCGTGTAATTGTCTTGATTTCCTATTCATAAGTGGCAATTTGTGATTAATGATTATGGTCAAGTTTTCAATAATTGCAAAGTGGAACATAACATAAGTTGAACAATCCGAGCTTATGTGTTTGTTGCTTAGATCAACCTATCTTTCTCATCATAAAGCTGCCATTAAATTGAATCTAGAGAGCTTATTCTAGGTTGTTTGATGGTTAGAGATTAAATAGAGAGCTTGTTCTATTTAACGACAAACTAAGGAAAGATTGGGATAACAGAGCTTGTTGTTATCTACGGTTGTTAACTTTGATAGTTGGTTGATATTGATAGATCTGAAATTGATTCTTAATGATGTCTAGTGGTGGAGAATGAAACCTTAACCATATTTTTCATATTTGATTCTTCTTACTTATTTGTTTTCTTACTTTTAGTTTGCTTATTTTTTATATTTATTTTTATTGGCTGGTTATACCGCCTAATTTGTATATTAACTTTGTTTTATTTTTATTGGCTGGTTATACCGCCTAATTTAGTATATATATTTTTATTGGCTGGTTATACCGCCTAATTTAGTATATATATTTTTATTGGCTGGTTATACCGCCTTGCATCTTATTCTTATTATTTACTTTAGTTTAAATCTGGATTCAAAAACCCCTTTTCTTTTATTGTTCTTGAATTTAAGTTTTAAACTATTAACTTATAAACTAAAACCCAATCCCTGAGGACTCGACCCTTGCTAACTACTATACTTACAATTTATCTTTTTAGTGCAAGGTTAAATAAGATACACTCTTTTGGGTGCATCAAATTTTTGGCGCCGTTGCCGGGGATTGTTTTCTTTAGTTTATTTGTTACTTGGTTTATTCTTATTTTCAGTTCTAATTAGTTCTATTTTCTTGTACATACAAGTTTTTCTTATCAAATTTTGAAAAAAAAAAAAAAAAAAAAAAAAAACCGATGGAATTGAGCAATCTAACACTTGAAGAGTTGGTGGCATACATGAACATGGAAAATCAACAAGCCAATCTCACCTACCCAGTTCAACAATTGGCCATGGGAGGATGTCAAGGCCATCAAGTGTTCCAAGACCAACAGTATGATCATTACTCAAACACTTACCATGAGGGATGGTGGGATCATACTAATTATGGCTACTCAGAAAATTACCAAGAAGTAGATCCTTATGCCAATTACACTCATCCATCTAGCTTCAATCAATCATGGTCTCAAGAACCAGATCTTCTTCAACCACCACATATGACTCAAAACTCAGGTACTTCTTTAGAAGATCTTGTCGATTCTCTTGTTACTAATACTTTGCAATTTCAACAGGAAACAAGGGCAAGCATCAAGAGTTTGGAAAAGCAAATGAGCCAATTGGCTAGTAGTATGGTGGTATGGGTAGCACAAAGATCTGAAGAACTCTCTGCCCAAACAATGATTAACCCAAAAGAGAATACTACTATTGTGACCTTGAGGAATGATGAACAAGATGAGGATGAGACAGAATTAGAGATGGATTCTATTCTTGAGGATAATGAAGCCACAAATACAAATAAGAGTATTTCGGCACCTGAGGTAACGTTTAAAGTTCCACTTTTTACTAATGTTTCTTCTCCATCTTTTCCTAGTAGATTTGCAAAGTTCAAGGAGGATGAACATGAACAAGACACGCTGGAAACCTTAAACAGTTTGTTTGTGGATGTCATTCAACAAGTACCAAAAGATGCACCATTCCTCGATGAGATATGCACCACCAAGGATGATGGAATAATACTTGTAATGGAGAATGCATCCACTGTTGTGCAAAGAAAGCTTCCTCTTAAACGCATAAATTTGGGAAATTTCATGTATGAGCCTGACAAGCCTAAAAAGCCAAGAAAGGGTGTTGGTTAGATTCAAAACACTAACTCAAGTGTTAATTGGGAAGGCAGCCCAATTAAAGATGAAATTGCCAACCTTCCATATTCAGATTTGCTTTCTCTTTCTTTTCCTTTTTCTTTTATTATTTTTATTGTTTTTATTTTTATTTCTTATGTTTCTTTGTTAATTGTGTTTACTGTTTTTAAGTTCATTTAGGCTGCATAAGTTTCTTTTGTTTAATAGTTCTTTTCTCTTACATATAATTCTTGCATTGGGGGATAATAGCATTACATTAATGACAATGTAAGAATTATGTGTGGGGGGAAGAATTTAGGATTTTATTTAGAGTGTTTTGTTTTTGAGTCTTTTTATGTTGTTTTTCTTTCTGATCCTTGTTTTGAAAAACACTAGATGTAAATATAATTTTTTTTAACCCCGGTTAAATGGCGGATAACGGTACTCCGTGATTATTTATATCGGTTCCATCAGCTACCCACAAAACTGATATTGTATATAAATTTCTCTTTCAATTTCTCTTTCATTATTTTTTTCATTTTTTTTTTCAGGATGGATGATATTCTCACAAGATTGCAGAAACGATTTCCTCCTTTTCCTCGAAATATTTTACTGAAGCTTTACCAAGTTCGACTTGAAAGATTAAGAATGCTTATGCACAAAGGGATTCCTGGAGACATACGTTGGATAATTGAAGCCAAGGTACGTGAAGATGAATATCTTCCTGTTTTGCATTTACCAGGTACAGGTAGAAGCACTTTTGCAAAGAAGCGACGAGCAAAGCGCATGAGTTCAAATTGCCACAAATGTGCACGATGGACGTGTAATGGTAAATGTCGTTCTATTGGGATTCCGTCCTCTAATTGAGATGATAAAATTGAATTCATTAAGGATGGACTGAGTAAGGAGAATTTGGGTAATATCCAACTTTCTCTTGAGACGCATCCTAGTGGAGACGTACAAAGAGAAATTCTTGATTTATGGCCGCAATTCCAAAGGGAATGGCAACATCTTGGGAATCTGATGTTAAAAGACCCTGTTTGCCAGCTTGTAAGAAAACTGGATGGGAAGCATATCCTCGACTCATAGAAGGCGTTTAAGCCGTTTCTGGACGTAAAACCAGAGGAAGATGTGAGCCACAATCACAACTACAATAAATGACTTCTCAGTTTTTGGTTTGATTTGCAATAACTTTATTTTGGTTTAATTTACGTGTTGTTCGATTTGTGTAATTATTCTCGTTTTTTTTTTGTTTGTCTTTTACGGTTGATTTTTTCTTCTCTTTTTGATTTTCTTCCTGAAATCACGCAAAAATCTTTGGTTAGGTTAACATTTTCTTCTGACAGGTCAAATAAACTTTCGGCGACATTATTACTCTTGACTTTTACGGTTGATTTTTCTTCTCTTTTTGATTTTCTTCCTGAAATCACGCAAAAATCTTTTGTTAGGTTAACATTTTCTTCTGACAGGTCAGATACACTTTCGGCGACATTATTACTCTTGTCTGATTCACTACTCAGTCCTCTATATATTACACCATGTACTCATTCTCTTTCAAGCACTCGAAAAAAAGAAAAAAAAAATGGAAAGTACTTCGTCCCAACGCATTAAAAAAATTTGTGTTTTTGGAGGTGCTTATCCAGGGAAAAATAACATATTCGCTGATGAAGCCATAAGAGTTGGAGTAATACTTGCCCAACAAAAGATCCAGTTGATTTATGGAGGCGGTAGTACGGGTTTAATGGGAGCAGTCGCTACAGCAGCACACGCCGGAGGAAGTCCAGTTCTAGGAATCGTGCCAAAACTATTCACAGATTTTTGTGGACCTACCTTGGGTAAGGAAATACAAGTCTGGAGTATCCCTGAACGGATAACAATCATGTACCATTCTGCCGATGCATTCATTGCTTTACCAGGAGGTCTGGGTACATTGGAAGAAATAGCTTGCGTGGCTTCTTGGTCATCTTTGGTCACAAATAAGAAACCCATTGGTTTGCTTAATATTAATGGTTATTTTAGTAATTTGCTTTCATATTTAGATAATGCTGTGGATAATGGATTCATGTTTTCAGAGGCAAGGAGAACCATAATTTCTGCTACAACCATTGAAGATTTACTCAAAAAGCTCCAAGCTTATGAGTATTTATCTGCTACGGTTGTTTCGCAAACGCTCGGAAAAAGAAAAAGAGATATGGACGAGCAAGGAGTGGATTGCACTTTGTCTTTGTGACATTATCTAACATTTTGTTTGTTGTGTCTCAGTTATAATAAGTGGTTAGCAACCTCTACAGGTAATATCTCCTAAATTTTACCTTCTTAAAAAAAAAAAAAGTTTGTTGTGTTTTAAGCAATTTAGAAGTATTCATTCTGGACAAGGTCTGAGTAAGGGAGACTTGAGACATACCTTGTCAATTTGATTTTAATCTTTTTATGTTTACTTGTTAATTTTTGTTTAGTATTTTAGGATTATTTAGGTTGCATGAGTTTGTTTTGTTTTGTTTTGAGTCTTAGTTGTTCCTATTCTTATGTTATTAGTTCTTTTCTCTTACACATGATTCTTTCATTTGGGTTAATAGACTTACATTGAGGACAATGTAAGAATTAAGTGTGGGGGGAATGATTTAGGATTTCTTTTATTTTTGTCTACTATTTTTTTTATGAGTCTTTATTATTATTATTATTATTATTATTTTAGTGTGTTTTAGTTCCTTTTTAATACAATGATGAGATATGAATTGCATAAGTCTAAAACAGATTTATTAGTGAGAAGATTTTCATGAGAATTGAGCTTGATGTCAACCTTTTTATGAGCCAATGTTAATATGATATGTTGATTGAGAAAGAAGCATGTTTAGACTTAATCTGACTTGTATAATCATCCTTGTGAGTTTTTGAGCCTATAATGATTGATGCATTATACAAATCAATCTAATTTCTTTCTTGAGTGCTCTTATGATTACATGATTCTCTAGAACTTGCTTTAAACCGTTTGAGACTATATTGATGCATGTGACAACATGAATATGATAGAGGCATTAGGATTTTTAGCCAGGGCCAAACAGCCATCCCTTATAGATGTTCCAAGAGAACACACCCTTAGTGAACCAATTTGAGCCGACATTGAATAAGCTATCTCTTTGGTAACCATAACTTGTCCCTAACCTAAATATACTTATATCTTTACCTTTGTTCCAAAGAAGAATTAGCATGATTTGAGACAAGTAGCAAAGACAAGGGATATTTTTTTGGTTAGAAACAAGAAATAAGTGTGGGGGGAAAAGAAAAGAAAAGTCAAGAGAAAAAGAAAGAGATCATTGTCAAATACATTCCCATATTAAAAAAAAAATATATCTTCTCTTGGACTTCTAGTTAAAGTAAAGAAAAAGATGTTACAAAGTTGGTTAGAATGATGCAAAGGCTCAACATGAATTTTAGCCTATGTTATTATGTGCTTTATAAGAGTTTTGAGAAGTTTTATTTGTATGATCTTATTATGTCTCTAAACTCTATGAACTCTTTGGAACCTTTGTGATATCTTTATCCTTTTGTTCTTTAACCACATTATAACCCTTTGGCCCCATTACAACCTTGATTAAAGACCTCTTGATTTATGAAGTTGCATGATCTTTTAGTGGAGAATAGGTGGACAAGCAAGCATATGGTAGAAGTGTTTTCATGAGATTGATTGAGTGTAAACACTTTACCACTACTTTAAAGAGTGAAAATCAAGAGAGTATCCCATGTGAGAAGTTGAGATTAAATTTGAACATGCACTATTTTGATTGAGATATGTTATGCTAATATTGGCTTAACTCAAACAATTTACATTCAAACATGATTTTTTGTGAAATTTTTTTAAGCTATTGATTAGTTTATAAGACTTGTTCAAATATTGTCTCTAATTTGTATTGAAAGGATTAGGAGTAAATATTTTTAGTATATGTAGTTTATTTATATGAAGTTTATTTATATTTAATTTTTCAATGTTTGTGGGTATCGTTCTAGTAAACCCTCACGAGACTAAACTCGTCCACTAGGGACACCTAGGGGTTTAAAGGCTTGTGTCACATGCTAAGTGCCACCGTGATTTCCTACGAAAGTGGATTAGATTAGATTTTCTTATTTTATTTTTATTGAGTCGTTGCTAGGGACTAGCAACAATCTAAGTGTGGGGGTGTGATAACTCGTATAATTATATAGTTTTTAGTTATGTTTTATTATTGTTTTGTGTCAAATACGAGTTATTATTGTTTAGTCTAATTGTGTTTATGATCTTTTATATTTTTATGTAATTTGGTGTTTTTCACAAGTTTCTTTGAGTGATTTCAGATTACTAGAATTAAGGGCAAATCCAGTTCAGTTCCAGTTCCGACACATTTTGCCATATCAGCTATATCTGGAGTTTCACTGAAGCAATAAGGCTGAAATTTGTAGCCGTGAAAAGCTAAGAGGCATATCTATCTTTTTCATGTTTTATACTTCTTGAAACGGAGTCGTTTTCCCTAGCGAAATCGACCATCAAGTTGGCTGATGTGCAATGACGTCTGTGCTGACCTGTTTTCGTATTTTGCCCATATCTGCTTATCCACATCAGCAAATGAGCTGATTCCAATGGATATGGATCCGTAACTGATACGGGAACCTTTGTCTAGAAGACCATATGATCAGATCAGGCCTCTAATATTGACGAAATCGACCATCAAGTTGGCTGATGTGCAATGACGTCTGTGCTGACATGTTTTCGTATTTTGCCCATATCTGCTTATCCACATCAGCAAATGAGCTGATTCCAAAGGCTATGGATCCGTAACTGATAGGGGAACCTTTTTCTAGAAGACCATGTGATCAGATCAGGCCTCCAACATTGACGAAATCGACCATCAAGTTGGCTGATCAAAATTGTCATACAATATGACGAAAATTGTTAGAAAAATTCACCCACCTATTATACCTACCTTTGAAATTTGTAAAGCTTGTCTCTTGTCATTTAGCCTTCCAAAATGTGTATAAATAGAGGGCCTTGGATGATTGTAGAGGATCATATTGTACATAGGTAGGATATTAGCCATTGTAATAAAATTCTCTAAGTTTTCTTCTTCTTTCTTTTCTCTAGTTTTCTTTTTCTTTAGAAAGAGCAAGAGGTTGGATAATTAATATTCTTCTTCTTCTTCTTTCTTTCTTTATTTTCTTCTTAGATTCTATTTAATTTTATGTTTATAATGCCTATGCTAGGCTAAACTTCTATTTGGTTAAGGGTGATTTCAAAGCCCTAGACATGTTTTGTGATTGATTTTCAGATTCTATCTATCATTAATTTTCTATCAAAGTTGCTTATGTTCTTCTACAAGAATTGTTCATGATGTTGTCTAGATTTATTTAGGTGTACAACTAGATAGATCTTGATAATTATCTATTGCTAGTTTAGGAGTCTTGATCCGTGTAATTGTCTTGATTTCCAATTCATAAGTGGCAATTTGTGATTAATGATTATGGTCAAGTTTTCAATAATTGCAAAGTGGAACATAACCTAAGTTGAACAATCCGAGCTTATGTGTTTGTTGCTTAGATCAACCTATCTTTCTCATCATAAAGCTGCCATTAAATTGAATTTAGAGAGCTTATTCTAGGTTGTTTAATGGTTAGAGATTAAATAGAGAGCTTGTTCTATTTAACGACAAACTAAGGAAAGATTGGGGTAACAGAGCTTGTTGTTATCTACGGTTGTTAACTTTGATAGTTGGTTGATATTGATAGATCTGAAATTGATTCTTAATGATGTCTAGTGGTGGAGAATGAAACCTTAACCATATTTTTCATATTTGATTCTTCTTACTTATTTGTTTTCTTACTTTTAGTTTGCTTATTTTTTATATTTATTTTTATTGGCTGGTTATACCGCCTAATTTGTATATTAACTTTGTTTTATTTTTATTGGCTGGTTATACCGCCTAATTTAGTATATATATTTTTATTGGCTGGTTATACCGCCTAATTTAGTATATATATTTTTATTGGCTGGTTATACCGCCTAATTTAGTATATATATTTTTATTGGCTGGTTATACCGCCTTGCATCTTATTCTTATTATTTACTTTAGTTTAAATCTGGATTCAAAAACCCCTTTTCTTTTATTGTTCTTGAATTTAAGTTTTAAACTATTAACTTATAAACTAAAACCCAATCCCTGAGGACTCGACCCTTGCTAACTACTATACTTACAATTTATCTTTTTAGTGCAAGGTTAAATAAGATACACTCTTTTGGGTGCATCAGTGAGTTTCTAGAAAAAGAACCTGAAGAAGCCTTTGACTACCTAGACCATTTGGCAGATAACTCTCAAGCCTGGCACACAGATAATTCCTCTGAAAGTTCCAATAGATCTAATGTTGTTTCTAACAGAGGTAAATATCATTTTAGTCAAGAAGATGAAATAAAAGCTAAAGTAGCTAATTTGGCTAGAAAGATTGAAGCCATGGAACTTAGAGAAGTAAAAGAAGTCAAAACGGTTAAAAATGAAGAAAGTTGTGGAATTTGTGAAATCATGGGACACCCCACTTCTGAATGTCCAAACATTCCCATTCTTAAAGAAGCGTTGCATGATCAAGTAAATTCCATAAACACATTTAAAAAGCCTTTTCCTTCTCCTTACTCTGAAACGTATAACCCTGAATGGAGAAATCATCCCAACTTCAGTTGGTGGAATAATAATCATGTTCAGGTACCACAATCTCAAAAGCCGGGCAACACTTTTTCCTATCAACCTTCACGTGTACAAACCTTGGAAGAGACATTGCAAGCATTCATGCAAACACAAGCAAATGTGAATAACCAAACTTCACAGGACATCAATGAGATCAAAAACACCTTGTCCACATTGACAGCTTTATTACGCACTCAAGAAAAAGGTAAGTTTCCTGCTCAACCTCAGCCTAACCCTTCTACTCAATGTCTTGTTTCTTGCTCCAATGAAACTCAACAGAAAAATGCCAGTTCTATCACAACTCTTCGAAGTGGAAAGGAAATTGACAAAAACATTCCATCAAAAGACCAAGATCCTCCTTCCCCTCCGAAAAGTAATGGTAAGGATGATGGTAAGTCTGGACTTCTTGAAAATTTGGACAAAGAAAAAGGTATGCATCCTGCTCCTTTTCCTCAAAGGTTGCAAACAATAAAGAATTTGAATCAAAATGCAGAAATTTATGAACTTTTCAAACAAGTTAAGATTAACATTCCTTTATTGGATGCAATCAAACAAGTTCCATCTTATGCTAAATTTTTGAAGGACATGTGTACAATTAAAAGGAAACATAATGTACAAAAGAAAGCATTTCTGACGGAAAGTGTGAGCTCAATCATTCAGCACCATACTCCACCAAAATTCAAAGATCCTGGATGTCCAACAATCTCATGCATCATTGGAAACACTAGAATAGAACGTGCATTGCTTGATCTTGGTGCTAGTGTTAATCTTTTGCCTTTTTCTGTTTATCAACAGTTAGGTTTAGGTGAACTCAAGGAAACACCTGTTACACTTCAACTAGCTGATCGTTCTGTAAAAATTCCTCGAGGGATAGTTGAAGATGTTTTGGTTCAAATTGATAATTTTTACTTCCCTGTTGATTTTATTGTTTTAGACACACATCCTGTTTCAAATCCAAATGTTCAAATTCCTGTTATATTAGGCCGTCCATTTATTGCAACTTCTAATGCTCTGATAAATTGCAGGAATGGTATTTTGAACATTTCTTTTGGAAATATGACTTTAGAATTAAATGTGTTCAACATTTGCAAGCAACCTGGTGATGATTCAGAGGATAAGCATCGTTGGAAACAAAAGTTTGAGGAACTCCCATCACTCACAAATGTCACTGTACCATCAACTATTGAACCGCCCAAGCTGGATTTAAAACCATTGCCATCCGAGCTAAAATATTCCTTTTTGGGAAAAATTCCTTCTCAATGGAGCCCCCAAGATAAAAGAAAGTTTCTGAATGAGGTAAAGAAGTTCTACTGGGATGACCCTTACTTGTTCAAATATTGTCCTGATCAAATTTTTCGAAGATGCATTCCCGACAATGAGGTAAGTAGTGTAATTAAGTTTTGTTCCGAGGCATGTGGTGGTCATTTTTCATCAAAGAAAACTGCTGCAAAAATTTTACAGTGTGGATTTTACTGGCCAACTTTATTCAAAGATGCATATGAGAATTCTAAAATTCATAAAGAAAGAACTAAAGCCTTTCATGACAAGTTAATTTCAAGAAAAACATTTGATGTTGGGCAAAAAGTTTTACTTTATAATTCTAGACTTCACATATTTCCTGGTAAGTTGAGATCAAGATGGACTGGCCCATTTGTGGTTAAGCATGTGTATCATTATAGAGCAGTTGAAATTGAGAATCCTCAAAATGGTAACGTATTCAAGGTAAATGGACAAAGACTCAAACTATTTTTGGAATATTATGTTACTCAAGAAGAGGTTGTTTTTCTTTCTGATCCTTGTTTTGAAAATAACTAGATGTAAATATAATTTTTACTAATTTCCAAAAAAATAATAATAATAATAATACATTTTTTTAACCCCGGTTAAATGGCGGATAACGGTACTCCGTGATTATTTAAGTCGGTTCCATCAGCTACCCACAAAACTGATATTGTATATAAATTTCTCTTTCAATTTCTCTTTCATTTTTTTTTCAAGATGGATGATATTCTCACAAGATTGCAGAAACGATTTCCTCCTTTTCCTCGGAATATTTTACTGAAGCTTTACCAAGTTCGATTTGAAAGATTAAGAATGCTTATGCATAAAGGGATTCCTGAAGACATACGTTGGATAATTGAAGCCAAGGTACGTGAAGATGAATATCTTCCTGTTTTGCATTTACCAGGTACAGGTAGAAGCACTTTTGCAAAGAAGCGACGAGCAAAGCGCATGAGTTCAAATTGCCACAAATGTGCACGATGGACGTGTAACGGTAAATGTCGTTCTATTGGGATTCCGTCCTCTAATCGAGATGATAAAATTGAATTCATTAAGGATGGACTGAGTAAGGAGAATTTGGGTAATATCCAACTTTCTCTTGAGACGCATCCTAGTGGAGACGTACAAAGAGAAATTCTTGATTTATGGCCGCAATTCCAAAGGGAATGGCAACATCTTGGGAATCTGATGTTAAAAGACCCTGTTTGCCAGCTTGTAAGAAAACTGGATGGGAAGCATATCCTCGACTCATAGAAGGCGTTTAAGCCATTTCTGGACGTAAAACCAGAGGAAGATGTGAGCCACAATCACAACTACAATAAATGACTTCTCAGCTTTTGGTTTGATTTGTAATAACTTCATTTCGGTTTAATTTACGTGTTGTTCGATTTGTGTAATTATTCTCGTTTTTTTTTTTTGCATTAGTCTTTTACGGTTGATTTTTCTTCTCTTTTTGATTTTCTTCCTGAAATCATGCAAAAATCTTTTATTAGGTTAACATTTTCTTCTGACAGGTCAAATACACTTTCGGCGACATTATTACTCTTGTCTGATTTACTACTCAGTCCTCTATATATTACACCATGTACTCATTCTCTTTCAGGCACTCGAAAAAAAAATGGAAAGTACTTCGTCCCAGCGCATTGAAAAAATTTGTGTCTTTGGAGGTGCTTATCCAGGGAAAAATAAAATATTCGCTGATGAAGCCATAAGAGTTGGAGTAATACTTGCCCAACAAAAGATCTAGTTGATTTATGGAGGCGGTAGTACGGGTTTAATGGGAGCAGTCGCTACAGCAGCACACGCCGGAGGAAGTCCAGTTCTAGGAATCGTGCCAAAACTATTCACAGGTTTTTGTGGACCTACCGTGGGTAAGGAAATACAAGTCTGGAGTATCCCTGAACGGATAACAATCATGTACCATTCTGCCGATGCATTCATTGCTTTACCAGGAGGTCTGGGTACATTGGAAGAAATAGCTTGCGTGGCTTCTTGGTCATCTTTGGTCACAAATAAGAAACCCATTGGTTTGCTTAATATTAATGGTTATTTTAGTAATTTGCTTTCATATTTAGATAATGCTGTGGATAATGGATTCATGTTTTCAGAGGCAAGGAGAACCATAATTTCTGCTACAACCATTGAAGATTTACTCAAAAAGCTCCAAGCTTATGAGTATTTATCTGCTACGGTTGTTTCGCAAACGCTCGGAAAAAGAAAAAGAGATATGGACGAGCAAGGAGTGGATTGCACTTTGTCTTTGTGACATTATCTAACATTTTGCTTGTTGTGTCTCAGTTATAATAAGTGGTTAGCAACCTCTGCAGGTAATATCTCCTAAATTCTACCTTTAAAATTTGACATTGGGGACAATGTCATATTTTAGTAGGGGGTAAGGGACATATTTTGCTAAAAAAAAAAAAAAAAATTGTTGTGTTTTAAGACATTTAGAAGTATTCATTCTGAACAAGGTCTGAGTAAGGGAGACTTGAGACATACCTTGTCAGTTTGATTTAATCTTCTTCTTCTTCAAAAAAAAAAAATCATGTTTAGACTTAGTGTGTTTTTTAGTTACTTTCAATACTATAATGAGATATGAATTGCATAAGTCTAAAACAGATTTATTAGTGAGAAGATTTTCATCAGAATTGAGCTTGATGTCAACCTTTTTATGAGCCAATGTTAATATGATATGTTGATTGAGAAAGAAGCATGTTTAGACTTAATCTGACTTGTATAATCATCCTTGTGAGTTTTTGAGCCTATAATGATTGATGCATTATACAAATCAATCTAATTTCTTTCTTGAGTGCTCTTATGATTACATGATTCTCTAGAACTTGCTTTAAACCGTTTGATACTATATTGATACATGTGACAACATGAATATGATAGAGGCATTAGGATTATAACCAGAGCCAAACAGCCATCCCTTATTAATGTTCTAAGAGAACATCCCCACTAGTGAGCCAATTTGAGCCTACATTAAATATGTTGTTTTATTGGTAACCACAACTTACACCTAGCCTAAATATACTTATATCCTTACCCTTGTTCTAAAGATGGATTTTTATATTTTGAGACATATTAAAAAAAAAAAAAATAAGGGATATTTTTAGTTGAAAATTTGGGTTAGAAACAAAAGATAAGTGTGGGGGAAGAAAAGAAAAGAAAAAGTCAAGAGAAAAAGAAAGGGATCATTGTCAAATACATTCCCATATTAAAAAAAAAAAAAAAAGAATCTTCTCTTGAACTTCAAGAAAAAGATGTTACAAAGTTGGTTAGAATGAAGCAAAGGCTCAACATGAATATTTAGCCTATGTGACTATGTACTTGTAAAGAGTTTTGAGAAATTTATTTGTATGATCTTATTATGTCTCTAAACTCTATGAACTCTTTGGAACCTTTGTGATATCTTTATCCTTCTGTTCTTTAACCACATTATAACCCTTTGGCCCCATTACAACCTTGAGAAAAGACCTCTTGATTTATGAAGTTGTATGATCTAAATAGTGGAGAATAGGTGGACAAGCAAGCATATGGTAGAACTGTTTTCATGAGATTGATTGAGTGTAAACACTTTACCACTACTTTAAAGAGTGAAAATCAAGAGAGTATCCCATGTGAGAAGTTGAGATTAAGTTTGAATATGCACTATTTTGATTGAAATATGTTATGTTAATATTGGCTTAACTCATTTATTTACATTCAAGCATGAATTTTTGTGAAATTCTTTGAGCTATTGATTAGTTTATAAGACTTGTTCAAAGATTGTCTCTAATTTATATTGAAAGGATTAGGAGTAAATATTTTTAGTGTATGTAGTTTACTTATATTTTAGTTTTTCAATGTTTGTGGGTATCGTTCTAGCAAACCCTCACGAGACTAAACTCGTCCACTAGGGACACCTAGGGGTTTAAAGGCTTGTGTCACATGCTAAGTGCCACCGTGATTTCCTACGAAAATGGATTATATTAGATTTTCTTATTTTATTTTTATTGAGTCGTTGCTAGGGACTAGCAACAATCTAAGTGTGGGGGTGTGATAACTCGTATAATTATATAGTTTTTAGTTATGTTTTATTATTGTTTTGTGTCAAATACGAGTTATTATTGTTTAGTCTAATTGTGTTTATGATCTTTTATATTTTTATGTAATTTGGTGTTTTTCACAAGTTTCTTTGAGTGATTTCAGATTACTAGAATTAAGGGCAAATCCAGTTCAGTTCCAGTTCCGACACCGTTTGCCATATCAGCTATATCTCGAGTTTCACTGAAGCAATAAGGCTGAAATTTGTAGCCGTGCAAAGCTAAGAGGCATATCTATCTTTTTTATGTTTTACACTTCTTGAAACTGAGTCGTTTTCCCTAGCGAAATCGACCATCAAGTTGGCTGATGTGCAATGACGTCTGTGCTGACCTGTTTTCGTATTTTGCCCATATCTTCTTATCCACATCAGCAAATGAGCTGATTCCAACGGCTATGGATCCGTAACTGATAGGGGTATATTTTTCTAGAAGACAATTTTATCAGATCGAGCCTCCAACATTGACAAAATCGACCATCAAGCTGGCTGATCAGAATTGTCATACAACATGACGAAAATTGTTAGAAAAATGCACCCACCTATTATACCTACCTTTGAAATTTATAAAGCTTGTCTCTTGTCATTTAGCTCTCCAAAATGTGTATAAATAGAGGGCCTTGGATGAGTATTAGGATACATTATAGATTGGTAGGATATTAGCCATTGTAATAAAATTCTCTAAGTTTTCTTCTTCTTTCCTTTCTCTAGTTTTCTTTTTCTTTATTTACTTATGCTTCTTACATTTCTTTTCATTTCATTCATATCTAGTATGTGTTGCTAATCATATTGTTGAGGTGATGAGGTGAAGCTCTTGGTAAATGCTAAGGTTAGTCTCTTAAACATGAGCTAAAATGAATCATCATTTATAAACACTAGTATAGATAATATTTTCTTTTGGTTTAAAATCATACTTGCAAAGTAGAGATCTTGATTCATTATTGACAATGAAAATGGCACAGTAAATGCTTGGTTTCATAACCTTGATTTGTTGTAGACATATACCTTGGCATAAGGAATGCTTGGACTCTTTTTATGAGTTTTGAGGACACCAAATGAACATAATATCATATGCTATGGACGTTGGACAATTTGGACTGAATTGCTAAACCTTCCGATTGGAACCTCCTTTATGTGTGGATTTCAATTGTGTAATAAAACAAGATTAATCTTAGCATAACACCAAGAGTGGATTCTCTAACCTCAACATCCTTTCTTATTGTTTTTTTATATCTTGTTTAATTGCTTTTATGTTATTTTGTTTATTTTGTTCTCTAATATCTTGTTTACTTTCTTTGTTATTGATTCCCTAATATCTTGTTTATTTTCTTTTTCATATATATTTATAAACTTATACTTACTAGTACGCTTCCCTGTGGTTCGACCTCGGACACCCGAGAATTTATTACTTGAACATAACCTGCACTTGGGTTTACAACTCTTAATTGAGTCTCCATCAAAATGTTTTAAAATAAGATAATAGTTTTTAATAAAATAAAGATATTCCCAATTTAAAATAATTCATGAGTTCTCTGCCGGGTTTGCTGAGGAGGATATCTCAATTATCATTAATAAAGGAATATATTTCTTTTAAAAAACGAGAATGATTCGAAAAGTTTTTCAAATAAATAAAAATTTCTATATTTTGTCACGTTTGTCGGAGAATATAGGAAAATTTTGAATAAATAAATTCCGGGTCATTTTCAATTAAAAATGAAATTATTTTCTGAAAATTAGGAATTAATTTGAAATACCAAATTTAAAACTGATTTTTTACCGAGACTTGAGATAACCCACGATTAATAGGGTACTGTTTTATACGGGTGTTGTGGGGGTGCTAATCCTTCCCCGCATGTAACCGACTCCCGAATCCGTTTCCTTTGATTTCTCTGATTTAAAAACGCAGACTTTGAAATTGATTTTAAAAATATTTTAATTAATTTTAAAATATTTTATAAAATCGGTTTTAATAGGTGGCCAATCACACCTAGCCAAAAAAATATTGGTGGCAACTCCATTTTTTTTTTCGATGTCGTTTTCAGACTCTCATTTTATTTCAAGAGGAATTAAGTCGTATTTTCTTCTGTTTTCTCCAATTTCACGTTTAACGAATAAAATCTCGCGATAAAATTTGTTATTTTTTTAGGTTGCGACAGACAGAAAACATCACCCTCCGTATCTTACAAGAATAATTGGGAAACATTATTAACGTTTCAATAAAATAAGATTTCAAAGTTTTTGAGTTTTGGGTTTTTCAAATTTTATTCTTTGAAATTTTAATTACAAATAAAATTATAATAGATAATTATCAAAGTTGGTTTTGTTTGATTAAAAGATTCAACGTTTAATTTGGAGCATGTAGCATCCATGAGTTTTAAACTTTGAATCTCATATCATTTTAGTTTCCATATTTTCGAATGCCACTTGTTTTATTCTCATACTCCTAAAGTCAATTTTTAGTTCTTCCATCAATCTTAATATAAAAATTCAGACCTTAAGTATCAGTTAGCGCCATATATCTCACTCGTGGTGCAGATTGACACGTTTAAGTTGTTTCAAGTATAATAATGATTAAAATAGTTAAAATAATTGAAATTAAAACTGAAAAAGTTTACCATAAAAATCAAATACCGACAATTTTTTAAATAGAAAATTTAAATTCAGCTTTCACAAATAATAAATTGCAAACTCATTAGGCAGGTTATACAACGTAGTTAACATGCTCCAATCACATAAAGTCCAGTCCCCCTCAGCACCAAGATGCAAATTAATTTTGAACATTTAAGTTAAATTTTCAAAATTATAAAAGATACATATCAAATTTACTATTAGGTAAATTACATAAATAATCATTTAACTTTTCGATATTTTTTATTTGGTCACCGAACTATTTCATTACTCACATTATAAAAATTCATTTTTTTTGGTTATTCAGCCGTTAGAGACTAACGACTGGATGACGTGGCAATGTCACGTAATTTATCAGATGTCATGTGGCATTACCACATAATTTGACATGCCACGGGCCCTTATTAATTTTGAAAAAAAAGTTGGAATTTTAAAAAAAAAATAAAATTATACTTTTGATCACTTAACTTTTTCGATAATTTTTATTTTAGTCACTAACGTTTGTCAAAACTTATTTTATTAATATTTTGGTATCTATCGTTAATGGTTCGTTGTCGACGGTTTTTATAATAATTTGATTACCAATACTTTTGAAATTCTCTATAATAAATTATTTTATTATTTTTATTATCTATATTAAAATAATAAACATTCAAATTTTATAAACAATAACAAATAAGCATACAATATATTTTTTTCATGGAATTAAAATTAAAATTTTATTTTTATTTTATTGTAATTAAACCTTTTAAATTTGAAATTTTGATGAATAAATCAATTGCCAAAACTATTAAAATGAATTATTTCAAGTATTTGATATCCAGTTCATCTAAATAAATTAAGTTTTTAGTACAGACTACATCAATCAATCAAAAAAATGTAACCGAAATATAAAAAATTTCATAACGTCAAGATTCTAATTATAATGAAAGTTCATAGTTTTAATTTCATGCAACAAAATAGATAAAAAAAAAATTATTATATTAAATTTCACAAACGTTGGTGATTAAATGGTTATAAAATCATGTCGACTGTCAGATGTTCACAATGAAAACAAAAATATTAATAATTTTACAAACGTTGGTGATCAAATTGTAAACTTTTCAAAATTAAGTGATCAAAATAAAAATTCTCAAAAAGTTAAGTGATCAAAAGTGTAATTTATTTTTTTATTTTTCGAAATTCATAATGCCACGTGACATGTCAGATGATGTGGCAATGTCATGTTGCAACTGGCATGTGACACTACCACATCATCCGACCGTTGGTCTCTAACGGCTGAGTGATCAAAAAATTAATTTTTTATAACATGAGTGACTAATTTGGTATTTTCATAGTTGAGTGACTAAAATAAAATTAAAAAAAAAAATCTTGAATTGTTTGATAACTATGTGTGTAATTTATCATTTATTATTATATTATGACTCAATATTAAATTTTATTATTTTATTTTAATTACATTAAATTTTGTCATGAAATTTTTATTTTAAATTTTTTTTCAAAAAATAATAGTGAAGAAAATGTAAATCTAATAATTTTAGACATAACACATTTAATAAACATAAAAATATTATAATAAACACGATACAATACGTTTAAACATAATTAACACAACACGTTTAATATACGTATAATATATATTTTTAAATTTTAACACATTTTATAATTTATATAATTTATATTTACACGATTGACATTAAAAAAATACACAAAATTATCAAAATATTTTTTTTGGTTACGCAGATTAAATAAGTTTTGAAGATGCAAAAATTATAATGTGAAAGTTCACATTTGACAAAACGTGCATGTGACAATTATTGATCCAATTATTGATTAATTTTTATGTTAAGTTATTTTTTTTTATAAAAATCTAGAATTTGCTACACCTACTGTGTGAATAAAAAGAAAATAGATATAAATTTTATATTTTAAAAATTATAGGTAATTTTTTTAGGAGATATTAAGAAAAGAGTGAATAGTTTTTTATTGATAAAAAGTAATATGAATAATAATTGGTAGTTTATTAAAGAGTTGGATAGTTTGTTTAAGTGGGTAGTTTTTTTTTAGAAAAGTAAGTGTTTTAAAATAAATAATTTTTTTATATCAAAAATATTAAAAGATATAACTACCCCTATTTTATTTTTTGATTTTATTTATTTATTTGTACTTTTACTAATTGAGTTTGTGTCACTTGATTCATGACATGAAATCAATCACTTTCATTATATAGTATAGATGTTAATTAATATTTGATTGTGTGTCTATTAACCATGATTAAGATAATATTAAAAAATAAATTAATAATTTTTTTTTTAATTTAATAAAAATAATATATTTAAATATAAAAAAATTTCATAAAATAATCATTAACACGAATTAACTAATTATTAAGTAAGGTATTGCTCCATCAAAAAAAAAAAAAAAAGTGAGGTATTGCTCCAAGAGAACAAAATCTACATGATTAAGTTAATAGCATAATTTTATACATTTTAATCATTATGTAAAATAATTAAAAAAATTTAATACATTTGCACCATTTTCTTATTCTATAATATCAATATAATTTACATTTTGCTATCCGTTATATTATAGACCTATTTAAGGGTTGGGCTACTCGTACAACTCGATTCGAATTTAGTTGAGTCTAGATCGAGATTTTTACAATTAAGGTCGGCCCGACCCACCTCGACCCGTTTCGACCTGAACTACTGTTCATTTAATAAAATATTATTTTTTATTTAAATTTAATTATAAAAATATATAAATATTAATATAAATTGATATTTTTAAATAGTAAAACGAATTTACGAAGTGACTCGAGCCCTGCTCGAACTAAATTTGAGTAAGAGGAAAAAAAAAATTTGGACTGTGGCTATGGACAGATTTAGTTATATTATTAAGTATAATTTTATATCATTTATCTAAATTTATATTATTTTTTAAGAAGAAAATAACAATGTTTAAGCCATGAACAGCCAACAAGAAAAAAAAAAAAAAGGGAATAATTATCGACTTAATATGTCACGTTTATGAAATGATAAAGGGTAACTTTCAAACTTTAATATTAATTTTGTCGTACTTAAGATAAGATTCTCTTTTCAATTAGTCATTGCAATCAGATTGACATTTGGGGCAGAAATTAAAGCTTTTGTTAGGCAGAATCATCAGTCTAAAAGCCTTAGCCTAGCTTAGCTATCACAAATTAAAATATTTTGTCTCATTAAACGCGTTGAAATTTTTGCGGAGCTTAGCTGTAATACACTTTTAAATATAGTTAAAAATGTTAATCGTTGATTGGGATTAATATTTAAGATAATATTATTTTGAATTTAGTAAATTAATATATTAAATATAATTTTTTAAAAATAATTAAATAATTTTTAAATGATATTTATAAACATATGTTGGATCTATATAAAAAAAAATTTGATTAACGAGTATTTATAAGTATAAATTAAAAATTATTTAATTATTATTTTAAAATATATTTTTTATTAAATTTGAAAAAAAATAATATATTAATTAAATTTTTTTATAAATATTATTTTAATCAATAACATTAATCATTAACTAATATTTTATTATAAAAAAAATATAGTAACGAAATAAAATTGCACCAATCACATTGAATTAGAAAGTAAAAGACAAGAAAAGAAAAGAAAAGAAGGCGGCCTTAGCCAGTTAGCCTGCAATTTCTATTGAATTGCTTAAATTAAGGGTTGTAAAACAACAGAAACTTATTAATTGAAAAGAAGGTGAAAACTGAAAAGCTTTTGCTTATTGAAAAAGCCAAAAAGGGACTGCCACGACAAACTCTATCTGTTTGTTTCTTTTTTAATTCATTGGCTGAGTTAGGATTTAGCAGTGAAAGATCACTTTTTTTCATTGAAAAACCCACCTTGTTGACGTGAAGAAAAATCGAAGATTAATTAACTTTTTTTATTACTTCATTATTCTTTAGCTACCATGTCTAATTGGTTAATAATGAATATGTTCCCAAAAAAATACTAATAAAATGTTAAAATACGAGTTCTAGTAATACTTCAAACAATAAATTTATCGAACGTGATATAAATATAAATAGTTTTGTTAACGAGTGTTTTTAAGATATTTTTTAAAATTAATTAATTAATTTATAATAATAAAATTGTATTAGACGTAAAAGTTGATAATTTTATTCATCATTTCTAATGCATTTATGAAATATATTATTATATTTAGTAACTTTTAAAAAGGAGCCCTTAAATCATTCGATAGTAAAATCCAAATATAAAAAAAGTTTTGTTAACGAGTGCTTTTAGCTCTTTAAGATTAATTAATATATTATTTATAATAATAATTTTGTATTAAATACAGTAATTGATAATTTTATTCATCATTTTCAATGCATTGAATAAAAATATTACTATACGCAATAACTTTAAAAAGTGCTAAAAAAAAAACTCGTTAACAAAATTCATATAAAAATAATATAATATAATAAATATGATATGATATATTTAAATATAATTAATACGATATATTTTGTATATATATGATATTTATGATTAAAATTTTAATAATTTTAATAATTTATATTATATTTATATTTATATAATTAATATAAAATGTAATACACAAAGACTACGAAATCTAACAAATAAATAATTTTTATAAACAGTAAACGATCATTAATTTTCTATTTTTGTTTTTTAAAACAATATCAACAATGAAAAACAAACAAAGAAAGAAAGAAAAATAATAATTAAAGACCTACCAATTTTTAGTGCCAATGATGCCAGCCAAATCTAAAGGCAACAATACCAGATGCGCATCCAGAACTAGTGACACTGCAATTCATTGCTCAAACCACCATAATCACTCTAATCCACCAGCTGGCTTTCAACAAAGAAATTCTCGACAAAATTTATTTTTTTGATATAAAAAAATCACAATTTAAAAATAAAAAAAGTTAGATATTAAAATTCAAATTCTAATATATGACTATATGAATTATAGACGCAATTTCTTAGAAATGAATAATAGAACTCTTACGAATTTATTGTTTGGTTTTATTGGTAGTACAAAAATTGTACTATACTAAATGATTTTTTTTAAAACAGTACATTTAGTACTGCATGAAGTCCTTGTATATATTTTAATAAAAGATTCAAATTGATATATCCCTATAATTAATCCACAATACCTTTAACAATCCATAGTTTTTGAGAAAATTGGTTGAAGTTGAATATTAATCCTTGTATTATGTCAATTTTAAGATTTAATTTTTTTTATCATATTTAAAAAAAAAAAGTAATTTCTGTATTTTTTTCAAATTTGGATTGACAATCATTAACTATATGAATAATATGTAAACCGTATAAGTTCAATTACTATTCAAAAAATATTTAAAAAGTTTTTATATTAATATTTTAAATAAAAATTAATTTTTATTAATAAAATAATAAATCAGATCGGCAATGTTGATTTGAATTTTAAAATTTTTGTTCGGAATTGACTTTAAAGCCTGATGAGGAACCTGATCCATACACAAGTTTATCGGCTAACCACTTCATCTTAAATAATTATTTTAGCATTTTTTTTTTTGCTAATTATAATAGTTTATAATTAAGAAAGAAAATCTGATTAAAAAAAAGTATATAAACTAGCTGATGACAAAAAAATCAGAATTTTTTTTTATAAGAAATACAATTTTTAGACACCCAGAATATGTAGCCAACTGGCGAAAGAATTTCACATGTCATGTCACATGGGCTAAACTGTAGCACGTAACTCGATTTAGCAGTTGAATATTCATACCGTTAATGGTTATCCTCGATCCGACATTTGAGTATATGATTAAATTTTTTTTTTTTTTAAATTAGAAGAATTAAATCTTTAAAATTAAAATAATAAAACAACCAATTTGATTTTTTTATGTCATCGAGCAAAATTGTTAATGTTGTCAATCTTGAATAATCATTTATCCGTACGTCTACCATGAATATTAAGTAAATATTTTGCTGATTAAATATAATGACATGTAAAAGAGATACAAAACACATGGTAATCATTACTTGGCCAGGTGACTGTTTCCTAAAACAAAACAGAAAAAAGAAAATGTCAAAACTTGGAAAATTTAAAAGTTATTTGTTTGTCTTTTTTTTTCTTCTCTACAATCTCTTCTTAAGTATTTTTTAATTGGTTTTTGTAAAAATAAAATAAAAATTATTTCTTTTTTGTGTGGTTTAGGTTTGAATTTTCTTTTTGTTCATTTCTAGAACTACACGGAAGAGATGATGGAAGGTTATGCTAAGGAGTTTAATTTGATTTTGACAAGAGCATCCAAAATTGAAATTGGATATTTTCTTTGTTTGAGGACAATTTTTAATGTTAGTTATAAATGATGCCAAAATCAATTAAAACCTTCAATAGTAAAATCAATTTATTTTGCCAAGCCAATTAAAACATATATTAGGATCACTATAAAATGAGTTCATATTAAAATTTTATCATTATACTTTTTTATATACAAAAGAGATCGCAACTTAAAATAAGAGAAGAGGTTGCAGATGTGGACAGATGTTAAAATTCGAACTTCAGACCTATTAAATGTTACCTCTTAAGAATAACTACATGAATCAACCGGACTAAACCCCAAGTTCCTCATTATACTTTAATTTTATTGGATTTATTATTATTCTTTATTTTTACATAAAATTAATAAAAATCAATGAAATTTGCAATTTATGTTAATGCAAATTTTATAAAATATTTAATTATTGATGCACTCCAAAAACTATATCTTAATTAAAACCTTGCACTAAAAATAATATCAATTGTAGAGTATAGTAGAAGCAAGTGGCGAATCCACAGGGATTGGTGTCTAGTTTATAAATTACTAGTTTAAAACTTAAATTCAAGAATAATAAAAGAAAAAGAGGGTTTTTGAAATAATTTTAAAAGTAAAGAAAACAAGATAAGTAAAAAGTAAAGAAATAAGAGAAAATCAAATATATAAGAGAAGTATGGTTAAAGTTTCATTCTCCACCACTAGACAATATTATGAATCAAATTCAGATCTATCAATATCAATTATCTATCAAAGTTAACAACCGTAGATAACAACATCCCGTGTTACCCCAATCCTTCTTTAGTTCGTCGTTAAGCAGGATGAACGCCACTACTTAATCTCTAACTATCAAACAATCTAGGATAAACATCTCTAAATTTAATATGATAGCAGTTTTATGATGAGAAAGATAGGTTGATCTAAGCAACAAAAGTATGAAGCTGAATTGTTTAACTTAGGTTATGTTCCACTTCGCAATTAGCGAAAACTTTAACATAATCATTAATCACAAATTGCCACTTATGAATAGGAAATCAAGACAATTACATGGATCAAGACTCCTAAACTAGCATTAGATAATTATCAAGATCTATTTATGTGCACCCTAAACAAATCAAGACAAAGATCATTTTCTATTCTTATGGAAGAACATAATCAACTTGGATAGAAAACTAATAATTGATATCTCAAAATCAATTACAAAACATGTCTAGCGCTTTGAAATCACCCTTAACCAAAAAAGAGTTTAGCCTAACATAAGCATAAATAATATATATATATATATAAAACTAAAAAGAAAATAAAAGAATGGAGAAGAAAAAGAAGAAGAAAAATGATGATCATTGAGTCTCCTACCAAAGATAATAATAGTTTGTGGCTCAAAAGATGGTATTTATAGAGCTTTTTGACCTTGAAAACTCTTTCTTGTTGGTCAAGGATGCTAGAAGGCAAAATAAGGCAAGTTTGGATTTTTTTCCCGATTTTTCTCGGTTTTTGAGGCAGTAAGGTTGGCGCCGCGGCGCCGAGTGGGCTGACTTGGTGATTTTGCTCACTGACGTCAGTTTTGCGATTGCTGCACTCTCTCGCACTTCGTCGGCTGATTTGGGTGACCATCTGTTGTTCGATTTAGGCGTGTAAACTATCGTTGGAAAGGTATTCAAGTCAACTTCAAAAGTCAAGAGGAAGTTTCTTCAAATAATGACTTTAACATAATGTTTTCCTTGCAACAAGCTCCGGAGGTCAAATCTGCTTGGTCATCTAGCACTAAGAATTTGATCTTTTTGACTCCCAAGTCTTCTTCCATCTTGTGATTGTGAGTTTATAAGCTCTTTACCATCATTATTGACATCTTTTGACTTCATTCTCCTTATTGTACCTAAAATTCAAAAACATAATATAAGTAAACAAGATAAAGATCGAAAACATAACAAAAACTAAAGGTAAAAATGCATAAAATGTAAATTTTATGAGCTTATCAAATAACCCCACACTTAGCTTTTTGCTAAATAAAAATAAAATTTAAGAAAATCTAATCTAATCCACTTTCGTAGGAAATCACGGTGACACTTAGCATGTGACACAAGTCTTTAAACCCCTAGTGGTCCCTAATGGACGAGTTTAGTCTCGTGAGGGTCTACTAATACGATACCCATAAACATTGAAAACATAAGAAAAATACATAAAACTAAAAATAATAATTACAACTAATCCTTTCAATATAAATTAGAGATAATCATTGAACAAGTCTTATAAACCAATCAATAGGTTAAAGAGTTTCACAAAAAATCATACTTAAATGTAAATTGTTTGAGTTAAGCCAATAATAACGTGAGTCTCAACTTCTCAAATAGGATACTCTCATGATTTTCACTCTTTAAAGTAGTGGTAAAGTGTTTACACTCAATCAATCTCATGAAAACAGTTCTACCATATGCTTTCTTGTCGACCTATTCTCCACTATTTAGATCATGCAACTTCATAAATCAAGAGGTCTTTATTCAAAGTTGTAAGAGGGCCAAGGGGTTGTAATATGGTTAAAGAATAAAAGGATAAAGATATCACAAAGGTTCCAAAGATTTCATAGAGTTTAAAGACATAATAAGATCATACAAATAAAACCTCTCAAAACTCTTATAAAGCATATAATAACATAGGCTAAATATTCATGTTGAGCCTTTGGTTCATTCTAACCGACTTTGTAACATCTTTTCTTTAACCAAAAGTTCAAGAGATGATTTTTTTTATGTGAATGTATTTTTTTTCTTTTGTTCAATGTTCCCTTTTCTTTTTCTCTTGACTTTTGCCATTCTCCCCCCCCCCCCACACTTATTTCTTGTTCTAACCCATATTTTCAAAAAGTATCCCTTGTTTTTGTCATATGTCTCAAACATTCTAGTCCATCTTTAGAACAAGGGTAAAGATATAAATGTGTTTAGGCTAGGTGTAAGATATGGTTACCAATAAGATAGCTTAATCAATATAGGCTCAAATTGGTTCACTAGGGGGATGTTCTCTTGGAACATCAACAATGGATGGCTGTTTGGCCCTGGTTATAGTCCTAATGCCTCTATAATATTCATGTTGTTACATACATGAATTTAGTCTTAACGGTTTAAAGCAAGTTCTAGAGAAACATGTTATCATAAGAGCACACAAGAAAGAAATTGGATTGATATGTATAATGCATCAATCATATAGGCTCAAAACTCACAAGGATGATTATACAAGTCAATATCAAGTCTAAACATGCTTCTTTCTCAATCAACATATCATATCAACATTGGCTCATAAAAAATAGTATCAAGCTCAATTCTCATGAAAATCTTCTCACTAATAATCAGTTTTAGACCTATATTATTCATATCTCATCATTGTATTAAAAAGAAACTAAAACACACTAAAAATAATAATAATAATATTATTAAAGACTTATAAAAAAAATAATAGCCAAAAATAAAAGAAATCCTAAATCCTGCCCCCCACACTTAATTCTTACATTGTCCTCAATGTAATGCTATTAACCTAAATGAAAGAATCATGTGTAAGAGAAAAGAACTAATAACATAAGAATAGAAATAACTAAGACTCAAAACAAAACAAACTTATGCAACCTAAATAATCCTAAAATACTAAACAAACAATTAACAAAAAAACATAAAAGGAAAATAAAAATAATAAAAGAAAAAGGAAAAGAAAGCAAATCTAAGTGTGGCAGGTTGGTAATTTCTTTATTAATTGGGCTTCCTTCCCAATTAGTACTTGAGTTAAGTTGTCCAACCTAACCAACACCCCTTCTTGGCTTTTTAGGATTTGCAGGATCATACAAGAAACTTTTCGAATTTGTGCGTTTTGTAGGGCGGTTTATTTGCACAATAGTGGATGCATTCTCCATTACAAGTATTATTCCATCATCCTTTGTGGTGCATAGCTTGTCAAGGAATGGTGCATCTTTTGGTACTTATTGAATGGCATCCACAAACAAACTGTTTAAGGTTTCCAGCATGTCTTGTTCATGTTCCTCCTCCTTGAACTTTGCAAATCTACTAGGAAATGGTGGAGAAGAAACATTAGTAAAAATTGGAACCTTAAACGTTACCTCAAGTGCCGAAGTACTCTCCTTTTGAATTGAAGCTTCATTATCTTCAAGAAGTAAATCCATCTCTAGTTCTTTCTCATCCTCGGGTTCCCTTGATTCATCCTCAAGTTGTGTGGCATTAACATTCTCCTTTGGATCAATCATGGGTTGAGAAGGGAGTTGTTCATGTAGTTTCTCAGATCCTTCTTCTATCCATCGCGCCACACTACTAGCCATTTGGCTTATTTTAGTCTCTAATTGACTCATCCTTGTTGCCATTTGCCTGTTTGTTTCCCTTATGTCCTGTTGCATTTGCAATTGGTTAGTAGTAAGGGAATTGATAAGATCTTCTAACGAAGTACCTGAGTTGTGAGTTACATGTGGTGGCTCAAGAAGATCTTGTTGTTTTTCCCATGTGTAGACACCTAATTTTGTCCGGACCACTAAAACAGGTATGTTTTCTTCCTAAACTGATGTTTCATAATGCAAAAAAAGCTTTTCTCATGCTGTAGGTGGTACTCTTAGACTTAGTCTAAGAAGGCAAGCATAAAAAGTCAAACTTAAAAAAGTCAACCCCAAAAAGTCAACTATTAAAAAATTCAACCTACTTTCAAAATCAAGATTTGAAGTCCAATTGAAAAATGGTGAAAGAATTTTGATAATCCAAGGTCTACATTGAAAGATAAGGAGTTCGGAAGTTGGGTTACGAAGATTCAGTAAAAAGAAAACCCTAGTTCAGAAAATTTAGGGAAAAGTGCTTAAACAATCAAATTGGTCGGAATTGAAAGTTCGAAATGAAAGATAAGCACTAACTACGAGTAATGGATAGGCTACTTGGAAGAAAACCTGAAGAAAAAGTCAATTCGGAAGAAAACCAAGAATTAGGGTTTTTAGTGGATTTTGGTAAAATTGGGGAAAATTGCAGAAATGGCCCAATTTGATAAAACTAAAGCCCCTAATTGATAAGGAGTGAGTAAACAAAAAGAGCCGATTGGAGAAAAAACGGAAAAAAGAGGAAATTCCCGACAGTGAAAAAAGGAAAAATCAAATCGGAGGGGAATTTGAATGTAAAAATTGGGCGTTTTCGGACCAACTCCAATTCATTATATGAAAAAGTCCCAGAAAAAGAAAATCTAAAAATCGGACTTGTTTTGAGCAAAACCGAGCTTCGGAGGCAAAAGGGCAAAACTAAAAAATTCGGAAAAAAATACCAAATGAGCTCCAAAAATTCTGAAAATTTGCAGATCTCCTTCTTAAATCATTTGGAAGAGATTGGCGAAGAAAGATCCAGATTCGGAGCTCGTTTGCAAAATGGCAAATCTTGGGCCCAATATGTTGAAATTCAAGAAGATAAATCCCCAAAAAATAGCAAATGAGCTCCACAAATTCTGAAAATTTACAGATCTCATTCTTAAATTATTTGGAAGAGATTGGCGAAGAAAAATCCAGATTCGGAGCTCGTTTGCAAAATGGAAAATCTCGGGCCCACTATGCATAAATTCAAGCAGATAAATCCCGAAAAAATGGAAAATGAGCTCGAAAAATTCTGAAAATTTCCAGATCTCACTTTTAAATTATTTGAAAGATATTGGTGAAGAAGAATTTGGATTTGGAGCTCGTTTACAAAATGGTAAAAGTTCAGGTGCACAAAAGGGCAATTTTGGAAGGAAAAAATCTAAAAAAATAGCAAATGGGCTTGAAAATTTTGAAAACTTCCAAAATTCAATTTTTTAATCATTTTGAAAGTATTGAAAAAATAAAATTTGAATTTGGAGTTCGTTTGCTATTTATTTAGGTTCGGGGTTAAAAAGGATTTTATCGAAAAAATCGAAAAGGGCCTTTTCTTGTAGTTAAAAAAAATGAAGTGTGGGCTGAGAAGGTGATGGGGCAGCCCGACAAGGCCCATGGAGGATTGGATATTTTCTGATTTTTTCATCTAAGGGCCAAAAGAGAAGAGGAAGGTAGTTATTTTTGTGATTAAGCCTTTGAATTTGCAATACATGGACTAATGGATGGAGAGGGATGATGTCATATTTATGATCCTATTTTTGACATCATCTTCATGACATCATATTTAGGAGCTGATTATTCCAATCTAAGGGTGAGAATTCTACATAGAAAGCATCTTGGATTGAAGACCATTGGATCAAATTTGGCTAAAAAATTCTAGAACCTCCTGCACTCTTCCTACACCATTCGGCTACCTTGAAAGGGAGGGGGCTCCCTTTCATTTTCTCACTCTTGCTTGGCTGAATACTCTCCATTTTTGAAAGGAAAAGAAAAATTTTAGAAAGGCAAAGAAAGTAAGAAGAGGAAAAGCTTGCAATAGCTTTTAGAGGTAGCTAAAAGCACCATACTCTTGCACTTTTTTTTTGCATTTCCATCCTTGATTTGCTGTTTTCATTTGATATTTTAGTAAGTTTATTTTCATTTTTAGTTTTAAAATAAGCTTTCTTTTCAAGTTCTTCTTTGATACTTTCTTGAAAAATTTTGAAAACAATTTTTTTACTTGATTTCTATGAGGAGGTCGAATGGTATGTTTTTTTAAATGGTTGGTGTTTGATTTTTTGTTTCATGTTGTTGGTGATGTCTAGCATGTTTTTGACGTTTTGTAGCTTCTTCAAATAACAAAAATATTGAGCTTGTTTTAATTTTGTTGCTTACTTACCTCCATTTTTTATTTTCCTTGCTTTACCATTTTTAATTTTCTGTTTTGAACATGTTTGAGTTGTTCATGATTTGCATTTTATATGCTATGTGTTTGTGAAAATGTCTAGTCTTATGCATGCCTTTACTTCATGTTTACATGGTTTAACATGTTTCTTTTTATCTTTGCAATTTAGTATGTCATGTGTTTGTGAAAATGTCCTGCTAGGATTCCATCACATTGAGCATGTGTCCATTCGGCCTCCTCCTTTTCTTTGCTTTGTATGTGCATTTTCATCATGTGAGTTGATAGGTTTGCATTTTTATGCCATGACTTTGTGTATTTTGATTCAGCATACTATGTGTTTGTGTTATTGCCATGCCTTCTTTAGGTCTAGGTTTCATTTGCATTGCCATGCATTTCATGCATGTTTAGACCTAGGTTGCATTTATTGCCATGCAAGTTCATGTTAGGTCTAAGCCATATTCTTTATGCCATGCATTTTTCATATCATTTAGGTTTTAAATCATGCATTTCATGCATTCAATTTGCTGTATGTTCATGCATCTCATGTCATGCCACATGATTTATGTCTTAGGCCAATCAATGGCTCAAAGTCATGCTCACTTGTGGACAATTAAAGAGTTATCAATTTGATTATTCTACCTTTGTGATTTTTTTTTTACTCATCCAATTTTTGTCTAAATTTTTAGAAGTTTTAGCTACTGTTTGTAGGTCCTTAAGAGATTCTCTAACATTTTTTACTTTGATTTTTAAATGATTTTATCAAAGGCAAAAACAAATTTTTTTGGCGAAACAGTTTTCACCCAGTGTTCTAACCTTCCCGATTTTTTTGGGAAATTATCTTATATTATAAAATTAAACTAATTTTTTTTCATGTAGTTTTACATGTTCTAAGTCTGCAGTATTTTTTTTTAGATTTTTTAGAATTTTTAAAATAGGTTAAAAAATCGTGAATTAAAACTTGACAGTAGAGTCAGATTTGAATTTTAGGGAAAATAATTTTTCTGTTTTGGCTAAATTACTTAGAGGGGGCTGATTAGGAAATTTAGCTACTGTCTTAAGATGGTTTCTAGGCCATTTTAAACTTAAAAAATTATTTTATAGAGCTCGGGTCAAGGGTGGTCAAGTCCGGGATTTTAAACTTAGGAAATTAGAGCCATTTTTAAAGGGAATTCGGCTATGGTTTAATTTTTAATCCAAGATTTTAAAAATTGTTTTCAAACAATCACAAAGTATTTTGATTTTAAAAAATTTAATTTGATGTCTTTTCCTAAGATAGCCGGATATCTTTTTAGGTATACGGATTTCCTTATTTAAAGGAAAATATACACTTTTATGCATTGCATTTTCCATGTTCATGCATATTATATAATATGTGATTTTTGCCATGATAATTTCTATGGTATTGTTGTTATTTTGATTTATATTTTATGATGTTATATTATTTGTCACATGGTTTTGAATATTTCATGCTATCTTATGCTTTTTGTTTAGTCATTTATTCATTTATTTTTGTCACATCATTTAGCATATACTATGTTCATGCATTATTATTATTATTATTATTATTATTATTATTATTATTATTATTATTTTCATGCATATTTCATGATAACATTATTTTATGTTTCATATCATTTCATGTCACTTAGATTATATTCCATGTCATATAAATTATATTATTTAAAATATGCCATGTCATTTAAATTTGCTATGTCATTTTAAATTATATCATTTCATTAGAATATATCGTGTTACTTAGGATATTTCATTTCATTTAGAATATATCATGTCACTTAGGACATATTATTTCATATAGAATATATCATGACACTTAGGATATTTCATTTCATTCATAATATATTATGTTATTTAGATTATTTCATTTCATTCAGAATATAGTATGTCACTTAGGTCATCACATTTCACCTAGAATATTTTATGATGCTTAGGATATTTCATTTTATTTAGAATATATTATGATATCTAGGTTATTCATATAATTTAGATTATATTATGTCACATATGTTCATATTCATTTTTTTAAAATGTTTTAAAAGATAATGATTTTAAATAAAACAAAGTTATTCCCGAATTAAAATAATTCATGTGTTCTCTTCCGAGTTGCAGGGGAGGATATCATCAATTATCATTAATAACGAAATATCTTTCTTAAAACGAGAATGATTTGGAAAATTTTCTAAATAAATAAAAAATTTTATATTTTGCCAAATTTTAGGGGAATGTAGAAAAATTTTGAATTAATAAATTTCGAATCATTTTCAATTACAAATGGAATTATTTTCTTAAAATTGGGAATTAAATTGAAATACTAAATTAAAAATCGATTTTTTATCGAGATTTGAGATAACACACGATTAAAAAGGTACCGTTTTATACGAGCGTTGTGGAGGTGCTAATCCTTCCCCGCACGTAACCGAGTCCCAAACTCGATTCTTTGATTTTCTCTGGTTTATAACGCAGTCTTGAAATTGGTTTTAAAAATATTTTAATTAATTTTAAAATATTTTACAAAACTGATTTTAATAGGTGGCCAATCAACCTAGCTAAAAAAGATTGGTGGCGACTCCATATCTTTTTCGAGGTCATTTACAAATCCTCATTTTATTTTAAGAGGAATTTAGTCAACTTTTCTTCTGTTTTTCCAATGTCATGCTTAACGAATAATAAATTATCGTGATGAGACTTGTTATTTTTTAGGTTGCGACAGCTTGGCGACTCCGCTGAGGACTATTTAGAGGGTCAGACCTAGAATTAGTCGTGTGTTATCAATGTCTCGGTTTTGTCGGGTTAATCGGTATTTAATTTTAATTCCCACATTTTCTTTTTATTAATAAGGAGAATTTTTAAAATAATAAAATATTTTTAAATATGTTCATGTGCATATATATTATTATTATTCTCTGGTTATTATTCTTGCTAATGCTTGATATTATCTTGCTTTTAATATTTTGTCGGGATATTTAGGATAGAGGTTAGGATAGTTGGGGAAAGGTTTGACCGTTCCTCCTCACACACTACACGTGCATTTACATAACATGAGCTCTCTATCTGAGTTTCGTCCCTTTAAGTGGAAGTATAGTACCTACGCTTCGTGTGGCGATAGCCTCTGCATAAGCTAGCAAAACACTTTCGGAGTATCAGATTCCCTATGCTTCGTGTGGCCATACCCTCTGCATATGCAGGGAAAATGAACTCTAACGAATTGAACCCACTTTTATCGGGGTGCCTTACTAGCCTTCATCGGCGACAGTGAGGAACAATTCGGGGCCTTAGAACCAATCCACCTCATGTAATGAACCTAGACGAAACAATGCCGGATTTTCGATTAGATATCCCGAAACACTCGGAGGAGCACTTTTTACTTTTCACTATTTACTTATGTATTTATTTAATTTTATTATTATCATGATTTTTTATTTTATTATCCTATTACTGACTCGTGTTTTTTTTTTTTCATTTCGTGCATCATGATCATTTAGGGATATTTGCCTTAAATCGGGTGCCAACCGAAGAGTTTTTGTTATAGTCATGGAACGCCGAGACATTCTATCAGTATCAGTGGTTAGCAAGACATATCAGGATGTCAGAATGGAGTCTGAAGCGAATCAGGGTGACAAGGGAGACTGTTTGGCCCTGGGTTTTACATTTACACTTCCCGAGTTAGTTCACTTGGATTTTGTTTGAAATGATTTAGTGGAATTAAGAGAAATTTGGAGACAATGGGGATTTGATAGGAAGAATGAATTCACTAAGAAATATGGTGATATAGCTCTACTTCTCCTGACCGAGGTGGACGAACAGCTGATTAGGGCCATAGTACAGTTTTGGGATCCTTCATATCGGTATTTCACTTTTAATCAGGAGGATATGGTGCCCACCCTTGAGGAATATTCTACCTGGCTCCGTATTGAGTCAGCAAATCCGGATAAGTTATATTGGAAGGAGCAAAAAACATCAAGCTGTCGAAAGAAACTTTCTAAAGTAATGGGTATAGATATTCCGGTAGATTCTCCATAGATAAAGAAGAAAGGTTCGAGTGATTGCTTGCGGAATTATATCTAGAGCAACCAAGATGATGATCACGTGTTGGATGTATTTGCTTTGGCCATTTATGGGTTGGTTATATTTTCGAAAGTAGAAGGTCATATCGAGGTAGCTGTAGTGGATTTCTTTGATCGTTTAGACAAACATATTGATCCTTCCACTGCTATTCTTGCTAAGACGATTAGGTCACTTAGTTACTGTCGAATGGAAGGAAAACGATGCTTCGAAGGTTGTGTATAACTGTATGTTTGGATTCAAAGTCATTTTTGGGGGAATGATAATGGGAAGCTTCAGCCCTATATGAAGACATGTGTTCCTCTTACCGAATTCAACAACAAGAAATGGTCCAAGAAATGGGATAAGAAACAATGGATTAAGACTCTCCGTCACTTAGGAAAGGAGGATATAACTTGAAGGGCTCCGTGGATGCCACTTAGGTTGATTTTGTACTGTTGTGGTGAGAACTTATGGGTTCCATTATTGGGAATTTGGGGGGGCGTTAGCTATGCACCATTACTAGTACGGAGGCAGTATGGATCTGAACAATTTATCTCGATGACTTATGAGCTTATCTCGATAGACGTCTCTTATGGTGAGCCCGAATATATGGGGAGAATACGTCAAGTCATCGTGGCATGGAAGGAATTATACCGTTCACAAGTAGGTAGGTATACCGACAATGCTACTCCAGCTTATCTGGTATGGAGGGCCAAAAATTTTTCATGACATTATGCTTCCCGCCGAAGATCCCTCTATTCATCCAGTTGTTCTTTAGCCTGAACTGGTAATACCGTCAGAAGTTGAGCTAGTTAGGCAAGAATTAGAAAAAGACAAAGGGAAGTTGAAGCGAGAATGCGATAAGCTTCAAGAAGATGTCGAGAATTTGAGGATTAAGCTAGAGATTCAAGAGACCAAGACAAGGAAAGTGGTCATAGGGAGGGATACAGCATTAGCCGATATATTAGATCTGCATCAAGAAAACAAGAAGATAAAGGCCACGAGGAGATTCACGGGAGCCAGTATTTCTTTAAGAGCACATGAGAAAAAAATGAAGAAACTTCAAATGGAGTTGGATTATTGGAAGAGTAAGCTCAAGGAAAGTAAAGAAAAAGAGTCCAGGTTTTCTCAAGAGTGGCAGAAATGGGACGATACATATTCTTTGTTGTCAACCAAGCTAGAGAGATGCTAGCAAGAAAATGAACAGTTGAGGTTTAGGTTGGGAAACGAGAAAGGAAGAATGTCCTTGATGCAGAAAGAGAATGAGTCACTCCATACGGCTATAGAGCAGCAGCTGCCAGCAGAGAAAGTCGACATTGCTGATATCGTCCGAGAATATCGGTAGAGCAAGTAATTGGTTAAAAGGGAGAAGGCTTTGAGAGGAATGATCAGTGGTTGTTGCATTTCTTGAAGTTTAAGACTAGTATAGGCAAATGTTTCTATGTAACCCTATATTAAGAAATATTATTGTATGAAGTTTTCCATGAATTAATGAAAAATCTTTGGCTTTGGGATCCGATTTTAAGGCAAATACCATTATTTTCATTTTCATGGAAACATTCTCCATATTTCAACCCATTCATTTCATTCATTCATTTGTTTATTGATAGTTATTCATTTAATCATCTGTTGATAATCATTCATTTGTTTATTGATAGTCATTCATTTAGTCATTTGGTAATAATCATTCATTTGTTTGTTGATTAGTCATGTACATTTCATTCATTCATTCACTCAATAAATACTTTAATAAATAAATCAATAAATTCTAATCCATGATTTTTAAAAATAAAGGTACAATCAGGCGCACTCCAAAAGAAACGGATTTTCGACACACCGCTACAACACTAGATCTCAAGCTAGGATCATAGAGAATGATCATCTTGCTCGTATAGAGAGGATGGAACGGGTTCAAAGGGAACTACAGGAATAGCTGGTTAAGTCTCAGGAGGAATCAAGGGAACAAATGGCTAAACTCATGGAAATGGTGAACGCCATGATGAGACAGAAAAGGCCGGGGGAGAATTCGGTCATAGGAAAAATAGTGGTAAATGAGGAAGATCAACCTGAAATCGTGCATCTGAAAGGCCAAGCATCCCAGCATGTGGGAAATGAGCTGCCAACTGGGGCAGCCTCCTATGTTTATATCCAACCAGCTGCTGAAGCACGAAACTATGCTCTTGGAAAAGGTAATGTTGGGGCTGACCCAAGTGATATTATTGATGTTCCGGACTTTGAGGAACTAGTTGAGAAAGAAAAGACAAGGTTGGCTAAGCTGAAAAAGATGGAAAATACAGAATCCCAGAAGAAGTATCAGTTGCTGGAAGAGAGATTAAGAGCAATAGAGGGGGCAGAGTTATTTGGCAGTCTGGATGCCAAAGAAATGAGCTTGGTACATGGCTTGGTGATTCCTCCCAAGTTTAAAGTACCCAATTTTGAGAAATATAATAGGACTACCAACCCATCAGCACACCTGACCATGTACTGCAGAAAAATGATAGGACATGATGATGATGAAAAACTGCTTATCCACTGCTTTCAGGATAGCTTGACGGGGTCTGCAACCCGATGGTATAATCAACTGACTCGGACTAAGATCCGTTCTTGGATGGATTTAGCTAGGGCCTTTATGGAGCATTATAAGCATGTAGCTGATATGGTACCTGAAAGGCTGTCATTGCAGATTATGGAGAAGAAGACTACTGGGAATTTCAAGGAGTACTCTCAAAGGTGGAGGGACCTTGCCACTCAAGTACAACCCCCTTTTACCAGCAAAAAAACAACGGTGCTTTTTATTAATACTTTAAAGGCACCGTATTATGACAAATTGGTGGGGAGTGCCACTAATAATTTCATGGATATGGTTATATCCGACGAAATGATTGAGACTACCATCAAAAATGGAAAAATAGAAGGGGTGAGTCTGCCACTCCGAAAAAGGTATTTCCTGCTAAAAAGAAAGAGGAAACTCACGCAGTTAACATCAACCAATATCCCTATGCACCTCCTACACCATATACACCTCCCAGGCCCTACACTCATTCTACATCTTATGCACCTCCTACACCCTACACACTTTACCCGGGTTATAATCCTTACTACCCCAATGTGAACCACCTTACTCAAAATCCATTCCCTTATACCAATATACCACAACAGCCATTTTTACCTGGCATGTCCCCACAGATAAACCTTCCCCGAAACACTATCCCAAACTCCCAGAGTACCGTGCACAACGACCAACGTTCACCAAGGAATGATAAAAAACTCTCATTTGACCTGATTCCTACCACTTATGGTGAACTATATCCCAAATTGTTGCAGGGTCAACTTGTTGCACCCGTATACCTTAAACCTCTAACACCGCCATACGCAAGGTGGTACAACGCAAATGCTAACTGCGTGTATCACGCGGGGATTCAGGGGCATTTGATTGAGGATTGCATTGCTTTCAAAAAGAAAGTCCAAAGTCTGATCAACTCCGGGGTTGTGAAATTCGGGTCAAGGAATGGGCCAAATGTAGTGGGAAATCCATTGCTTAATCATGCTGAGAACCAGGTGAATACAGTGGCAGCGGGGAAAGTCAGTCGGGTGAAGAGGAGTATCAGTGAAGTAAAGGCTCCAATGTTAAAAGTTTGGGTCAAAATGGTTAAAGTTGGAATTATTCAGGACGAGGGCGGTTTGAAATTGGTGGCAAGCAGAATAGAAGATTGGTGTCCTTTCCATAAATGCAAAGGACATACCATACAGAATTGTGGGGATTTCTTGGTTAAAGTCCAACGGATGATGGATGAGGGTCGGGCTCAATTCTACGAGGAAGCAAAAGAAAAAGTAGGTGCTACGGAGGATACAACTGGATACGGTATAGGTAGACCTCTGATCATTTACTATGATGATCCGAATGAGAAGGTTTCTCCAGTTATTGAAGAAGTCGTGCCTAAACTAATCATAGAACTGCCATCTTCTTTTTCATATAAAGAAAACAAGGCTGCACCATGGAAGTATGATTGCAGCATGGTTATGCCGAGCACTTCTAGTCAGCAGGTGGCAACAGACATAACAGGAGCGGGGCTTTAGCTCGCAGTGGGAGATGTTATGCCCCTGAGACTGTTGAGCAAGGTCTACCAGGAAAGGTTGGGGAAGTAGATAAATGAAAGAAGGTAGTTGAACTGGTCCATATTGAGATGGATCAGTCAAAAAGAATGGAGAAGAATTCAGTCCCGGTGAAAGAGCCGTATGAAAAAAAAGCTTGTGAGTTTTTGAAGTTTATAAAGCATAGCGAATATATTGTGGTGGAGCAATTACAGCGTCAACCAGCGAGAATTTTGATCCTATCATTGCTGCTGAATTCGGAACCACACAGAAATTCCTTGTTAAGAGTTCTAAATCAGGCATATGTGGCCAACAACATATCAGTGGAGAAACTAGATAGGCTGGTGGGAAATATTACAGCAGACGATCACATATATTTCAGTTATGATGAAATACCACCCAATGCTATTGGGTCAACAAAGGCTCTTCATATAACGACCACTTGCAAGGGGCATATACAACCGAGGGTGCTTTTGGATAACGGTTCTTAATTAAAAGTGATGCCTTTGGCAACCCTGTCTAAACTGCCAGTTGATATTTCTTATATGCTGCCAAGTTGCACGGTGGTTAGAGCTTTTGGTAGAACTAGATGGGAGGTAATGGGAATTATCGAGGTCCAGATGGAGATAGGTTTTTGTACCTATAAGGTGAATTTCCAGGTCATGGATATTACCCTATCCTATAATTGCTTGTTAGGAAGACATTGGATACATTCAGCAGGGGCTGTACCCTCATCTCTCCACCAAAAGCTAAAATTAAAGATGGAGGGACATTTGGTCATTGTATCAGGAGAGGAGGTTAAAATTGGGACCACATTGTCATCATCAATAAAGGGTGAATTGATAGCCTTGCTCCGGGAATATGTAAAAGTATTTGCATGGTCATACCAAGACATGCGAGGGTTGGATCCAGATATTGTGGTTCATAAGCTCCATTTAAAGCCAGAGTGCAAGCCAATTCAGCAAAAGCTGAGAAGAATGAGCCGGACATGCTGTTAAAGATAAAAGAGGAGGTGAAAAAACAGTTTGATGCTGGGTTTTTAGAGGTGGCAAAATATTCAGATGGGTGGAAAATATTGTTCCAGTACCAAAGAAGGATGGCAAGGTGAGGATGTGCGTTGATTATCGAGATCTAAACAAGGCCCGTCCCAAAGATAATTCCCTTTTGCTCCACATCGATACTTTGGTGGATAATACGGTGAAGAGTTCCTTGTTTTCTTTCATGGACGGATTCTCGGGATACAATTAGATTAAGATGGCACAGGAAGATATGGAGAAAACCACATTTGTTACAATGTGGGGAACATTCTGCTACAAGGTAATGACGTTTGGGTTGAAGAATGCTGGGGCAACATATCAAAGAGCCATGGTGACCTTGTTTCATGATATGATGCATAAAGGAATTGAGGTCTATGTTGATGATATGATTGCAATGTCACAAGGAGAAGATGAGCATATTGCGAATCTTAAGAAGCTCTTTGAAAGACTAAGAAAGTTTCTACTCAAGCTAAACCCGATAAAATGCACCTTCGGAGTCACTCCGAGGAAATTGTTGGGTTTTGTTGTTAGCAAAAAGAGAATTGAGATTGATCCGGATAAAGTGAAGGCCATCCAGAATCTGCCACCACAACGTACTAAAAAAGAAGTAAGAGGCTTTCTGGGAAGATTGAATTACATTGCTCGGTTTATTTCTCAGTTAACCGACAAATGTGTTCCAATATTTAAGCTACTTCGAAAAAGTGATCAAGGAGAATGGGATGAAGGGTGTCAGATCACTTTTGAAAAGGTTAAGCATTATCTATCAAACCCACTAGTATTAATGCCACCTGTTTCGGATAAACCAATGATACTGTATTTATCAGTATTTGAGAGATCCATGGGTTGTGTCTTGGGGCAACATAATGAGACTGGGAAGAAAGAACAAGCGATCTACTACCTCAGCAAGAAGTTTACAAATTATGAGCTGAAATATTCATCGATAGAAAAGTTGTGTTGTGCCTTAGCTTGGACTGCTCGGAGGCTCAAACAGTACATGTTGTACCACATGACGTGGTTGATTGCCAAGCTAGATCCAATCAAGTACATGTTGGAAGCACCTTCTTTATCAGAGAGGACAGCAAGATGACAAGTTTTGTTGTCAGAGTACGACATTTTATATGTAAGTCAGAAAGCTATTAAAGGCAGTGCAATGGCTGAATTTTTAGCAAGTCGGGCAGTGGACGATTATGAGCCTCTGAACTTTGACTTTCTTGATGAAGACTTGAAGTGCGTCTCGCAAAAAGATGAGATTCCCTCTAAAAAGAAAAAAAAATGGAAGATGTACTTTGATGGGGCATCCAATGACATGGGACACAGAATTGGTGCAGTCCTCATATCCCCAGAAGAATATTATTATCCTTTCACTGCCAGATTGGATTTTGATTGTACAAACAATACTACAGAATATGAGACATGTACTATGTGCCTTCATGCTGTCGTAGACAGAAATATCAAAAAACTGGAGGTTTTTGGAGACTCAGCTTTAGTGATATATCAATTGCACGGAGAATGGGAAACCCGAGATGCAAAGTTAATCCGATATCGAGAGCTCATACTGACTTTGTTAGAGGAATTTGAAGAAGTAAATTTCAATTACTTCCCCCAAGAAGAAAATCGAATGGAGAATGCTCCAGCTACTTTGTCATCAATGTTTAAAGTGAACGAAGTGGCTGAAGTTGTGCCGATCAAGATGAGCATATATGAGTCTCCTGCCCACTGCTTGAGTATCAAAGAAGAAGCAGATGGCCTTCCTTGGTATAACGATATCTTGCAATACATCAAGAGTCAACAGTATCCTGAACGAGCAACAAAAAATGACAAGAGGACTTTGAGAAGATTGGCGATGGGTTTTGTCTTAGATGGTGAGATTCTCTACAAGAAAGGGAAAGACCAAGTCTTATTGAAATGTGTCGGATCTGTCGAAGCTCGGAGAATCATAGAAGAGGTCCATGAAGGGATATGTGGCACCCATGCTAATGGTCACATGCTTGCTAAGCAGATTATGAGGGTAGGCTATTATTGGCTAACGTAGGAAGGAGATTGTATCAGTTATTCCCGGAAGTGCCATAAATACCAGATATATGTAGATAAGATTCATGTGCCGCCATCGCCATTGCATGTCATGACTGCACCATGGCCATTTTCGATATGGGGAATGGATATGATCAGGCCTATTACTTCGAAAGCTTCAAATGGACATCGTTTCATCCTGGTGGCTATAGATTATTTCATAAAATGGATAGAAGCTGCTTCTTATGTGAATGTAACAAAGTCGATGCTATGCAGATTTGTTAAGAAGAAAATCATATGCCAATTTGGGCTGCCAGAAAGAATTATTTCAGATAATGCTCTCAATTTGAATAATAAGATGATGAGAGAAGTGTGTACTCAGTTCAGGATCACACACCAAAATTTGGCACCTTATCGTCCGAACATGAATGAGGCAGTAGAAGCAGCCAACAAAAACATCAAGAAGATTGTTGAGAAAATGACTGATGTGTACAAGGATTGGCATAAGATCTTGCTATTTGCTCTTCACGCATATCGTACTTCGGTTCGCACATCTACAGGGGCAACGTCATTTTTTTTGGTATATGGGATGGAAGCAGTGCTACCTATTGAAGTTGAGATCCCTTCACTTCGTGTTTTGATAGAGGTTGGCCTAGAAGAGGCAGAATGGGTTAGAGCTCGTTATGAATAGCTGAATCTTATCGAGGAGAAAAGATTGAAGGCAATTTGTCATGGGCAGTTGTATCAGAAAAGGATGATTCGAGCCCATAACAAGAAAGTTCGTCCCAGACAGTTCCGAGAAGGGGAGTTAGTACTAAGGAAAATTCTCCCTATAGTGAAGGATCCGCGAGGAAAATGGGCTCCAAATTGGGAAGGACCTTATGTGGTAAAAATAGCTTTTTCTGGAAGAGCACTGATTCTAACTCGGGTGGACGGGGATGATTTGAGAATTCCCGTGAATGCTGATGAATTGAAGAAGTATTATGCTTGAAGAAAAGAAAAAAGAAAAAGTATAATGATAGGCACACGGAAATTCGAATGATTCCAAGTGTAAAAATGGAAATTCTATATATCTATCTTCCCTAAGGATTGCTTTTCAATGAGAATATTCTTGCTTGATATGATGAATGGCCATCTTTCATATTCCTTTCACTCAGAAGAAATTATCCTTAGTCACCCCTTTGAGCCTTAGGAATTAATTCTTTCTTTAAACCTTGATAAAAGATCACCCTCTACACTGGAGGGAAGATGCGAGGAAAGATAATCAAAAAGTCATGGCAAAAAAGAGAGTCATCAAGAAATGTGAAATCAAAGAATGGCAAATGAAAGTCAGCAATGAAAGAAAAAAGATTGAAAAAGAAAAAGAAAAGAAAGTCCAAAAAGGACAAATATTTTAAGAATGAATTCTCCTCAGGAAATGATCCTTGATTCAATCACCCTTAAACACATTTTGGGCCTATTTTATCTTTTCTTTCTAAACCCGAACCTTGGCCTACATTATGTGCTTCAAAAGTCCATTTTGATCAAGCATGGATATTTAATTTGAAATGGTTATTCTCAGAATTTATCCCATCTTTTGAATTGACATTTTTACCTTGGAAGCATTTAGAATTCTCATATGCATGGTAGAATACAAGAAAAAAATGAAAATGAAAAAAAAATGTAAAAGGAGAGGTTTAAGCCTAAAACCTGCAAAGGGCGGCGGCTCAAGTACTGATTAAGGTTTGAATCAATGCTCCGTGTAAAGGGGGAGAAAGTATTTGAAAATCAGAGGAAATGGGGAAAACTTAGTCTGACGTAACTACGGAAGCCGAGAGATTGCCCAAGTAAATTACTCATTCAAGAAAAATTTCAGGTGATTTGAAAAAGGAGGGGTAAGATATTCCGCATTCGAGGCATCTTTACATTTGTCTTTTATATCCTTGATATTCACTTTTATCTTTTTAAAACATTTGTTGCAATAAAGTTTTGTTATCTCTTTTATGACATTTACTTGTTTCATATTTTCTTTCATACATTTTGAGATGCATTTTGTTTGTTATTAAATTGAATGATGATTAGTAAACATAAAAAAGTCTTTTTCAGAGTATTACTAAGGAGTATATTTAAATCTTAGAAAAGGTTTGGAAACCAATAATCTTGATGGAAAATTCACCAAGTAAAGAAAAATAGTGAATGTGTTAGAGACTCCATCATGAAGTCAGAAAATTTGTGAATTTCAGCGAAGTCAGAAACTGGGACTGTTTGACAATTTATCTTGAGTGAAAGGTTCCTTAAGTGGGGCATCAGTGAACAATTGAAGACTCCGTCATGAAGTCAGATAATCTGTGAACCTCAAAGAAACCATGGATTAGAAATCATGACACAATCATTTGATTGCATTCATCCTTAGGAAACATACAAGCATTTGCAATGCATGTCATTCTCATCATTGCATTTAGCTAATATTGCAGAAATCAGGAAAACTTTGGCTTTCCCAAATCAAACTCGTTCTGCTTCTCAAATGAGTCGAGCCTCGAGACGGCCGTCGAGGTATGTTCCTTTCATTTTCAAATTTAAATTTATTTCTCCAAATGAATCAAACCCAAGATCATTCTTAGTGTTTCCTTTTGTTTTAAATCGAATTCATTCTGCTTCTCAAATGAGTTGAGCCCCGAGACCATCGTCGAGGTATTTCCTTTTATTTTAAATCGAATTGATTCTGCTTCTCAAATGAGTTGAGCCCCGAGACCATCGTCGAGGTATTTCCTTTTGTTTTAAATCGAATTCGTTCTGCTTTTTAAATGAGTCGAGCCCTAAGACCATCGTCGAGGTATTTCTTTTTGTTTCAAATTGAACTCATTCTGCTTCTCAAATGAGTCGAGCCCCGAGACCATCGTCGAGGTATATTCCTTTAGTTTTCAAAGTCAAATTTGTTTTACAAATGAGCCAAATCCAGGCATTCCTTTTGTTTTTAAATCGAACTCATTCTGTTTATCAAATGAGTCGAGCCCCAAGACCATCGTCGAGGTATTTCTTTTTTATTTAAAATGAATTCATTCTGTTTATTGAATGAGTCGAGCCCCGAGACCATCGTCGAGGTATTTCCTTTTGTTTTAAAACTCGTTCTGCTTCTTAAATGAGTCAAATATTTTGTTTTAAAATCAAACTCATTTCCTTAAGACAGGTCGAGCCTTGATTAGTTAGGGAATTCAATTTAAGGACAAAATTTTCAATTTAAAGCTTTTTCAAAAAAAAATGAAAATGAATGAAAAAATAGAAAAAGGAAAAAAAGAAAAAATGATGAATGAAAACCCCGTTCCCTTTCCTTCACATGTGATTTCACTAACCGGACAAAATTAGTGTTTGTTTATCTTTGTCTGATTCCTGATTCTCAGCCATAGCCAAAGAGGGGCAGCGGTAGACACCTGTCCAGACCACTAAAATAGGTATGTTTTCTTCCCAAACTGATGTTTCAGAATGCAAAAAAACTTTCCTCATCCTGCAGGTGGTACTCCGAGACTTAGTCTAAGAAGATAAGCATATAAAGTCAAACTTGAAAAAGTCAACCTCAGAAAACTCAACCCCAAAAAGTCAACTACTAAAAAAGTCAACCTACTTTCAAAATCAAGATTTGAAGTTCAATTGAAAAATGGTGAAATAATTTTGATAATCCGAGGTCAACATTGAAAGATATGGAGTTCAGAAGTTGGGTTACGGAGATTCAGTAGAAAGGAAATCCTAGTTCAAAAAATTTGGAGAAAAGTGCTTAAACGATCAAATTGGTCGGAATTGAAGGTTCCAAATGAAAGATAAGCACTGACTATAGGTAATAGAGAGGCTACTTGGAAGAAAAACTGAAGGAAAAGTCAATTCGGAAGAAAATCGAGAATTAGGGTTTTTAGTGGATTTTGGTGAAATTGAGAAAAATTCTAGAAATGGCCCGATTCGGTAAAACTAAAGCCCCTAATTGATGAGGAGTAGGTAAACAAAAAGATCTGATTGGAGAAAAAATGAAAAAACGAGAAAATTTCCGATAGTGAAAAAAGGAAAAATCAAATTGGAGGAGAATTTTGATTGTAAAAATTGGGCATTTTCGGACCAACTCCAATTCATTATATGATAAAGGCCCAAAAAAGAAAATCTCAAAATTGGACTTATTTTGAGCAAAATCGGGCTTCAGTGGCAAAAAAGAAAAACTGGAAAATTCGGGAAAAATACCGAATGAGCTCCAAAAATTTTGAAAATTTGCAGATCTCATTCTTAAATCATTTGGAAGAGATTGGAAAAGAAAAATCAGGATTCGGAGCTCGTTTGCAAAATGGAAAATCTCGGGCCCACTATGCTGAAATTCAAGAAGATAAATCCCGAAAAAATAGCAAATGAGCTCCAAAAAATCTGAAAATTTACAGATCTCATTCTTAAATTATTTGGAAGAGATTGGAAAAGAAAATTCTGGATTCGGAGCTCGTTTGCAAAATGGCAAATCCTGGGCCCACTATGCAAAAATTCAAGCAGATAAATCCCGAAAAAATGGCAAATGAGCTCGAAAAATTCTAAAATGTGCAGATTTCACTTTTAAATTATTTGAAAGAGATTGGTGAAGAAAAATCTGGATTTGGAGCTCGTTTACGAAATGGTAAAAGTTTGGGTGCACAAAAAAGCAATTTTGGAAGAAAAAAATCGAAAAATATAGCAAATGTGCTCGAAAATTTTCAAAAACTTCTAGAATTTAATTTTTTATCATTTTGGAAGTATTGAAAAAAGAAAATTTGAATTTGGAGTCCGTTTGCTATTTATTTAGGTTCGGAGTTCAAAAAGGTCATTTTACCAAATAAACCAAAAGGGGCCTTTTCTTGCAATTAAAAAAAATAAAGTGTGGGCTGAGAAGGTGATAGGGCAGTCGGCCAAGGCCGATGGAGGATTGGATATTTTTTTATTTTTTCATCTAAGGGCCAAGAGAGAAGAGGAAGGTAGTTATTTTTGTGATCAAGCTTTTGAATTTGCAACACATGGACCAATGGATGGAGAGGGATGATGTCATATTTATGATCCTATTTATGAAATCATCTTCATGACATCATATTTAGGAGCTGATTATTCCAATCTAAGGGTGAGAATTCTACACAGAAAGCATCTTGGATTGAAGACCATTAGATCAAATTTGGCTAAAAAATTCTAGAACCTCCTATAGAGTCAACTACCTTGAAGGGGAGGGGGCTCTCTTTCATTTTTTCACACTTGCTTGGCTGAATACTCTCCATTTTTTAAAAGCAAATAAAAAGTTTAGAAAAGCAAAGAAAGTAAGAAGAGAAAAAGCTTGCAATATAGTTTTTAGAGGTAGCTAAAAGCACCATACTCTTGCACTTTTTTTCCATTTCCATCCTTGATTTGCTATTTTCATTTGATATTTTGGTGAGTTTTTTTTTATTTTTAGTTTTAAAATAAGCTTTCTTTTGAAGTTATTCTTTGATACTTTCTTGAAAAATTTTGAAAACAAATTTTTTACTTGATTTCTATAAGGAGGCCGAATGGTATTTTTTTAAATGGTTGGTGTTTAATTTTTTGTTTCATGTTGTTGGTGATGTCTAGCAAGTTTTTGATGTTTTATATCTTCTTCAAATAACAAAAATATGGAGCTTGTTTTAATTTTGTTGCTTACTTACCTCCATTTTTTATTTTATTATCTTGTTTTCATGTTCATTTTCCTTGTTTTACCATATTTAATTTTCTGTTTTGAACATGTTTGAGTTGTTCATGATTTGCATTTTACTATGCTATGTGTTTGTGAAAATGTCTAGTCGTGTGCATGCCTTTACTTCATGTTTACATGGTTTAACATGTTTCTTTTTAGCTTTGCATTTTAGTATGTCATGTGTTTGTGAAAATGTCATGCTAGGATTCCATCACATTGAGCATGTGTCCATTCGGCCTCCTCCTTTTCTTTGCTTTGTATGTGCATTTTCATCATGTTAGTTGATAGGCTTGCATTTTCATGCCATGACTTTGTGTATTTTGATTTAGCATACTATGTGTTTGTGTTATTGCCATGCGTTCTTTAGGTCTAGGTTTCATTTGCATTGCCATGCATTTCATGCATGTTTAGACCTAGGTTGCATTTATTGCCATGCAAGTTCATGTTAGGTCTGAGCCATATTCTTTATGCCATGCATTTTTCATGTCATTTAGGTTTTAAATCATGCATTTCATGCATTCAATTTGCTGTATGTTCATGCATCTCATGTCATGCCACGTGATTTATGACTTAAGCCAATCAATGGCTCAAAGTCATGCTCACTTGAGCATACTTGTGGAAAATTAAAGAGTTGTCAAATTGATTATTCTACCTTTGTGATTTTTTTTTACTTAGCCAATTTTTGTCTAAATTTTTAAAAGTTTTAGCTACTATTTGTAGGTCCTTAGGAGAGTCTCCAACATTTTTTTACTTTGATTTTTAGATGATTTTATCAAAGACAAAAAAAAAATGTGTTTTGGTAAAACAGTTTTCACCCAGTGTTCTAACTTTCCCGATTTTTTTTGGAAGTTATATTTGATCAGAAAATTAAGATAATTTTTCCCATGTAGTTTTACATGTTCTGAGTCTCCAGAATTTTTTTTAGATTTTTTAGAATTTTTTAAAATAGGTTAAAAATCGTGATCTAAAACTTGATAGTAGAGTTAGATTTGAATTTGAGGGAAAATTATTTTCCTGTTTTGGCTAAGTTACTTAGAGGGGGCTGAAATTTAGCTACTGTCTTAGGATGGTTTCTATGCCATTTTAAACTTAAAAGATTATTTTATAGAGCTCGGGTCAAGGGTGGTCAAGTCCGGGATTTTAAACTTAGAAAATTAGAGTCATTTTTAAAGTGAATTCGGCTAGGGTTTAATTTTCATCCAAGATTTTAAAAATTGTTTTCAAACAATCACAATGTATTTTGATTTTAGAAAATTTAATTTGATGTCTTTTCCTAAGGTAGCCGGATATCTTTTTAGGTATACGAATTTCTTTATTTAAAGAAAAATATATATTTTCATGCATTGCATTTTCCATGTTCATGCATATTATATAATATGTGATTTTTGCTATGATAATGTCTATGGTATTGTTATTATTTTGATTTATATTTTATGATGTTATATTATTTGTCACACGGTTTTGATATTCATGCTATCCTATGCTTTTTATTTAGTCATTTATTTTTGTCACGTCATTTAGCATATACTATGTTCATGCATTATTATTTTTATTTTTATGCATATTTCTTGATAACATTATTTTATGTTTCATTTCATGTCACTTAGATTATATTCCATGTCATATAGATTATATTATTTAAAATATGCCATGTCATTTAAATCATATCATTTCATTAGAATATATTATGTTACTTAGGATATTTCATTTCATTTAGAATATATCATGTCACTTAGGATATTTCATTTCATTCATAATATATTATGTTATTTAGGTTATTTCATTTCGTTCAGAATATAGTATGTCACTTAGGTTATCACATTTCACTTAGAATATTTTATGATACTTAGGATATTTCATTTCATTTAGAATATATTATGATATCTAGGTTATTCATATCATTTAGATTATATTATGTCACATATGTTCATATTCTTTTTTTTAAAAATGTTTTTAAAAGATAATGATTTTAAATAAAACAAAGTTATTCCCAAATTAAAATGTTCATGTGTTCTCTTTCGGGTTGCCGGGGAGGATATTATCAATTATCATTAATAATGGAATATCTTTCTTAAAACGAGAATGATTCAAAAAAATTTCTAAATAAATAAAAAAATTTATATTTTGCCGAATTTTCGGGGAATGTAGGAAAATTTTGAATTAATAAATTTTGAATCATTTTCAATTAAAAATGAAATTATTTTTCTTAAAATTGGGAATTAACTTGAAATACTAAATTAAAAATCGAATTTTTACCGAGACTTGAGATAACACACGATTAATAAGGTACCGTTTTATACCGGCGTTGTGGGGGTGCTAATCCTTCTCCGCACATAACCAAGTCCCGAACCCGATTCTTTGATTTTCTCTGGTTTATAACGCAGACTTTGAAATTGGTTTTAAAAATATTTTAATTAATTTTAAAGTATTTTACAAAATCGGTTTTAATAGATGGCCGATATCACACCTAGCTAAAAATGATTGGTGGCGACTTCATGTCTTTTTCGAGGTCATTTACAAATCCTCATTTTATTTTAAGAGAAATTTAGTCGACTTTTCCTCTGTTTTTCCAATGTCACGCTTAACGAATAAAGTCTCGTGATGAGACTTGTTTTAAAAATATTTTAATTAATTTTAAAGTATTTTACAAAATCGGTTTTAATAGATGGCCGATATCACACCTAGCTAAAAATGATTGGTGGCGACTTCATGTCTTTTTCGAGGTCATTTACAAATCCTCATTTTATTTTAAGAGAAATTTAGTCGACTTTTCCTCTGTTTTTCCAATGTCACGCTTAACGAATAAAGTCTCGTGATGAGACTTGTTATTTTTTAGGTTGCAACACCATGATTGATTGAAGCTCGATGGATGATTGTAGTTGGCATAAGATCTATTTTTTGATAATTTTCCGAGTAGCCATAATTAGTATGATCCCACTATTCCTCATTGTAAGTATTTGAGTAAGGATCATATTGTTTTTCTTGGAACCGTGGTTGGCTTTGGTATCCTCCTAAATCATAGGTTGGTTCACAACTATCTTTTTGGTAGTATGGACACTAATTGGTTGGATGATCCATCATTAAGCACACTCCACACTGCCTTGATTGTTGAATCTTACTTATGGCCACTTGTTGAACTACTGAGATGAGATTGGATAGTTGGTTCTGAAGGTTTGATGTAGCACCTGCCATATCTTTTTGCTTGAAATCTGAAAAGAAAAACCTGTATGTACAAGAAAAATAAAATTAATTACAACTGAAAATAAGAATAAACCAAGTAACTAATAAACTAAATAAAGCAATCCCCGGCAACGGCGTCAAAAACTTGATGCACTCCAAAGAGTATATCTTAATTAAAACCTTGCACTAAAAATAATATAAATTGTAGAGTATAATAGAAACAAGTGTCGAATCCACAGGGATTGGTGTCTAGTTTATAAATTACCAGTTTAAAACTTAAAATCAAGAACAATAAAAGAAAAAGGGGTTTTTGAAATAATTTTAAAAGTAAAGAAAACAATATAAGTAAAAAGAAAAGAAATAAGAGAAAATCAAATATATAAGAGAAGTATGGTTAAGGTTTCATTCTCCACCACTAGACAATATTATGAATCAAATTCTGATCTATCAATATCAATTATCTATCAAAGTTAACAACCGTAGATAACAACATCCCTTGTTACCCCAATCCTTCCTTAGTTCATCGTTAAGCAAGACGAATGTCATTACTTAATCTCTAACTATCAAACAACCTAGGATAAACATCTCTAAATTTAATTTAACAGCAGCTTTATGATGAGAAAGATATGTTGATCTAAGCAACAAAAGTATGAACATGAACTGTTTAACTTAGGTTATGTTCCATTTCGCAATTAGCAAAACCTTTAACATAATCATTAATCATAAATTGCCACCTATGAATAGGAAATCAAGACAATTACACGGATCAAGACTCCTAAACTAGCATTAGATAATTATCAAGATCTATTTAGTGTGCACCCTAAACAAATCAAGGCAAAGATCATAAACAATTCTTATGGAAGAACATAATCAACTTTGATAGAAAACTAATAATTGATAGAATCTCAAAATCAATTACAAAACATGTCTAGGGCTTTGAAATCACCTTTAATCAAAAAAGAGTTTAGCCTAACATAAGCATAAATAATATATACATAAAACTAAAAAGAAAATAAAAGAATGGAGAGCTTTTTTACCTTAGAAACCCTTTCTTATTGATCAAGGAAGCTAAGAGGCAAAATAAGGCAAGTTTGGACTTTTTCTCGGTTTTTCTCGATTTTTGAGGCAGTAAGGTCGGCACCGCAGCGCCGAGTGGGCTGACTTGGTGATTTTGCTCACTGACGTCGGTTTCGCGACTGCTGCACTTTCTCACACTTTGTTGGCTATTTTGGGTGACCATCCGTTGTCCGATTTAGGCGTGTAAACTATCGTTGGAAAGGTATTCAAGTCAGGTTCAAAAGTCAAGAAGAAAGTTTCTTCAAATAATGACTTTAACATAATGTTTTCCTTGCTACAAGATCTATAGACCAAATCTGTCTGATCATGTAGAACTAAGAATTTGATCTTTTTGACTCCCAAGTCTTTTTCCATCTTATGGTTGTGAATTTATAAACTCTTTACCATCATTATTGACATCTTTTGACTTCATTCTCCTTATTGTACCTAAAATTCAAAAACATAATATAAGTAAACAAGATAAAGATCGAAAATATAACAAAAACTAAAGGTAGAAAGGCATAAAATGTATATTTTATGAGCTTATCAATTATCGTTATTTTTATTTGAAAATATTATAATAAATTTAATAAAGTTTAAAAATAAATTATATTATAATTAATGATAAATTTGACTTTTATCCATTTTAATTTTATACATCATAGCTAGATAAATATATTAAAATGGAATTTGCCATTATTCTACAATGAAAATGACAACATATCGTGTGATTACTGTTACCGGGGCCCAAATTTCACTTCAATAATAATTAATTAGTGTTTTCAAAAGTTTCCTTCGAAAAGATTGAAGATGGACCCGGAATTAAGATTGATTTACTCATCGTTCAATGTTTCTTGCCATTATAAAATAATGCTATTTGGTTCAATAGCTTGATAGATCGACCAATCACAAATAACATAAAATATAACAGCTTACAATTTTAATGATACTTATTTTTAAGGTTAAACACTCTTTTGAAACACGTATTATGTCACTTATGTCAATTTAAAATATACATAATTAAAATTTATAATTAGATACTTAATTTATATTTCATCAAACACTTTACTCTAAAAACTAATTCCGACATTGTTTATTTGGCCAATAATAACACGCTAACTGTTAGACAATTGTCAAATCATCATCTAGTTGATGGATTCATTATCATGTTAGCATTAAGAAAATAAATTTTATTTTTTAAATTTTGAAAAAGTAAAAAATTATGGTTTTTTTTTTTTTGAAAAAATCAAAATTCCTTTTCAAATCTAGAAAAAAATTAAAATTTTAAAATCTGGAACAAGATTTTTTAAAATTTAGAATTAAAAAAAATATATTAAAAAAAAAAAAAAAGAAAGAGCAGCTGATCCGATCGATAGCTCGAGGCAAACCCTTTTATTTTAGTTTTTATCTAACAAAATATTTTTTTCATTTTTTTTTTCTTTTTCCCCTCCAAAAGTCATTGGACTTGATTCGCTTCCAACTTTTGGCGAGCTTAATTGACTGCCATTACCAAGTAATGATGGTGCACTTTCTTTTCCTTGTTCCATTCTCTCTCTAAAAAAAATACTTAATTAGTTGTCATTTGGCATCAATTAGGGTCTAATTGAGCTTCAATTGAAAATAATAATGAAAAAAATTCAACTTTAATAGAATGTTATAGATTATTAATTGGTTTAATTTTACGAGTAGAAAAGATAGATTATGTATTATCAAATAAATAAAAAAAGCAAAACGTTTTTGCTGGCCAATTGCTGCATTATGCTGTGGAGAGCTTATCATACTTAATGCCGCTGAGGGGGAGAAGATTGAGAGAAAAGGTAAAGTTCTCTCAATTTTGTAGCTTTCTCAATTTTATTTTTGTTTGTTAAAAGTATCATTTGCTTAATTTTTTTTTTTTTTCCTGAAGTATTGAGCAAAAAGTGCTTTTGAATGCAAAAATAAAAATAATATTCCTTTTTTGGTAATTAGATCGGAGATATCTTTGCCTTTTGCTTGGGCCAAATCCCCTTTCCAAATAATCTTAAGAGCGTGCCCCTTACAATGATCTCTGATACATTCGATTACTTTAAGAATATTTTTCACAAGACTTGAACTTAGATGAAAAAAAAAAATTTATTTAAAAGTCGAATTATCCGACAGGTCCAATCCGAATTGAATCAGATTTGAGTAAATTTTTTGTAATTCGAGTTGATCCAACCCGAATTATTATTTATTAAATAATTTTTTATTTAAATTTAATTATAAAAATATTAATATAAAAAAATATTTTTTAAAAATTTTAATAATTCATGAATAATAAAATAAGTTTAACTCAAAACAGATTTGAATAATAAAAAAATAAAAAATAAAAATCTGATAGCAGTCCGCCTGTGAGCAGGCTTACATGTCACCAATATCAATCTGACGTCGAAATTTCCTCCTTTTACGCACAAGAGAAGGTGTGCGTCTAACTTTAGAATTTCCCATTGCTTTGGATCCCGGTTTTGATTTTTTATGGGCTTTGCACTTCCTAACAATCTCAATAATAGGTTCTTTATATCAAAAGAACAATTGGGCATGCATGAAAAGAACCCAAAGAAAGTTGGGCTGAGATAACATCACGAAGTGTGGGAAAATTCTGATCAATATTGCACGGCTTCTTCTCTGCCTGAGTAAAATTACATACATGCCTCGTTTTAAGGATTTATTATTTGGAATGGAGGGCAATCAATTGCAGGAGCCGAAATTTTGTTCCTTCAAAGCGTCTATTGATATTCTCAATGAGTTTTTTCAGAAGCATCAACAGCCTTCAGAATATCTTGCTCCACGTCTCCTTGCCCCGATTTCGACAAACTAGCCGGAACACAATCAGAGACATCGGAAACCTCTAAGGAAGATGTCTTTGGAATGACATAGCTAACTTTCTTATCTGTAATGAAGTCGAAAAACTCAGTAATAGAAATCGTCAAGCACTTTTCTATTGCATAGAATGTGAGAGATGCGTGGATGGTAACCCATCCTTTTGATAGAAACAAGAATTCTGGCTATATCGAGTCTTCGCATTCTGGAGGTGCTATCATCAAGAGAGATAAATGAACCCCATCGGCTCCCAATCATAGAAAAGAAACATGGTGTGGCACTCATGCATATAGGTACTGTATCAGTATATGGGGTATCGGTCGATAAATATATATATATATTAATTTTGAAAAAACCGACTACTACGGTATCAATATTGTACTGTTTCGATTTTGTATCAGTCGTATAGATTTATACTAGTTCGTATCGATAGGTACCAACTCATATTGGCCAATATCATCCCTATAGATCGATACAAAATTTTAATTTTTCTTTATCTTTTAAAAAAAATCTTTATACTTTTTTTATTCTTTTAATCAATTACTAATGTTTTTTCTCTCATTATTATTTTTATTTTTTTTATAATTTTATTTAAAAATAAAATATGCTAATGAACTTGATTAATAATAATAATAACTATATATTTTTTTAATATTTTTATATTTATTTCATTTATTTGATATTTAAATATTTTAATATTAGATATTTAAAATTTAAATTTATATATAAATATATAAATTTATTTAATTGAAATATATTTGCATATATAATATATATTTTATTAAAAAATTTAAAAATAAGTTATATATATATAAGTATTTAAAAAATCGATAAATTCAAAACAATAGGCTGAAATACTCTGATACCAATACTCATACCTCTTATTACCTCAAGGTAACTCCTGTGATCCCTAAGCGAGTTAAAGCTGTCGTTCTTCACGCCATTCTCGTCTGGACGATGTTGCCAATTAATTAGCTTTCTGAGTCAAGCTGACCTTATAGAATAGTTTACCATTACAAAATTCAATTGCTTTCTTAAAGTAATAAATGTAATTAGAGTAATTTTAAGGATTATAATTTGATTTAAATTAGGATTCAGATTACTATTTCAATATTATTGTAATTATTACTATGATGATTCTTTTCTTAGATGGTGAGAATCCTCATGTATAAATAGAACATTCTTTTATACAATTCAATAATATTAACAATGTAACCTTTTGGATCTATTCCCGTAAATATAGGACATTATGATCGACCACACCACGTATTCTTTTGTGTTCTTATAATCAATCTTACTTTTTTTTTTTTTCTTTTCTTCTAACATGCTCTATGCATCTCTTTCTCACTCTTGAATCTGACAAAGCCAAAGAAACCATTATGGCCCTTCCGCAACGTTCTCTACCAACCCCACAGCCATTAGATGTCAATTTGAATCCAAAGACAAAAAGTATTCTCTTCTGGATTATTACTGAACCGATAGCCCCAAGACACACTCAAATTCGTAGTAGTGGAATTGCAAGTAATCAATGCATTTACCGTATCCCCACTATGAAAGCTTGCACTCCATAGGTGCTATGTTATGCGGATTCGAAAATGAGTGTCGAATACGGACATATTTAATTTTTTCATACTTGTACGTAAGAAAAATAAAAAAACCGAGTAGCATAGATGGGATGTAGACGGCTGAAGCTAAAGAGTTGTTGGTGATCCCACACATGCCCACCTATTCCAGGAGCATCCCATTCAGGATTCTCAAATGAGTCAAACTCCATCAAAACAATCTGGCCCTTGGGTGAATCACTAGTTGTGGTGTTAAACAGTCCCATGAATCCGCCAGCTGAATTTGGTGGGATTTGAGATCCCATGGAAGCAAGAAAGTAGGTAAGTTCGTGACCATAAATTAAGAGGACGACTTTGGATGCCGATGTTGAAGGAGAATCAAGCACTGAAGTCAGAGAGCTCCCTGTTTCAGAGTCCCAGAGCAACACCCCCTTTCCGAATGTAGCCAATCCAACATGGTTTATTATGAAACAGACAAGTTTAAATTCGACGGCACCCATCCAAGGTTTTTGCATCACGCTAGCCACCTGGAACTGGAAGAGAACGTTGCTCGTAGTGGGGTCAAACCGGGTTATCTGGAAGCTTACTGAATTAGCAGAAGGAAGACCACAAACAAAGGAAATAAGTAATTAGTAGAACCTGGTTGCCACGCCATGTCAAGTAGACCTGCTCGCCCGATCCAATATATCCGGTCAGGATATTTTGTGATTTGGGTAAATCCGGCCCGATCCGAATAATTATTTATTTATTAAAAAATTAATTTTTTATTTAAATTTAATCATAAATATTAATATAAAAATAATTTTATTATTTTTTTAACAATAACTGGGATTGAAAGACAGGTCTGGATCCATTCAAAACTAAGTCTGATAATAAAAAAATCCGAATCGCGATCCAATACATAATACATGAGCAGGTCTAATGTTAAAGGGAAAAATGTTTGGAATTGATCAGTCCCGCCTAAAAAGCTAGCTTAGCTGTATAAAAATACAATGAAGTCAAGTTTCAACAAGCAATATTAAATCATATAATAAATAAAACTACAAAAATCCAATGAAATATCACTATTTTTATTAAGTTTAAATTTGTCATTATACTATAAAAAAAATCAATGTTGAATTTTATCACTTTTCATTTTATTTGTTTTTGAATAGAAAGTAACGAAATTGAATTCCGTTATTTTTTTGTTTAAAATTTAACAAAATTAAAATTATAGTCATAAATTTTAATAAATTTAAAATATACTGATAAAATTTAATATTAATCATAATATAGTAATAAATTTGACCTTAATTTTTCTTACAATACCAGAAGGGTATCTTTAGATTTTATTCATTTTTAAAAAATTATATTTTTATATATAATTATTTAAAAATTATATTTGTTTTTTATATTCGAACAAACTTTTGCTTCTAAAGCAAAAAATAAAATAACCAAAGAGTCAATCAAATAAAACTTGAACAAATTAATAAATTAATATTAAATTAAATTCACGTATAATAAAAATTAAAACTCGAAACTAAAGATCTCATTGGAAACTATGGATATATTTTTAAATTATTAGAATATGTGAAAAATATGGTAGAAAGACAACAGTCAACAGATAGAAGTGGGCTAAGGCATCCATTGATTTACGCAGTATGCTCGCTCTATTTGTGTCATTAGCGAGGAAATTTGGGAAATTGACTCAGAAAAAACAGCCATTAGAGAAACAAATAACATCTGCAACTAATATTTTTTAATTCTTTTAGACTACAAAGCTTTCTTTACCTGCTCCACTTGCTTAATTAATTAATAAATAAATAAAATTATATCAGCAAGAAAATTACTTGTCACATTCTATAACTTTTGGCCTAATTATCAAGTGGAGATCATGATGAGTTATTATTTTATTGTCAGTGGTTTGTTACTCGAATTCTTTATTCTTTTAAAAATATATATGTCTGACATTTGTAATTGACACATATTTAAATATATGTATAAATTATGATCCTCTAAATATATATATAAAAAAAAGTTTAAAAAATGAATGTATCCATATCGAACATATGCCCGTATCCGAGACTTACTTCAAATCTGGGTAACGTAGATATGGTTATATATAAATTAAGCTAAGACTTTGTTTTCCTTCATCTGAAAACAAGCTTAATTATTGGTATTAGTTTCTCTAGAGTGACAACAATGGAGAATTTCCCTCCATTAATTTACAGAAATCCTAAGAGAAGTTCAAGGCAATCCAGTAGATACCTTGGAGTCCGAAGAAGGCCATGGGGAAGATATGCAGCTGAGATTCGAAATCCGCATACTAAAGAGAGACATTGGTTAGGCACATTTGACACTGCTGAAGAAGCTGCCATAGCTTATGATCTTTCGTCCATCTCTTTCAGTGGCATTGAAAGGGCTCGCACCAATTTTTATTACCCTTTTCTGGTTCTTCCTTCTGATCCGCCGCCACCCTCAACGCCCCCTCCGCCGCCCCCAACGCCGGAGCTGGAAGAGAATAGTGATAAATTTTTTATTAAAGATCAGATGAATAACATCATGAGTGAAGATGATGAATCCCTTGTTATTGCTTCCATTTTGCAGAGTTTTGCTCAGTCTGCTAACTGTTCTTTCTATCCTTGAGGTTATCAATGGCTTGTTTCCTGCCTGTGAACAATACAAATGGTCTTGAAAATTGACATTTCTCGGTTGAGATAAAAAGAAACATAAGGATTTGTTAACAAAATTTTTTTTATTGAATTTTCTATTCCTTCTTTCTATGTTTCCTTGGACTTTGGAATTGGAAATAGATCAATTAAATTTGTATTTGAAACCTGCAGGCTGCAGCTGTAAGCAACCTAATTGAAGGGCCAAACTGCAATATGAACTTTGTTGGGCAAGTTCACTTATGATTAGTTTAACATTGCTCTCGAAAAAAATTTGAGTTAAAAAAAATTTAAGTTGAAAAAAATATATTAAAAAGTGTGATAAAAAAATATGATTTAAAAATTTTTAAATGTTTGATATTATTGTGAGGATTTGAAATTTCAAAAAAAGATATGTTTAAAATAATCAAAGATTAAGGATGTGAGGATAATAAAATCATTTTATCCAAAAGTCAATTTTTAAAATCCAAAAACTTTATTTTCTTGCATCTACTGACTTCTGCACATTCCAAAAATATAACTCTAATATCCTCTTACATTTTCTTATCTTCTCAGGTTTTTTTTTAAAAAAAAAACATTATAAAAGAGAGAATTGTTAGAAGATGGAAACTGAACATGACAATTTTAATCTCTTCAGAGTACAATAAATTCTTCCACCTGAAGTTACAAATAAGAATTGAACGAAGATCATTTCAAATTCTTTTCATAAAAATACTAGACTTTTAGATCACGAAAGTAGATTATTATTATTATTATTGGTAGAGCTTCCTCCCTTAATTATTTTTTTTATTACTTAATTTTTAATACAAATATCATTACCATTCACATATATAAAAGAGTTCGTTTTTTTATGGACTATCAAACTTCATACATTGATAGTAAATCCTATACTGACACTTCATTAATAAGCTAATCACTAAATCTAACCTTTAATCCTAACTACTAACCCCTAACTCCCAACCAATAACCCTAACCCGATAGATGGTATCGTAAGATGAACTGTCAGTATATAATCTTATACACTGACACTGTATCAAATATTAATCCTATATAAAATGGATCCATGAATTATGAAAATCAAACCGGCTGGATTCTTTTTTTTCATCTTCTAAAGTTTAGAATCTAAACTGGATTCTCTCATATAATATACATATACAGGGACGAATTTAGGGGGCAACAGGGGCCTTGATCCATCCTAAATCTTTTAAAGCCCTTAAAATACTTTGCATCATCACTTGAAAATGAGATAAATTATATTTGGTCCTCCAAAATTTTTCAACTTGGTCCTCTTTTATAGAATTTGTAGTTTGAAATGATAAATTTGATAATACTTCTAATTTAGATCTCATTCATTATTATGAGCTTAATTATCTTTATTTATTTTTTCAATCAATCAAATAGATACATTTTATATTAATTAATGTGCTAATAATTTTCAATCTAAAAAAACAAATAAAGAAAGTTAAATCATTAAAATATCTAATATAAATTGAGCATTTAACTTATATTACTTTTTCTAAATGTATGTAATCTAATGTTTTTCTTTTGTACTATGAAATAATTCTAGGCTTCTTTTAATTATCTAGACTATAGCTTTTTTTTGTCATTGAAACTTTAATTCTTATTAAAATTTTTACATATGCAACATGAATTATAATGTTTGAAAATTGAAATTTTTTTTATTCATTATAAGAAATTTATATATTGTTTCCAATTTTAATATCATATATGATATTTAAATTTAATATTTTTATATTAGAGTTGTCCATGGGTCGGATCAGGTCAGGTCGGATAGTTAAAAATTTTGTTTGCCCAAGGCACGACCCTTTGAGCCCTTTTTTATTTTTTAATATTAAAATTTAATTTTTTTATTTTTAAATATATTTTATAATTAAAATTAAATTAAAAAGATTTTAAATTAAAAAATAAGTTCAAGCCAGACTGAGCTCGGATTTTAAAAACCTTGTCCAAGAATAGCTTGAATTGAGTCGACAGGTAGCCTAGCCTTGGACAAATCTATTTCATTCATAACTTTTATTTTTACTTTAAATATATATATATATATATATCATATATTCTCGTGAGGATTAAAAAAATGTTGGTATAGGGGCAATGTAGCAATATAATCGTGTCTAATTGCCTAATATTGAGCTAAATCCAAATATTTTATCTCTATTTTTTTTGCTGATTGAATCAAATTATGAAGTGTACCACATGGGCCAAAAAGGCCGAGATGAGGAGTAGGTAAAATGGAAAAATAAGAAGAAAATGTTGGATGGCATAGCAGGGAAGGATGGATAAAGAGGTAACATTAATAAGAAAACGTCCTTATTGATTATATACATATATATATATATATATGTTGAGTTTGAGTTCAAGTCCAACATTAAGTAGGAAGACTTTGACTCAAGGGAAGATTTGTTGAGTTTGAGTCCAAGTCCAACATTGAGTTTGAGTAGAAGTCCAAGTCTCACATTGAGTAAGAGTGCTCATCCTACATCAAGTAACTAATTGGTTAAGTAAAGGGTAATCCTAATCTCACATTGAGTAGTATTGATGAGCCAAGACGAGTGCTCACTTATTAATAAGAACCTTGGCCTTTGGGGAAAGACAACCCACCACCCCTAAGAGAGAGAGTCTATACACTTAAGTAGAAGTTGTATTGGGATTCGGGAGTTTATACACTTAAGTAGAAGTTGTATTAGGATTCTTTTGGTGGTGAGTCAAGTTTGTTTGTAGGAAGGTCTGTAGCTTTATCGTGCAAAAGCTACAATATTTGTAAGGAGAGTTTGTAGCTTTATCCGTGCAAAAGTTACAAGTAATACTATTTCCTAGTGAAGTATATTATCCCTATGGGATCGTGGATGTAGGCCAAGAAGGGCTGAACCACGTTAAAATTATTGTGTTCTCTTTTTTCTCTTTTTCCCGAGTGCATGTTGTGGGTTAATGCTTGTTATTGGGCTACCACGTTTATTTTTCCCAACAACTGGTATCAGAGCTATTGGTTCAAGCGATGGGAGTTGTTGCCTACAAGCTTTTGGTTTAAGCGAAGAGAGATGCTGCCAAGAGCTTTTGGTTCGAGAGAGGATAGTTGCTGCCAAGAAGCCTTTTTATTCGAGAAAAAAGAGTATGAGAGTTGCTGTCCAAAGGTTTTTTGGTTCTAAGGAGAAAAGTTGATGCCAAGAGGTAATTGGGACTTTGACTAAAGAGAGGATTTGTTGAGTTTGAGTCCAAGTCCAACATTGAGTAGGAAGACTTTGACTAAAGGGATAATTTTTTGAGTTTGAGTCCAAGTCCAACATTGAGTTTGAGTAGAAGTCCAAGTCCCACATTGAGTAGGAGTGCTCATCCTACATCAAGTAACTAATCGGTTAAGCAAAGGGAATCCTAATCCCACATTGAGTAGTATTGATGAGCCAAGAGGAGTGCTCACCTATAAATAGGAACCTTAACCTTTGGGGAAAAACAACCACTCCCCCTAAGAGAGGGAGTCTATACACTTAAGTAGAAGTTGTATTAGGATTCGGGAGTCTATACACTTAAGTAGAAGTTGTATTAGAATTATTTGAATGGTGAGTCAAGTTTGTTTGTTGGAAGGTTTGTAGATTTATCCGTGCAAAAGCTACAATATTTGTAAGGAGGGTTTGTAGCTTTATCCGTGCAAAAGTTACAAGTTAGGATATTTCCTAGTAAAGTATATTATCCCTATGGGATTGTTGATGTAGGCCAAGAAGGGCTGAACCACGTTAAAAATATTGTGTTCTCTGTTTTCTCTTTTTCCCGAGTGCATGTTGTGGATTAATGCTTATTATTGGGCTACCACGTTTATTTTTCCCAACTATATATATATATATATATATATATATATATATATATATATGTGAAGCTTGTCACACCTCTACTATTGGAGCTATTTTGGTTGATTGGTGGAATTATAGGGCAACATGCATGCAAGTGAAAGGAAGATATATAGTGAAAATGTTCTTTTGAATGAACTCAACCATTTCATAATTAAGTTTATTGAGATTCTACTACAATGTAATGTAATTCCTATGAGCTTATAGTGTTTAGGACTAGGGTAAGCATTAGTCGGTTTAAATCGATTAAACCGATTGAATTGATTCTATTTGGTTAATCCGGGTTAGTTTGTTAAGTTTTAAATATTAATCAATTAGCTTTTTTGGTTTAAGCGATTAGTTCGATAGTTATCGGGTTTAGAATATGATAATCGAACCGACCGAATAAACCGACCATAATTAAAATTTTAAGCATAAGGATCGATACTCTATCTAAAGGGATCGATCCTTTAACCTTTTGAATTGAAAATTTTGACTTGACATGCATAAAAATCGCTCCTCTTAAGAAAAGATCGATTCCCGAATTAATCGATTGAATCAATCAACTTATTTCGGTTCATTTTTTTAGTTTTAAGGTTTAGGATCGATCGGTTCGAACGAGCAACAAAAGGAAAAACAAATAAAATAAAATATAAAAAATTCCTCAAATTTGGATACGTGTTCTCCCTAATGAGATTTCAGATCCCATCTATGAAGAATCTTACAAACAAAATAAAATATATAAGTCAAAGCCCACGGAGTTGCTAATGGAAAAGGAATAATTATGTGGGGGAGAAATACTTGTTGCGATTTAAAGTTGTTACAAATGTTATTAGATTTGAATTGATATTTTATAATAAATTTGAAATATTAAAAAGCAAGAAGAGTAAAGATAATTTAGAAAAATAATAACTTCTATCCTTATACGAGACGTGGTATAAAATTGAGAATTATTTGAATATGATCAATTAGATCCGACAATTTCAGACACAACATAATTATATGATACGAACATAACATGAGCAAAATAATTAAAACAAGACATGACATAAAAAATAACATGAACATGACACAAATATACAAACGTGTCAAAATTTACATAAAATGAATTATTAACGTGTCAAAATTTATATAAATATATAATACCTTGAATACGATTATAACAGAAAAATAACACGAACATGATGACGCGTGACACAAATTTGTGAGACACAACATGATTATACGATTCGAACACAACATGGAAAAAATAATTAAAACACGACACGAAAAATAACATGAACATGATACAAATACACGAACGTGTCAAAATCTACATAAAACTTATTAACGTGTAAAAATTTATATAAATTTATAATATTTTAAACACACGATAAAATAACACGAACATACAATTTTTTTTTTAAATTGAATCATTATAACAAATTATGCAAAATATGGGATGAATTGAGACACGACACGAACATATAAAATTTTCTATAAAGTGAATCATTATGACAAACTATGCAAAATATTTGGATGAATTGAAACACGACGCAAACACATGAAAAAAATAATTAAAATACGACACGACACGAAAATAATATGAACACAACACAAATACACAAAAGTATCAAAATCTACATAAAATGAATTATTAACATGTAAAAATTTATATAAATTTATAATACTTTGAACACAAAAAAAATAACACGAACACGAAAAATAATATGAACACGAATGAATATCTGCACGTGTCAAAATCTACATAAAATAAGTTATTAACATGTAAAAATTATATAAATTTATAATATTTTGAACAGATGAAAAAATAACACGAACACGATACGAATATGCGAACGTGTTAAAATTTACATAAAACGAATTATCAATGTGTAAAAATTATATAAATTTATAATATTTTGAATATATAAAAAATAACATGAACACAAAAACGACACGAATACACAGTTTTTTCTCCATTTTTTTCCTTTTTTTTTTCTTTCTTTCCTTCCTAATAATTAACCCTTGATCCAAAATTCTTAATTCTCTTCTCTCATTAAATTTGGGGATAATTTTTATAATATGTTATAGATAAAGCTAAAAATTCAATTAACATTAATATGAACTTACTACTATTTGCAGCGATAAGTATAATATATTCACTTGGTACTTCCAAATTCCAACGAGGTCTTGATCTAATGTAAAAAATATATGTTGTAGCTAATTTTCTAGGTCTTGAAATTCAAATTTTAATTCTTAACTTTTAAGTCCTAGAATACATCATGATCCCCCAGAATATTGGTGACTCACCACCATTAAAATTCTTTGAAGTCCTTTTTTTTTCATTTAAATGTAAAGATTGTATTCGTGTCATGTTCGTATTACTTTTTTTGTCATAATCGTGTTTAAAGTTTATATATTTATATAAATTTTGACACATTAATAGTTCATGTAATATAAATTTTGATATGTCCGTCTATTTGTATTGTGTTCATATTATTTTTCGTGTCTTGTCGTATTTTATATCGTTTTTAATTATTTTTTATGTATCGCATTCATATTCATATCGTGTCAAAAATTATCACGTCTATATAAAGATGGTTCCATGTTACTTCTATAAGATGAATTCGCCTCTACCCGAGCCCGGAGACTCACTATAAGGTCAAATTGTTACTCTATTATGATTTAATATTGAATTTTCTCAATTGTTTTGTTTTGTGAAAGTTGTGATCACTTTCTTTTTCACAACAGGTTTGGAGTGCCATCCTCCAAATGTATTCACCAAGGAGTTGGAGACTCGTTTTTTGAATTACAATGGGCCATTAGCAAGGTTCGAGCCAAGTCCTTAGCGACAATTATTTTAAAGTTAGGGTCGAGCTTAAGATAACTTTTAGTAATTCGGATCGGCTTAGCTCAGATTACTATTCACATAATAAAAATATAATTTTATTTAAATTTAATTATAAAATATAAAAATATTAATATAATTTTTTTTAATATTTTTTTTTAAAATAAGCTTTCAAGTTTAACCCAACCCAGCCCAAGCTTGGACAAGTAAAAAAATTTATTTAAGTCTGACTCAACTCGATTCATGAACATCTCTAATTAGGGTGAACGACTCATATATTTCATTTGAAAAAAAGAAAAGAAAAGAAACCAGCTCAAATTTGGATGCTTTCCACGCAGACCTAACTTGATATAGAAGTAAAAGTCAGATTGTCCGGATGGTACCAAAAATTCGTTCCAACATAATCATATATTTCTTGTCCAAGCAAAATCTTGATCAAAATATATAGTTTTCACAAGACAAATTCGATACATAAGAACTTCAGTACTAAAATTCAACATTCGTGTTGGACATTTTTAAAATATAGTGAAAGAATAAAGATTAATTGATTAAAATCAATTTGTGTGAAACTAGTGTTTGATAAGTTAAATAATAGCTTTGGAGAAGTTTCAAGATAAAAGAAATCAATTTAAGAGTTGTTCATACGAGTGAATTCGATTATGTGTAAATATTAATTATGGGCATTCGAATGCCCTCTTAGGGCATCAAAATGTCTTAGTGTAAAAGCTGTACAGAAAGATTATAATGAAAAGAGTTCGTTTCAAAGTAAAAGATACCTCTTTAAAAGATGATCTTTCACTAGTAAAAGGTTGTCAATGACACCTGATGAATTTCAAAAGATTGAAACTTATTGAAAAGACAAATTGGTTGAATCAACCAACACAAAAGAAAGTCACAACTCTTGATTAAATCTCTATATAAAGAGATGTCAGAATCATAACAAGATACATTACGAGAAAACTTAGTTTCAGACTTTTTTTCCTCCCATTCTCTTACTAAAGCAAGTCTCTAAAACTTTGTTTGTTACAGATAACTTAGAATAAGAAAGATATTTTCGTCCCTCTCATCAAAGTGTTTAGTGGTTTGTTTTCACTAGTCAAGGTGCAGTCAAACATAGGCTTCATTGTATCTTAAGGATATTTCGGCACACCCCTATTGCATACCTCTATTGGTGGGGCGAAATAAGTCTAAAGAAAAGTGGCATTTTTCATCATGCCTTGAAGTTATTTCCTTTCTTTATTTCTCCTCTTTTTAACCTAAACATCTTTGTTGCTTTCTTCATTTTGTACAACAATCTTTAGGCTTATTTTTTCTCACATTTTCAAAGATGGAAAGATTCAATTCCATAAAGGAGATGGCTACAAATTTTCAAAAGTTGGAGTGTTTTGATGGAGGGAATTTGTTACCATGGCAACAAAAAATGCATATTCTCCTCACCACATTGAGTATTGCTCATGTTCTAACAACTCTCAAACCAAAAGAGAAGGAAGATAAATCAAATGATAAGATTCGAGAAAGCAAAAGTTGGAAAGTGATGACTACAAATATAGGGGATGCATCTTAAATTAGGGATGGCAGCGGGTCGGATATCTGTATTTTTTTATAATATCTGAATCCGAATCTATATAATTGTTTTAAAATCTGAATCCGTTTATTATCAGCATTAAATCTGAATATTACTATTTGACTCCGAATTAAATAACATTATCTGTCGAATATACGAATCCGCTAAATATTCGAATTCAGTAAGTCAAAACTTTTACAAATAAACGGATAATGGATTCGGATATCTGAGTCCGAATCCACAGAAGCAATGCCAATTCGGATAGCGAATTCAGATATCCGAATCCGTTATCTGTACAAGTAATGCGGATTCAGATAATGAATATCTTAGGTTTTGTATCCGTATCTGCATCCGCTCCAAATCCGCTGCGGATAGTAATTATAATATCCAATCCGAATTTTATCCGAATCCGTAATATTTGAATTCGCAAAAGCGGATTGAATAATTACGGATATCTGAATCTGCACTATCCATTGCCATCCCTATCCTAAATGGTATGTCCGATTCACTTTTTGATACTTATATTTCAATCACTTCTGTTAAGGATTTATGGGACAAATCATATGCAAGATACATGAAAGAAGATGCAACTAGCAAAAAGTTCCTAGTGACAAGGTGGATTCATTTAAAACAAATGATACCAGACCCATCATGGAGCAATTTCGGAAATATAAATTATCCTCAATAAATTCAAGCAACATAAGGTGGAAATGGATGAAGCAACAATAGTTTCATCTATTATTGACATGATAAACTACCATTCATATGAAAAGACTTTAAGAAAACTTTAGAACATAAAAATAAAGATATTTCTATAGAAGAGCTTGCAGTCATCTTCGAATAGAAGATCAATATCGCAAGAAAAATGAGAAAGAAAGGGAGACTCATGTCTCCAAAATCCATGTGATAGAGGACGCCAAGTCCAATAAACCCACACAGAGGAAAAAAAACTTTCGGCTAATAGTCAGAAATTAAAGAAGAAGAAAAAGAAGTGAGCATGTTTCCATTGTGGAAAGCAAAGGCACTTCAAGAAAGATTGCTATTTATTCAACAACAAAAAAAAAAAGACCATGTCAAGTAACTATAGATAACTTTGTTGCTATGATTTCGGAAATTAATGTTATGGAAGATAACCAAGCATGGTGGACTGATTTCGGTGCTACAAAAGCATGTGTGCATAAACAAGAACTTATTTAAGACCTTCCTTCCAAAAGATAAAGGTGATGTGCTCTACATGGAAAATTCATAGATCTACAGCTAAAATCAAAGGCAAATGGACTATAGATTTGAAATTCACATTTCGAAAAATTCTTACTTTAACAAATAGTTATGTTTTTAAAGTTAGGAAAGATCTTGTGTTAGCTAGTTTGCTTAATAAGTTTGGTTTCAAGTTAGTATTTGAATGGGATAAATTTGTATTATTTAAGGGTGGAATATTTGTGGGTAAAGGTTATGTCGATGAAGGCATGTTCAAGCTTAAGTAACTCCTATTACTATCAATAATAAGATGAATGATTCTATTTACATGGTTGATTCATTTAATTTATGGCATAGTCGATTATGACATGTGCACTATAATAGAATGCTTGCAATGTCTAAGTCTAATTTAATTCCTTTGATTAAGAAAAATGTCGAGACTTGTAGGACTTGCATGCTTACTAAGATAATTAGAAAATCATTTCCAAAAGTTGAAAGATGTACTAGGTTCAAGGTTAAAAAAATCGGACAGGAGGTCAAACCGGTTAGACCTCTAGTTCTCGATTCAACCAGTTGAATCGTTCAGTTCACTTAAACAAAATTTTAAATATTTAAAAATGATTTTAATGTTAAATAAATATTAAATACAGTAATTAATTACTTAAAATATGCATTTGACTTAATGATATGGTCTTTAATATAAAAATAAGAGATTAAATGTTCAAATCTTATTAATTATTAAAAAAATAATTTTTTTTTTAAAAAACATATATCAAAACGGTTTTTCCCCTTTTTTACTGGTTAAACTGGTTTTTTATCGGCTCAATTAATAGTCGGTCTTATATAGTGTATCGGATCGGACAACATGTCGGTTCCCAGTTCAATTTCATTTTTTACAATTAGATCTGTTCAAGGGTTGGGCTACCCACCCAAGCCCAAAGGCTCGCATAATATTTAGGAGGGTTTGGACAAAAATATTAGGCCTTAAATATGAGCCTGGGCAAAAAAATGAAGTCCATTTAGAAAATGGATTGGGCCTTGGCTCCAACAATCAAGGCTCGAGCCCGGTTCGGTCGGTTTTTTATTTATATAATATGATATAATATATTATTTTTATTTTTATATTTATATATATATATATGTAATTTATATTATATAAATATATATATATATAATATTTTAGTGTTAACACTTAAAAATATGTTAAGCTATCCATATTTTAGAACTTAATAAAAAAAATTAAAAATTAAATAAAAAAATAATCTATTTGTTTAATTCTTTTTAGGAAAAAAAATATAGATGGGCCTAAATCGATTTGAACAATTCATTTATAAATATGGACGAATTTAAAAAAAATTTAAGATTTATATTTTAAACCGTACAATATTTATATTATAATACTATACTTAGACCCGACTCGGGTGTGTCTATAAACACTTATATTTACAACAACAAAAAATTCGAAACTGCGACTCATAATATATCAAAAAAGTTGCACAAGGAAAAGGCATGGACTCACTAGAAGCAAAAATGTACCTTACGCCCGAATCCAAAACAAATACAAACAAAAGAGAGGGAATTAGGACAAAGGAGTTGAACACGTGTGTGTAAACGAACATAAATTGGGTTGGGACATGAAAAAATTAGCCCATTTTTCCTCCGTTCTCTCACAAACAAAAAGGTTCTCTCACAAACAAAAAGGCATTGGCCTTTCTATACCTTGAGGGTCCCTTCCACCAATGTTTGAAGATTAGATAGTGACTGCTTGGTTTTTCCTAATTTGAAAAATAAAATTTTGTTTTCCCATTGGCCATTGCTTTTGGGGTATGGCCTATTATGGGGAATGGCATCATTAAAAATAGGCTTCTATTTGCCCTACATTGAGGAAGAAGAAGAAAGAAGAGCACAACAAAAATATCTGAATTTTGTGGTCAAAATATCAAGCATGGGTTTTTAAAAAAGAGTTTTTTTTATATCTATTAGTATTGAATTTTTTAAAATTTCATAGAATGATTAAAAGGTTTTCAATTTTTTTTATTAATTTTTATTTTTTTATTATAATTTAAGGGATATGTACCATTATGTTAATTTTACTTATGAAATTTAATAATTCAACTACTAATGGATGTGAATTTTTCTTTAAAAAATTTAATTGTCCTCCTAATTATCACATTTTAAGTATGTATGTTGACTTCTACCTTATATTTTGACTAACTTAGGAGTGGGATTTTGAGAGATTCTTTATTCACATACATTTTATAAAAATTATTAACATGTAAAAAAGATGATACTCTTTTGTCTTTTTTTTATCCATCTTTCTTTTCTCATAAGGTTTCAAAACTATGTTTTTTATTTTTAATATTTAACTATTTTATTACATATTAAAATTTTCATTTAAAAAAAACATTAAAAACAATATAAAATATAAATACTATAATGTCTTACAATAAAATATACTAGAGTCATAATCTTTTTACTTAATTTGTATATCGAGTTAAACATGTATTAAATAAGGCTTATATATAAAATTACCCCTTTTACTATACCTCTTGTTCTACTTTGGTATCTAAAGAATTTTTGACCCTAATCGGATACCTATAGTATAATTCCGTACACTGATTAGGTACCCAATTTGGACCCGATTGGGACCAAAAATTATACTATAGGTATTCGATTGGGCCAAAAAAAATTTAGGTACCAAAATGAGAAAAAACAAATATAGTACAAGAGACAATTTTATATATAAACCATTAAATAATTGGAATGGAATGAGTATGTATTTTGCTCATTTGGTATCAATTTAATATTCGTTATGCTATGCAAAGTTTATTAAGTATTTTTGTTCTGGCAGAAAATTTGTTGTCCAAGATCAGAAGGGGGACTTGGCCTGAAGGATCTAGGTTCTTGGAACAGGGCAAGCATAATGCAGATAATATGGACATTGCTTTTTAAGGCAGGTTCATGGTGGATTGCTTGGATCCACAACTATGTTCTAAAAGGCACCTCATTCTAGCAGTTCCCAATCACCCAGGGAAGTAGCTGGATTTGGAGGAAACTCCTACAATTGAGACCATTAGCAGCTCAATTTACCTATCAGAATAATGGAAGATTAGTTTGGAAATTTCCTGGGGACAGGTTTTCAGTGGCTAAAGTGTGGCAGCAAATCAGGCCAAGGCAGCCAAAGGTGGATTGGGATAGATTGGTATGGTATGCCTACCATATTCCAAGGCATTCCCAAATATCATGGATGGCAATTCAGAACAAGCTCCCTACAAAAGATCGATTGATGGAATGGGGAATGGAACTTAATGGAACTTGTGATATGTGCAATCAACAAATGGAGACTCGAGACCATTTATTCTTTGAGTGTGAGTATTCTAAGGCAGTATGGAGGGAGATTCTGCACCTATGTAAGCTTCATAGAGTCATCAGAAGCTGGGACTTTGAAGTTCAATGGGCAAAGATGAAGCTAAAGGGTAAATCTCTTATTGCTACAGTGCTTCGAATTGCTTGGAATGCTCTCATATATCATGTATGGAGGGAGAGGAATAACCGCAGGTTTGGTAAACAATCTCAGCAATGTATGCAAATGCTTGAGAAAATCAAGGAGGAGGTTAGCTATAGACTAGGGGGGATGAAAACCATAAAGGATGATACTGTTAATAGAGATTTGCATGTTGCATGGGGGTTAAAAAGCTCACTGATAGCATAATTGGTTCTTAGCTATGTAAAGAAGACATTGTAAAATAGTACATTTGTTTGCCAGCTATGCTGGTTGTATTGATGTAGCAGTGTATGCTGCTTTTGGATAAATAAAAACTTTGCTTATCCAAAAAAAGTATTTTTATTACAAAATAAATGTCCACATTGATATTAAAAATTCTATAAGTTGATTAGCATGAATTTATACTTTCTTTGTCAATTTCTATGTAACAAATAGAGTAGCTTTTTTATCATTTTGCCTAATACATGTCAATTGAAAAGGGAAGAAACATTGTCCAATTATTTTTACAAAATATGGGTACTGAATATAGGAATTTTTTTTAAAATTAAAAAAAATTAGAAACCGAAATGGTTTACAAATACTTATCATGCACGTTGCAACTAGAGATAGCAAAAAAAAAATTGTTTGTCCAATGTCCGACCCGATCCATCGATCCAAAAAATCAATTTTATTGTTTAAAATATATTAAAATATTATTTTTATTAATATTTATATATTTTATAATTAAATTTAAATAAAATAATTTATTAAATAGTAATTTAAATCGGGTTAGACCGATGCAAATTTAAAATATCTTATCTCAGATTTGATTTAATTTCAATTGAACCTATCGAATCGACAAACAACCCGACTCTTAAATAAATCTAATGACAACCCTCTCTTAAATATATTATTTTTGTTGGTATTATTTATTCAAGGCTATTGGCAGAACTCGTTTGAGTCCCACCCACAAGACCACAAAAGATCAATCTTTCCTGCGGAGAAGAAAGATTCTCACAAAGAATACTAGAAATAAGCTCGCACTATGGTATAAGTTTTTTTTTTTTTTTTAAATTGATATAAATAAAAAAATTTAATTGTTATATTTAATATGGATTGTAATATACGTTCATAATAATATTAGCTATAACAATAATTTTGAAAAATAAAATTATTATCATAAATATAATATTGATTCATTAACAAATAACTCCCATGTTATTGTATTTCAATTAATTTTAACAATTTTAAATCTTAAAATTAATATCTTAACTAATACTCTTCACTTAAATAATAAATAATATGATTACATTATAACTTACAATTTACCGATATATCATAAAATTATATATTTTCAAATCAATGAAAAAATATAATTTTTTTAATTCAATAAAAAGTTTTAATTAAGTATTTAAACTCCAATGCAATGATACTAAAATATCTTTTAATAAAGATATTTGTAAATGTAAAAATCATTAAAAAATACATCATATCAATTTCATTTGTGATGATATATAATAATAGAAAAATTTTATATTCATTAGTATTTAAGTTTATAGTAGTCAGGTTTCAGAGCAGGCAAAAAATGGTCTTGCCTCCTTCCTTTGTCATCCTTTAAGCGAAACTTTGGTGGTTGTTTTTTGGAATCTTTAACATAATAAGTTTTTCCACAACTAAATCTTTATCATTCTATTTGTCATCACAACTTTGCCTTGAGATAACGTTCGATACCATTTTCAATATCATTAAGATAATTTAATCACCATGGTGATGTTATTACTATGTTAATTTTATAACTCATGAGTTGAAATTAGACTTGCTTATGGGATGGGTAACTTGTCCGGCCCGATTCGTATTGGATTAGGCCTGGACAGAAAATTTTGTGATTCGGGTCAACCTGATCCGAATCATTGTTCATCTATAATTTATATAAAAAAAATTAATTACAAAATATATATAAAAAAAATTATTTTTAAAATTTTTTATTATATTTGTAAACAGTAATCCAGGTCGGTCTGGACCAGCCCAGGGTCGAGCCTGGGTAAGAGACAAAAAAAATTTCGAGTCGCGATTCAACTCATGAGCAGATCTAGTTGAAATCACCTTGTTTGGTAACAATCATTAACTTTTAAAAATGAAATATCATTGTGTTTGGTATTATTGAAAATCAAATATTATTTTGTTTGAAAGTCTCAAAATAATCATATTGTAATGATTACACAATGATTACACAAGTTAATAATTTTAATATTGTTTAAAGATAATTTTGTAAAATATTAATAATATTTTATTTACTTCATAACAAGATATAACTAAATTATTAAATTAGCGAATATAAAAAGTATAAGTATGTTTGATAAACCACCTTTTACTAAATTAGGTAAAAGAATTTAAATTACATTTATTATAATTATAATAAAAAGAAAACAAAAAATTATATTATATATAAAATTAAAAAAATTTAAAAGCATTGCAATTTATTTTTAAGTTTGATAGATATAATATAATTTTGAAAAAATAAAAACTTAAATATAAAATAATAACAATTTTAAAAGAAAGTAAGTTTTCAACTCACAGATTAAAAGGATACTATCGGCTACAATTAATTTTAGTTACCACTTCATAATGAAAGTTTTTCAATTTTTTGAATGAGAATTAAATCATTTTTCAAGATAGTGATTTAACAACTCTCGATCATCTAAAATAGATTATCAAGTTTTTACCAAACACAATAATCTAATTACTGTATAGTTTGTCCTTGGAATTTACGGAAATTACCTCATTATAATTATGCATGTGAAGTAGTTTTGGGAAAGGTTAAGAAAATCGGATCGACCATGAAATCGGTGTGATTTTCGATTTTCATCAATCGATTGGATCGGTCGATTTATTTAAACAAGATTTTAAATATTTTAAAATGATTTTAATGTTAAATAAATATTATATATAGTAAATAATTAATAAAAATATTCATTTGACTTAGTGGTATGATCTTTTGTATTCTAAGAGATTATGGATTCAAATTTCATCACTTAAAAATAATAAAAAAATGGTTTTTTCTTTATTTTTTTCAGTTTTTACCGATTGAACCGATTTTAGACCGGTTTAAATGATTTTTGATTCTTTATATAACACTGGACCAAACAGACTTTCGATTTTCGATTGAACCAATCCGATATACCGATCTAATTCAGTTTTTTCATCCATGGTTTTGGGCTTGAGATTGTGTAGAATGATCTTAAAAATAATTAGGAGCCACCTATAAGACTCAAAATTAAAATTATTTTAACTGTTGGGTATCAAATTGACAAACTTATCTAGAAGTGTTTATGAATCTTTTAAGCTGGATTTGGTATTTAATTGGTATCTTTAAATATTAAATTTTGACTTTTCAATCCATTTATTTAAATCATTGTAGACAACAGATTTTATCTGGGTTTTAATTTTGTAGTTTTAATTTTGTAGTTTTAATTTTGTAATTATTTTTATGCATTTTCGAATTTAAAAAAAAAGGAAAAAAAAATTCGGATAATTGAAAAAAATAAAATTTTGATAAACCAAGTTTGGGTGGAACTTGATCTCTTATTTGGATCAAACTTGGACTCTAAAAAGTGTGATTGGAATAAAAATCCTATCTTGATCAGATTAGGACTCCAGATGAGAATGAAATCCTAATTCCTTTTCTATATAAACAACCTTAGGCTCAACAACGAAAATCATTAGAGAATCACAGAAATTCGGAGCACAATCAAGAGCAAATAAACAAGAATAGGTGGGAAAAAATAGAATTTTTTTTAGCTATTAGGTTCGAAAATTCCTTGGGTGTTAGCTTTGGTGGTTGTTTCGAAATATTGTTTATAGTCGGGATCTCGGATTTAATTAGAGGAAGCTTAGGCCGGAGTTTGGTGACCATTCGACGAACGACGGAGGAGATCGGAGAGGTTGAAGCCGCGACATTCAAACTTAGATCTAGGATTATCGGGTTAGATTCAGGAAAAACTAAGTTGGTTTTTGGGTAGAGGAGGTCGAAAGAATTTTTGGTGATTTTTTGGAATATTTCTAAGTCTAGTGATCAGCGACGGCGACAGAGGTCGACGACAGCGGAAGCTCGCTAGATTCTGTGCTCGTGAAGAATATTCAGCTGTGTTCTTAAGTCTGAAGAGAGAGAATCCAAAGGAGGAGTTTTTTTAGAAAGGTAAAGAAAAAAATGAACAAAAAAAAAATCTTGGTTTTTAAAGGGAGACAATGACCGGGTCGGGTCACACCCGTGCGCACGCCTGACCCTAATGTTTTAAGTTTTGTTTCTTCCATTGTTTTGGTTCTTTCATTTCAGAAAAATTCTAAGGAAAACTCCTTATGGTGAGCTTTCCGTAGGTCCATTACATATGTAATTTATCATGTTTATATGTAATTTTTGTCATGTTTATATGTAAAAAATGAAAATACATATGTAAAAAAAAGTACACTATTTAAAAAATTACATATAAACATGACAAATATGTGTAATTTACCATATTTATATGTAATTTGTCATGTTTATATGTAATTGTCATGTTATATGTAATTTGTCGTGTATATATGTAATTTGTCATATTTATATATAAAAAAATTTTACATGTGAACATGATAATTTTATGTAATTTGTCAAGTTTATATATAAGTTTGTCATGTTTATATGTAATAGAGTCTATTTTAAGCTCACCATAAAGGAGCTTACCCTAGAACTCCCCTTTCATTTCACGTTATTATTTCATTCATTCATTCATTCATTTATTATTATTATTATTTGATATGGCATGATTGTGTGATGATGTCATTACTTTTATTATATAATGATTATGATTATGATGATGGCATGATTATTGATTATATAAGTAATGGTTATATATATATATATATATATATTTATTATATGATTATATAATTTATTTTATTTTATATTAATTATTTTTATTTTTTGTGTTATTTATTATTTATTTTATGTTACTAATATTATTTTATTTCATGTTTCAGGTTCATTTTTATTATTTATTTAATTTTTGATTAATTACATTTATTTGATTGATTATTGTGAATATGTTTATGATTGACTTACTTTGATTTTTTTGTGTGTAAATATTTGTATATTGATTATTTGATTATCTATTAATTTTTTTATAATTTTTAATTGATTTTTATAATTAATGATTAATTAAATTAAAATATTAAATTGAAATCTTTTCCGATGATGAAATTCAAGGAGATCACGATTGGTTAATTTCTAAAAAATTTTAGGTGAGAGAACTTTCTTAAAAATTCTCCATATTGATGGAAAGGTTTTTAAGAGATGATTTTCAATACAAAAATGTTGAAATTTATTTATTTTAAAATGATTAATTTTCAATGAATTTTTAAGTCATAATTTTCATAATTGATGCTTAATTAATAATCAAGGACAAATTAAGATTTCTTCCAATGATGAAATTCAAGAAATCGCGATTGGTTGAAATCTGAGAAATTTCAAGGTGAGAAAAATCTCTTAAAAATTTTCCAGATCGATAGAAAGATTTTTAAGAGATAATTTTCGATATTGAAATCAAGATTTATTTTTGAGCAAACATAACTAAAAATATAAGTTTTTAAATTATGAAGATTAGACTTAGGTTGAAATAACTTTGTCATAAAATTTAATTATTTTCGATAACGGAGCCTTTTCAATGAAAAAATTGATTTCTTTTGAATACTCTCGAGGTGATAAAATATTTTTTAGTAACTCCTCCAGATTGATAGAAATGAGATGTAAAAAATAATTTTCAATATTTCTAACTTAAATACTTTAAGATGAAGATAGGATAGAAAAGACTATTTAGTTAAGATTTTTTAAGTATCACAAGACTAATTAGGTATTATCTTTTAGATAGGCGTTGTAAAGGTGTTAATCCTTCCTCACACGTAACCGTACTCCCGAACTTAGTTCTGATAAGTAGACCAGAACCTATTCTTTTTAAGGTGCCTTAGTCAAGCTTAGGATTACTTTAAAAGGGATAGATTCATATAGGTGAATAATCACACCTAAATTAGATGATTAGTGGTGACTCCCTGTTTGTGTCTAGCATGCTAAATTCGCATTTGGCACGTTATGATAGTTTGGCGACTCCACTAGGGACATTAGAGAGTCGAGCCATAGATTAATCTTGTGATACCTTAGATTTTAATAATTGTCTTAAAAAGTGTTTAATCTTTTATTCTTATGTTCTTTTTAATTTTAATTTTCATTTGTTATTTGCGTTACAACTCTTGTTTCTTATACATTGGTGGGAAAAAGAAGGTTTGAATGTTCCTTCGCACACACTACACAATGCATATCATAAGCCCTATACCCGGGCCCGTCCCTTTTAGGAAGGGGTAAAGTACCTATGCCTTCGTAAGGTAATAACCTCCGCAACGGCTAGCGAAACACCTCAGAGTGTAAAGTACCAAAGCTTTCGTGAGGTGATAACCTCCGCAACAACTTTGGAAAATACTCTCACCCGAATTGAACCCTTCCAATTGGAGCCTATAATGGGTGAGGAATGGGGTGCCTTACTCATCTTACATGGATGATGTTAAAGAGCAATTTGGGGACCTTTTTAGATTGGTCAAGTATCCTAAATCCAGCATATAAACAACACTTAAGTGGCCAGCTTTAGGATAGAGCAATGTCCAACCTTTTATAGAGAATTACCCGAAATAGGACACATAAAGGAATGTCCTTGTATTTTTTTTTTAAATTTTTTTGTCACTTGTGTTTTTCTTCGACGTAAATTATAATTAATTTTCTTGTGTCAAGCTTTGTAAAAATATTGAGTATGTCATAAATTCATCATTTGCATCATTTAGATATTTTCGTCATGTATATTTTTCATAATGCTCATGCATTTACCATCTACATTTTTCATAATGCTCATGCATTCACCATATACATTTTTCATAATGCTCATGCATTTATCATGCACATTTTTTTAATAATGCTCATGCATTTATCATGTATATTTTTTTATGCTCATGCATTCATCATGTACATTTTAATAATGCTCATGCATTCATCATGTACATTATTAATAATGCTCATGCATTCACCATATACATTTCTCATAATGCTCATGAATTCACCATGTATATTTTTCATAATGCTCATGCATTCACTATGCATACATTTTTCATAATTGCTCATGCATTCATCATTTATATATATATATATATATGTAAATAATGCATACATACTTTATTCATTCATGATATTCATGCATTCATCACATGGAAGTGAGTGTAATGTTGGTGATTTTTTTTTTTAGAAGATAAAGTCGAAAGATATGGGTGATCAATTAGAAGCACGGATTAATATATCGGAGGAATATCAAGAAGAATTTTGACATGATACTCGAGAGATGAAAAGGCAGCTTTCCAATTTGATAAAGATAGTTGAAACTCTTGATCAAACCAGGATGGTTCATCCTCAAGAATCTCCATCACATTTGGCTCATCCATCTGTACTCAATAGCCCGCATGATGAATCCGAGTATCAAGTAGCTGAACTTAAATACCTAATGCCTAGTACAAAGTCTTATGATTGGATACCCTTTAAGATATCTAAGGTAGAACCTCTCTGCTACACATCGTCACCACAGATTGGTCCGCACGCAAACAGATATCGTGGGGTTACTTCTCGGCCAGTTTTTGGACCTGTTAATTAGAAAAAATGATGTAGCAATCGGGATAGAACTCCTATTAATCCAATTCCAATGACCTACATGGAGTTACTTCCTTAGTTTTTTCAAGCATATCTAGTTCAACCAATCTATCTGAAAATCTTTAAAGCCTCCTCATCCTAAGAGTCATGATGCCACTATTACCTATGGTTTTCATATTGGAATCTCTGGCCACTCTACAGAAAATCGTGGAGCTTTGAAGAGGAAAGTACAAAGTTTGATTAAAGCAGGTTTGCTGAGCTTCGAAAAGAAGACGAAGAGAGTTGAAGGAATCTCATCAATGGTGGCACCTTAATTTGGGAGGTTGTGGAACAATTAAAATATGAAGTTTGAGGATAGGAATGTTCGAATAATATGGATAGTTTTTCATATATTTTTTTCTAGGCATGACATTTTAAGCATTATTTAGGTGTTTAGGAGATTTTCTTTTCCTTTATTGGGAATTGCTTATGTTTGCATGATTTATTTTCAAGTTCAAATAAAAAATAAAATCTTTTGGATCTTAAAGAAAATTGGTGATTATTTCTCAGAGATGAACTTTGCAACCTATTCCCATGACCAGTTAGTTACAAATCAAAAGCTTGATTCCTTTGATGATATAAGTTTGAAATTTTATGAACCTCGCCTTATTTTGACCGGGAAATAAATCCCAAAAGGTCAATGGTCTTCGTCTAAGCAATGAGCAATGAAATGAACATTTGATTTGCAAAACATTTTTTTGAGAACCAATTCATGAGGCACTCTCTTGAAAGAATCTAGATTTTGGTAATTTGATAAGTGTCAAGGCTATCTAGAGCTTTAAACACATCACTCCTAAGTTTCTGAACCATGCCCGAACTTTTTCTATCCTAAATGGTATCCTTTACTCGCATATTGGGGCAAAATTATCTTAAAGGTTGTATTTTCCCAACATCCTTGAATGCCTTGACTTGAGAAACATACATTTTCACCTAAAGTTATCCTTTGCCCACATCTTGGGGCAAGATTACCAAAAAGTCAAATTCCCCGATGTTTCTAATATCCTTGCATACCATTCTGACTTGTGCAAACTTTGTTTTCCTCTATGATTGAATGAAATTGCATGGATATCCTGAGAAAGCCATGAAAAGAAGAATTGTTGGGTTGGACCTTTACTTGGACGGCACATTGAGGTGATAAATTTTGGTCATTGAGTTGAAAAAAAAAAAGAAAAAATATTATGACATCATGCATATAAGATATTCAAACGATTTTAAAGGCAAAATGAAATTCTTATTATCTACCTAACCTGGAGTTTGCTCTTTAATGGAAATGTTCATACTTGACATGAGAGATGGTCATTTTTCATATTCCTTTCACAAAATGAAAAATTATCCTTTGCTACCCCCTTTGAGCCTATTGAATTCTTTTTGAACCTTAACTAAGGATCACCCTCCACATCAGGGGGCAAGTACGAAGAATTATCTTTCTATGGAGGGATGAACGTTTGGATCATATTTTTACACCACGAAAAAAATGCCTTATGTCAGGGGGCAAATGTTGAAATGGATTGAATTTCAAATTTTTAAACTCACTTTGTGATAGGAAAGTCTGTGAAAAAAAAAAAGAAGAAAGAAGAAAAAAAAGAAAAGTTCACAAGATGAAATCCTCATGAAGAGAAATGATCCATGACTTGATGAAAAGAGAGATGGGAAATATTATGAGAAGTAGAAGTGATGAAATCCTTATGAAGAGAAATGATCCATGGCTTGATTACCTTCAAAATGAAAAGAAAGATATGAGATATTTTGAGATGAAGAAATGATCCTTGATTTAATTACCTTTAGATACATTTTTGGGCCTAGTTATCTTTTCTTTCATAACCCCAAACCCTGGCCTACATTACATGCTTTAAAAGTCCATTTTGATCGAGTGTGAATATTTAACTTGAAGAGTTTTCCTCGGGCTTCATTCCATCCTTTTGAATTGTTATTTTGTTTTTGAAAAAGTTTGAATTCTCAAATGCATGGTATAACAACAAAAAAAGAAAAGAATGAAGCTCTAGGGTGAAAACCCAAAAACGGGCAGTCTAGAGCAACAAAAAAAAAATCAAAAATATGAAAGCAACTCTACATGATTGTGCCAAGGCCCAACAAGAAGTACAAGAGACATGATATCTTGAACCCACCAGGGAGCACCAAACACTCTTGAGAAACTTAAGAAGGTCAACATCATTTGGATGACTTGGCCCAAAATTGAAAATCCTCTTTCCTTTCTTATCCAAATTTTGAGCCCATCATAGATAGTCTTGACATTTGTTAAATTGCTATATATCAAGAAACTAAGAAAGAGTGCCAAAATGGATTGTGTTTTCAAAATAATTTTTTTTTGTGAAAACTTGGTTTGTTGAAGGAAATTCATTGTGAGTTTAGATGAAGAAATATTGATTTTTCCCTTATGTAATGAAACCTCTCTTGATGACCAAAACCTTGACAAATTGAAATACTCAATGAGCCAAATTGTGATTCACCTTGTCCATTCTTGGAAGTAAGCACCAGTTTTCTAAGAGATCCAAAGTCATGTTTTTCTTTAGAAAAAGGAAACTTGATTTTTAAACATGGAAAATAGTGATGTGGGGCATTTACCGTTGTCACTTGATTGAAAAATGATTTTCGGACAAATTCTTTCTTTTCAAAAAAATTTCAAAAATAGAACATGAGGACATTCAGGTTTGGAATGATGCATATTGAGTTTTGAACCAGTATGATAAGAGTGGCATTTCCGGGGGCAAAGAATGAGAAGATTTTTTTTACCATGATGAGAGGAATGGTTTTTAAGAATGGGATTTATTGAACGGGAGAATGGCAGAGTAGTCTCTTTTTCAAGAATGGCATATTTGAGTTTTGAACCAGTATGATAAGAGTGACATTTCTGGGGGCAAAGAATGAGAAGGCTTTTTACCATGATGAGAGGAATGGTTTTCTAGAATAGGATCTATTGAGTCAGCGAATGACAAAGTAGGCTCTTTTGCATCATTATCATTAAAGATTTTTCATTTGAAATTTGAATATGCTTGAAGATGACATTCTGAGAAGAAAGGAGAATGGGATGAGAACAATGAAAAAGTCTGGAAATATGTATATTAAAAGCCTTGGAATTAAAGAGATGTCTTTTTGAGGAAGAGAAAGTGATGCGATTGACTGATAAATTTGGTGGAGGTCAATGTAGTTCTAACTCTGAGCGTTTGGAAGCTAAAAAAGGATGAAACAATGAGCTCGAGTATCTTTTTGTCACAATTAAAGATTCATGGTATTAGTTTGCATTCCATCACATGACATTCATTTTATGCATTGCATTTCATGGCATTCATGTCATTCATCGCATACATATAACATATGAGAAAGATTTTAGTCTTTGAGTTTTGAAATCAAACCTTTTTAAGGATGATTCTTTTCAAGGTGAAATTTTGAATCTCGGTTGAGGAAATTTTTCAAGGTAAGAGTTTTGAGCATTCAGTTGAGGAAAGCATAAAAAATGATATATATATATGTTTTAAAGATGTTATTGTTAAAAACCTCCAGGTATGTTTTCAAAGCCTCTGGGTATATTTTCAAAGCCTCCGGGTATCCTTTCAAAAACCTCTAGGTATCGTTTTCAAAGCCTTCGGGTATATTTTCAAAGCCTCCGGGTATCCTTTCAAAAACCTCCAGGTATCATTTTCAAAACCTCCGGGTATATTTTCAAACCTCCGGGTATCCTTTTCAAAACCTCCGGGTATTCTTTTCAAAGCCTCCGGGTATCATTTTCAAAACCTCCGGGTATCCTTTTTGAAAAACCTCAGGGTATCATTATTTTTCAAAGTCTCCGAGTATCTTTTCAAAACCTCTGGGTATTCTTTTTAAAGCCTTTAGATATCATTTTTAAAATCTTCGGGTATCCTTTTTTAAAAACCTCAGGATATCATTATTTTTCAAAATCTCCGGATATCTTTTCAAAGCCTTCGGGTATATTTTCAAAGCCTCCGGGTATCTTTTCAAAGCCTCCGGGTATATTTTCAAAGCATTTGGCTATCCTTTCAAAAACCTTAGGGTATCATTTCCATCACCTCAGGGAATCATTTTTCAAACCTCTAGGTACAACTATAAGAACCTCCGGGTATTAGTTTAGAACTTATAGGTAAAAAAAAAAATCAAAATTCTTAAGAGCTTTTTCCAATTTGGTATTTAAAGTTGAAGCCTCAGTAGAGGAATATATTTTCATATTTGGTTTATTTAAATTTTACGCCTTATTTAGAGGAGCATTTCTATGATGAGATGTTAAGCCCAGTTAAGCTGGCATAAGATGAGATAAGGAGTGTAAAAATGATTGGTGTTTTGAAACCTCTAAGAAGAGAAATCTTTATGATGAAGCAAATTAAGAGACAGTAAGATTCAATCCAGCAGTTTTAAGCCAAGTACAGAAGAGGAATGAATAATGAGCTTTAGAACCTTCTATCTTGATTTGAGATTCAGAGAGTTGATATCATTTATTACTAAGCATTCATGACATCCATTGCATGGTATGCACCTGCATTTCATTCATGGCATTCATGTATTGCATTGCTTTCATGCATTGTACTCAAGAAAGATTATTGCAGATATTCAGTATGATTTGGATAGGAATTTCAATTTGTAAGGTTAGCAATTTCTTTTGGGATTCAAGGTAAGATTTTTGAAGTTTATTTGAAGAAAGCATTTACGTTTGGTGAATTTACAAATTTCGTTCGGCATTTAAAGTTGAGGCCTCGTTGGGAGGAGTTTTTTTATCGTTTGGTATTTAAAGTTGAGGCCTCGTTGGGAGGAGTATTTTATTGTTTGGTATTTAAAGTTGATGCCTCGTATGGAGGAGTTTTTCATTGTTTGGTATTTAAAGTTGATGCCTCCTAGAGAGGAGTTTTTCTTCGTTGGGAATTTAAAGTTGATGCCTCGAAGAGAGAAGTTTTTCTTCGTTGGGAATTTAAAGTTGATGCCTTGTTAGGAGGAGTTTTTCTTCGTTGGGAATTTAAAGTTGATGCCTCGTAGAGAGGAGTTTTTTTCATCGTTGGGAATTTAAAGTTGATGCCTCGTAGAGAGGAGTTTTTTTTCGTTGGGAATTTAAAGTTGATGCCTCGTTGAGAGGAGTTTTTCTTCTTTGGATTATTTAAAGTTGAAGTCTCGGTGAAGGAGTATATTTTCACGTTGAGTTTATGTAAAATTTATGCCTCGTTTAGAGGAGCATTTTTACGATGGGATTTTCTCTAAGTATATAGTATCTTTTTAATGTTTGAGAATTAGTAGGGTGTTTACGTCTTTGCACATCCCCTGTTTCTCAGGGAATGCACAAAGAGGGACAATTGTAGACATCAAATTTTATCCGGGTTTTAATTTTGTAGTTTTAATTTTGTAATAATTTTTATGTATTTTCGAATTAAAAAAAAAAGAAAAAAAAAACAGAAAAGAAAAAAAAAGATTCGAATAATTGAAAAAAAAAATAAAAATTGATAAACCAAGTTTGGGTGGGACTTAATCTCTTCTTTGGATCAAACTTGGACTTTAAGAAGTGTGATTGGAATAAAAATCCTATCTTGATCAGATTAGGATTCCAGATGAGAATGAAACCCCAATTCCTTTTCTATATAAATAACCTTAGGCTCAACAACGAAAATCATTAGAGAATCACAAAATTTTGGAGCACAATCAAGAGCAAATAAACAATAATCGGTGGGAAAAAGAAAAGAGAAATTTTTTTTAGCTATTAGGTTCTAAAATTCCTTGGGTGTTAGCTTTGGTGGTTGTTTCGAAAGATTGTTTATAGTGGGGATCTCGGATTTAATTAGAGGAAGCTTAGGCGGAGTTTGGTGACCATTCGGCGAACAACGGAGGAGATCGGAGAGGTTGAAGCCGCGACATTCAAACTTAGATCTAGGATTATCGGGTTAGATTCGGGAAAAAATAAGTTGGTTTTTGGGTAGAAGAGGTCGAAAGGAATTTTTTATGATTTTTTAGAATTTTTCTGAGTCCGGTGATAAACGGCGACGACGGCAGCGAAAGCTTGCTGGATTCTGGGTTCGTGAAGAACATTCAGCTGTGTTCTTAAGTATGAAGAGAGAGAATCCAAATGAGGAGGAGTTTTTTTAGAAAGGTACAGAAAAAAATGAACAAAAAAAAAAAACTTGGTTTTTAAAGGGAGACAGCGATCGGGTCGGGTCAAACCCGCACGCGCCAGACCCTAATGTTTTAAGTTTTGTTTCTTCCATTGTTTTGTTTCTTTCAATTCAAGTTATTCTTTCATTCATTCATTTTTTTATTATTATTATTATTAATTTATTATTATTTGATATGGCATGATTGTGTGATCATGTCATTGCTTTTATTATATAATGATTATGATTATGATTATGATGATGGCATGATTATTGATTATATAATTAATGGTTTTTTTATATATATTTATTATATGATTATATAATTTATTTTATATTATATTAATCATTTTTATTTTTTGTGTTATTTATTATTTATTTTATGTTACTAATATTATTTTATTTCATGTTTCAGGTTCATTTTTTTATTTATTTAATTTTTTATTAATTACATTTATTTGATTGATTATTGTGAATATGTTTATGATTGACTTACTTTGATTTTTTGTGTGTAAATATTTATATATTGATTATTTGATTATCTATTAATTTTTAATTGATTTTTACAATTGATGATTAATTAAATTAAAATAATAAATTAAAATCTTTTCCGATGATGAAATTCAAGGAGATCACTAGTGGTTGATTTTTAAAAATTTCTAGGTGAGAGAACTCTCTTAAAAATTCTCCAGATTGATGGAAAGGTTTTCAAGAGATGATTTTCAATACAAAAAGGTTGACATTTATTTATTTTAAAATGATTAATTTTCAATGAATTTTTAAGTCATAATTTTCATAATTGATGCTTAATTAATAATCAAGGATAAATTAAGATTTATTCCGAGGATGAAATTCAAAAAAATCGCGATTGATTGATTTCTAAGAAATTTTTAGGTGAGAAAAATCTCTTAAAAATTCTCCAGATCGATGGAAAGGTTTTTAAGAGATAATTTTCGATATTGAAATCAAAATTTATTTTTAAGCAAACATAAATAAAAATATAAGTTTTTAAATTATGAAGATTAGACTTAGGTTGAAATAACTTTGTCATAAATTTAATTATTTTCAACGACGGAGCCTCTTCAATGAAAATATTGATTTCTTTTGAATACTCTCAAGGTGAGAAAATATTTTTTTTAGTAATTCCTCCAGATTTATAAAAATGAGACCTAAAAAATGATTTCCAATATTTCTAACTTAAATAATTTAAGATTGTTAGCTCAAGTGATGATTAAATCAAGAGACGGAGTGAATTGATTTCTTAAAAATTAATTAAGGAATTAAAGCATAAGTAATGAAACTGAGAAATTTAAACAATATACTTAATTTGGCAAGTAAATATGCAAATAAAAAAAGTATAGAAAGAAGATCAAACACAATCAATTTATAGAGGTTCGGCCTTGTGCCTACGTCCTCTCCCTTAGCCTCACTTGCCAAGGAGTTCCCAATTCACTAACTTGAATTACTACCTTTTCAAGGACAAGGTATAACCTTCACAATCCCTATCTTTTATGTAGGCTTAGATAACAACCGTTTTCCCCTATCTTTTCAAGGCTTAGATAGAACCTTTTTACCTTTTAAAGACTAAAATAGAAACCTCCCCTTTTACAAAGGATTTTGTGTAAACAAGATGAAACACTAGTAGACTAGGTGTTTACAAGCTTTAGCACAAAAATTAGAGACTATACAATGGTGCTTTTACAAATGAATAGAAGAAAAATAGAAGGATTAAGCTTAGAACATTGAAAAACACTTGAAAGCTTGAGAGAGATGACAAAAATGACTTTGATCTTTCTCTCTTGGTGTCTCTTAGTGTTGGAAGTGTTAGGAAGTCCATTCTATACCTTCAATATAAAATATGGCCGTTTGGGATCATTTAATATGGAATAGAGACGTTGTTTCTTCAAAAAATCGTACTTGGAAGTCAGTACAGCATGCATGGGATCGATCCTATGATTGCAGGGGTCGATCCCCTCTTTTTTCTTCTTTAAAAATATGACCGTTGGAGCCATGGGATCGATCCTCCCCTTGTGGGGATCGATCCCTTACTGTCTTGCAAAGTTCAATTAGCTACTGACTCTCATGGGATTGATCCTGGGATCGATCCCAAGATCGATCCTCTAGCTTAGGGATTGATCCTTCTATAGTACGACACAGTGAAACACTATTCAGGGATTGATCCTCTCTTGAAAATGTCTTCAAATTTTGATTTCTTTGATTTTGAAAAAAGGTTAACTTGCCCAAAAATATTTTGAACATAGATTTACATTTAAGAACATGTATTTTTTAGAAAGCGAAGTAGTTTAAAATATTTTAGCATTTTCAAAAAATATATATATAATATTTATTTTCAAGCTAATTAAGTTTAAGATTTTGTTATTTCAAAATTAAGATCAATTCAAAGCTAATATAGCTAACCATCTCCATTTTTTTGATATGACAAAACTTAAGATAAATTTGCTTGTAAAAACTCCTCCTAAATCAATAAAGATTTTTAATAAAAACCCCCTTAATAAAAGCATTCTTTTCAACTTTGCAAAAACAAGCAAGGACACTTTGAATCAACAATATCCAAAAACATTTAAGCACAATATCCAACACAATTCATATTCATGAGATAAAAACATTTAAGAATATATGAAAATTCTCCCCTATTTGCTTTTCATCTAATTCTTTCCTTTTTGTTCATTTAAAGCAAATTTGTCCATAAAAACTTCTCCCCCTTTTTGTTATATCAAAAAGAAGATCAATTCAAACCTAAGAACAATGCAACAAGAGAAACAAAATCATGTATACCAAATGTTAAGCAATGAAGTTCAATACCAATTGTTAAAATGGACAATGAAGTTCAATCAAGAGTTCAAGATAATCTTATATTCATTTGAAATCATTTAAAGCACAAAGTCTCATGTGACTGGGCGAACCGCGACAAAGAGGATGTATATAGCGAATAGCTGCTTTGTGATTATTCGCATGTTCAAGGCGAGGAACTAAGATCATGAGTAAAAAAATGCCAATTGTTATTAAAACAAATACCAATTGTTATCTTTATGCATAATACTCATAATCAAACAATCATACATATGGAAGTTATTTAAGCACATACAAAAATAATCATACATATGAAAAATATAAGCTCATTTATGAAATAGTCATGAATATCAATTGAGCAAATGAGAAGAAAACCATCATTCCAATTGTTATTACACAACACTATACCAATTTTTATTATTTTCATGTCAATTGTTAACACAAAAGGATAAAAATATAGCAATATGCCTAATTCAAATATATGCAATCATGTAAGCACAATGTGGTATATTAATTGTTGTTAAAAAAGATGGTTTAACTCAATCAATGAACATGCATAAGAATATCAAGACATAAGATTATTAATCATGAGTCAAGTCTATTCAAAGTTCAAAAAATAACATGTTCAACTCATAAACATGTTTAAAGATTCATACAAAGCAAACTTTTCAAGCATACATGACATAAAGAGATAGATACCAAATGTCATTCAACTCATGTATGTTATCAAACTTAATACCAATAGATATGAGCTTGTATAGCATAGGATTAGCATTTACCTCCATTCTTACGAAGCTTTGTTGATATGCTCATTTGACTTTGAATCCTTCATACCAAATGTTTGAGCAAGTCTTTGATGTACTAGGCTTGATTTTGATGAAGATATCATGTTTTATTTGCTTGTGTTTGAAATGCAAGTGTAAGTCTCCAAAAAAGAATGTAAGCTTTATCACCATTTTACCTTGCATAGACTTAGAGAAAATCTTGGAAAATATATTCATTAGTAGCACCAAGATATCAAATGTCATGAAAGTATATTCATTAAGCTAAAATGATACCAATTTTAAGAAATAATATTCAATGAAAACCATTAAGCATTTAACTTAACAAAGAAAATTTTAAGCATATAAGGTCAAGCAAAAACAATAAACATATAAGCATATATCTTGACCAAAACAATAAATAAACCAACAATCAATGTATTTCAATGCAGATCAAGGAGTTCATTATGCATATATTTACAAGCATAAGTTATGAAATTAATCTTGAATTACCAATAAAGCACAAAGAGACAAGATATATCAAGATTCTTACCATAATCATGCATTTGATTTGTAAAAATATTCATCAAGAGTGAATTCATACATATAAGCACATGATGATTCAAGAATAATGTCAATCATGATTGGGAAATCATAAAATTGAAGCATTTAGAGCAATATCCCATTAAAAATGAAGAAAACAATATTTTTGGTCCAAAACTGGCCTAAGGGATCGATCTTGGGATCAATCCTCTTTGAATGAGGGATCAATCCTCTATGAATGAGGGATCGATCATTCCCCTATTTTTCAGCAAAAATCAATGCAATTTTCTAATTTTCTAATTTTTGATACCAAATAAGGATGTGTGATGTTTTTTAATAAAAAATAAGACTTGTAACATGTTAAAAAAATCATTTGAGACTTGTAAGAACATGAAGTTTGAATCAAAAACAACTTTTAAAACATTTTTTGAAAAGATTTTGCAAGTAAGTCAATTTGATCTTTTTGAAATATGTGACTTAGTTGGGACAAAGTTTATACAATAAGACAACTTCCAACATGTTTGAAATATGCATATAAACATGACAAAAGCACATATATTAATCAAATACACATGTATCAAGTTTTCACTAGTTCAAAGCTCAATATGTGTAAATGATACCAAATGTCATATTCAAAGTTCCTTGATGCCAAAGGTGATTGAGACAAGTTCACAAACATATTCAATAATTAATAGACTTGTCCAAACCCTAAGAACATATTCATATGAGCAAATTTCATAATCAATCACTTTAGGCCTTATATAAATCATATAACAAAATAACATTCAGGAGGCAAAACGTTTGTCAAAACAAATTCATGGCACGGAATTCATTCAAGCAAGTTTATTTATAAACAACATTATAGAATATATCAATCAAAGCTTAACATATTCAAGATTTTGATTTTTGGTACTTTAAAACCCTATTTTTGCTTGGAATAAGGCCTTAAAAATAGTCAAAACTTGTTAATCTCATTTTTAATCAACTTGAACCTTTCCAACAAGTTTCAAATGATAAAACAAAATTGTTCAAGTGATCATTTGGCCTTAGAAACAAGGAAATCAAAAAGTCAACTCTTCAAACCCCATATTTTCTTGAAAACAACTTGAGACAATAAACTTCTTTGTTTGAGCAAATTTGAGACAATAAACTCAAGATATTCAAAAGCATTAAGAACTTGCTAAAACAAATTTTCACATTTAAAGATTTTATTTTTGCAAAAATAATTTTCAATGTAAAACTTGAAATCTCAAATCATTAAACTTTGTATGCTCTCCCTAAAGATGTGCATAAATACAACTTAACCATTTAAGCATACAACATAATTCTTCAAAGCATGATACCATCAAAATTAAACATTTGTTGCCAAGGTCATGCTTAAGCTCATGCTCCAATAACAATGTCTCAAGAAATTAAAATCAACATCAATTTCACCAATCAAAGAAATATCAACATAAAACACTCAAGTAATTAACCAAGAATAGGCAACCAATTTTCTCATAAAAAAACTTAGGCTTAAAGGTTACCCATATTCATTTGTGTGTCTAGAGCATCCAATCAAAGCACTTTGTTCCTTTTTGCCCTATCACACCTACAAGAGACAATATTTGGATTTTGGTACCCAAATTGCTTTGGGTCCTTGAAGGTTAGTCACCAAGTCTCTTGTTCCTTTTAGAACCCATACTTGCCTAAATGTATGTGGAATTTTTCTCTTAATAGGACAAGTATGTGTAGTATGACCATAATAATTACAATGAGCACATTTGGTCATTTTCAAGTGTAAAGATTTTTCTATGAAAATTTGTTTTTCATTTTTCAAGCTTTCAAGTTTCGTTTTCAATTCAAAATTCTCTTTTTCCAAAATATCAATTTTCTTTTGGCAAGAGTCAAAATTCATTTTCAATTTCTCATTTTGCCTTTCCAAATCATCATTTGTTTTTATCAAAAATTCATTTTCAACTTTTAGTTTAGAAATCATCTTCTTGTATTTTAAATTCATTTCTTCAAATTCTATGGCTAACTCATCAAATGCATCTTGCAATTCATCAAATGTATAAAAATTGGAATCACAAGAGTTAAAAGTTACCTTGGGCTCTTCAAAAGCCATGAAGTATAGGTTGTGCATTTCATCATCATTTGAGTCATAATCATCATCGAAAGTGTCATTTCCACTCCATGTGGCTATCATTGCTTTCTTCTTGGCCTTTTGATTCTTCCATAAAGGACAATCTTACTTGACATGGCCCGGTTTCTTGCAAACATAGCACATAACTTGATCTTCCTTGTCATTTTGAGATCTTTTGCCCTTTTTCATCTTGATGAACTTCTTGAACCTCTTGGCAAACATGGCCATCTCTTCATCTTCACCATCTTCTTCATCATTAATCATTCTCTCTTTCTTTGATGGTTGATTTTAAGGCAACACTATCCTTCTTTGGTTACTCTTATCCATACTTCATCTTCATTTCATAAGTGAAGAGAGAACCAATAAGCTCATCCAAGGAGAGAAAGTTGAGAGCTTTAAAATCTTCAATAGAGGTCACCTTAGCTTCCCAAGATTTTGGAAGACTATTTAACAATTTCTTGACCATCTCCTTGTTTGGATATGTCTTGCCAAGGGCCTTCAACCCATTAATGATATCTGTAAATCTATCGGACATATCCTTGATACTTTCATCGGATTTCATCTTGAAAAGCTCATAGTCAAGTGTGAGCAAGCCAATCTTTTGATTCCTTGACTTGACTTGTTCCTTCATGAGTGATGGCCAACTTATCCCATATTTGTTTGGCATTGTCACAAAGGGATACTCAATTGTACTCATTAGGACTCAAGGCACAAAAGAGAGTGTGCATAGCCTTAGCATTGAGTTGACCCATCTTTGTATCTTGTGCATTCCATTCCTCTTCTTCCTTAGGCATTTCCACATTACCAACTTTCTTCATTGGGATGAGTGGACTATTCATGATTATTCTCCAAACCTCATAATCATTTGCTTGGACAAAGAGTTTCATCCTAGTTTTCCAATAAGAGTAGTCATCACCATTGAAAAGTGGAGGTCTTACAATAGAATGCCCTCCTTGACCAATAGGTGTAGCCATAGTTTCAAAGGCCATGAGACATACTTCATCATTTACAAGCTTTGGGGCATTGAGCATCTTGTCACCACTTTGCATTTTCTTTGAACTTTGAAAAGGATCTTTTCTCAAGGTTGTTAGACCTACAAAAGAGACCAAAGCTCTAATACCAATTGTTAGCTCAAGTGGTAATTAAATCAAGAGGGGGAGTGAATTGATTTCTTAAAAATTAATTAAGGAATTAAAGCATAAATAATGAAATTGAGAAATTTAAATAATATACTTAATTTGGCAAGTAAATATGCAAATAAAAAGAATAGAGAAAGAAGATCAAACACAATCGATTTATAGAGGTTCGGCCTTGTGCCTACGTCCTCTCCCTTAGCCTCACTTGCCAAGGAGTTCCCAATTCACTAACTTGAATTGGTACCTTTTCAAGGACAAGGTATAACCTTCACAATCCCTATCTTTTATGTAGGCTTAGATAGCAACCTCTTCCCCCTATCTTTTCAAGGCTTAGATAGAACCTCTCTACCTTTTAAAGACTAAAATAGAAACCTCCCATTTTACAAAGAATTTTGTGTAAACAAGATGAACCTCTAGTACGCTAGGTGTTTACAAGGTTTAGCAAAAAAATTAAAGACTATACAATGGTGCTTTTACAAAGGAATACAAGAAAATGGAAGGATTAAGCTTAACATTGAAAAACACTTGAAAGCTTGAGAGAGATGAAAAATATGACTTTGATCTTTCTCTCTTGGTGTCTCTTAGTGTTGGAAGTGTTAGGAAGTCCCTTTTATACCTTCAATATCAAATATGACCGTTTGGGATCATTTAATGCGGAATAGAGCCGTTGGTTCTTCAAAAAATCGTACTTGAAAGTCAGTACATGATGCACCCAAAAGAGTGTATCTTATTTAACCTTGCACTAAAAAGATAAATTGTAAGTATAGTAGTTAGCAAGGGTCGAGTCCTCAGGGATTGGGTTTTAGTTTATAAGTTAATAGTTTAAAACTTAAATTCAAGAACAATAAAAGAAAAGGGGTTTTTGAAGCCAGATTTAAACTAAAGTAAATAATAAGAATAAGATGCAAGGCGGTATAACCAGCCAATAAAAATATATATACTAAATTAGGCGGTATAACCAGCCAATAAAAATAAAACAAAGTTAATATACAAATTAGGCGGTATAACCAGCCAATAAAAATAAATATACTTTTAAAAATAAGCAAACTAGAAAAGTAAGAAAACAAGTAAGTAAGAAGAATCAAATATGAAAAATATGGTTAAGGTTTCATTCTCCACCACTAGACATCATTAAGAATCAATTTCAGATCTATCAATATCAACCAACTATCAAAGTTAACAACCGTAGATAACAACAAGCTCTGTTATCCCAATCTTTCCTTAGTTTGTCGTTAAATAGAACAAGCTCTCTATTTAATCTCTAACCATTAAACAACCTAGAATAAGCTCTCTAAATTCAATTTAATGGCAGCTTTATGATGAGAAAGATAGGTTGATCTAAGCAACAAACACATAAGCTCGGATTGTTCAACTTAGGTTATGTTCCACTTTGCAATTATTGAAAACTTGACCATAATCATTAATCACAAATTGCCACTTATGAATAGGAAATCAAGAAAATTACACGGATCAAGACTCCTAAACTAGCAATAGATAATTATCAAGATCTATCTAGTTGTACACCTAAATAAATCAAGACAACATCATGAACAATTCTTGTAGAAGAACATAAGCAACTTTGATAGAGAATTAATGATAGATAGAATCTAAAAATCAATCACAAAACATGTCTAGGGCTTTGAAATCACCCTTAACCAAATAGAAGTTTAGCCTAGCATAGGCATTGTAAACATAAACATAAAATTAAAGAGAATCTAAGAAGGAAATAAAAGAAAGAAAGAAGAAGAAGAAAATAAAGAAAAAGAAAACTAGAGAAAAGAAAGAAGAAGAAAACTTAGAGAATTTTATTACAATGGCTAACTTCCTACCAATCTACCATATGATCCTCTACAATCATCCAAGGCCCTCTATTTATACACATTTTGGAGGGCTAAATGACAAGAGACAAGCTTTACAAATTTCAAAGGTAGGTATAATAGGTGGGTGCATTTTTCTAACAATTTTCGTCATATTGTATGACAATTTTGATCAGCCAACTTGATGGTCGATTTTGTCAATATTGGAGGCCTGATCTGATCACATGGTCTTCTAGAAAAATGTTCCCCTGTCAGTTACAGATCCATAGCCGTTAAAATCAGCTCATTTGCTGATGTGGATAAGAAGATATGGGCAAAATACGAAAACAGGTTAGCACAGACGTCATTGCACATCAGCCAACTTGATGGTCGATTTCGCTAGGGAAAACGACTCCGTTTCAAGAAGTGTAAAACATGAAAAAGATAGATATGCCTCTTAGCTTTGCACGGTTAAAATTTCAGCCTTATTGCTTCAGTGAAACTCTAGATATAGCTGATATGGCAAAAGGTGTCGGAACTGGAACTGAACTGGATTTGCCCTTAATTCTAGTAATCTGAAATCACTCAAAGAAACTTGTGAAAAACACCAAATTACATAAAAATATAAAAGATCATAAACACAATTAGACTAAACAATAATAACTCGTATTTGACACAAAACAATAATAAAACATAACTAAAAACTATATAATTATACGAGTTATCACACCCCCACACTTAGATTGTTGCTAGTCCTCGAGCAAAACAAATAAAAATAAAATAAGAAAATCTAATCTAATCCACTTTCGTAGGAAATCACGGTGGCACTTAGCATGTGACACAAGCCTTTAAACCCCTAGGTGTCCCTATTGGACGAGTTTAGTCTCGTGAGGGTTTACTAGAACGATACCCACAAACATTGAAAAACTAAAATATAAATAAACTACATATACTAAAAATATTTACTCCTAATCCTTTCAATACAAATTAGAGACAATCTTTGAACAAGTCTTATAAACTAATCAATAGCTTAAAGAATTTCACAAAAAATCATGCTTGAATGTAAATTGTTTGAGTTAAGCCAATATTAACATAACATATTTCAATCAAAATAGTGCATATTCAAACTTAATCTCAACTACTCACATGGGATACCCTCATGATTTTCACTCTTTAAAGTAGTGGTGAAGTGTTTACACTCAATCAATCTCATGAAAACAGTTATACCATATTCTTGCTTGTCCACCTATTCTCCACTATTTAGATCATACAACTTCATGAATCAAGAGGTCTTTAATCAAGGTTGTAATGGGGCCAATGGGTTTGTAATGTGGTTGAAGAACAAAAGGATAAAGATATCACAAAGGTTCCAAAGAGTTCATAAAGTTTAGAGACATAAAAAGATCATACAAAGAAACTTCTCAAAACTCTTTACAAGTACATAGTCACCTAGGCCGGATATTCATGTTGGGCCTTTTCTTCATTCTAAACAACTTTGTAACATCTTTTTCTTTTTCCACAAATTCAAGAGATGATTCATATATTTTTTTTTTACATAGGAATGTATTTGCCAGTATTCCATTTCTTTTTCTCTTGACTTTTCTTTTCTTTTCCCCCCACACTTATTTCTTGTTTTTAACCCAAATTTTTAACTAAAAATATCCCTTGTTTTTTTGCAATATGTCTCAAAATATATAATCCATCTTTAGAACAAGGGTAAGGATATAAGTATATTTAGGCTAGGTGTAAGTTGTGGTTACCAATAAAACAGCATATTTAATGTAGGCTCAAATTGGCTCACTAGTGGGGATGTTCTCTTAGAACATTAATAATGGATGGCTATTTGGCTCTGGTTATAATCCTAATACCTCTATCATATTCATGTTGTCACATGTATCAATATAGTCTCAAACGGTTTAAAGCAAGTTCTAGAGAATCATGTAATCATAAGAGCACTCAAGAAAGAAATTAGATTGATTTGTATAATACATCAATCATTATAGGCTCAAAAACTCACAAGGATGATTATACAAGTCAGATTAAGTCTAAACATGCTTCTTTCTCAATCAACATATCATATTAACATTGGCTCATAAAAAGGTTGACATCAAGCTCAATTCTCATGAAAATCTTCTCACTAATAAATCTGTTTTAGACTTATGCAATTCATATCTCATCATTGTATTAAAAATGAACTAAAACACACTAAAAAAAATAATAATAATAATAATAAAGACTCATAAAAAAAAATAGTAGACAAAAATAAAAGAAATCCTAAATCATTCCCCCCACACTTAATTCTTACATTGTCCTCAATGTAAGTCTATTAACCCAAATGAAAGAATCATGTGTAGGAAAAAAGAACTACTAACATAAGAATAGGAACAACTAAGACTCAAAACAAAACAAACTCATGCAACCTAAATAATCCTAAAATACTAAACAAAAATTAACAAGTAAACATAAAAAGATTAAAATCAAACTGACAAGGTATGTCTCAAGTCTCCCTTACTCAGACCTTGTTCAGAATGAATACTTCTAAATTGCTTAAAACACAACAACCTTTTTTTTTTTTAAATTAGCAAAATATGTCCCTTACCCCCTACTAAAATATGACATTGTCCCCAATGTCAAATTTTAAAGGTAGAATTTAGGAGATATTACCTGCAGAGGTTGCTAACCACTTATTATAACTGAGACACAACAAGCAAAATGTTAGATAATGTCACAAAGACAAAGTGCAATCCACTCCTTGCTCGTCCATATCTCTTTTTCTTTTTCCGAGCGTTTGCGAAACAACCGTAGCAGATAAACACTCATAAGCTTGGAGCTTTTTAAGTAAATCTTCAATGGTTGTAGCAGAAATTATGGTTCTCCTTGCCTCTGAAAACATGAATCCATTATCCACAGCATTATCTAAATATGAAAGCAAATTACTAAAATAACCATTAATATTAAGCAAACCAATGGGTTTCTTATTTGTGACCAAAGATGACCAAGAAGCCACGCAAGCTATTTCTTCCAATGTACCCAGACCTCCTGGTAAAGCAATGAATGCATCGGCAGAATGGTACATGATTGTCATCCGTTCAGGGATACTCCAGACTTGTATTTCCTTACCCACGGTAGGTCCACAAAAACTTGTGAATAGTTTTGGCACGATTCCTAGAACTGGACTTCCTCCGGCGTGTGCTGCTGTAGCGACTGCTCCCATTAAACCCGTACTACCGCCTCCATAAATCAACTGGATCTTTTGTTGGGCAAGTATTACTCCAACTCTTATGGCTTCATCAGCGAATATGTTATTTTTCCCTGGATAAGCACCTCCAAAGACACAAATTTTTTTAATGCGTTGGGATGAAGTACTTTCCATTTTTTTTTCGAGTGCCTGAAAGAGAATGAGTACATGGTGTAATATATAGAGGACTGAGTAGTGAATCAGACAAGAGTAATAATGTCGCCGAAAGTGTATCTGACCTGTCAGAAGAAAATGTTAACCTAACAAAAGATTTTTGCGTGATTTCAGGAAGAAAATCAAAAAGAGAAGAAAAAATCAACCGTAAAAGACAAATAAAAAAAAACGAGAATAATTACACAAATCGAACAACACGTAAATTAAACCAAAATAAAGTTATTGCAAATCAAACCAAAAGCTGAGAAGTCATTTATTGTAGTTGTGATTGTGGCTCACATCTTCCTCTGGTTTTACGTCCAGAAACGGCTTAAACGCCTTCTATGAGTCGAGGATATGCTTCCCATCCAGTTTTCTTACAAGCTGGCAAACAGGGTCTTTTAACATCAGATTCCCAAGATGTTGTCATTCCCTTTGGAATTGCGGCCATAAATCAAGAATTTCTCTTTGTACGTCTCCACTAGGATGCGTCTCAAGAGAAAGTTGGATATTACCCAAATTCTCCTTACTCAGTCCATCCTTAATGAATTAAATTTTATCATCTCGATTAGAGGACGGAATCCCAATCGAACGACATTTACCGTTACACGTCCATCGTGCACATTTGTGGCAATTTGAACTCATGCGCTTTGCTCGTCGCTTCTTTGCAAAAGTGCTTCTACCTGTACCTGGTAAATGCAAAACAGGAAGATATTCATCTTCACGTACCTTGGCTTCAATTATCCAACGTATGTCTTCAGGAATCCCTTTGTGCATAAACATTCTTAATCTTTCAAATCGAACTTGGTAAAGCTTCAGTAAAATATTTTGAGGAAAAGGAGGAAATCGTTTCTGCAATCTTGTGAGAATATCATCCATCCTGAAAAAAATGAAAAAAAAAATTGAAAGAGAAATTGGAAGAGAAATTTATATACAATATCAGTTTTGTGGGTAGCTGATGGAACCGATTTAAATAATCACGGAGTACCGTTATCCGCCATTTAACCGGGGTAAAAAAAATAAAAATTATATTTACATCTAGTTATTTTCAAAACAAGGATCAGAAAGAAAAACAACATAAAACAAAAACTCAAAAACAAAACACTCTAAATAAAATCCTAAATTCTTCCCCCCACACATAATTTTTACATTGTCCTCAATGTAATGCTATTATCCCCCAATGCAAGAATTATATGTAAGAGAAAAGAACTATTAAACAAAAGAAAAGAAAAACAATAAAAGATAGAATGATGGAGAGTAAGGAATATGCAAATCTGATATAATAGATGCTCTCCGTCCTTTTGGGTTGCCTCCCAAGAAGCGCTTGGTTTATTGTCTTCAGCCTAACTTAGACCCAATCTATTATTATTCAACATACTTTGGCTCAAAAAGTGGAAACTCCTCCACATCTTGTATTGGAAAGTTCTCATAGTAAGGCTTCAATCTATGACCATTCACTTTGAATGCCTTATCTGTTTTTGGGCTTTGGATTTCAACTGCACCATGAGTAAATACATTAGTAATAACAAAAGGTCCAACCCAACGAGAACGTAACTTACCTGGATATAACTTAAGGCGTGAATGGAAGAGAAGAACTTTTTGTCCAACAACAAATTCCTTTCTTGATATCATCTTGTCATGGAATGCCTTAGTCTTTTCCTTGTAAATCCTAGAATTCTGATAGGCATCATTCCTTATCTCCTCTAATTCTTGTAGGTCAAGTTTTCTTTTCTTTCCTGTCTCATCCATCTCCATGTTGCATTGTTTGATAGCCCAATATGATTTATGTTCCAATTCAACCGGAAGATGACAAGGCTTACCATAAACAAGTCGATAAGGAGACATACCAATGGGTGTCTTATATGCTGTCCTATAAGCCCAAAGTGCATCATCAAGTCGTGAACTCCAATCCTTCCTATTTGGATTAACTGTCTTTTCAAGGATGGACTTAACTTCTCGGTTTGACACTTCAGCTTGCCCACTAGTTTGAGGATGATATGAGGTGGAGACCTTGTGTGTGATGTTATACTTCCTCAAAAGTGCTTCCATAGTCCTATTGCAAAAGTGAGTACGTCTATCGCTGATTATGGCCTTTGGCGTTCCAAACCTAGCAAAGATGTTAGTCTTGACAAAATCTGAAACAACTTTAGAGTCATTAGTCCTAGTGGATTTTGCTTCCACCCACTTTGAAACATAATCAACAGCAAGTAAAATATAAAGATTACCAAAAGAAGGAGGAAAAGGTCCCATGAAATCCATGCCCCATACATCAAAAATTTCAACAATAAGTATTGGAGTTTGAGGCATTTGATTTCTAGCACCTAAGTTACCTGTTCTTTGGCAACGATCACATGACTTGCAAAAGAGGTATGCATCTTTGAATATGGTAGGCCAATAAAATCCAGAATCAAGAACTTTCATGGCTGTTCTTTTGGATCCAAAGTGTCCTCCACATGCATAAGAGTGACAAAAGGTGAGAATAGATTGAAATTCAGTTTCGAGTACACACCTTCTTATAATCTGATCGGAGCAATGCTTCCAAAGGTAAGGATCATCCCATATGTAGTATTTGGCATCACTCTTGATCTTATTTCTTTGAGCTTGTGTCAACTCTTGTGGCAACTTCTTGGTAACTAAGTAATTAACAATATCAGCATACCAAGGAGTTGTTGTACTTATAAAAAGAAGTTGCTCATCCGGAAAGTTCTCATTCAAGGGTAGTGCATCCTCTTCATGAACTAAACGGCTAAGATGGTCCGCAACCAGGTTGTCACTACCTCTCTTATCTTTTATCTCCAAATCAAACTCTTGTAAGAGAAGTATCCATCTAATCAACCTTGGTTTGGCCTCCTTTTTAGTGAGTAAGTACTTAAGGGCTGCATGGTCAGAATAGACAATTACTTTAGTACCAATTAAATAAGATCGAAATTTTTCTAAAGCAAATACAACAGCCAAAAGTTATTTTTCAGTAGTGGAATAGTTCAATTGAGCATCATTAAGAGTTCGGGAGGCATAATAAATGGCATGTGAGGCTTTGCCAACCCGTTGGCCCAAAACAGCTCCAATGGCATAGTCACTAGCATCACACATGATTTCAAAAGGTACATTCCAATCTGGTGGTTGGATGATAGGAGCTGATGTCAAGAGTCCCTTCAATGTTTCAAACGCCTCTTTGCATTTATCATCAAAGTGGAAAACCACATCTTTTTGTAGTAGCTTGCAAAGAGGTAATGTGATCTTTGAGAAGTCTTTGATAAATCTCCTATAGAAACCTGCATGTCCAAGAAAAGAACGAACCTCTCTCACATTTGTGGGAGGTGGTAAAGAATGCATAATATCTATTTTAGACTTATCAACCTCTATCCCTCTAGAAGAAATAACATGGCCCAAAACTATTCCTTGTTCTACCATAAAGTGACATTTTTCCCAATTCAAAACAAGGTTAGTTTCCATGCATCTTTCAAGTACAAGTGTAAGGTTCTCTAGACATCTATCAAAAGAATCACCATAGACACTAAAATCATCCATAAACACTTCTATGATGTTCTCTACATAATCTGAAAATATGCTAACCATACACCTTTGGAATGTAGCTGGTGCATTACAAAGACCAAATGGCATATGCCGGTATGCAAAAGTACCAAATGGACATGTGAATGTTGTTTTCTCTTGGTCCTCCGGAGCAATGGCTATCTGATTATAACCTGAAAAACCATCAAGAAAACAATAATGAGAATGGCCAGCTAACCTTTCAAGCATTTGATCAATAAAAGGTAAAGGAAAGTGGTCTTTGCGAGTTGTGGAATTAAGTTTGCGATAATCAATACAAACTCGCCATCCTGTTTGAATCCTAGTAGGAACAAGTTCATTCTCATTATTTGTTACCACCGTTACACCTGATTTCTTTGGAACCACTTGGACCGGGCTCACCCATTTGCTATCCGAGATAGGATAGATCACTCCAACATCTAGGAGCTTCAGTATCTCTTTTTTCACAACCTCCATCATAGGAGGGTTCAATCTTCTTTGTGCTTCTCTTGTTGGTTTGGACCCTTCCTCTAACAAAATCCGGTGCATGCACATGGATGGGCTTATTCCCTTGATATCGGCAATTGTCCAACCAATTGCTGTTTTATGCTCTCTAAGCACCCGGATAAGTCGCTCTTCTTGCAAAGGTGTGAGCTCTTTGGCAATGATGATCGGTAGTGTGTCCTTTTTACCTAGGAACACATATTTCAAGTGGTTCGGTAGTGGTTTCAACTCTAAAGTTGGTGCCTGCAAAATGGAAGGTAGAAGTTTCTCATTAGATAAAGGCAAATCAATAAATGAAACATCAAACCTTGCATCTTTAGGTGGCAGCGAGTGTAAAGATTCTAGTGCCCCTTCCACATGGTCACTCAAGGCTAGTTTAGCATTCCCCATTTCGAGATGGTTGCTAAGGACTATTTCCACACTATCTTCACCATCTAGCTCATAAGCTTGCTGCACTAGTGAGTCAATTATATCAATATTAAAAACAGAATGCACATCACTAGGATATCTCATGGCCTCAAAAATGTTAAAGCGAATTATTTCACCATCAAATTCCATAGTTAAAGTGCCATCATGTACATCTATTTTAGTTCTTGATGTTTTCAAGAATGGTCTCCCTAATAGAATAGGTGTGGGATTAGAAGATATCTCATCTTCCATCTCAATAACATAAAAGTCAGCGGGAAAAACCAATTCATTAACCTGTACAAGAACGTCTTCTACAACTCCTCTTGGATAAGTGTTAGAACGGTCAGCAAGTTGTATTATAACACCGGTTTCCTCTAATGGTCCTAGATTCAATGAAGCATAAATTGAATATGGCATGACATTAATAGATGCCCCTAGATCTAGCATAGCACGCTCAAACCTGGTGTTGCCTATCTTACAAGGAATGGTAAACATACCTGGATCCTTGCATTTAGGTGGGAGTTTCTTTTGAAGAACAGCTGACACATTCTCCCCCACACTTACCTTTTCATTCCATTTCAACTTCCGTTTAGATGTGCACAACTCTTTTAGGAACTTGGCATATCTTGGCACTTGCTTGATAGCATCTAGTAAAGGAATGTTCACCTCTACTTTCCGGAAAGTTTCCAAAATTTCCTTCTCTTGCTCCTCCTTCTTGGACTTTGCTAACCTGCCAGGAAAAGGTGGAGGAGTTATATAAGAAGGAAAGGATGGTTTAGGAATTACCTTTTTTAGTGGCTCGTTGGGATGTGAAGAGGATGCCATGGTATTGTTCTCCCCTTGAGCACTATCATTTTGTGGTGTCTCTAGCTGTTTCCCACTTCTTAAAGTTATAGCATTGGCATTCTCTCTTGGAATCACTATGGTTTGGGAAGGTAATTTCCCAGAATCCCTTGCTTGCATTTGACTCATGGTTGTTGCCAATTGCCCTATTTGAGTCTCCAAATTTCGAATACTTGTCTTTGTTTCCTGTTGAAATTGAATTGTATTAGTAGAAAGAGCTTTAACAAGATCTTCAAGAGAAGTACCTGAATTTTGGGTGGGTGGTAGTTGTTGTCGGGTTTGGTATGGTTGTTGCACTCTTTGCTGAAAACCCGGTGGCCTGTGGTCAAATGGTGGAGGAATAGTTTGTGATTGGTTCCCTCCATAATTGAAGTTTGGATGATCCCTCCATCCTGGATTGTAAGTGTTTGAGTAGGGATCATATTTCCTTGATTGGTTCTGAAATCCACCCATGGCATTCACATGTTCATTGGTATCCTCTTGAAGTGTTGGACACATATCAGTTTGGTGCCCTATGTTTGAACATATGCCACAAGCCTTTATTTGTTGTATTTTACCTACAGCCAATTGTTGAACAAGAGAAGTCAGTTTATCAAATTTTTGTTCAAGGGATGATATACTTACCTCATTAACTCTCTTAGGTTGTGGTGGTGGATCTTGTCTCATTGAGAACTGTTGAGAATTGGCTGCCATGTTGGAGATTAATGTTCTAGCAGCCCTGTGAGTCTTATCAACTAGAGCTCCCCCACTAGCGGCATCTATCATACTTCTCTCCATGGGCATGAGACCTTCATAGAAGTATTGGATGAGAAGTTGTTCACTTATTTGATGGTGTGGACATGATGCACAAAGTTTCTTGAACCTCTCCCAATATTCATATAAGGACTCTCCGTTGTATTGCCGAATCCCACATATCTCTTTCCTAATGTTGGCAGCCTTAGATGCTGGGAAATACCTTTCCAAGAATGCTTTCTTCAAATCATTCCATGTAGTGATGGTCCCGGATGGTAGATAGTAGAGCCATTCCTTTGCTGAATCAGCTAGAGAGAATGGGAAGGCTCTCAACTTAACTTGCTCTTCCGTGACCCCTGTTGGTCTCATGCTTGAGCAAACTACATGGAATTCCTTGAGGTGCTTATTTGGATCCTCTCCTGCAAAACCATGAAAAGTTGGGAGAAGATGAATCAAACCAGATTTTAATTCAAAAGCTACCTCAAGATTAGCATATTCAATGCATAATGGTTGTTGACCCAAGTCCGGAACGGCTAGCTCCTTGAGAGTTCGGTTGTCAGCTGCTGCCATCTCTCCTTGCTTCTCTTGGATGTTTTGGATCAACTCCTCGATTGGTTGTTGGTGAGAAGTTATAAATTCTCGAATTTTCCTAAGTCGTAAGTCTTCTTCGGGAGCTTGGAACATTCACTAATAAAAAAAAAATAAGAAAGTAAATAATTAGAACAAAAAATAAGAATAAACCAATAAACTAATAAACTAAAGAAAGCAATCCCCGGCAACGGCGCCAAAAATTTGATGCACCCAAAAGAGTGTATCTTATTTAACCTTGCACTAAAAAGATAAATTGTAAGTATAGTAGTTAGCAAGGGTCGAGTCCTCAGGGATTGGGTTTTAGTTTATAAGTTAATAGTTTAAAACTTAAATTCAAGAACAATAAAAGAAAAGGGGTTTTTGAAGCCAGATTTAAACTAAAGTAAATAATAAGAATAAGATGCAAGGCGGTATAACCAGCCAATAAAAATATATATACTAAATTAGGCGGTATAACCAGCCAATAAAAATAAAACAAAGTTAATATACAAATTAGGCGGTATAACCAGCCAATAAAAATAAATATACTTTTAAAAATAAGCAAACTAGAAAAGTAAGAAAACAAGTAAGTAAGAAGAATCAAATATGAAAAATATGGTTAAGGTTTCATTCTCCACCACTAGACATCATTAAGAATCAATTTCAGATCTATCAATATCAACCAACTATCAAAGTTAACAACCGTAGATAACAACAAGCTCTGTTATCCCAATCTTTCCTTAGTTTGTCGTTAAATAGAACAAGCTCTCTATTTAATCTCTAACCATTAAACAACCTAGAATAAGCTCTCTAAATTCAATTTAATGGCAGCTTTATGATGAGAAAGATAGGTTGATCTAAGCAACAAACACATAAGCTCGGATTGTTCAACTTAGGTTATGTTCCACTTTGCAATTATTGAAAACTTGACCATAATCATTAATCACAAATTGCCACTTATGAATAGGAAATCAAGAAAATTACACGGATCAAGACTCCTAAACTAGCAATAGATAATTATCAAGATCTATCTAGTTGTACACCTAAATAAATCAAGACAACATCATGAACAATTCTTGTAGAAGAACATAAGCAACTTTGATAGAGAATTAATGATAGATAGAATCTAAAAATCAATCACAAAACATGTCTAGGGCTTTGAAATCACCCTTAACCAAATAGAAGTTTAGCCTAGCATAGGCATTGTAAACATAAACATAAAATTAAAGAGAATCTAAGAAGGAAATAAAAGAAAGAAAGAAGAAGAAGAAAATAAAGAAAAAGAAAACTAGAGAAAAGAAAGAAGAAGAAAACTTAGAGAATTTTATTACAATGGCTAACTTCCTACCAATCTACCATATGATCCTCTACAATCATCCAAGGCCCTCTATTTATACACATTTTGGAGGGCTAAATGACAAGAGACAAGCTTTACAAATTTCAAAGGTAGGTATAATAGGTGGGTGCATTTTTCTAACAATTTTCGTCATATTGTATGACAATTTTGATCAGCCAACTTGATGGTCGATTTTGTCAATATTGGAGGCCTGATCTGATCACATGGTCTTCTAGAAAAATGTTCCCCTGTCAGTTACAGATCCATAGCCGTTAAAATCAGCTCATTTGCTGATGTGGATAAGAAGATATGGGCAAAATACGAAAACAGGTCAGCACAGACGTCATTGCACATCAGCCAACTTGATGGTCGATTTCGCTAGGGAAAACGACTCCGTTTCAAGAAGTGTAAAACATGAAAAAGATAGATATGCCTCTTAGCTTTGCACGGTTAAAATTTCAGCCTTATTGCTTCAGTGAAACTCCAGATATAGCTGATATGGCAAAAGGTGTCAGAACTGGAACTGAACTGGATTTGCCCTTAATTCTAGTAATCTGAAATCACTCAAAGAAACTTGTGAAAAACACCAAATTACATAAAAATATAAAAGATCATAAACACAATTAGACTAAACAATAATAACTCGTATTTGACACAAAACAATAATAAAACATAACTAAAAACTATATAATTATACGAGTTATCAGTACAGCATGCATGGATCGATCCTATGATTGCAGGGATCGATCCCCTCCTTTTTCTTCTTTAAAAGTATGACCGTTGGAGCTATGGGATCGATCATCTCCTTGTGGGGATAGATCCCTTACTGTCCTGCAAAGTTCAATTAGCTACTGACTCTCATGGGATTGATCCTGGATCGATCTTTTCGCTTAGGGATTGATCCTTCTACAATACGGTACAATGAAACACTATTCAGGGATCAATCCTTCACTATTCAGGGATTGATCCTTTCTTGAAAATGTCTTCAAAATTTGATTTGTTTGGTTTTGAGAAAAGGTTAACTTGTCTCAAAAATATTTTGAACATAGATATACATTTAAGAACATGTATTTTTGAGAAAGCCGAGGAGTTTAAAATATTTTAGCATTTTCAAAATATATATATATATATAAAGTATTTATTCTCAAGCTAATTAAGCTTAAAATTTTGTCATTTCAAAATTAAGATCAATTCAAAGCTAATATAGCTAACAAAGATGAAGATAGGATAGACAAGATCATTTAGTTAAGATTTTTTAAGTATCACAAGACTAATTAGGTACTATCTTTTAGATAGGCGTTGTGAGGGTGCTAATCCTTCCTAACACGTAATCGTACTCGCGAACCTAGTTCTTATAAGTATACCAGAACCTATTCTTTTTAAAATGCCTTAATCAAGTTTAAGATTACTTTAAAAGGGATAGATTTATATGGGTGATTAATCACACCTAGATTAGATGATTAGTGGCGACTCCCTGTTTGTGTCTATCATGCGAATTCGCATTTGACACGTTATGACAATCATTTATATTTTATATTAACATTTTAAATATATTTAAAATTAAATTTAAAAAATTTTATTAATAAAATAATATTTCAAGCTGAACCTAAACTTTTTTTTGCCAACACCGAACCTGAACTTGAAAAGTCTTAAACAAGTGTAATTGAATCAAGTTCTTTATCTATTAGGGATTTACTAGTTTTAAACCCATACATAGCACGGACAAGCAGAGGTGTTCATGGCCGGGCCACGATCCGCTTTTCTTTGAAGTCCTTATTTCAAGCCGGGCTCGAGCGTGCTCGGAGATCCGTTTTACTGTTTTAAAAAAATATTTTTATATTTTTATAATAAAAAGTATTTTTTTAATTAATAAACAATAATTCAGGCCGAGCCGAGCTAGTCCAAATTTTAAAAATCTATGTCCAAACCTGGCCCAATACAGATCAGGTTTGTCAGATCGGTCGGATAGTCCGACCCTTAAACAGGTTTATGGACAAGCAAATCTATTAGATTTTTTGTTACATATACTACTATTTAAGAATTAGAGTATTATTCATTTAAAAAAAAAAAAACCAAAAGAATTAGCCTATTATTTATCCCAAAAAAATCAGCATTTTTTATTTTAAAAAACAATATATTTATAATATTGATAAGAAATTATGTTTTCATGATAATATATGCCCTTAGAAATCTCATTTTTATAATATAAGTGGTATATATATATATATATATATATATATATATATATATATATATATATATATATATATATACACGTAATGGTATTGAATTGCTTTAAGTCAACATGGGATTTTAAGAAAAAATCATTGGAAATGAAAATCAATATTTACTTTAAGATTTTATTGTTTTTCTTCAAATTAGAAAAGTTGTCCAAAATATTTTTAAGATACAAATTTTTTATTGACATTTTTTTTGGGAGAAATCATTTGCAATAAGGACAATTAAAGAGATACTATTGTAATTATTATTTCTCATAGGATTTTAGTTATAAGAATTATTTCTTCTTTGAGTGTTGAAAAAATAGAACAATTATAACATGAAAATTTACAAATTTTTTAGAATTTAATTTGCTAAAAAAATGAATGTTTTGACACCTATTTGGCAATATAATTTCAGTGCCATTGTATGGATTAAAATATAAAAATTGGAATTGCTATGAAATTATCAAAATTAAAAAGAAATAATGGTAACGAGTTTTGCTATGTTGGATTGAAAAATTATGTGTATAGGTTTGAGTTCTCGAAAAATGTTATTTGTGTTTTAAATACATTAAATTCAAATGATATTCCACGTGTTTTATAACTTTTAAGAAAATCCCCTTTTAATTAGCAAAAATTATTTGTCTTAAGTTATTACTTCTATTTTTTTTTTTTAATTATCAAGCAAGGACGAATATATAAGAAAATATGTGTTAACTCCCATCACATTAGACCTGTTTATGAGCCGAGTCAAATTGCGATCCATTTTTTTTCTTTATTTAAGTTTGAACCGATCCGGAAGCACATTTCACTATTTAAAAAAATATTTTTATAATTAAATTTAAATAAATTTTTTATTTATTAATAAACAGTAATTTGAATTGGGCTGACTTGAATTAAAAAAATTTATATCCAGACCCGATCCAATATAAATTAAATCTATCAAATCGGATAAGTAACTCAATCTTTGAATAGATCTACATCACATATTTCTTAATCAATATATACTTGTATTCCGAACCATTCATTTGTGTAAACTTTTCCGTTCACCATTTAATCAAAAGACCTTTTCTTGAACAGTTTAATAAGGAAGGTTGTAGTGAAGATTTGAATTTTTCACTGAAGAGAGATATAGCTCCACTAAACCAAGCAAGGTGATCCAAATGGATCCTAAACTCCATTTGAGAGTATGGTTAGAGATACCCACAACCCTCTAATGCGATGGAATGTCTTTGATCGAACTCCTAAATGAAGCCTAAAGCTTTATTTAGAATCAAACGAAGTCATGGCACGATATTATTGGGGCACTTTTTTATCCCAACCGTGTCGTATTTTGTGCTTGGATGACAAGGTGCGATACGGCAGGATCATGTTGCATCCCGGCTTTTTTATACTAATATAGCTAAAAAAAAAATTAAACCCCAAATTACCTATACTTTTAGATTATTTCCCAAAATACGCCTGTTTTAAAATTAGCTGGGAAATCGCCACCCCCCATGGCGATTTCCCAGCATAAAAATATTGATTTTGGCTAAAAATACCAAGGGAAATCGCCATGGGGGGGTGGCGATTTCCCTTGGTATTTTTTTCAAAATTTGATAAAAATACCAAGGGAAATCGCCACCCCCATGGCGATTTCCCTTGGTATTTTTAACCAAATTTGTAAAAAGAATGAAGGGAAATCGCCATGGGGGGTGGCGATTTCCCTTCATGTAATTTTTTTTTTTTTTTTAATAAATCAACAAATTTTAATTTTTTTTAATTTGTAAATTTTATTTTTTTAATTTAAAAATTATAAATTAAATTAAGTTTCTTATTAAATTTAAATATGGAAAATTTTATTTCTTATAAAAATGAAAAAAACAAAATAATATTTCTTCTTAAATTAAAAAAATCAAAAATTATATTTGTAAGTTTTGTTTAAAATTTAAAATTTTGTAAGTTTTAAAATTTTGTAAGTTTTGTTTTTTAATTTTAAATTTTATAAATTAAATTAAAATAATTTTTTATAATTAAAAAAAAATTCGTAAGGTAAATTTTATTATTTAAAATTTATGAACAAATTTTTTTAAATTTTGTTAATTGATTTGTATTAGATAAAAACAAAAAACAAACAAAAAACTTGCATTACATTTTCATGTCCATCAAATGCTGGAGAAAATATTGGAACTTGATTCTTTCTGCAATGGATAAGACTGATGATATAGGTTTTTAGACAGGTTTCAGCTATTTTCCAGTCCATCAAATGCTGGAGAAAATATTGGAACTTGATTCTTTCTGCAATGGATAAGACTGATGATATAGGTTTTTAGACAGGTTTCAGCTATTTTCCAGTCCATCAAATGCTGGATAAAATATTGGAACTTGATTTTTTCTGCAATGGATAAGACTGATGATATAGGTTTTTAGACAGGTTTCAGCTATTTTCCAGTCCATCAAATGCTGGAGAAAATATTGGAACTTGATTCTTTCTGCAATGGATAAGACTGATGATATAGGTTTTTAGACAGGTTTCAGCTATTTTCCAGTCCATCAAATGCTGGAGAAAATATTGGAACTTGATTTTTTCTGCAATGGATAAGACTGATGATATAGGTTTTTAGACAGGTTTCAGCTATTTTCCAGTCCATCAAATGCTGGAGAAAATATTGGAACTTGATTCTTTCTGCAATGGATAAGACTGATGATATAGGTTTTTAGACAGGTTTCAGCTATTTTCCAGTCCATCAAATGCTGGAGAAAATATTGGAACTTGATTCTTTCTGCAATGGATGAGACAAATGATGGGATTTATCAATGACATTTTGCATTGAATAAGTTATAACTTTTTCAGTCAAATAGTCAAAGGATGGGATTTGTTATCTGGTACAACATAATGAACCATTATAAATTCATAATACTTATGAAGGTTTACAATACCCCCATACAACAGTTTTTCAATCAGATTTTTCCTGAGTGCTAAAACCTCCTCATTCTCATTCTCATCCTTCTATATTTCTTCTTTCTTTTGCTACACAACATGAGCAATAGAGTGATCGCATTGGTCTACTATAATGGCCAAATTCATAATACTGACGAAGGTGCTACCTTTGATTGTGAACGTCCAAAAAGTTTTCGTGTTGAAGACGACGTCACATTAGAGGAACTGAAGCTGCAAATTCATACAAAAATTAAAGCTGGAACTAGAAAAAGAGTTTCAGAGGTTAAGTACAGGCATCCTCTTTCTATTGGTGAAGGATGTGTCCGATATAGAACATTTCCACTTGAAGATGATGATGATGTCAGATGCATGTTTTATGCTCATGAGACATTTGCAAATGTTGGTGTCCTTGAGTTATATGCTGACATAGATGATGTTGACGATGATTGCGGCCCTTCAAATGTTCGCACAACAGAAAACTTTCCCATAGAAGATTATGATTCTGGGTCGTTCTATGTTGACACTACATACGACGTTCCCACAGAAGAAGTCGTGCCCTTATCTCAAGCTACAACTTTTCAGACTTCATTAGTCTCACAAACCCTAATTCCTACTACCCTCGAAGATGAGCCAGCTGGTGTTGATCCTGTTCGTCCACGTGGAGTCCATGGTGAAGATGTTGGTGAATTTAGTGAGCAAGAAGAGGATGCTGAATTCGCAAGTGATGACAATACTGATTCTGACCCAGACGTCGTCCCTGCTGAGATCAACACTCATGGAGATATCAACACTCATCGAGATATTCCCCCATATCAGGCTGCATCCCATATGCATACACTGGATCTGGAGGCAATGCATGTGCCGGAATTTCCAGAGTATGTTCATACATTAGCTACGCCTCTGACATTTGATCCATCTGCACTTGATCTGTGTGTTGGGTTACAATTCCCAACGAAAGAGGCTGTGGTTTCAGCTATCAAGCACTATAACATCAAAAACTCTGTAGATTACAGAGTAATTGAATCTGAGCCGACGAAATATTATGCCAAGTGCTTAATGTATGGGAATGGGTGTAATTGGAGAATAAGGGCAACTTTTATGAAGAAGAAACATCTATGGGAGATTAGAAAATATGAAGGGCCTCATACTTGCACATCGGCGAGTATTTCACAAGATCATTGCAAGTTAGATTGTAACATGATCTGCTCATGCATTTTGTCATTGGTCCAAGCAAATCCGGAGATTTCCGTTTCAGTTTTGATCGCTGAGATGCGAATCCGGTATGGATACATGACCTCCTACAAGAAAACATGGCAAGCAAAGCAAAAGGCAATTGTTCGAGTATTTGGCGATTGGGAAAGATCGTACAATCAGCTACCTAAATGGTTAGGTGCAATGCAACATTTCGTGCCTGGTACAATTGTGGAATTGCAAACGATACCTGCATATCACGGTGATCGATTGGTCCAAGGTAAGAGAATATTCCATCGACTATTTTGGACATTTAAGTCGTGCATTGAAGGGTATCCGTATTGTAAACCAATTGTGCAAATAGACGGTACTTTCTTATATGGAAAATACAAAGGCACATTATTGTTAGCTATTGCACAAGATGGCAATCGAAACATACTGCCAATTGCCTTTGCCATTGTGGAGGGTGAGACAACAGAGGCTTGGTCATTCTTTCTCAGTAACTTGCGCAGACACGTGACAAAACAGCCTGGCATTTGCTTGCTGTCTGATCGACATGAAGCCATCAAAGCTGCGATTAGACGCAATGGTGGATGGAATCCTCCACATGCATATTCAGTGTACTGCATTCGACACATTGCAGCGAACTTTATGAAAAAGTTTAACAATAAGGAATTGCGTCGACAAATTGTTAACATGGGTATGGAATCAAATCATAGTTATTTTATCTCTTATATTTCGTTTAGCATATAAAATAATATTGAAATTCAAAAGTTTTTTGTTTTTAAATTTATTAGGATACGAGTTGAGGCGACCGAATTTTCATTTCATGTATGACAATCTTCGTGGAGAAAATGCAGAGGCGGCTAACTGGCTTGATAGGATCCCCAAGGAGAAGTGGGCGCAGTCATATGATCAAGGAAGGCGTTATGGCCATATGACAACCAACCTAGCTGAATCTATCAATTCGGTGTTGAAGGGAACGCGTCATCTTCCCATTACTGCTTTAGTGCAATCAACATATTATAGGTTGGCTGCACTTTTTGTTAAGATGGGGAACAAACAAATTGCCATGATGGAGGGAGGGCACACATATTGTGAAACAGTCACACAAGCTATGCAAGAAAATCGCAGGAAAGCTAACTCCCACATTGTTCGTAATTTTACGCGAGCAAATCAATCTTTTCTGGTTGAAGAGTTAGTTGCTCCACAAGAGGGTGTTTCTGCAATGAAGTACAAAGTCAACCTCAGTGACATGTGGTGTGATTGTGGAAAGTTTCAAGCACAAAGGTTCCCTTGTTCACATGTAGTTGCTGCCTGTGCACATGTCCATGTAGATTGCATGCAATATGTGGACAAAGTCTATAAACTGGAAAATATATTGAATGTTTATAGACATGAGTTCGAAGCTGTTGGAAATGAAGGTTACTGGCCTCAATATGATGGTCCAGAAGTGTGTCCCAATCAAGAAATGCGGAGAAATCCACATGGTCGGCCAAAATCAAGTCGTATTCGTAATGAAATGGACCTCAGGGAGAAAGGCCAACCAAAACGTTGTGGATTATGCAGAAACGGAGGTCATAACCGTCGAAATTGTCCGCAACGATTTGGCACATTGGGGGAGACTTCGCATCAACAATAAATGAATTACATGTTTTTCTCAACTTATCATGTACTTTGGATTATAAGGGAAAATGTAATGCAAGTTTTTTTTGTTTGTTTTTTGTTTTTATCTAATACAAATCAATTAACAAAATTAAAAAAAATTTGTTCATAAATTTTAAATAATAAAATTTACCTTACGAATTTTTTTTTTAATTATAAAAAATTATTTTAATTTAATTTATAAAATTTAAAATTAAAAAACAAAACTTACAAAATTTTAAAACTTACAAAATTTTAAAATTTAAACAAAACTTACAAATATTATTTTTGATTTTTTTAATTTAAGAAGAAATATTATTTTGTTTTTTTCATTTTTATAAGAAATAAAATTTTCCATATTTAAATTTAATAAGAAACTTAATTTAATTTATAATTTTTAAATTAAAAAAATAAAATTTACAAATTAAAAAAAATTAAAATTTGTTGATTTATTAAAAAAAAAAAAAAAAATTACTGAAGGGAAATCGCCACCCCCCATGGCGATTTCCCTTCATTCTTTTTACAAATTTGGTTAAAAATACCAAGGGAAATCGCCATGGGGGGTGGCGATTTCCCTTGGTATTTTTATCAAATTTTGAAAAAAATACCAAGGGAAATCGCCACCCCCCATGGCGATTTCCCTTGGTATTTTTAGCCAAAATCAATTTTTTCATGCTGGGAAATCGCCGTGGGGGGTGGCGATTTCCCAGCTAATTTTAAAACAGGCGTATTTTGGGAAATAATCTAAAAGTATAGGTAATTTGGGGTTTAATTTTTTTTTTGGCTATATTAGTATAAAAAAGCCGTTGCATCCCTCCCACTGCCCTAAATTTCTCAAGATGTCTTTGATTATGTTTTTGCTTTTGTGGCTACCGTGTAAGAACGAAAATGTCCATGCTACTTATTTTTTTTTTTGTTTTAAAATTATGAAATAATTTTGTTAATTTAATATAATAAATAAATTTTATTATTATATAATAAATTAATAAATATATTTTATTATTATATATTTAATATGAGTTAATTAAAAAAGTAACTATATAAATAATAAAAAATAAAGAAAAAATATTATTTGATATTTTAATATATTATTATCATTTTATTAATATATTAATAAATCTATTATTTGACATAATTATAATTTTAATAATGTTTAATTGTTTATTAATTTTATAAATGTCAAATAATCTAAAATTTTTATTATATACAAATTTTAATCTAATATCTTTATTGATAAATTTATCTTTTTATTATAATTTACCTCACCATCATCGATATTTCTACATTCAAACACATATCCAACTATTAATTTTAATCTCACCGTCACTGTTGTTTTCAATCTCACTGTCAATTCAAATAAACACTAAAACTCCATTTGAATTCCATTGCATCCCAACCACACTGCCCCTCAAATCCCCTACTTGAGAGGTAAGGTCCGGTTGAATTGTTAAAATTTCTCACCTTTGCTCTTTTTTTTTTTTCATTTAATTTTTAATTTTATTAATTTAATTTTTATTAAAATAATATATATTAAATTTTTAAATGTTAAATATAATTAAAATAGACATAAAAATAATTTATCAATACACTTTATATTAATATTTTTAATGATAATTTTTTATTTTTATCTCATCAGTCAACACCACCGTTATTTTGTTATCCAAACACATATCTTACTACTAATTTTAATCTTACTAGTACAATACCCAATCCCATCACTACACTAACTAATTTTATACTTACCGCTAGAGGTGTTTATTAATCAGGTCGGGCCGCGGCTCAAATTTGTTGCACACCCTTAACCCAATCGACCCGTAAACCCGAATCACTATCTAAAAAATTATTTTTATATTAGTATTTATATATCTATATCTATATCATTATGAAAGGAGTGACTGAGTTGTTGTCACGAATCAAGTGATACTAACTCGGTTGATAAATTTACTAAAAATTCAAATATTTAATAAATCAAATAATAATATTATAAAAACCTTTATGTCTTTAATATATATTTTTTAAAAATATCCAATCTCTTAAAAAATTACTATTCCCTTAGAAAAACTAATATTTTCTTAAAAAACTACTACCCATTTAAAAAATTATATTCTTTTAAAAAAATTATCACTCTCTTAAAAAATTATCATTTCTCTATTTAAAAAATTATAGATATATATTTTTTACACAATTTTTTTTCAACGACGTAATCTGATTTTTATAATTAAATTTAAATATTTTTTTTTTTCAAAATCTACTTACCACTATTTTTAATCTAATTGAAATTAATTTTACCTCTATCCAAATGACCCAAATCATGTTACTTTCCACGATATAGCGCGAACCCGGTTTGATTGCGTTCGGGCAACGGTCAGCACCGTTCGGTCACCTCTCTTACTGCACGCTTCACTCTCTCAAAGAAAAAAAAAACAATCTTTCTCACTCTCTTCACTTAACTTAGAAAGAGAAAGTTTTGGGAAACACAAATAGGAAAGTTTTTTTTTTTTCTTCCTATTTTACTTTTTTACTTGCTAAAAGGAAGAGTTTTTAAAAAGAAACAATTTTCGGCTTGGTTTCTTTTTTGTATTTATGTTTTTGGTGGTTGCCATTTTGGGGCGTGCTTTTTAATGGAGAAGAATGGGATCAAAGGAAGGGAGTTGATTGAGGAGATTTTTGGGCGGTAATGGTGGGATTTGAGAGCTAGGGTTTTTGGGTTTTGTTGTAATGTTGTGTTGTTGGGGTCTTCTTTATTGTTTGGATCTAAGGATATTTAGATTGAGAAGCTTAAAAGGTTAAAAAAAGTTTCAGCTTTTTTTTTTTTTTTTTTTTTTTCCTCTTTGGTTTGTCAAATGGAAGGAAGCAAAAAGGTTGAGTCTTTGGCTTTGGTTTGGTTGATCTTGGTGCTGCTGCATCCCTTATGGCCTATTTCTGCTAATGTGGAAGGTGAAAATATTTTGCTTTTTTTTTTCTTTTCTTGCAGCAACCCATTTTTCTTCTTTGTGTGTTCAATTATTTTTGGAGTTTGATCCTTTCTTTTATGTAACATTTTTATTGGTTTTTGCAAAATGGGTTTTGATATTTTTGTTATATCATTTGATTTTAAGTTTGAAAATGAGTGTGCTTTAATTAGCATGTATTCTTGTTTTCCTGATCATTGGAAGTTTTTTCCCCCTTTTCTTTTGTGTTTTTCTTTGGGGAGATTAATTTAGAACTGCTTAATTTGATTCTATGGATTCTGATCCTTGTAGTAAATCAAACATTAATCCTATATCACATGGTTGTACAATTTGTGACTTTTGTTATAATGGTATATGGATGCTATGAGAACATGTCTCAGGAAAATGCTTTTTTTAGATTGCCTTTGTGAAATGTTCAGATTGTGACATTTAGTTGTTCATGACAGTTGCGTACTTTTGCATACATTAAATGTTGACCTCATGATACTGTAGAAATCATCCCCGCTTGGCACAATTTAAATTGTTTTATAAATGCCTTACTGGTTTAATAGCAGATATATTATTCTCAAGAAGTCATTAAACTTACACAGTTGAGTAGGAAAGAATATTCTGTCATTTTTTTCTTTCTATTTTTGGTTAACTATTGATCCAATGGATAATTGTGGGACATGTTTTATTTACATTTGACTTCTCTCACTGTAACATTTAGAAGATTTTGTTGCTGGAACTGTTAATTATGATAAAGTTGATGTCTTGTACTATTTCGAACTGTTTAAGCATCTTCAAGTAACTATGCTTTCTGCTTGTCAATTGACCTGCTAATGCTTCCAGTGAGTGGAGAACTGGAGATGAATATGCTTTCTAAATGTGGCTCAGTAGCTGGTTTGGCTGTGCTATATATTTTAACATATGCATTGTTAATTATCATCATCCTCTTACCATCTTTACCTGCTTCTTGAAACAGGTGATGCATTGCACAGCCTAAGGACCAACTTAAATGATCCTAACAATATACTGCAGAGTTGGGATCCTACCCTTGTCAACCCCTGTACATGGTTTCATGTTACATGTAACAATGATAATAGTGTTATTAGAGTGTAAGGTTTTTGCTCTTTGATGTTTTCTGAATACTTGGTTACAACTTAAAATATGTGTTTTACTGATTTTGCAAAGGATTACTTGTGTAATGTCTACTTCTGCGTAAATTTTTCAGTGATCTTGGAAATGCAGCTTTGTCTGGTCAGCTTGTACCGCAGCTTGGCTTGCTTAAGAATTTGCAGTACTTGTAAGTCATGCTTTGCGTTGATAAGTCTAGCTGTTTTCTATTTGTATAATTGGTTTGGCTTGATGTGCTTCCTTTTGAGAAAAATATGCTATTGCTTCTCTTTGTTAATAAAAAGGAAGAAATGGTTCACAACAAGGATTGTTGCATTAAATAAGCTTCATTAATCACTTGGCCAGTAGGACAGGGCTTAGGGTCACACCTGCTTCATTTAGTTTATCAAACTTCTTTTACAAATTCAATTCATTGTTCTGAGAAAAGGCTAACATGTAATTCCTCTATGCATGGCACAGTGGCAGTCTTCCTTTGCCAGTGGAATAAAGAGTATAAATTTTCAAATTCTTGATTAAGTAGGCAGACTGACTGCTGAAATCAATCTGTCTATGAGTAACTGTAGTAGGGACTTATTCTTTAATTTGGGTTGGTCATGTTGGCCACCTCTAGATTGAGGCATCCTTTATAATAAACTAAAAATTGTCTTGTAGAACCAAATTGTGATGATCTTAAAGTTTATGGTATGGCAAAGTCTTACAAGATGCTTTACTAAACAAGGGTTTGCCTCTATTTGGACCATCCGCTGCTTATAATAGCTATTGACTAGGATTAGAAAGTTCTCGACATATGTTTACAAACGGGATCTAAGTTCCCTTGTCAAAATGAGGCATCCATCTTTTTACGGTTCTAGAGGTGAAGATGCATGAAGGAATTAATAAGCATTTTGGAGCTAGTTTACATTCATTCTTTCTTATCTAGTTATTGAGTTGGTGTTTCTGGTGGGCTTTGTGAGATTAGGGGTGGCAAAACCCGATCCGAACGATGGATTTCGAACTGATCCGATCCGAATGGAGAGGTTTTTTTATTTTTTGAACAATGGAGGCGGAGCGGGGCGGTTCGGTTTTTTTTTTTGTTTGAAAGGCGGGGATGGAGCAGTCGTGGTAATTGCCTGCTCCGCACCGCCCCGCCCCGAATACTGAAATTACAATTTTACCCTTACATATTTAGCTTTTAAATGAATAATAAAATAATATAATTAAACTTTTTATTTTTATTTTTATTTTTAAAAACTTAAACCTAATACTTTATTTTTTTCTCTTCCTATATTAGAAACTTGTTTATATTTAATTTATATTTAAATTTTTTTTAAATGCTTTATTATTTGAAAAAAATAAAAATAATTAATAAATATCAAATGGGGCGGAGCGGGGCAGGGCGGTTATGGATGTAACCGACATCCATGGAGGTGGTAGTGGTATTGAAATTTCAACATCCATGGAGGTGGTAGTGGTATTGAAATTTCAACATCCATGGCGGAGCGGGACGAGGGGCGGGGCAGAGCAGTACTATGGCGGGGCGGGGGCGGATACTACAAAATCCGCCCCCGCCCCGCTCCATTGCCATCCCTATGTGAGATGATGGATAGTACTATGTATATATCATCTTATTGCTCCCTTTGACTTGCTGGTTTGTTTCCCTAAACATGACAATAGGACATTTTTTTTCCCTCTATGATATGATGGGTTTTGGATAGTCTCTTCCAGTTCTTTTAGACTTTGCAAACAATATATTCATCCAAATCTTAGTATTAATTTGTTAGTGCACAGTTTATTTGTCTTAGTATTTCATTACATTTCTTCTGCCTTTTGAGACGCATCTTTTTATGCCAGGGAACTTTACAGTAATAACATAAGTGGACCAATTCCTAGTGGTCTTGGGAATTTGACTACCTTGGTGAGCTTGGATCTTTATTTGAATAGTTTCAGTGGTCCTATTCCAGAATCTTTGGGCAGGCTGTCAAAATTGCGATTCCTGTAAGTTTATTTCCTTTGCAGCTAATTTTTTTTTCCCCCTTTTTTTGGGTACAACAGCTTGATTTGTTTGTTACATCTTGAGTTGCATGTAATACTGAGAGCTAAGTCTTTACTTTTAGAATCATGTAACTGGTAAAGCTGAAGTATACTTGATTTAAAGTAAACAAAGAAGCAGAAACAAGTTATTTACTAGTATTTGTTAGACATAATCAAGTGTAAGATATTTACCCCCCCCCCCCCCCCCAACCCAAAAAAAGAAAAAGAAAGAAAAACGAAAATCCACCTTAAGCATTCAGAAAGAATATTTTCATAACGTATATAGCATATACAAGTTCATTGCATTGCATTTCTTCATCAATTACAACTCTCAGGTCAACTTTTTAGTTCAAGTTGTTTAGTTAAATTTTTAGTTTAGAAAGAATCCAGGAGTAATTGAAACTTCATTGACATTTAAGAGCTAATATAACAATTCCCATGGTTAATTTCAACCAGTGAACATGAGTCTGCAAGTTCAGAATTGGTATATTTCCAAATGTCATACATTCATTCATATCTATGCAGAGGATACTGGTTGAGCAACTGATGCTTAAAACAAAGAGCTTTTCGTGTCTAATTGTGATTGTGTACAGCTATTGTAGGTCATAGTTTGCTTAATATAAAATCTCTTGATTTGTTTAGTTCTTAACATCTTTTGTTATTGAAATGTTTGTGTGAGGATAGCCGGCTTAACAACAACACCTTGACGGGTCCTATTCCTATTTCATTAACTAATATCACGTCACTTCAAGTCCTGTGAGTGCCAACCTTACCTCTTCTGTTGAGATCCATCATTCTGCCCCCTTTTTCTCTACTGAGATATAATCACTGTTGCAACATATGTATCCTAAATTGCACTGTGAAATGCAGGGATCTATCAAATAATCGTCTCTCTGGCGAGGTTCCAGATAATGGCTCCTTCTCACTATTCACTCCCATCAGGTTATTTTTTAGTGATCTGAATTCTGCTTCTCTTGGCTGACAAATTTGGGTACCTTGCTTAGGTGTTTGTTGTTCCATATGCAGTTTTGCTAACAACTTGGATCTGTGTGGCCCGGTTACTGGACACCCTTGCCCAGGATCTCCTCCTTTTTCTCCTCCTCCTCCTTTTGTTCCACCACCGCCAATTTCTTCACCAGGTAAACTTCCTTTGATGTTGTATATTTTCGAATCTATTGAGCTTCCTTTTATGGTTTCTATGTGCAGTATATATATATATATATTTTTTCTATTCTTGCTGTCAAGTAGACTGTTTTAGTTCCATTTGACAATGTATAATCTGCCAATCTTTGCTTTTTACCATTTTATCCCCCTACATTCTGTAATTTTGTGGCATGCACGTATCATCAATGAGCTGAAAGTAATGTCCCTGGCCTTTTCTTCTGGATGAATCTCATCTCAGCTTGCACATCAATTGCTGTAGTTTCGTAAGTTTAAAAGAACTGTATCATATGAACATTGATTGTGCTTAGATGTAATTAACAATAGTGCCTTTTAGTGAAAACTTGTGTTTGTAAGTTGCCTCCGATTTGATGCATTATCTTGGTTGTTGTAGTGCAAAAATGGTTTGTGCAAAGGAAGTAGCTATTATGTTTTGCACTGGTTATTCTAATTGCTCCATCATATCATGTTTTAGGTGGGAATAGTGTCACTGGTGCAATAGCTGGAGGAGTTGCAGCAGGTGCTGCTTTATTGTTTGCTGCTCCTGCAATTGCATTTGCATGGTGGCGTCGGCGGAAACCTCAAGAATTTTTCTTTGATGTACCTGGTTAGTGTTTGTTATAAATGAAATTTTACTGGGTTGAAGGGTTCAAGTTTTGGTGACAGTTATAGTATTCACCATCTCTTTGCAGCGGAGGAGGACCCAGAAGTTCATCTGGGGCAGCTTAAGAGGTTTTCACTGCGAGAATTACAAGTTTCCACTGACAGTTTTAGCAACAAAAACATTCTGGGTAGAGGTGGATTTGGGAAGGTTTACAAAGGACGGTTAGCTGACGGTTCACTGGTGGCTGTGAAAAGATTGAAAGAAGAGCGAACGCCCGGTGGAGAGTTACAGTTTCAAACAGAGGTAGAGATGATCAGCATGGCTGTGCATCGGAATCTCCTCAGGCTGCGTGGATTTTGTATGACACCAACTGAACGGTTGCTTGTTTATCCCTACATGGCTAATGGAAGTGTTGCATCATGTCTAAGAGGTGAAGCCAACAAGCATTTGTGCTCCAATTCCTCATTTTTTCTTTAAAAGGAGAGTTCATTTGTTGGGATTGTTATGACTATAATCAGTAAACATCTAGCCTTGCTTTCCATCTTGAGTATATTTTAATGTTTTCTTGATGCATTCTTATAGAACGCACACCGTCACAACCACCACTTGATTGGCCAACACGGAAGAGAATTGCATTGGGATCTGCTAGAGGTCTTTCTTATTTGCATGATCATTGTGACCCAAAGATCATTCATCGTGATGTAAAAGCTGCGAATATTTTGTTGGATGAGGAGTTTGAAGCTGTTGTTGGTGACTTTGGGTTGGCTAAACTTATGGACTACAAGGATACCCATGTAACTACTGCTGTACGTGGCACAATTGGACATATTGCTCCCGAGTATCTCTCTACTGGCAAATCTTCAGAGAAAACTGATGTTTTTGGTTATGGTATCATGCTTCTGGAGCTTATCACTGGACAGCGGGCCTTCGATCTTGCTCGGCTTGCAAACGATGATGATGTCATGTTGCTTGATTGGGTATGCGTATGATGTTTTCTTTTCTTTTCTTGCTATCTTAGTCTTCATTTAACTGATTTGCTTACTCTATTCTCTCATCTCCTTAAATGCTAATTCATCAACTGTTCAATTGCTTCCTTGAAACTGCCTGATTCTCAATATTATTATCTTTTGACCCTGGGGATATGTGAAAACTAGTCGGGTCGATATTAGTTCTGATGCATTGCAGTAATGATAAAACAAACTAGGTTAGCCTAGCTGGTGTAAGCCTTGAGCCTGTTTATTTTGTATCCTAGAGAAATGAATCTCTCAAAAAATTGAGAAACCAATGGTAGCTTTATGCAGGCTTTCATTTGCTTTTGTTGCTATGCGTCAGCTATAGAAAGGGAGTTAAAAGTTGCTGAGAAAAATTATTGGATGGCGTGGATGCCAAAAGGAAGAATTGATATAATTCTTGTCAAGGATTCATGCTCTAAATAAATAGAATAGCTTCATTGTTTGCTTCAAGTTAGCTGATTCAGTTGAGCCTTTTTTTTTTTTTTTTTTTTTTTTCAGGTCAAAGGACTTCTGAAGGAGAAAAAGTTGGAAATGCTAGTTGATCCTGATCTCCAGACCAATTATGTAGAATCTGAGGTAGAGCAGTTAATCCAGGTTGCTTTGCTGTGCACACAAGGTTCCCCGATGGAGCGGCCGAAGATGTCAGAAGTAGTAAGAATGCTTGAAGGTGATGGGTTGGCTGAGAGGTGGGATGAGTGGCAAAAGGTTGAAGTTCTACGGCAGGAGGTGGAACTTGCCCCCCATCCTAATTCTGATTGGATCGTCGACTCGACCAACTATCTGCATGCTGTCGAGTTATCCGGTCCAAGGTGACAATGGCATAGCCTACAGTATTTTTTATGATAATTTTTTTTTTTATTATTTATTAAATAACAATATCCTGATTTATGTCTCCTGTAAGCCCATTCCGTATTGTATTCATTACATTTGTGCATATGAGTCAGCTTTGTTGAGGTGCAATTTGTATCTTCTGCTGCAGTTTGACTGAGCCATGATGTATGTTTCCAAATAGTTGCAGCTGTGGCAGCCTAACCCTTATTTGCACTTCATGTTCTCCTAGTTTAATTCTTCTATACAGTTTCTGACATGCCAAAGGGGCCTTGGGTTGGGATCCCATGCATGGAATTTTCTAGGGGATTTTATTATTATTATTTTTTAATGGCAGTACGTGTTTATAGCTTCCACGGTTTAACCTATGTATTACTGTAATCACTAGTTGCAATTAGGGATGTAATCGAGCCTATTCAGTAAGAAGTTCAAGTTTGAGCTTAATTCGAAATTCGCGGCTCGAAATTGAATTCGAGTTTAATTGAGTTTTATTTTTAAAGTTCAAATTCGATAACTTGATTCGAGATTAAAATTGAACTGTTTGAGTTCGTTCGATTAAGTTCATTTACTTAGTAAAAATTAAGTTCGATTTTTATGTTTGATTTCAAATTCGACTATTTTTATTGAAGCTTGAGTTTGAATTCGAATTAAGATTTTTTTAATATTAATTAAAAATATTAAAATACATATTAAAAATAAAAAAGTTTGATTAGGATCGCGGGCTATTTGAGTTGAGCATTAAGATATTTGAACTTGGTTCGTCTAATAGCTCGAGTTTCATTTAACAATGATCGAGTTGAATTCAATTTTTTTAATCAAATTCAAACAGCTTGTGAGTACAAATGTTTCGTTTACAATAAATTATTTTATAGATTTTTCTCACCACCTAAGATATAGGTTTAACTAATTAAATTAATCCAAATCAGATTTTTTTTTATGTCATACTTACACATAGGCATAAGCCTCCAAATCACTCAATTTATTTTTTCTGTCAAGATAGAGACGGTATAAAAGACAAATAGCCAACAAATCTGCATGAATTTTTCATCTTCAGATTAGTAAGTTCTCTTCATGTCTCAACTCTCAAACCATTTATATCACTCTGATTCCTTATAAAAATAAAAAAAAAAAACAAAAAAAAAAACCCTTCCTTTTACTGCTTTTTAACCGAGATGGATTGTACGGGAATCAAACGAACTACTTATTGAATTCTTTATCTGATTTGTAAAGTTCATCTTTCTTGAATGAAAAATTGAATGAAATTATCTTCCTCTTCACTTGTGAGCCACTAAGACACCTCTGGCAGAAAAAGATACAAATTTGACAAACTTTGAGGCTATTGAACTTTTCAATCAAATATTTAAGAGCTATGGTATAATCAGAGGGATTCAATCCGGCCGTTAAATTTCTGGTACTGAAATATGTTACAGAAAAGGGAATAAAAGGATGCCCTTGAGGCATTTAACGAAAAGAACAAGGAAAAAGTACAGCTAATCAGGTTAGTCCTTATATTGTAATGTAAAAACATACTTGAAGATACAAAGCAAGTATGATCTCAGCTTGTTGCTATCTGTTTTTATTGATTGAACAGTTAGTGAGTGAAAGTGAGAGGTTGAGGATGAAGAAGCTAGAGGTGCTCAGTAAGAACATAGATTCCATACACTGATATAGCCCTTAGGTTGTGCTTGGTAGAGTGGAAAAGTAGAAGGATGAAAAGAGGAGTGTGGAAAAATGAAAAAAAAAAATTTTGAGTGTGTTTGGTAGGAAAGAAAAATGAGAGGAAAGAAAATAAAAAAGATTATCATTTTTCACACCTATTAACAAAAACAAATCACTCCAAATTGGAAAGAAAAGAGGAAAGAAAATGAGAGTGGTGTGAGTCATCTTAACTTACAATGAGTATAATGCTAAAACAATATACTTTTCATTTTCTTTCCTTTCATTTTTCAACTCTACCAAGCAATGGATGGAAAGAAAATTACATTTTCTTTCCACTTTTCCATATTTCCTACCAAGCACACCAATGAAAAAAAATATATGTTTTCCATCTTTTCACTTTTCTTCTCCTCCAATTTTTCATATTTTTAATTTTCTTTTCACCCTACTAAGCAAAGCCTTAGTGCTGTTTAACTGATTAGGTTTATGTGATGTATTTAAGATGACTTTGATATTTATATATGGGTGTTACTGTTTTCGGGTTTGGTGTATTGTATGGTATCTTTGTTTGTTTCATTAGCATTTGATGAACCTTAGCTGATTTAGAAAGGGAAATATCCTATAAACAGGTTTGTAATTAAACGCTTCTTAGATTTCTCACGCTCAATCTTTTGTATATTTTTTTTCTTTTAAGTTTTTTGTATTTCAAAGTTCGTTTCAAAACTTGGAAGGGTCTTAACTTGCATTTTGTAAATTATTTGGTGTTCATAGAATTAATCCCAATACCCATTAGCAGTACCTTGAGATTTCTTGTAGCAACTGCCTCAAAGAAGATCTATTTGCTGTTCAAAGAAGATTAGTAAGTTCTCTTCATGTCTCAACTCTCAAACCATTTATATCACTCTGATTCCTTATAAAAATAAAAAAAAAACAAAAAAAAACCCTTCTTTTTACTGCTTTTTAACCGAGATGGATTGTACGGGAATCAAACGAACTACTTATTGAATTCTTTATCTGATTTGTAAAGTTCATCTTTCTTGAATGAAAAATTGAATGAAATTATCTTCCTCTTCACTTGTGAGCCACTAAGACACCTCTGGCAGAAAAAGATACAAATTTGACAAACTTTGAGGCTATTGAACTTTTCAATCAAATATTTAAGAGCTATGGTATAATCAGAGGGATTCAATCCGGCCGTTAAATTTCTGGTACTGAAATATGTTACAGAAAAGGGAATAAAAGGATGCCCTTGAGGCATTTAACGAAAAGAACAAGGAAAAAGTACAGCTAATCAGGTTAGTCCTTATATTGTAATGTAAAAACATACTTGAAGATACAAAGCAAGTATGATCTCACCTTGTTGCTATCTGTTTTTATTGATTGAACAGTTAGTGAGTGAAAGTGAGAGGTTGAGGATGAAGAAGCTAGAGGTGCTCAGTAAGAACATAGATTCCATACACTGATATAGCCCTTAGGCTGTGCTTGGTAGAGTGGAAAAGTAGAAGGATGAAAAGAGGAGTGTGGAAAAGTGAAAAAAAAAATTTGAGTGTGTTTGGTAGGAAAGAAAAATGAGAGGAAAGAAAATAAAAAAGATTATCATTTTTCACACCTATTAACAAAAACAAATCACTCCAAATTGGAAAGAAAAGAGGAAAGAAAATGAGAGTGGTGTGAGTCATCTTAACTTACAATGAGTATAATGCTAAAACAATATACTTTTCATTTTCTTTCCTTTCATTTTTCAACTCTACCAAGCAATGGATGGAAAGAAAATTACATTTTCTTTCCACTTTTCCATATTTCCTACCAAGCACACCAATGAAAAAAAATATATGTTTTCCATCTTTTCACTTTTCTTCTCCTCCAATTTTTCATATTTTTAATTTTCTTTTCACCCTACTAAGCAAAGCCTTAGTGCTGTTTAACTGATTAGGTTTATGTGATGTATTTAAGATGACTTTGATATTTATATATGGGTGTTACTGTTTTCGGGTTTGGTGTATTGTATGGTATCTTTGTTTGTTTCATTAGCATTTGATGAACCTTAGCTGATTTAGAAAGGGAAATATCCTATAAACAGGTTTGTAATTAAACGCTTCTTAGATTTCTCACGCTCAATCTTTTGTATTTTTTTTTTCTTTTAAGTTTTTTGTATTTCAAAGTTCGTTTCAAAACTTGGAAGGGTCTTAACTTGCATTTTGTAAATTATTTGGTGTTCATAGAATTAATCCCAATACCCATTAGCAGTACCTTGAGATTTCTTGTAGCAACTGCCTCAAAGAAGATCTATTTGCTGTTCAAAGAAGATTAGTAAGTTCTCTTCATGTCTCAACTCTCAAACCATTTATATCACTCTGATTCCTTATAAAAATAAAAATAAAAACAAAAAAAAACCCTTCTTTTTACTGCTTTTTAACCGAGATGGATTGTACGGGAATCAAACGAACTACTTATTGAATTCTTTATCTGATTTGTAAAGTTCATCTTTCTTGAATGAAAAATTGAATGAAATTATCTTCCTCTTCACTTGTGAGCCACTAAGACACCTCTGGCAGAAAAAGATACAAATTTGACAAACTTTGAGGCTATTGAACTTTTCAATCAAATATTTAAGAGCTATGGTATAATCAGAGGGATTCAATCCGGCCGTTAAATTTCTGGTACTGAAATATGTTACAGAAAAGGGAATAAAAGGATGCCCTTGAGGCATTTAACGAAAAGAACAAGGAAAAAGTACAGCTAATCAGGTTAGTCCTTATATTGTAATGTAAAAACATACTTGAAGATACAAAGCAAGTATGATCTCACCTTGTTGCTATCTGTTTTTATTGATTGAACAGTTAGTGAGTGAAAGTGAGAGGTTGAGGATGAAGAAGCTAGAGGTGCTCAGTAAGAACATAGATTCCATACACTGATATAGCCCTTAGGCTGTGCTTGGTAGAGTGGAAAAGTAGAAGGATGAAAAGAGGAGTGTGGAAAAGTGAAAAAAAAAATTTTTTTGAGTGTGTTTGGTAGGAAAGAAAAATGAGAGGAAAGAAAATAAAAAAGATTATCATTTTTCACACCTATTAACAAAAACAAATCACTCCAAATTGGAAAGAAAAGAGGAAAGAAAATGAGAGTGGTGTGAGTCATCTTAACTTACAATGAGTATAATGCTAAAACAATATACTTTTCATTTTCTTTCCTTTCATTTTTCAACTCTACCAAGCAATGGATGGAAAGAAAATTACATTTTCTTTCCACTTTTCCATATTTCCTACCAAGCACACCAATGAAAAAAAATATATGTTTTCCATCTTTTCACTTTTCTTCTCCTCCAATTTTTCATATTTTTAATTTTCTTTTCACCCTACTAAGCAAAGCCTTAGTGCTGTTTAACTGATTAGGTTTATGTGATGTATTTAAGATGACTTTGATATTTATATATGGGTGTTACTGTTTTCGGGTTTGGTGTATTGTATGGTATCTTTGTTTGTTTCATTAGCATTTGATGAACCTTAGCTGATTTAGAAAGGGAAATATCCTATAAACAGGTTTGTAATTAAACGCTTCTTAGATTTCTCACGCTCAATCTTTTGTGTATTTTTTTTCTTTTAAGTTTTTTGTATTTCAAAGTTCGTTTCAAAACTTGGAAGGGTCTTAACTTGCATTTTGTAAATTATTTGGTGTTCATAGAATTAATCCCAATACCCATTAGCAGTACCTTGAGATTTCTTGTAGCAACTGCCTCAAAGAAGATCTATTTGCTGTTCAAAGAAGATTAGTAAGTTCTCTTCATGTCTCAACTCTCAAACCATTTATATCACTCTGATTCCTTATAAAAATAAAAATAAAAACAAAAAAAAACCCTTCTTTTTACTGCTTTTTAACCGAGATGGATTGTACGGGAATCAAACGAACTACTTATTGAATTCTTTATCTGATTTGTAAAGTTCATCTTTCTTGAATGAAAAATTGAATGAAATTATCTTCCTCTTCACTTGTGAGCCACTAAGACACCTCTGGCAGAAAAAGATACAAATTTGACAAACTTTGAGGCCATTGAACTTTTCAATCAAATATTTAAGAGCTATGGTATAATCAGAGGGATTCAATCCGGCCGTTAAATTTCTGGTACTGAAATATGTTACAGAAAAGGGAATAAAAGGATGCCCTTGAGGCATTTAACGAAAAGAACAAGGAAAAAGTACAGCTAATCAGGTTAGTCCTTATATTGTAATGTAAAAACATACTTGAAGATACAAAGCAAGTATGATCTCACCTTGTTGCTATCTGTTTTTATTGATTGAACAGTTAGTGAGTGAAAGTGAGAGGTTGAGGATGAAGAAGCTAGAGGTGCTCAGTAAGAACATAGATTCCATACACTGATATAGCCCTTAGGTTGTGCTTGGTAGAGTGGAAAAGTAGAAGGATGAAAAGAGGAGTGTGGAAAAGTGAAAAAAAAAAAATTTTTTTGAGTGTGTTTGGTAGGAAAGAAAAATGAGAGGAAAGAAAATAAAAAAGATTATCACTTTTCACTCCTATTAACAAAAACAAATCACTCCAAATTGGAAAGAAAAGAGGAAAGAAAATGAGAGTGGTGTGAGTCATCTTAACTTACAATGAGTATAATGCTAAAACAATATACTTTTCATTTTCTTTCCTTTCATTTTTCAACTCTACCAAGCAATGGATGGAAAGAAAATTACATTTTCTTTCCACTTTTCCATATTTCCTACCAAGCACACCAATGAAAAAAATATATGTTTTCCATCTTTTCACTTTTCTTCTCCTCCAATTTTTTATATTTTTAATTTTCTTTTCACCCTACTAAGCAAAGCCTTAGTGCTGTTTAACTGATTAGGTTTATGTGATGTATTTAAGATGACTTTGATATTTATATATGGGTGTTACTGTTTTCGGGTTTGGTGTATTGTATGGTATCTTTGTTTGTTTCATTAGCATTTGATGAACCTTAGCTGATTTAGAAAGGGAAATATCCTATAAACAGGTTTGTAATTAAACGCTTCTTAGATTTCTCACGCTCAATCTTTTGTATTTTTTTTTCTTTTAAGTTTTTTTGTATTTCAAAGTTCGTTTCAAAACTTGGAAGGGTCTTAACTTGCATTTTGTAAATTATTTGGTGTTCATAGAATTAATCCCAATACCCATTAGCAGTACCTTGAGATTTCTTGTAGCAACTGCCTCAAAGAAGATCTATTTGCTGTTCAAAGAAGATTAGTAAGTTCTCTTCATGTCTCAACTCTCAAACCATTTATATCTCTCTGATTCCTTATAAAAATAAAAACAAAAAAAAACCCTTCTTTTTACTGCTTTTTAACCGAGATGGATTGTACGGGAATCAAACGAACTACTTATTGAATTCTTTATCTGATTTGTAAAGTTCTTCTTTCTTGAATGAAAAATTGAATGAAATTATCTTCCTCTTCACTTGTGAGCCACTAAGACACCTCTGGCAGAAAAAGATACAAATTTGACAAACTTTGAGGCTATTGAACTTTTCAATCAAATATTTAAGAGCTATGGTATAATCAGAGGGATTCAATCCTGCCGTTAAATTTCTGGTACTGAAATATGTTACAGAAAAGGGAATAAAAGGATGCCCTTGAGGCATTTAACGAAAAGAACAAGGAAAAAGTACAGCTAATCAGGTTAGTCCTTATATTGTAATGTAAAAACATACTTGAAGATACAAAGCAAGTATGATCTCACCTTGTTGCTATCTGTTCTTATTGATTGAACAGTTAGTGAGTGAAAGTGAGAGGTTGAGGATGAAGAAGCTAGAGGTGCTCAGTAAGAACATAGATTCCATACACTGATATAGCCCTTAGGTTGTGCTTGGTAGAGTGGAAAAGTAGAAGGATGAAAAGAGGAGTGTGGAAAAGTGAAAAAAAAAAAATTTGAGTGTGTTTGGTAGGAAAGAAAAATGAGAGGAACGAAAATAAAAAAGATTATCATTTTTCACACCTATTAACAAAAACAAATCACTCCAAATTGGAAAGAAAAGAGGAAAGAAAATGAGAGTGGTGTGAGTCATCTTAACTTACAATGAGTATAATGCTAAAACAATATATTTTTCATTTTCTTTCCTTTCATTTTTCAACTCTACCAAGCAATGGATGGAAAGAAAATTACATTTTCTTTCCACTTTTCCATATTTCCTACCAAGCACACCAATGAAAAAAAATATATGTTTTCCATCTTTTCACTTTTCTTCTCCTCCAATTTTTCATATTTTTAATTTTCTTTTCACCCTACTAAGCAAAGCCTTAGTGCTGTTTAACTGATTAGGTTTATGTGATGTATTTAAGATGACTTTGATATTTATATATGGGTGTTACTGTTTTCGGGTTTGGTGTATTGTATGGTATCTTTGTTTGTTTCATTAGCATTTGATGAACCTTAGCTGATTTAGAAAGGGAAATATCCTATAAACAGGTTTGTAATTAAACGCTTCTTAGATTTCTCACGCTCAATCTTTTGTATTTTTTTTTCTTTTAAGTTTTTTGTATTTCAAAGTTCGTTTCAAAACTTGGAAGGGTCTTAACTTGCATTTTGTAAATTATTTGGTGTTCATAGAATTAATCCCAATACTCATTAGCAGTACCTTGAGATTTCTTGTAGCAACTGCCTCAAAGAAGATCTATTTGCTGTTCAAAGAAGATTAGTAAGTTCTCTTCATGTCTCAACTCTCAAACCATTTATGTCACTCTGATTCCTTATAAAAATAAAAATAAAAACAAAAAAAAAACCCTTCTTTTTACTACTTTTTAACCGAGATGGATTGTACGGGAATCAAACGAACTACTTATTGAATTCTTTATCTGATTTGTAAAGTTCATCTTTCTTGAATGAAAAATTGAATGAAATTATCTTCCTCTTCACTTGTGAGCCACTAAGACACCTCTGGCAGAAAAAGATACAAATTTGACAAACTTTGAGGCTATTGAACTTTTCAATCAAATATTTAAGAGCTATGGTATAATCAGAGGGATTCAATCCGGCCGTTAAATTTCTGGTACTGAAATATGTTACAGAAAAGGGAATAAAAGGATGCCCTTGAGGCATTTAACGAAAAGAACAAGGAAAAAGTACAGCTAATCAGGTTAGTCCTTATATTGTAATGTAAAAACATACTTGAAGATACAAATCAAGTATGATCTCACCTTGTTGCTATCTGTTTTTATTGATTGAACAGTTAGTGAGTGAAAGTGAGAGGTTGAGGATGAAGAAGCTAGAGGTGCTCAGTAAGAACATAGATTCCATACACTGATATAGCCCTTAGGTTGTGCTTGGTAGAGTGGAAAAGTAGAAGGATGAAAAGAGGAGTGTGGAAAAGTGAAAAAAAAAAAAAATTTTGAGTGTGTTTGGTAGGAAAGAAAAATGAGAGGAAAGAAAATAAAAAAGATTATCATTTTTCACACCTATTAACAAAAACAAATCACTCCAAATTGGAAAGAAAAGAGGAAAGAAAATGAGAGTGGTGTGAGTCATCTTAACTTACAATGAGTATAATGCTAAAACAATATACTTTTCATTTTCTTTCCTTTCATTTTTCAACTCTACCAAGCAATGGATGGAAAGAAAATTACATTTTCTTTCCACTTTTCCATATTTCCTACCAAGCACACCAATGAAAAAAATATATGTTTTCCATCTTTTCACTTTTCTTCTCCTCCAATTTTTCATATTTTTAATTTTCTTTTCACCCTACTAAGCAAAGCCTTAGTGCTGTTTAACTGATTAGGTTTATGTGATGTATTTAAGATGACTTTGATATTTATATATGGGTGTTACTGTTTTCGGGTTTGGTGTATTGTATGGTATCTTTGTTTGTTTCATTAGCATTTGATGAACCTTAGCTGATTTAGAAAGGGAAATATCCTATAAACAGGTTTGTAATTAAACGCTTCTTAGATTTCTCACGCTCAATCTTTTGTATTTTTTTTTTTCTTTTAAGTTTTTTGTATTTCAAAGTTCGTTTCAAAACTTGGAAGGGTCTTAACTTGCATTTTGTAAATTATTTGGTGTTCATAGAATTAATCCCAATACCCATTAGCAGTACCTTGAGATTTCTTGTAGCAACTGCCTCAAAGAAGATCTATTTGCTGTTCAAAGAAGATTAGTAAGTTCTCTTCATGTCTCAACTCTCAAACCATTTATATCACTCTGATTCCTTATAAAAATAAAAATAAAAACAAAAAAAAAACCCTTCTTTTTACTGCTTTTTAACCGAGATGGATTGTACGGGAATCAAACGAACTACTTATTGAATTCTTTATCTGATTTGTAAAGTTCATCTTTCTTGAATGAAAAATTGAATGAAATTATCTTCCTCTTCACTTGTGAGCCACTAAGACACCTCTGGCAGAAAAAGATACAAATTTGACAAACTTTGAGGCTATTGAACTTTTCAATCAAATATTTAAGAGCTATGGTATAATCAGAGGGATTCAATCCGGCCGTTAAATTTCTGGTACTGAAATATGTTACAGAAAAGGGAATAAAAGGATGCCCTTGAGGCATTTAACGAAAAGAACAAGGAAAAAGTACAGCTAATCAGGTTAGTCCTTATATTGTAATGTAAAAACATACTTGAAGATACAAAGCAAGTATGATCTCACCTTGTTGCTATCTGTTCTTATTGATTGAACAGTTAGTGAGTGAAAGTGAGAGGTTGAGGATGAAGAAGCTAGAGGTGCTCAGTAAGAACATAGATTCCATACACTGATATAGCCCTTAGGTTGTGCTTGGTAGAGTGGAAAAGTAGAAGGATGAAAAGAGGAGTGTGGAAAAGTGAAAAAAAAAAAAATTTGAGTGTGTTTGGTAGGAAAAAAAAATGAGAGGAAAGAAAATAAAAAAGATTATCATTTTTCACACCTATTAACAAAAACAAATCACTCCAAATTGGAAAGAAAAGAGGAAAGAAAATGAGAGTGGTGTGAGTCATCTTAACTTACAATGAGTATAATGCTAAAACAATATACTTTTCATTTTCTTTCATTTCATTTTTCAACTCTACCAAGCAATGGATGGAAAGAAAATTACATTTTCTTTTCACTTTTTCATATTTCCTACCAAGCACACCAATGAAAAAAAAAATATGTTTTCCATCTTTTCACTTTTCTTCTCCTCCAATTTTTCATCTTTTTAATTTTTTTCCACCTTACCAAGCAAAGCCTTAGTGCTGTTTAACTGATTAGGTTTATGTGATGTATTTGAGGTGACTTTGATATTTATATATGGGTGTTACTGTTTTTGGGTTTGGTGTATTGTATGGTATTTTTGTTTGTTTCATTAGCATTTGATGAACCTTAGCTTATTTAGAAAGGGAAATACCCTATAAACAGGTTTGTAATTAAACGCTTCTCAGATTTCTCATGCTCAATCTTTTGTATTTTTTTTCTTTTAAGTTTTTTGTATTTCAAAGTTCGTTTCAAAACTTGGAAGGGTCTTAACTTGCATTTTGTAAATTATTTGGTGTTCAGCTGAGGGCTTTGGCTTTGAGGTTCACCTCCAACCAGAATGGTGCTCTAACTTGGAAGTTCCCTGGGAACAGATTTATGGTGGCTAAAGTCTGGAATGATCTCAGGCCTAGGCAGGACAAGGTGGAGTGGGATAAACTGATCTGGTTTTCATTTCATATTCCTAAACATGCACTGGTAGCTTGGATGGCTATATTGGACAAACTGCCTACAAAGAACAGATTGATGTCATGGGGCATGGAGGTGGATGGCAAATGTGAGCTATGTCAAACTGAGCAAGAAACCCGGAATCATATATTTTTTGAATGTGACTATTCAAAGGAAATCTGGGGGCATATACTATGCTTATGTCAACTTCATAGAAGCATAAGGAGCTGGCAAGCAGAGCTGCAATGGGCAGTAAACAGAATCAGAGGAAAAACTCTCATTTCTGTTATTTTGCGTTTATCATGGAGTGCCTTTCTTTACTCGATCTGGAGGGAGAGAAATAATAGGTGTTTTAATCGCCTTCAATCCACACAAGGAGCCATCATTGAGCAGATAAAAGAGATCATCAGAATGCGATTGTTGGGGCTCAAGAACATTAGTCCTGATGAAGTGAACCGAAGATTGGATGCAGATTGGGGACTGTCACTTTTTTCCTAGGATCTTTGTTCATTCTGGAATAGCTTTAAGTATTGCTGAAGTATGTTGCTATTGTTCCCTGATTGATTAGTGGTCTTAAGTTTTGTTCAAGTATTGTTTAAGTATGTATAGCTTAAGTACATGTTGCACATGATGTTGGATGTAGCAGTTTAACTGCTTTCTGGATAAATAAAACACTTACTTATCTAAAAAAAAAAAAAAATTAATCCCAATACCCATTAGCAGTACCTTGAGATTTCTTGTAGCAACTGCCTCAAAGAAGATCTATTTGCTGTTGAATTTTGTTGTGGCAGTTACCAGTTAAAAAGACTGTCATTATTCTATTGTCATGTTGTGTTCTGTTTATTCAACAAAAAAGTTTAAAAAGTTTGATTGAGATAATAAATAATAAATTTTTTATTTGTTTAAATGAAAAATGGATTGGGAAATATGGACAGATGAAGTGAAATTGATTGTTTTATTTATTTATTTTATTATTTAAGCAGTTTGATAATTTTCTCTTCCTAATTTTATATTTCCTTTCATGCTTAATAAAGGAAAATTGGAAAGCAATTTGTTTACACTGTTAACAGATATTGGAATTCAAAGTCGTATGGCATTTTTTCAATAATGATGGATATCTTGTCACTGTTATGGATCCTGAAGTAGTTTACCATTGAATTTCTTAGTTAGCCATAATGTAGGTAATTGCTGGCAAAACCCACTGGACCAATGAGTTTATATCAATTGCAAAATCAAAGATGTTTCTAAGCAAAAGATCAGAGAATGCAATCAAAGCAAAATTAAACAGTATTTTACTTCACTATTTTTCAAAAAAAAAAACTCAATTAGCTCATCCTTATATAGTTATCTGAAACAAGGTTGAAAAAATCGGATCGGAGGTCAAACTGGTGTGACCTCCGATTCCCGATTCAATCGGTTCAACCGGTTGGACACTTTAAATAAGATTTTTAAAATTTTTTTAATATTAAATATAGTAAATAATAAATAAAAATAAGCATTTAGCTTATTTGTATGATCTTTAGTATAACTCCAAGGGGTTATGGGTTCAAATCTCATCACTTACAAAAAATATTTTTGAAAAATATAATTAAAAAAATAAAAATTGATTTTTTCCCCGTTTTTTATCGGTTTTTTACTGGTTGAACATGTTTTTGGCCGGTTCGATTAAATCCGATTTTATTACACCTGTCGAACTGGATAGACCATTGGTTCCCAGTTCAACCGGTCCAGTCCGATTTTTTATTCACTGACATGAAAAAAAAATTGCAATTTGAGATGTTCTTTCATTAATCACTAAATCCAAGTTTATATCCAAGCTTTTTGTATCAATGTAACTCCATTAATGACAATTGTTTTTGACTCCCAAAAGTCAATCCAAGAGTTTTACCCTATATCATTCGAATAAATACAAACAATTATTTTGTATAAAAGTAAAATTCATTGACCAACAAAATAAAATTAAATATGGAACTAACCTGTGATTAAATGTTGAAATTTGGATATCCTTAATTATGTTTGCAAGATTCCTATAATTAATAGAACGTAAAACTAAACTTTACAAAACAAACTTCTTAAAAGATACATTATAATGAAAACATAAATTTACCTGTATACTTGGTCTAAGACCGAACTTATGTGCGTAAAGCATGTTTAACCAAACTTATGTGCGTAAAGCATGTTTGCTTCACCCAAACTTCATTCAACAGATGTCTATATATAAAAAAAATCAAAAATAAAAAGATGAAAATTGAGATAGACAGGAAACTAACAATAAATTTTTATTCAAAAACAATACTTGACACAAATTTGAAGTAGTTACACTATTATTTTGTTGCACACTACTATAAGGTAAGTTAAGACTACCTAAGTACCAACTGTTACTTGGATTCTTAAAAACAAAGAAGAAAAAAATTGTTCCATTTAGATGGTATTTTAAGAATATGTAGCTGTAAAATAAATATTATAAGTGATTACCATATTGGAAAATTGCATTGCGTTTTGATACGGAGGTATATAAATATTGTTTGTTGGCATTATCATTGAAGAAATGACTTGTAATCCCAAAAAATAAATATTCTAATAATGTATAACAAAAAAATTAGTATTATATAATATGCTACTAATTAATCTTATACTTACAAAATTTTCATAATTTAGAGTGGTACCAACAGGAGCATCTAAAGATCCTCCAATTGTTGATTGTTTTATTTTTTCTGTAAAATATGCAAAATTTATAAAAATAAATATAGTTTAAAAAGCAAAACAAATTTATATAAAAAAATAACTTTTCATTAAAATTACTTACTCTGCATGGTCAATTTGGATGCTTTTAATTTTCTTTTCTCAAGATGACCTTTAAGTCTAGCATTTGAAACCCATTTCGACCTAATACATAGAAGATTTAAGATCATAGTACTTTTATTTTCACACCCTCTCACAACATCATCATCATTGCCTGATATTTTTTCAATTATTGATCTTCTCACATTTTCTACATGAAAAAAAAAAACTATTATCACATATGTTAAAAAACATAAAACTTTATAAAATTCTTATATGTGTAGATAACTTACTAGATTGTGCCACTGCTCTGATACTTTTGTCTCATCCTCCCTGAGCTCAAAATCCTTAGACACATAACTTTGTCAATTCTTTCTCAACTTCCAAGTCCCTTTCATATAAAATATTTTGATAAAGTTGTCTTGTTCTTTTTTTTTTTTTTTTTTTTTACTTTTTATAATAAAGTTATAAGCAAATCGAATCATACGATTATGAAATACACTTTTAATTTCAGTCTCATTATTATACTATTGTGAGAATTCACCAGCATTACCAACATGCACGTTCTTGACATCTTTAGTCCATCTTTTTAAGATATATCATTCATAATTTTTTTTTGACATTTTTAACAATAAGAATCCGTAAAGCATGAGAGCAAAGATAGCCACAAAAATCAAACTTTTTGCAAGTACAATGAATCTCCATGGTAGATGTGTTAAATTGGACTGTTCGCAGTCTTGAACTATTTTCCTTCATCATCACTTCAAATGTATAAATTGTGTCATTCTGCACAACTTCTCTCCATGTCAATGGAATCCCATCAAGATATTCTTTTTGAAAACGCTTGTATATTTCATGAGTATAAACTTTCGATGCATGAATCAAAATAGCATAATTTTAATTGCACACGTAACTGACTCATTTTTGCACTGAAAATCTTTCTTAGCTTCAGAAGAATGCCATCTTGCCACTAAGTTCTCAAATTCAAAGATAAATTCTGTAAAAGAAGTAGTTGCTTTAGAAATACCATGCAAAACATTATTTGTAACCTCAACCCTTTGAGAAGATTTAATTTAAGAAGAAAATATATCAATGCTATAAGCAGTACTCCATCTTTCACGACTATTATACAAACCTTTCAACCATGTATGATCTCGAAGATTATGGTCATTTATCATTTTTTTCCAAGTTTCCTCAAATTCCGTTTCTGATTAACAACCTTGCATGCATTTATGAAACATAGCATGAAATTCAGCATTTGCATTGAGACTACCAAGATGTGAGGAAGCATTCTTAGAAATATGCCATAAACATAATTTGTGACATAAATCAGGAAAAATTTCTTCAATTGCTTTGCTAATTGCATGATCCTGATTTGTCATTATGGCCTTCGGTGATTGATTTTCCATTGATTGCAAGAAAGACTTGAACAACCATGCAAAGGAAGCAACTGTCTCATCTAACAAAAATACACATCCAAACATTATAGTCTGTCGGTGATGATTAATTCCCACAAAAGGAGCAAATATTAGATTATATCTATTGGTACGATAAGTTGTATCAAAAACCACATCCCCAAAACAGTCATAATCAATTCTTCATCCACCATTTCTCCAAAAGAAATTTATTAGTCGATTTTCTTGAACTGTGTAAAAAAACATTGGATCTTCACTTGCTCTAACCTTGAAATGATTAAGTAAAATTTGACCATCTCCAGCTTCAATAATCATCATCTTTTGTTTATTAACATAATTATAGCAATCTCGCTTTGTAAATCCAATATTTTCAACTCCACCTACTTCATTTGACATGTAAGAGAAAACATCTCTAGGACGTATTCCAATATTAACCATTGAACTAATGACATTAGCTTTGGCTATTGGAAGTGATCTAGCTGATCTGAGTAAATGTCTTTTTGAAGGAGTTGCCAACTCATAATTATGCTCAGGAATAAAACGAGTGACTCTCCATTGGTTGTCTTGTACTGTAAAGCGAATCATTGCTAGACATTTAGTTCTATTTTTCAATTTATTATATATTTTTCTTGTATTCACGCCATCTTCAAATTCTTTGAAACCTTCTTTAGAACAATAAAAGTCTTTGCTACGAATAATCTTAGTGCCAGAAAGATACCTGTTTTTTTCCTGGTTGAACACTAAAACTCATACCATGACCATAATCTTTATACAAATTATAAGCTGCATCTTCGCTATCTACCACAAGTTCTTTCAAATTATTTTCATTTTTTTTCTTTCTACATAATTCAACATTTGAAAAATTTTATCGTCACTATTATGGAGCATCTCTGCAACAAATTAATCACATCACTATTCAATACTAGTTAATTGTGCATGTATATTAAGAAGACATTGAAAAGAACTTTTTATAAGAAAATCTAAAATTTATCATCTAATATCAACATAATCAAATTAATTTTTCTCAGTTACTTTTAAAAAGATAAGGCACGATTGTCTCTGTGTTACTAATTTTTTATTTTTTTGGATTTATAAATAATATGTGTAATAGCACAAAAATGACATAATCAATTGAAATTTGCACAATATCCTTTGTAATTCCTAAAACTTAAATTGGCTCCTATAACAACACAATAAGTAAATAAATTATAACAAAATAACTGTCTAAATAGCTTATATACATACACGGTTTAGTTAGTATGAGACAAAAGTTTTAAACAAACTAACTAAAAAGCAAGGTGGATAGATCAAATAAAATGTTTCAGATCAATAAATGAAAAAAATAAAATATATACTAGATTTCATCAATAAAATATAAAATTTTAAACAAACTAATTAAAAAGCAAGGTGGATAGACCAATTTTTAGTTCACTGTATGGTGTCTGGTATTACTCTTCCATGTGAATTCCATAGCACTAAATATATATATATTTTTTCTAAATATTTTATCCTGATTAATTTTATCACTCAGTACTTTTATCATTATCCTAGTCTTCACTTTTTCCAAATAACTTGGTCCCACTACCATCATTTTAAAACTGCTTTGCTTATAAAGATATAAAACTTTTGCTTTGCCCAAATTTCACACCTAATTGTACGATCAAAATTTTATATATACCGATAAATCAATGACAAAAAAAAAGCAAATAAATAGAGATGGATAATTTATATTTATATTAATGACAAACAAAAGAATAAAAAGTAAAAACTAATTTCATTCAATTTTTCATTGAAGAAAGATGAACTTTAGAGATAAAATAAATAATTTAACAAGTAATTTAATGGTAGTGAGGTTCACAGATTTTTTACTTTAGAGAGCAGAAGAGGGCAACCTAAACAAGGTCAAGTTCTCACTTTTCGAAAGCAACCCATAAATATAACGTCAATACCATGTGATTATGTTTTTGTGTTTAACAGAAGGGGAACCACCATTAACATAAAATACAGTCGTATAAAACATCCAAAAAAAAAGAATAAACCATAATCAAATAAGAAGTGAAGAACGCGAATATTTTATTATTTACCATCACCCATGGTTCGTTTGGATCCCGTACAACCCATCTCGGTTAAAAAGCAATAATAAAAAATATGGTTTTAGAGTTGAGACATGAAGCGAACTTACCAATCTAAAGATGAAAAATTCATACAAATTTGTTGATGTAGGCTATTTGTCTTTTATAAATCAAACCCTAATTTTTTTAATTTTTTTTTTGTTTTGCTGTTATCTACCTCGACAGAAAAATAAACTGGGTGATTTGGAGGCTTATGCCTATGTGTAAGTAGGACATGGAAAAAATCTGATTTGGATTAATTTAATTGGTTGGGCCTATAGCTTAGGTGGTGGGAAAGGTCTATAAAATAATTTCTCTTCGTTTACACTTTTAGTTACAATATTTGCCTTGGAGTGTTATGCTTTTAATCACTACTATCGCCCCAAAAAAAGGAGGAAAGCTTGATCATTCAATAATGAAGTTATCTTTCATTATCCTTCGAAAATTTCTCTTCACCACCTAAAATTCTTTCTTTCTTTTGTAGTAGTTTTGACTTCTAATAGTTAAAAAATAATTCTAGTCACGTTTATTTTAACGATTAATGGCCTTACTGAAACTAATGAAAGAAACTTTTATTTCCAAAGCATTGGTTGTTTCGACTCAGAAACACAATACATGGGAAGACATCTCACAGAGCTTCTTAACTTACAAAAGCAGCTTAAAACTCTTTATCGGGATAATGTCATATTTAGTTCTTGTAGTATATGGATTTTTTTAATGTGGTATCTGTACTTTAAAATATTTAATGTTGTATTTGTCCTTTTATTTAGTGTGTTAATGTAGTATCTGTTACTGACATTGTTAAAATTTTTAAATGATGTGATTTCTATACTATAATAACATAACATGTGATATTTTAATATCAAATCATATTTACATGTCAACCTCTTTAACGTTTTTTTGTAAGTAATTTTTTTTTTTAGAATAATCCATTAAAAAAGCAAAATTAGTTATTAACAAAAAAAGCACATGTTTAGCCTTAAAAATATATAATCAATCCATTCAAATCGATCTCAACTTAACCCAAAATCCCTTAGCTTTGAAAATTTTCCCAAAAATCTTTTTCCTTAAAACCTTCTACTTCAAACCCCAAAATTGATTCAAAATAGAAGGAGATAAATTGAATTTAATTTTCGCATGGGTCAAAAACCCTTATTTCTCAAATCCTTCTTCCTTCTTAATCGTTCTAGTTTGAGTCAAAATATGAAAAAACAAAATATGCAGACTCATATTCAAATTGCGAATCAGGCCATTCACGCTCACATTTAAGCTCAAGAAGTTAGTGAAGAGACATCAAATGCTTCTGTGGAGTGAGGGCTCCAATCCGTATGTCATACATATAAATTCCTAGAACAAAATTTCATGGTTACAGGAAATTTCAAGAGGTACGAGGTTAATTTATTTATTTTATGAATAAAAAGTAATTTTACTTCAAGATATTGTGAAAATTGATATGTTTAATGGATTATTTATTTATTTTGTAGGATGTTGGTTGTAATTATTTTCAATGGATTGAATCAACAAAGTACTCTGAGATTCAATTTGAAATGAGTCTGAAGCATTGAGCAGTGATAATAAAATATTGTTGGCCGAAAAGAGAGAATTAAGGATTGAAAATAATGCAATGAAGCAAAATGGAAATAGTGATGAAGTTAGCAAGCCTTTCAAAGAGGTGAAAAAGTTGCAAATTAAAAAGAAAACATATAAGGATATGGTTGCAAAAAGTAGTAGAGTGATTAGATTGTACAAGATTGAATTGTGGTTGTCTTGGATGAATTTCTTACTTATAAGCTTTTATGCTTTTTGTTAAGATGAAAGCAAACCAGTTATGTACTTTGAGTATGAATGTGTGAATTATCTTGTGGGAAATCAATGTAACCGTGTTTTGAATTCTAAGCTCTTATTGTTATAAATTCAAAGTATGAACGTAAATTTTTAAATAAAGGAATATTTAAAGGATATTCTATTATTGTTATGAATTAAAAGATTCTGGAAATCGGCCACAAGGACTTGCATTTTTTATAATTATATTCTAAATTTTAATCTTGTTGAAATTGACAATGCATATATCAAATTATCAATGTAACTTTTTGAACAAAAACAACCATAAAAATCTATATCCATTTCATCCATAACTTGCAACATTTCATCAGTACTCATTACAATATTTAAAAAAAGATGAAAAAATTAACAACTGCAAATTGTTATACAGAAAATTATCAAATTTTCATATGAGGGAGTAACAAATATCAGAATTTACAAATTTACTTCTTTGAGTTAGGGTTCTTTGGGTTGAGATTGTTTGCTTTCGAGTTCTTTGGCTTTTTACTCCTATTCTTGCTTTCTTTCATCCTTTGGATCTCATGTTGAAGGGTTACAATGTAATCGTCCAATCCTCTATTTTGACGTTTTCTCTTTAGTCCCAGCAAATCATCTCTTAGGTCCTAAAATAAGAAATTAAATTGGATCAAACAAAAAATCTATTTCTAATGATAAATACAACATATCAACTCATTTTTCAATTATATTCTCATATTGAAAAAAATCAGTTGGTCCATCTGTATAACCTGTAAAATCATCACATTCAACAACATTCTCATTATTGACAAAGGTAACTATTGGTGCATTTGAACTTGCTACACTTTTAATAGTTCATGGAGCAGAAATCAACTGCATTCCATTTAGTCCAAGTTGATTTTGATTAAAAAAAACAATAAATAGTAGTTCAAATTCTTGTACATATATGCAACATAATTCTCAACCTTCTCTTTCCTAAAAAAGATAACACATATATCATGTGGGAAAGATATGCCAATCAGATCTCAAAACCTATACGTGCACTTTCTTCCATTAATGTCAACCACAAGTCTATCCCTATGACACTATACCTTGTATCTTTGTACATCATTCCATGCAACATGATAAAAACACAAAGTTCCTTATTTTTTTCTATTTTTCCAAAAATTTTGGGACAAAATAGTTTTGTCCACTTAGCACAATCAATCTTGTTATCCACAATTCTTTGCATAACATAAATTTTCTCAAACATTGAAAATAGACATATGTCTAGCATGAATAATCCTATCACTAAATGTCTCAGCTATGTTGTTATCATCCACATCAAATAAACAACTAGTGCTAAAAATGCCTTACTCTAGTATCTTGGATTTTTTCTTAACATATCCACCGGTGTTGTCCCTTTCATGTGATCAAGTTCCTTTGCTTTCTTTTTGAAATTGGCCTCTGTTGTTGCTTTACTGCACATCCAGAATTGATTGTGCATGTTTGTGGTCTATGACTTTTCTTCCAAATTGCAAATTAATGTTTGACATAGAACCTATGCTCAACTTTTGGAACCACAACACTTATAGTATCACATAAACCCTGCAAAAAAAAAAAAAAAAAAAATCAACACAAACTCAAACTAGTTTAGCATTCTCTATATATTAAAAAACAGAAATAGGAATAGAAACACATACATTCTACATGTCACTCATGATAGTGAATCTCATCATCCATCATCTAAAGATCAATTTTCAAATTATCCATAAGTCATACCTATATATACTTATTCTCTACCTCCACCAATGCCCAGACAACAAAATACATTTGATTATTAGCATCTCTGCCAATAGAAACTAAAAGTTCACCTTTCAAAGGTCCCTTCAGAAAACAACAATCTAAACAAACTAAAGGCTTACAATAATTAACAAACCCTTCCTGCGGAGCACTATAACAACATAAAACCTTAAAAATTTAGGCTTATGCTTCGGAGTAAGCCTTTTAGCCATCAACTCTATATTTTCATGTAGATCTGCCTCTCTTAAAAGATGAGCACAGTCAGATAGTCTCTTAAACTCCTAATGATACCTAAAAATATTCTTTTGTTAGGCTATAAACCTAGCTCTATTACACACACCCATAAAGACATCAACCTTCCACTCTTCTTTGGTAAGTCTTACCATCTCAACCAACTTCAAGTCAGAATTATTCAAGCTTAAGAAGAAAATGCTCTGCTAATACCTTATAAATTGCCTTTGAGTTCTTAATGAAATTGTGTAGTCATGCTTATTTCTCAGAGCTTTTATCTTAAACAGTCCATCTTGATTATCTATTCCAGCAAAGATTACAAACAGACAACCCTTACCTTTGCAAACAACCATTGTTCTATTTTTTCTCATTCCTAAGCAGCTTAAAATCAAACTTTTTAGCAATTGCAAACTTGTTCAATGCATCCTTGAATTGTTTTGGACCTGCAAATATCATACTAAGCTCAAATCTAGGCACTGGATCTGAATGGTCAAAATAAATCTTCTCACTATTTTTACATACCACCTTCTTACCCTTATAAGTCGCATAACTGCATAAAACTAAAGAGTCTATGTAATTGATGTCATTTTCATCTTCAATATTTTTTCCTACCCCTTAGACTCACCTAAATTTGTTTTTGTCAAAGCTGTCCTTCTTTTCTTGATCTTTTGGACTAAATCCTCAAACTCCAATTCAGTTGGGATTTTATTAGGGGTAATATTTTTGCGTTGTTTTATTTTTTTTAAACTTTCTAAAGTGTGTTTTAATCTCTTGTATCTCTTCATCATCCTTATCTAATAGCCACTCAAATTCCCTTAAAGGCTCTTTATCACTATCTTCAGAGTTACACTCCGAATCCTCATGTGCACCACCTTCTTCAACTATGGTAACATTTACAAACTCACTATTAATGTCATGTGACCCATCAAAGTTAATGTCCATATCACACCCAGTTTGCACATTAGATTCACTAGCTTCTACATTACTATTTTTCACCCCCTCATTGTTTTCCTGACATGGCACACCAATAATATCATCAACCACCTTTGGCACATCAACCCCATGTTCCACATAAACATGTATTTCTCCATCTGCCTTCATATGTCCTATCATTTAAAAACAAAAAACAGACATTATCATAATAAAACACTAACCCATCATCAAAATCAAAACCTGGTGTCAAATAATAAAATCTTTTAACAGATCCATACCCTGCTTCTTCAACCATGCAACACAAGATCTCATATGATACCACATCAAGGTCAACATCCCGTACATCAATATCTCCATCAACATAAGCTATTTTTGGAAATTCCATATTATAAAATCAGGTTAGAAGCGATTTATGAGCAGCCCTTATCTGTTGGGCTAGTTTCATTTAATTTGTAATAAGAGTTAATATTATTATTTGCACTCAATTTTTTAAAATTTTCTTTAAAATTGTTGGTAGTAAATCTTTTCCTCTATAAGTCATCCATATCATATTAAAGGATTGACATGCTTGTCCATAAGCCTTGATTCAACTTTTTCTGTTATTGGTTCAAAGCAAAGTTAAAAATATTGGACTGGAGGTCAAATGGTAAGATTTTTGTTTTTTGATTCAACTGGTTCAACAGATGGCCAATTTTATATATCATACCAGACCAAATCAATAATATGTCGATTCTCGATTGAATCGATCAGTCTAATCTGATTTTTTCATCATTAATTCAAAGGATGGTTCTATTCACTTTGCAAATATCACAACTGGGAATGTATGACTTCTGATGCAACTTAAAGAAACACCTAATAAAAGTTATAATTTTGAATTTTCTTGAATTTTTTTTTTAGCATCATATTTTTCCACATAATTTCATCTTGCATTTGATATCTTTTTACTACCTCTTCGCCCTACTACAACAACCAAAAATATAATTGAGTGATGCTACATGATTTAATATTTCCCAACACTTACTAGCAGAATATAATTACTAAAGCTTACCTGTTAAATAAGGAATCAAGTTATGCTTCCATTTCTGGCATTGAATTTGAAATTAACATTCTAATTCTTCCCCTATTTTTTTTTTCATTTTAATTCCGGTTTTTAAAGTAGTTTTAAATAAAAATAAGCTAGTAACTTTTTTGTTCCATTAATTATGTGCTTTTGATGCATAAGTGCACAAAAAAATTGCCCTCATTTTTTCACCCTTCCTTTTGAGGGAGTGCATGCACAGAGTAATGATAGGGACCTTCTACGATGTGGCTGTCTTGACCATAACTAGGTTGAGTTTTATAGTATTTTGTTGCATTTGTTCAAAATGCTTGTAATTGTTGCCACCAACGCAGGTTGTTAGCTAAGTTATTCGATTTTTTTTTTTATAATATACGTATTCGATATCTGTATCCGATATATATTTGGACATAGATATGAAAATATGATTCTCCAAATATATGGAAAAAAATTTTAAAAAAATTAAGTATACTCATATTAAATATATATCCTTATCTAACACTCATTTCAAATTCGAATAACATAGATTATTAGTTCTTAGGCTTCGCAGACAAGTTCAACTGAAGGAGATCAAGAGTCGACATATAAGCCATCGGGCTTACATCATTATTTTGTATTGGGTTTTGTTAAAGCCCATATTACTAATTTAATAATCAATTATTTAACTCAATTATCTCTTTGGACTCATGACTAAATATATTAATTTATTTTATGAATTATTTTGGATCTCAACAGGTAGGATAAACATTACTAATTAAATACAAAAAATTAAACAAATAAAAGAGATAAAAAATTAATAGAAAAATAAAATAAAAAAGACCACACTTAGGATAGATTTAAAAGATTGACACCAAAGAAAAAAATGGTAAAGAGGTGGATCAATTGTGTTAGGACACAATGCTAATATCTCTTTTTTACTTATTTATTAAACAACTCCCAAGTATATATATATGAATTCTATTAAAACATTAATGCTAAAATATTTATTATCAATTGAATAAGGCATTTAAACGAAGACAAGTATTAGTTCATCAAGTCAAAATTCTTAGGCGTTTTGATGTCTAGGAGTAGAGTTGGCAATTTGGACGGATAAGATCTGAGTTTAATTCAAGTCATTTTGGGTGAAAAGACATTCAAATTATTTCAAGTTTGGAATATCTTTCGAGTTTAACACTCAGTTATTTAGATTCTAATCATTTCATATTGTTAACTTTTAAAATCAATTCAAATTTGAGTTGTTTTGGATTAATCTTTCATATTGTTCAAGTTCGAATTGTTAATATTCCTTAATCAAATTAAGTTGGATCGTGTGCAGATTTGGATAATTCTTTAGAATTCAAGTCAACTTTTTTTAAACTTTTTGTGGATAAATGTATTTCCTAGCTATGTATATGAATCTAAGTATGTATTGTCTATATAGGGCAAAGTTTAAAGTTGGAAACTTAAATAATTAATAGTGGTATAAATCTTAGATCTGTTCAAAGGACACGCTTGGATAAGAATTTTAGTAATTCGGATCAGTCCGATCCGGCCCGAATTATTATTCATTAAATAAAAAATATATTTTGATTTAAATTTAATTATAAAATATATAATGTTTTTTAATATTTTTTGAATAGTAAAATGAATTTTCAGACCGACTCGATCCGAACTTAGACAAATAAATAAAAATATTTTGAATCTCGACTCGGCTCGGCTCATGTACAGATCTAAATATAAATACTTAAAAGCATAAGCGTACCGTTGACAAAACATTAAATTCAAAAGGAACAACAGAAAAATCTCAATATTAAAATTTGAATATATGAACAATTAATTGATTAATTAATTAATCCTAATAATGACAAAGGTCTTAATTAAAATTTGAATATATGAACAATTAATATACGTACTCTTAAAGCATGAACAATTGGCTCTGCTTCTGGGCAATAGTTTGTGAGTCTGGAGGTTTGCCATGGGTTGTTTTCCTGTATTGACCTTTAAGCCTTTAATAAAATTCAAGTGCTTTTAAAATAAAAAAAATTTAATTAATTAATCCTAATAATGACAAATGTCATAAGAAATAGTAGTCCAGTATGCAAAAGCATTGAAATGGGGTAGGAGACATGAGGGAGTGTGCTTTTAAAATAAAAAAATTTAATTAATTAATCCTAATAATGACAAATGTCATAAGAAATAGTAGTTTAGTATGCAAAAGCATTGAAATGGGGTAGGAGACATGAGGGAGTTCACGAGTACGTACAGAAACTTGGTAGGATAATATATATATATATATATATATATTGATAATCAGATGATCTGTCATAAAATATGCCCTCCAATTGAAGAAGACCTAGGCCTGCTGCCATAAACGTGAAGTTCAGACCCTTGACTTAAATGAACTATTTGCTTCATAATGTCTTTCTTTAAGGCTCCCATGTTTCCCATTGGCTCTACTAGAAAGGTTCTTGATTTCTTGGAGCTGATTCTTCCCACGGATATATCATGCTTCTCTTTCCAAGCTTACTGACACAAAAATTTTCTACATAAAATACCAAGCGCTCTCTCTCTCTCTCTCTCTCTCTTAAAACTGTTCATGGCCAAACTATTTTTCCAAATTAAAGGTTTGACCGATATTTAAAAGAGTTTGAATAAAAATATTAGATTAAAAAAATAAAGTCCGTTTTAAAAATAGATCGGACTTTGAACATAACATTTTTTGTTTAAACTCGATCAGACCTATTTTATTATTAGTTATATAAACTTTTTAGAAGGCTCGATTTTTTTTTTTTTTTTTGTGTAAAAATTTGGACGAATTTATGTAGGTCTGAGCAGTATCCTTATATAGCCGGTCGAGTTAGAATTGGGCCTGAACATAAAATTATACTCATATTTCGAGTCGGGCTTGGGTAATCACAAAGCTTCTTAATACTTCGTTTGAACTTGACCCAAACTCAAACCCGACTTGATTTGACCTGGCTATGGAGAGGTCTACTATATATATTGTATACTATGACATTTAAAATACAAAGAACCATTAGGTAGGAAACATTCTATCAAGTGCTCGTACAATTAATCCATGACATGTTAAGCATATCCAACCTAAAAAATAATTAGTGATAAGTGAAGATGTTAAACTTGAATATAAAACCACAGACAATCTAGGATTTAACCGATGTAGGATAAAACTACTTTAACATACCCCCATCACGTGTAGGCGGTAATAGAAAAGTCTACCACGTGACAAACTCAGAAGGGGTAATAGGCATGAACAACATAACAGAACTTGACTTTGATACCATGTTAAGAATAAAAAGAAGCTCTGATATCATGTTAAGCATCCAACCAAAAATCAATTGGTGATAAGTGAAAATGCCCGACTTGAATATAAGACTATAGACAATCCAATATTTAACTGATATGGAATAACACCATTTTAAAATACTATATTAATTTTTTAATTATTTAAATCAAATAGAATATTTTACCTTTTCCTTAACTTTAATATATGAAAATATATACTTACAATTTAAGAAATTGATTATTTCTATCAAATTATTAAAAAACACACAACTTTTCAGCGTAAAATGCTGCAAATAAAGCCACCAATAGTCAATTTTATTATAGTGTAGTTATCAGAGTACTAACCTCTTCTTTTTCTTTTTTTTTGTCTTTTATGATAATTTTCATTTTTTTTTTCAAATTAAAAGCCTAATTAATTGTATTTCATTTTATTCCATATTTTTTGTTTAATGTTAGTTTCTTATATTTCTTAATTAACTTGCTTATATATATTTCAAATATAAATAAATTCATGGCACATTTGTTGTATGCCATTTTATTATTTTAAAATCAATATATTCTATTTTAATTATATATTTTTAAAGGCTTACAGTGCTTAACGCCTTAATTTCATGATAATAGTCATGTAAAACAGTGATCTGTTAGGTTCAACCTCTAACACCAATAAAAATGTAAATGTTTTTATTTTATTTTTATTTATTTTTTTTACAAAGAAGGGTGTAATCTGAAAATAGGGGAAGAAGATAATTGTATGAACCAACTAAAACTAAGTCCTAAGTTCAATGTAAACGTATTATTAGTTTTATGCACCACCATACTTGAAAATGATCTTTAAAACGAAAATAGTTCATAAAAGTTAGAATCTAAAACTAATATATAGTTGAGTTGCTTATTTTCCTATGAGAGAGATTGGGCTTCTGAGATATAATTCGTCAACCAATTTAATTAATATGGTATTAAAGTTAAGAACTTGAATGTCAATTTCTAAAAATCTAATTTTGTTTTTATTAATTTCTTTATCTAATGCCTTTTTATCTATTCAATCTATTTTTTATAATGCGATTGGAACTATCTTCAAATTTTGTTTGAACTTAATTTTTTTTCGAAACAATTTTAAAGATGCATTTTTCAATATCTATAGAGTTATTCAACTGAAAACACTCATAAAAAATATGTAGAATTATTCCTTCTATTGCCCATATATCTAAATATAGTTGTCTCTAACTGCAACCCTGTTGTATAAATCTTTTTTTGGTCGAAATTCAAAGTGTCTTTTTATCTCCATTTTATGGTTGATAGAAGATTAATTCATGTTCGGGCCGAGAAGCATGATAGTAAAGTCCTCCCAACAGTGGTGACTCCCAAAACTCGAACCTTTATTCTCATCTTGGGGGTGGAGTCGTTTAGCACTTCAACCAACCAAATGTTGATGTTATATAAGTTCTTTGAAGTGACTTCTAGGCTGGTAATTTTGAATTTCTACTATAGATTGAGGTTTCAAATTTTGCTTTGTACTTTTAGGTTTTAATGTGCTTTTGAGTAGCAATATTATTATGGGTATAATTGTGGATGACTTGCCAAATCATGTGAAACCCTTTCAATTAAAAGGTAGCCGTGGATCATGTGAAGTGTATCAGCTAGCTGTACATTTAAACCCATCCCCCCGGGGGCCCTCCTATTTGTTTATAACTGCCCTTATATTACTACCCTCGCCCACCACCAAATCTCCCCCCCAAAACTTTGGTTTTTCTTGCATGCTTTTTCTATCTTCTGTCTGTCCCAATATCTCTCATGAAATTATAAGTATATCTCTTCAAAGTTTGTCAAATTTGTGTAGTTTGATATATACAAATAATAAACACAGAAACATGAAGAACTTCTCTTTTGGGGTTGGTGGACTAATGCTGGTTTTGATTTTCTTGATGGTTTGCCTATTCGCAGAAAGCCTTCGTGTGCCCCCTCATCACCATGGTAATTATAGTTCATTGGAAATAGCTCTTTCTGTCTCCATTTCTCCTTTGAAATCCAATCATCCATGGTAATTAGTCCATTGCAAATTAATGTCATTTTTCTCTATTTTGTCACTGATCAAATTATTCTATGCATGTGCAGCCAGCATCCATGGAAAAGCTACCAAATTTGGAGATGAAGGACAAGTGCACCCTGAGGTTTGTTTCTCCCCCAAGTTGCCTAGATCTCCTTTGTCCGTTGAGGGTGTTGAGGGATTTAAATAGCGGTCATTATTTTATGGTTTCGATTTTTTTTTCGTGTCGTTAATATTCATTCGACATGACCGATTTCAGTCACTATTGCTATTTAAATCTTTGGTCCAATCTCATAAATGCTATCCAGATTACCATTATTTCTTAATTTAATGTGCAATACTTGAGAATGTAAAATGAAATAAAAAAGAGAGATTGTTTTGCAGGAAGGAGTAAAGGAAGTGGTAGGGATGGAGTTATACCCAACAGGGTCGAGCTTGCCTGACTGTTCCCACGCTTGTGGCCCTTGCTTTCCCTGCAAGAGAGTGATGGTGAGCTTCAAGTGCTCCATCGCAGAGTCCTGCCCAATTGTTTATAGGTGCATGTGTAAAGGCAAATACTACCATGTGCCTTCCAACTGACACAACATTTGCAGATCCAATATTATATGAAGAAATTGGAGATTATATTAAGTAAGGATTAATGTTTAGTTGTTAACTCATCTTTTTAAAATTCAGAAGGGGAAAGCTTGTAAATAGTAGAATTGGATTTTTGGTAGTTCTAGTTCATATTAATTACTTAGTAGAACTGAGTTTTATTTTTGCAGCATTTAGCTTTTTTTTTTTTTTTTTTTTCCTAGTTAGTAGAATCTGAAATTCCAAGTGTTTTAGCAATTGAAACTTTCTCCATCTCTTTTCTTTTCTCTCTTTAACCACTTCTTTCTTCCATTTATTTTTACCTCACATTTTCTTCTTAGCATCCATTACACCTCCACACACTAAAATTAATTAATTAAAACAAACAAATTTTGCCAACTTGACAAAGATACAAGCAAGAAATAAACAATTATAATTTTAAAAATATATGATTTCAAATTTATAGAGGTTTTCCTAACATGGGTAGATCTAGAATACTGAAAATTGGAAATCCATAACCACAAATATAGGTGATAAATGGATGGACCGGGTTGGGTCAAGAAATATTCGGGTCATTTTTGTTTCGGATCAAGTCGAGTTCAAGTAAAAAATAATAATTAGGTCATTTTTGTTGAATCAATTCGAGTTCGAGTTAATTTGAGTTTAGATCATTTCGATCTCGAGTCATTTCAATTTTAGATTATTCAAGTTTGACACTCGAATCATTCGGGTTTGAATCATTTCAGATTTAATAGTTAGATTAATCAAATAAATATAATTAAATATATAAAAATTAAAATATCAAAGTTAAATGAATTAAAGTTAGTTGTTAATATAGAATCATGTTTCGTTAAATATAATATATATTTTTTTGGTTAAAGAAGAGTGGTATGAACCACTTAAACTATAGAGGCTCTTGGCCTTGCTACACCCATAATATCCTCTTGCAAATATTTAACCAAAGCAGTGGGACGAGAATTTAGCTTAACAACCTCAAATTCATTGTCATGAGCTGTTTTAGCTATAAAAAAATTGCACAAAATTTCATCTCACTAAAAATATGAGTAAGAGAACAAAACCAATCTTGATGCAAAAGTTATTTACATTCATATTTCACCTGATAGAAAGGGTCATTATTCTGAAGAGACTGCATAATCTTTTGAATAGTTAAAAGAGAGTCTGATTCCACCAAAACCTTTCGGCAACCATGATCCCATGCTAGTTGAAGGTTAGTAAAAAAAGCATAAATCTTTGCCTTTAATAAAGAACCTCATACAACTTTTCGTGTGAAATCAAACAATCAGTAACCATTACTATCTCTACATAAGCCGCCTGCAACTAAATTACCTAAGTTGGATCTCGAGACAGCATCTACATTAAGTTTAATAAAACCTTCAGGAGACAACTCCAAGCATTATGAAGAAATTGGCGAGGCGGAGAGTACCACTACTAAATGCTCTATACTTCGTATAATTCTTCAAACTAGCAATAATTGCATTACAAGCAAGGGCAGGCCATTGAAAACCATCCTCAAAGATAACTTTGTTCATGATAAAAGATTATTAATCATTTTTTTATTGATTGATATTTAATATTTTTAAATATTTCATGTATTAGTTATTAATTAGTTATTAGTGATTTATATTAATATTTGATATAATCGTACTCATCCACGTGAATTGAAAATTGTGAAAATAATTAGATAATTTAAAAAGACTCATCATTAAAAAGTAAGATAACGCCAAAAAGAGTACTATTGATCTTAATTACTTAATTAACCTAATGATCTAATCTTAATACTTTCCTTTATTAAACATAATGAAAAGAAATAATAGCAATAGAAATAATTAATAGAAAGAGTAAAAAAAAAAAAGAATTAAGGAAGGTTCATTTAAAAGGCCCACCTCCCCCTTCCTCTCTCCAATGCAAACAATGTTTTTTAATCAATGCCCTTCACCTTCAGCTATAATTTGCCAATAAAATTCAAGTTTAGCAAAGCCTCCATTTATTGCTCATTGACTGTCTTCTGAAACTTTTTATTCAATAAGCATTTGGGCTTTAGCCAACCAAAGCCTTTAAAATCAATGTTGAAATCACATAAATTTAAACCTGTTCAATGATCGAATTATTTATCAAATTTCGAATATTCGTTCGATATTTGTAAAAGTTTAAATAAAAATATTAAGTTTCAAATATGGACTTGAATAAAAAAATGAAGTCTATTTAAAAAACAAATTGAACCTTGATTCCAACAATCAAAAACCCAAACCCATCCCTTTTTTTATATATAATATAATATATTATTTTTATATTTATATTTATATATATATATATTATATAATTTATATCATAAAAATAAATAAATATATATAATATTATAATTTAAAAATATATTAAATCATATATGTTTTAAAACTTAATAAAAAATAGATAAAATTATTAAAAATTAAATAAAAATACATATTTATTTTAAAAAAATATGAATGAACCTAAACAAATTTGAATTATTTATTTATAAATATGAACAAATTTAATTAAAATTTAAAATCCATAATTATGCTCAGCCCGAACCCGATTGAGCCATGAATAGGGGTGTAAACGAGACACCTGTGCTCGTAAGCTACTCGAGTTCGACTCGAAAAAAACTCGAATTCGATTCGGTCATTATCGAGCCGAGCTCGAGCTCGAGCAGCTCGAGCTATCGAGCGAGCCGAGTTCGAGTATCTTAATACCCGATTCGAGCAGCTCGCGAGCCTAATCGAGCTTTTTTTATTTATAATTTTTTTATTATTAATTTACTATTTTACCCTTAATATATATATACATACTTAAAAACCCTTAATTCGAGCTCGAGCTCGAGTATATAAACGAGCCTAATCGAGTCGAGCTCGAATAGTTCGATTTTATCTCGAGCCGAGCTCGAGCTTAAAAAATGATACTCGATCGAGCTCGAACCGAGTTTCGAGCCTCGAGTTTCGAATCGAGCTCGAGCTCGAGCTTTTCAGTATTCGAGCTCGGCTCGGCTCGATTACAGCCCTAGCCATGAATACCTCTAATTATCAATACTCCAGAGTTTTGTTTTGTTCGGTCTAATAAGAATATATAACTGTCCAAATCAATTAAACCAGTTTGACTGGGTTTTTGAATCAATTAAATTTTGACTTTATTTTTATTTTATTTTTTTGTGAGCGGCAAGATTTGAACTCTTTTTCCTCATGAATGATAATTCAAACACTATCCATTTAATCAAAATTTTGTTTTTAACATTTTTGACCGTTAAAATTTCATTATTTTTTAACAAAAAAAATTTATATTGAATGAATCAATTGAATCGAAAATCAATGACATCATTGGTTCAATTAATGTTTCGCTTTTTCAGTCATTGCTTAAAATTAGATTTTTCCTTTTGTTCTTGACGCTAGTGGCATAGGCTTTATCTGCATTTGAAATTAGAAAATATTAACCGATACCTATAGTCATAGATTTAGGTGATATTTTATAAAAAAAATACAATTAATGTATGAGTTTATATTGATGCACTGACAGTGTATTTATTTATATATTGTTAGTAAATTAGATAATATTATCTTATTAAAAGTTTTAAAAATAAATACAAATAATTTTATTTTTAATGAAGTGGCATCATCTGATTCACTGACATTGTATAGATTTATACACTGTTAGTGCATCAAATATAAATACTTAATGTATTATTTCTTTTTAAATTTGATGAGAGAAGTCTGCTAAATGAAAATTATTTTTTAAAGTTACAATTTAATTAACTTTAATAACTGTCTATAGACACAGATATACCTTTTAAATTTTCATGCTCTGCAGACATAAAAAAATGCATCCAAACATCTAATAATTTAATAATAGATACATGTATTTCTTATTGAAGATTATCACTAAATAATTTATAATAAAAATAAGAAATAAAAAAAAAAAAAAACTTACAAGATCGTAATGGTGAATCCAGTTTTAATTCACTGGATTATCTATTTTCCACAACCTAAGTTTTTCACTTCATTTGCAAATAATCGTTTGAATATTACTTTCTTAGTTCAGAAAAAAAATATTTCTCTCTTTTACTTTTATTTTGGACGAATAAAAAAGTCATTCTCTTATGACCGAATTCAAGATTTTTATTTTTTAATTTCACATTTTTATTATAAATTATTTATGTGATAATCTTTACTTACTTTAAATATTAGATCCAAATATTTGTTTGACACATCAAAAATTAAAAACAATAATCAGAATTGGATATCGTCTCCTAGTCGATAGCCTCTTAGGACCAAAGTTGAACTACCAGTCTTTAAAAGGAGTCCATCTTAGCTATTTTAACCCCCAATTAGCCTCCTTAAACTTAATTTTATTATAGTAATAAGAATAAATTTTTTATTATTTTTCTTTTTAAGGAGGATGTCAACACAATGTTGGATTCACAAAGTAGTTTGGTTCTTATGTCTAGCCGAAATGCCTATATGAGCAAAGCCTTTTTAGCCATATCATGTTCTACACGAATTTTGATGTTCCTCTTGAAAAGTTCCTTTGTGATAATTTATTAAGGTTTTGCTGACGAGTGTCTTTAGAATATTTTTAAGATTAGTTAATATATTATTTATAGTAATAGCATTGTATTAATTATAAAAGTTGATAACTTTATTCATATTTTTTTCATAAAAAATTTTATTCATCATTTTCAATTTATTAAGAACATATTATTATATATAATAATCTTAAAAAATATCTTAAGACACTTTTTAACAAAATCCATTTAATAAATCACGTCTTTGTGATCTCCTTTTATTTAGGGCTCCTTTTTGACTTGTGCAGTTTTCTCGGGTATGTGATTCTTGATGAGTCAAGTTTGATTAGGTTGCCAAGGATTTAAATTGGAATGTGTTTAAATGAAGAGTTCTCTCTGATATGTTTATGGGTGCTCTTGATTTGTTTTTTTATTCATCCACTAGACCTGTTCAAAGATCGGGTTTGAGTCGCGACTCAAATTTTTTTTTTCTTTATCTAAATCCGGCCTTGGACCGATCCGGACCGGTCCGCAAACCCGTTTTACTATTTAAAAATATTAAAAATTTATTTTTATAATTAAATTTAAATAAAAAATAATTTTTTTATTACATAAACAGTAATTTAGACCGGCTTAAAAAAATCTTTATCCAGATCCAATCTAATACAAACTAGATTTTTCGGGTCGAACGGATTGCTTGATCCTTGAGCAGGTCTATCCACCGTTCACAAACAAGTATTTTCCTCTTCTATAATACTTTGTGAGATATTGTCATATTCATCATGAGTGTGTGCTTTAGTTTATTTCCCTGTACAATAAAGTGTTGTGCAAATTGAAACTTGATTGTACACAAAATTTTCAATATACATTATATCTGGTCAACAAACATAGTAAAATGAAGAATGCTGTTGCTCTGCCATGCAGTTCAATCACTATTTAATTGAGGTTTTTTTTTACAGTATTTAATTGAGCTTTTGTTTCTCTGATTCATGTGTATAATCGGGCAAAGAGCAGGTAAACATGCAGAACGCTGCAAAGAATGGAAAATTGGAAATGCAAACTTGGGTTTTCACTAACTCTTCATCTTGAACCGACTAAGGTGGGTTTTCACTAGCTCTTTTTCTTGAACATTTTGTAGCCAAAAACTGGGAAAGAGTCCAGACATGATCTTATGGTGATGGAGAATCTTTACCTTTGGTAGAAATATTAGTCCCAGTATGATCTTAAAGAGGTGGGCCTTACACGCTTGATTCAGTTCAGCTGCTGATGGTTCTGGAGATGTTCTTTTGGATCAGAACTTTGTCAATAATATGAAATTCGAATTTTAATATTTGGAATTTTTTTTAACCCAGATTATAACTTTTTTAAAAAATAAAAAAAAAAACCTTGAATAATATTTAACATTTCCTGTTTGAGTGTTTTAATTAAAAAAAGAAAAAGAAAACGTCTTCTTGTTAATTGAAAAATTTATAAACCATTTATTATTGTAAGTTTACAAAATTTACAATTACTCTCTTTTCAATTGCTTAAGTTATGACAATAATAAATGTTAAAAGTAAATGTTTGTTTCGTTTTCTATTTCAATCTTCTACTATAAATAGTGAATTCATTTTTCACTTTCTGAAAATCTAATTTTCAAAAGCTAATTACTTCTTTTAAAAATCTTCCCAAGTCTTTTAAGAATGTTAATTAATAGGGTGAAGAAAGTGTCAATTTTGGTGAAGCTTCTACCTTCTAACTTGTGCAGGTTAGCAAGGTGTACAGTGGGTGACTGGGCTTGTTGTATCTTTGGGATGGCGAGCAATACAACCTCTTTGCATCGGTTTTTATCATCGAGAGAGAGCGTATCGTCTAAAGAGAGCGACCTAGTCCGTGCCTCAATCTCCGTCACTCAATTTCAATTATCAGATTTGTGACAATTCGGCAGCAACAAATTGATCCTCTAGTCCTATCCTGAAGAACTATTGTGCAACATTCTCCAACAATTTGAGACGATTTTTCCTTATGGAGAATGTTGTTGAAAGTTTGCCCAAGACTACTCAAGCCGGTGACCTGAACCGTCCTTTTCGCTTTCATGGTGAAAATTATAAGAGATAGAAGCAAAAGACTTTTCTCTACTTGACTCTTTTGAATGTCGCATACATTTTGGTGGAAAAGAGTCCTAAATAAAAAGATACTGAAGCAATGACTGATGAAGAAAAATCTGAGCATGAAAAGAATGTGAAGAAATGGGAGAAGGATCACGACTACTGTAAAAATTATTTACTCAATTGTCTTTTTGATAATATGTACAATTATTATGACCAAACTTATTCTTCAGCAAAGAAAATTTGGAAGGCGTTACAACAAAAATATGACACTGAAGAAGCTGGATCCAAAAAATGCTTGTAGCCGTTATTTTAGATTCCAAATGCTAAAAATAAATCTGTGATAGAATAAGCCCATGATCTCCAGATGCTTGCACATGATGTTCGACGTGAAGGAATAAATGTTGATGAACAAATTGAAGTCTCTGCCATTATTGACAAATTGTCCGACTCTTGGAAAGAATTTGGGAAGGTCTTACACCACAAACAAAAGGAACTATCCATTGAATCTCTTATCATGCGCTTGAGAGTAGAAGAAGAGCACAAAAATCAAGACAATTCACCTGACTTCAATGGCATAGATAATTCAAAGGTAAATCTTATCACTTCTAATGAGAACATGCCTATGACTTATAATAATACAAAATTGAAACAAAAAAAAAAAGAAAATTAATAAAAATAAGTCCTTTGGAAAACAACTTTAGGGTCAATTTAATCAGAGAAAAAACCAAGGACCTTCATCAAGAAAAGCACCAAAAAATAAAAGAAATGATAAATGCTATGTATGTGGGAAATCTGGACATATAGCAAGAGTATGTCATTTCAGGAAACATGGACCTTCTAATCAGGTTAATGTAACCGAAGATCCACTTATGGCTATGATATCTGAGATCAACACTGTGTTGGTGAAAGCCCTGCAAGCCAATCTAGTTGGGCTTGTAAGACACTATTTATATATTCATGTATTGCACATTATAGTTTATTAATTATAATTGAGGTATTTCTTTATCCATAAGTATTGTTATAATGTTTATAAATAACTTGTGAAGATAAAGCCCATGAAACACAATGGCATTGCAAAGGAATTGTAAGGAGTTACAATTATGAGGATCCTTATGCATCAATGCCATGTTACTAAAACTGTTCCTGGTCATTGAATTGTCAAGACAGGGCATTGACAATACTCAAAGACTGGCATATCTTAAGCCTTCATGCACTTGATGCATGCAACCTATCTCATAGGTTGAAAGTATAGAGATACTTTGGGATAACATATGGGTGCTTCTAGTTGAACAAGTTCACTGAACATGACCCGCTATGAGAGTTCCATTTGTTATTTCACTCAAGTGTCTATGGAAAATACTCTCATGTGTCAATGGTGTAAGTAATCCTTTGACTTGTGAAACTAGGTCATCTTGTATATGAACTGTCATACTTAGATTTCATCACGAACGGGTCCCAAACAAGAGGATGCTTATAGTAAGGTGTTATTGGGTATGACATGAAGCATACGAAGATGAATGCGTGATCCAGAGAGGATTCATCACTCCAAGTGATATGAGGAGACATATCTCACATGCATCTAGCTTATATTAACTTATGGAAGTCCTTGGCCAAGGCAATACTTAAAGAGTTAATATTAAAGCTGCAGATCTAATATGGAATGGGATTAAGAGTAGACACTGAACCATGTTCTTTCCTATCCCGAGATATTTGATGAAGGGGTCGAATTACACAGATATATTGTACACAAAAGGCTTGTCGAACCTTGTTGACTCTCTCGGCATTTGGGTGGTCATGATGCATTGCTAGATGCCTCTCATGATCTATAAATATAAATAGGAAATTCTTAATTGAATTGAATTTATTTTTATTGCCAACATGTTGGGGGCCTAATGGGTCACACACAAAAGGTGATTAATGAAATTAAAATGAGATTGGGCCAGATAAAATATTCATTAAGTGTTATGGACTATTGTGAATATTTAATAATATGTATAAGGGCTTTAGTGTAGTTAGTCCAATATTTTGCATACACTAAACCTAGTTATATATTTGCCTCATATTGTTGTTGCCTCTCAAGAAAGAAAGTGAAATCCTAGAAATCGACGCCTCTCACTCTCCCTAAGTGAGTTTCGGCCGAACACCAAAAGAAAAAGAGGAATTTGATTCTTCTTGTTACTTTTGGCTAACCAAGGTAGAGGAGGAAGGTTTCTCACAACCTAGACTACTAGCATCGTCTTGGCAAACATAATCTCAACCTTGTGAAGGTTTTTGAGTCACCTGTGTGGATTACTGTTAGAGGCCGGACAATTGGATGACTCTGGTTTGCGACAACTTGGCTTTGAGTGCAAGAACAAGAATATCAAGAATCTGTCTTGAGGTTTCGGCAATCTCCATTATAGAGGTATAAGATTTTGATTGTTATCTACTCTTGACAGGATTATCATTTTGAATTCTTAAGCAGATCCATGGAGGGATTCGGTTTCTCTTTGTTTTTGTTTTATTTCGCTGCGTTGTTAATTTAAATTGTTGATTAAATTATACATTATCTCTGTTTGAGCATGATCCTAATCACAACAGTGGTATCAGAGTCTCGCTTATGTTATTCCTATACGATCTATGTTTTGATTGTTACCTTTAACAAAACTGTTTTGTTCTTTGAGTTGTTTTGATCCTATTGTCACTAACCAAAATTGTGAGAATTTGCACTTGTAGTGTTTCGGTGAAGGCAGCAAGTTATCTTGGTGAATTACTGTTGATTAATTGGTTTAAAATTGTTATAAACTGATTAATGCAAAAGGCGAAAGTTTGGCAGCAATTGCGAATTGTTTTTGCCTGCTTTGTGCCAACTTGGTGATTTGAAGCAGAAAAACTTGTAGATTTTTCTTGGCTGTTTTTAAATGCATGGATTGATGATTTTTAGGTTTTAAAATTGCTTAGAATTGTTCTTGGCACGGCATAAAAAATCATAAAATTGATTTGGCATTGAAAAATTGAAAGCTGTGAAAAGCGGATAGAGAAGCTGTAGGGAGAAGGTAGGCGGCGACTATACCCTGTAGCCGCAGCCTGCGCCTTCCCTTGCTAGGGTTTTTGCTTCTATCAGATTTTCACAGCATGTATTTCAACAATATTGAGTTACCAATGTTGTAGTGTCCTAGTTGAACTACAACACTAAAATTGGTGACCATGGTAATATTGTTGAATTAATTCAATTAAATCACCATTGTGAGAATTTACATGTTATAAATATTCAATTAAATTGTTTAATTGGATGATAATTTAATTAGAGAAAATAATTCTAATTTGATTAGGATTTATTCTAATGAGATTGTAATAAATGTTTATTATTTTATTTAAATTAAATTATGAATCAAAAGTAATCATTGAATGGTAACTAGAGATTAAAGCATGATTTATATGTTCATAAATTGTTTATGAATGTATGAGATGATTATGGACTTAGATCCAATATGATTGTGGTTGGTTAAATTCATTTTTCATGATTTTTTTATTAATTAAATAGGGACTGCGTGCCCTACCTTATCTCTTATTTTTTGGAGTTGTAAAAATTCTTTCCTCACCTAATTCCCCTCAAATGTAACTTGAGGTTTCTTTATTGCAAATGTAATTAGTTACATCAAAGTGTAAAATTAGGATTAACTAGGAATAATTTTTGTAACTTGAAGATGGTGATGATAGGCGCCATAAAGATAAGGAGATTACACGCAAGCTTTTGAAGATTATGTATGTAATCACCTAGGAATTTGACCAACTAGTTTCCTTTGATGGCTCAAGGAAATGAGATTAGAAAAGTCCATAATCATCCAAGTAGAAAGCATGTTATAGATTTATTTTATGCGATATTATAAATGCGTGAATGCCTGATATGATGAGACTTATAAAGAACAAGGAAATCCCTCTTTACAATATTGAGTCACATGTTTCGCATGATAAAGTTGTCTTCCATCATCATAACAAGATAACCAGAGTTCTCCAGTAGGAGACTTGTTCAGTCACTCAAGGTCAAACTACTGTACGAATATGTTTGAGTTATGAAGTTGGGTCTTACTCAACTAATGCCATGTTGTCCGGATGCGTCAAACTTAACCGCATGGTGTTAGAGGCAAAGTTAGGCGAAGTACATATGATGTGCTTAGACAAGGAGTTGTCACCTAACTGATTTGGGAATTGCATAGAGATGCAATTGATAAGCTATGTTGTCTACCCAACTAGGCTTGTTGCAATTTATTGAGTCACTTAAGGTTGCAACATGTTGAAAGGGATCCTAGCTCACTAGAAATACCTTGATGAGATTATCGAATAATAGTGAGTGCTATTATCTCGAAAAATTAGTGGGAGAACCAATAAGAGATTTAATACCTTATCTTGAATTGGTATAAATACATGAATATAACTGATATATATATTTTTCATATTAGTTGTTGAAAATGGTTAATACTTTAATTGCACTACGCGGCATTATGAATGCCATTAGTCCAAAATGTTTGGATTGATACATGAGATTGAGAAACGTTCTCAATGAAAAGAAGGTTGCTCACTTGACAAGTCAAGAAGAACTTATAGAAGTTTCTGGGTTGACTGTGTTTGTGATTGAACTGAATCTTTCTACTGTTAAATCTAATTCCTGGATAGTTGATTCAGGATGCGGTTCACATCTATGTAATGACATAGCGATGTTGAAAGGAAATAGAAAGTTAAGCAAAGATGAAGTAGTTCTATGAGTAGGCAATGGTGCAAAAGTTGCAGCATTGGCCGTTGAAACATGTACTTTATCTTTGCCTTCTGGCTTGAAGTTGGAACTGAAAGATTGTTACTTTGTTCCAGTATTGTCTAGAAACATCATTTCGGTTTCATACCTCACTGTTAATGATGGTTTCGAGATAAGAATAAAAAGCAATAGTTGCTCCATCATTCTTAAAGACATACACATGGATTGGCAACATTACATAATGGTTTATATGTTTTGGATCCAGAGATTCTTGTGTTCAATATAAATGTCAAGAAAGTAAAAAAGGATGATCCAAGTAAGACCTATATCTGGCACTGTAGACTTGGTCATATCAATGAGACAAGGATTTCCAAATTGCATAAACATAGTTATTTGGAACCCTTTGATTATGAATCATATGGGACATGTGAATGTTGTCTCCTTGGTAAAATGACCAAGACTCCCTTTACAGGAAAGAGTGAAAAAGCTGGTGTTTTGTTAGGTTTCATACATTCAGATGTATGTGGGCCACTAAACACAGCTGCTAGAGGTAATTACTCATACTTCATAACCTTTATTGATGATCATTCAAGATTTGGTTATATGTATCTGATGAGATACAAGTCTACAGCTTTTGAAAAGTTCAAAGAGTTCAAAGCTGAAGTAAAGAAACAGGCTGGGAAAAATATTCTGGCTCTTAGATCCGATTGATGAGGAGAATATTTGACCTATGATTTCTTGGATCATTTGACAGAAAATGAAATCCCATCGCAATGGACTCCACTTGGAACTCCTCAGCATAACAGAGTGTCCGAGAGGAGAAATCGAACCTTGTTGGACATGGTTCGATCCATGATGTCTAAGGTTGACCTTCCGATATCCTTTTGGGGATATACCTTAGAAACTGCAGCTTACCGAAATTGGTAGATAAGGTACCATATGAGATATGGTATGGCAAGAAGCCATACTTATCTTATCTAAAGATGTGGGGACGTACTGCTTATGTGAAGCAAGTACCTTTTGATAAATTAGGAGCTAGATCAGAAAAAAATAAGTTTGTGGGTATCCTAAAGAGACTGTTGGATATTACTTTTACAGTCCTATTGATCAAAAGATGTTTGTGTCAAAACACGCTACTTTTCTAAAGAAAGAGTTTCTACTAGAAAGATTCAGTGGGAGTAAAGTAGAACTTGAAAAAGTTCAAGAACCACAATCTAACATTCCCTTGGAACCTGAGCCCTCGGTCGAGGCATTAGATGCTCGGACTAATGCTCAAGAAACACAAGTACTTCAAAGGTCTAGTAGGGAGAGGCAAACACCAATAAGATATGGATATCTTTTGGAAAGAGATAGTTTACCCGTTGATAATGAACCTACTACATATAAGGAAGCGATGTTTTACATTAATTCCAAGAAATGGCTTGAAGCCATGAAATCTGAAATGGATGCCATGGAAGTTAACCAAGTTTGGTCTTTAGTTGATCCACCTCAAGGGATAAAACCCATAGAGTGTAAATGGGTCTTCAAGATAAAGACAGACATGGATGGCAATATACAAACGTATAAGGCCAGATTGGTTGCAAAAGGTTATAATCAAGTTGAAGGCATTGATTTTGAAGAAACTTTTTCACCAGTTGCCATGGTTAAGTCCATTAGGATAATGTTTGCTATTGCTGCATATCATGATTATGAGATATGGCAGATGGATTAAAAACTGCATTCCTTAATGAGAATTTGCAAGAGGAAGTGTATATGACACAACCTGAAGGTTTTTCATCCAAGGCCACTTCTAATAAGGTATGCAAGCTGCAAAAGTCCATTTATGGACTAAAGCAAGCATCTCGGAGTTGGTACATTAGGTTTGATGAAACAATTAGAGAATTTAGTTTCATTAAGAATCCTGATGAACCATGTGTTTACAAGAAGGTAAACGGACATGCAGTTGTGTTCCTAGTGCTATATGTCTACGACATATTACTCAACGATGTACCGATGCTTCAGACAACCAAGGTCTGGCTCTTCATACAATTCTCCATGAAAGATTTGGAAGAAGCAACATATATTTTGGGATTTAAGATCTATAGAGATAGATCGAAAAGGATGCCTGGATTCTCCCAATCCACTTACATAGATAAGGTGCTAAAAGGTTTAGCATGGATACCTCCAAAAGAGGTAACTTGCCTATGGTACATGGTGTACATCTCTCGAAAGAGATGTGTCCTAAAACTTGTGAAGAAAGGACACGAATGGATAGGATCCCTTATGCTTCGGCAATTAAATCTATCATGTACGACATGTTGTGCATAAGACCAGATGTATCGTACGATCTGAGTGTCACGAGCAGATACCAAAGCAATCCTGGTGAGAGTCACTGGACTGCTGTGAAAAATATCCTCAAGTACATGAGAAGAACTATGGATATTTTCTTGGTCTATGGAGGGACTAAACTCCGAATTAGGGGTTATGTAGATGCTGGATTCCAAACTAATAAGGGTGACAGTAAAACGTAGGGCGGTTACGTATTTACCTTAAATGGAGCTGCAGTCAGTTGGAAAAGTTCCAAACAGACTACAACTACAGATTCAAAAACATAAGCTGAATACATCTCCGCGTGTGAGGCAGCGTAGGAGGCTATTTGGATTAAGAAGTTCATAACTGAACTTGGTGTGGTTCCAAGCATTGTTGATCCAGTACCACTTTACTGTGATAACAATAGAGCCATATCGCAAGCTAAGGAACCAAGGTCTCATCATAAATCCAAACATGTATTGCGGCAATATCACTTGATTAGAGATACAATTCAAAGAGGTGATATAAGTATGAAAATGGTACCCATAGAGGATAATATAGCTGATCCTTTACCTAAGGTTCTGTCCTAGCAGAAACACAATCATCACATGGAAGGTCATGGGCTTAAGTACATGTGCGATTGGCTTTAGTGCTAGTGGGAGATTGTTGGTGTAAGCCCTGCAAGCCAATCTAGTTGGGCTTGCAAGATACTATTTATATATTCATATATTGCACATTACAGTTTATTAATTATAATTGAGGTATTTCTTTATCCATAAGTATTGTTATAATTGTTATAAATAACTTGTGAAGATAAAGCCCATGAAACACAATTGCATTGCAAAGGAATTGTAAGGAGTTACAATTATGAGGATCCTTATGCATCAATGCCATGTTACTAAAACTGTTCCTGGTCATTGTATTGTCAAGACATGGCATTGACAATACTTAAAGACTGGTATATGTTAAGCCTTCATGTACTTGATGCATGCAACCATCTCATAGGTTGAAAGTTGAGATACTTGGGGATAACATATGGGTGCTTGTTAGCTGAAAACGTTTACTGAACATGACCCGCTATTAGAGTTCCATTTGGTATTTCACTCAAGTGTCTATGGAAAATACTCTCATGTGTCAATGGTGTAAGTAATCTTTTGACTTGTGAAACTAGGTCATCTTGTATATGAACTGTCATACTTAGATTTCATCACGAACGGGTCCCAAACAAGAGGATGCTTATAGTAAGGTGTTATTTGGTATGACATGAAGCATACGAAGATGAATGAGTGGTCCAGAGAGGATTCATCATCCCAAGTGATATGAGGGGACATATCTCACATGCATCTAGCTTATATTAACTTATGGAAGTCCTTGGCCAAGGCAATACTTAAGGAGTTAATATTAAAGCTGCAGATCTAATATGGAATGGGATTAAGAGTAAACACTGAACCATGCTCTTTCCTATCCCTGGATATTTGATGAAGGGATCGAATTACACAGACATATTGTACACAAAAGGCTTGTTGAACCTTGTTGACTCTCTCAGCATTTGGGTGGTCATGATGCATTGCTAGATGCCTCCCATGATCTATAAATATAAATAGGAAATTCTTAATTGAATTGAATTTATTTTTATTGCCAACATGTTGGGGGCCTAATGGGTCACAAACAAAAGGTGATTAATGAAATTAAAATGAGATTGGGCCAGATAAAATATTCATTAAGTGTTGTGGGCTTATTGTAAATATTTAATAATATGTATAAGGGCTTTAGTGCAGTTAGTCCAATATTTGGCATACACTAAACCTAGTTATATATATGCCTCATATGTTGTTGTCGCCTCTCAAGAAAGAAAGTGAAACCCTGGAAATCGGTGCCTCTCACTCTCCCTAAGTGAGTTTTGGCCGAACACCAAAAGAAAGAGAGGAATTCGATTCTTCTTGTTACTTTTGGCTAACCAAGGTAGAGGAGGAAGGTTTCTCACAACCTAGACTACTAGCATCGTCTTGGCAAACATAATCTCAACCTTGTGAAGGTTTTCGAGTCAACTGTGTGGATTAATGTTAGAGGCCGAACAATTGAACGGCTTTGGTTTGTGACAACCAGTCTTTGTGTGCAAGAACAAGAACATCAAGAATTTGTCTTGAGGTTTCAGCAATCTCCATTACAAAGGTATGAGATTTTGATTGTTATCTGTTCTTGACAGGATGATCTTTTTTAATTCATAAGCAGATCCATTGAGGGATTCGGTTTCTCTTTGTTTTTTTTTTTTTATTCTGCTGCGTTGTTAATTTAAGTTGTTGATTAAATTATACATTATCTCTATTTAAGCATGATCCGAATCCTAACACACTGTTTATTCTTCTGAAGGATGGTGGGTAGACTCTGGTGCCTCTAGGCATGTCTGTTATGATAAAACTTGGTTTAAAACCTATTCTCTGTTTGAGACAGAGAAGAAAATCTTGCTTGGTGACTCCCACACCACTAATGCCTTGGGTTATGGTGATATTGAACTCATTTTTACTTCTGGTAAAAAAATTGATCCTTAAGGATGTTTGGCATGTTTCTGAGATTGAAAAAAAATCTGATTTCTTCGTTTCTTTTAAATAAAGCTAGATTCAAACAAGTTATTGAATCTGATCAGTTCACTCTTATGAAAAAGGGCATGTTTGTTGGGAAAGGTTATGCCTGTGAAGGCATGTTTAAACTGAATATTAAAACAAATGAAATTTCAGTTGTTTCTGCTTATATCGTTTCTTGTGTAAATGTTTGGCATGCTAGATTGTGTCATGTTAATGACAGATATGTGAAAAACATGAGTAGTTTAGGTTTGATTCCTAAACTAAATAATCAATTTGAAAAATGTGAATCATGTAGCATGGCCAAAATCACAAGAAAGCCATTCAGAAGTGTGGTAAAAAGTTCTGAATTGTTAGACTTAATTCACACTGACATTTGTGAATTTGAAGGGATTCTAACACGAGGTGGAAAAATGTATTTTTTAACCTTTAGTGATGATTTTTCAAGATATACATATGTTTATCTTATGAAAAAATGAAGCTTTTGAAAAAATTTCCATCTTTATAAAAGAGATGGAAAATCTTTTTAGGAGAAAAATCAAAGATTCAGGAGTGATAGAGGACGTGAGTATGAAAATCTTGGATTAAATGCTTTTATTCAATCCTTGGGTATTTATTGTTCATGAAACTACTCCCCCTTATTCTCCTGCATCAAATGGAGTGGCAGAACGCAAAAATAGAACTTTGATAGATTTGACTAATGCTATGTTAGTGAGCTCTGGTGCTCCTAAAAATTTATACTACTAACTATGTCCTTAATAGAGTACCACAAAAACACTTTTTAAAAGCACCTTATGAACTTTGGAAAAGTTATAAGCCAAATTTGAGTTATTTTAGAGTATGGGTTGTCTTGCCTTTGTTAGGCTTCTAGATCCTAAAAGACCAAAACTTGAGATAAAAGCCTCTAGATGTGCATTTATAGGTTATGCCTTGACTAGTAAGGCATATAGGTTTTTTGACCTAGATAACAACGTTATAACTGAATCCTTAGATCTCATCTTTCATGAAAACAAGTTTTTTTTTAAAACTAGAAATAGTGAGGGTGTTGAACCTGGACCAACAATTATCCCTGAACCTAGAGATAACTAACAAGCTCTAGAACATTTTAATTCTCAACCCACAAAAAGAGATGAATTTGTGAGTGAACCTAGACGAAGTAAAAGAGGAAGAATAGTAAAAGACTTTGGCCTTGATTATCATGTGTTCAATGTTCAAGATGATCCTGCCACTTTAGACGAGGCTTTATCCTCTCTTGATTCAGACCTTTGGAAAGAAGCCATTAATGATGAGATGGACTCCTTGATAACTAACAAAACATGGAAGTTACTAAACCTACCACCAGGTTGTAAACCTATAGAGTGTAAACGGGTACTGAGAAAGAAATTGAAGCTTGATGGTTCAATTGATAAATATAAAGCCAGTCTTGTAGCCAAAGGCTTTAGGCAAAAAGAGGACATAGATTTCTTTGATACATATTCTCCCGTGAGCAAAATAACATCAATAAGAGTTCTAATTGCAGTTGCTGCTATCCATGATTTGATAATCCATCAAATGGATGTAAAAACAGCTTTCTTAAATGGAGAGTTGGAAGAAGAAATTTATATGGAACAACCTGAGGGCTTTGTTATGCCAGGTAATGAAAATAAAGTGTGTAAATTGTTAAAATCATTATATGGTTTAAAACAAGCCTCCAGACAGTGGCATGAGAAATTTGACATGTGTTTAATTTCTAATGGTTTCAAAACCAATGAAAGTGATAAATGCATATATTACAAATCATATTGTAATTCACATGTCATAATTTGTTTATATGTTGACGATCTCTTGGTACAAATCTAGAGATTATAAATGCTACCAAAATGCTATTTACTAATTATTTTGACATGAAATATTTAAGGGAAGCAAATGTAATTCTTGGCATGAGGATCACACAAGGACTACAAATGGTATTTTTCTAGACCAATCTCATTATATTGAAATTTTTTTGAAAAAATATAAGTTTTTCGATTGCAAACCCTTGTGCTCTCCTTTTGATCCAAATTTACATTTATTTCCCATGGATAATGATCAAGATGTATGTAACCAAAAATAGTATGCTAGTATTATTGGTAGCTTGAGGTATGCCACTGATTGCACCCGACATGACATTGCCTATGTTGTAGGGGTGTTGATGCACCCAAAAGAGTGTATCTTATTTAACCTTGCACTAAAAAGATCAATTGTAAGTATAGTAGTTAGCAAGGGTCGAGTCCTCAGGGATTGGGTTTTAGTTTATAAGTTAATAGTTTATAACTTACGTTCAAAGAAAACAATAAAAGAAAAGGGGTTTTTGAAGCCAGATTTAAACTAAAGTAAATAATAAGAATAAGATGCAAGGCGGTATAACCAGCCAATAAAGATATATATACTAAATTAGGCTGTATAACCAGCCAATAAAAATATATATACTAAATTAGGCGGTATAACCAGCCAATAAAAATAAAACAAAGTTAATATACAAATTAGGCGGTATAACCAGCCAATAAAAATAAATATAAAAAATAAGCAAACTAAAAGTAAGAAAACAAGTAAGTAAGAAGAATCAAATATGAAAAATATGGTTAAGGTTTCATTCTCCACCACTAGACATCATTAAGAATCAATTTCAGATCTATCAATATCAACCAACTATCAAAGTTAACAACCGTAGATAACAACAAGCTCTGTTACCCCAATCTTTCCTTAGTTTGTCGTTAAATAGAACAAGCTCTCTATTTAATCTCTAACCATTAAACAACCTAGAATAAGCTCTCTAAATTCAATTTAATGGCAGCTTTATGATGAGAAAGATAGATTGATCTAAGCAACAAACACATAAGCTCGGATTGTTCAACTTAGGTTATGTTCCACTTTGCAATTATTGAAAACTTGACCATAATCATTAATCACAAATTGCCACTTATGAATAGGAAATCAAGACAATTACACGGATCAAGACTCCTAAACTAGCAATAGATAATTATCAAGATCTATCTAGTTGTACACCTAAATAAATCAAGACAACATCATGAACAATTCTTGTAGAAGAACATAAGCAACTTTGATAGAAAATTAATGATAGATAGAATCTGAAAATCAATTATAAAACATGTCTAGGGCTTTGAAATCACCCTTAACCAAATAGAAGTTTAGCCTAGCATAGGCATTATAAACATAAAATTAAATAGAATCTAAGAAGAAAATAAAAGAAAGAAAGAAGAAGAAGAAGAATATTAATTATCCAACCTCTTGCTCTTTCTAAAGAAAAACAAAACTAGAGAAAAGAAAGAAGAAGAAAACTTAGAGAATTTTATTACAATGGCTAATATCCTACCTATGTACAATATGATCCTCTACAATCATCCAAGGCCCTCTATTTATACACATTTTGGAGGGCTAAATGACAAGAGACAAGCTTTACAAATTTCAAAGGTAGGTATAATAGGTGGGTGCATTTTTCTAACAATTTTCGTCATATTGTATGACCATTTTGATCAGCCAACTTGATGGTCGATTTTGTCAATCTTGGAAGCCTGATCTGATCACATGGTCTTCTAGAAAAATGTTCCCCTATGAGTTACTGATTCATAGCCGTTGGAATCAGCTCATTTGCTGATGTGGAGAAGAAGATATGGGCAAAATACGAAAACAGGTCAGCACAGACGTCATTGCACATCAGCCAACTTGATGGTCGATTTCTTCAATATTGGAGGCTTTATCTGATCACATGGTCTTCTAGACAAATGTTCCTATATCAGTTAGTGATCCATAGCCGTTGAAATCAGCTCATTTGCTGATGTGTATCGGACGATATGTTCAAAATGCGAAAACTGCTCAGGACAGACGTCATTGCACATCAGCCAACTTGATGGTTGATTTCGCTAGGGAAAACGACTCCGTTTCAAGAAGTGTAAAACATGAAAAAGATAGATATGCCTCTTAACATTGCACGGTTAATATTTCAGCCTTATTGCTTCAGTGAAACTCCAGATATAGCTGATATGGCAAAAGGTGTCGGAACTGGAACTGAACTGGATTTGCCCTTAATTCTAGTAATCTGAAATCACTCAAAGAAACTTGTGAAAAACACCAAATTACATAAAAATATAAAAGATCATAAACACAATTAGACTAAACAATAATAACTCGTATTTGACACAAAACAATAATAAAACATAACTAAAAACTATATAATTATACGAGTTATCACACCCCCACACTTAGATTGTTGCTAGTCCCTAGCAACGACTCAATAAAAATAAAATAAGAAAATCTAATCTAATCCATTTTCGTAGGAAATCACGGTGGCACTTAGCATGTGACACAAGCCTTTAAACCCCTAGGTGTCCCTAGTGGACGAGTTTAGTCTCGTGAGGGTTTACTAGGACGATACCCACAAACATTGAAAACATAAGAAAAACTAAAAATAATAATTATAACTAATCCTTCCAATATAAATTAGAGATAATCATTGGACAAGTCTTAAAAACTAATCAATAGCTCAAAGAAATTCACAAAAAATCTTGCTTGAATGTAAATAGTTTGAGTTAAGCCAATATTAACATAACATATTTCAATCAAAATAGTGCATATTCAAACTTAATCTCAACTTCTCACATGGGATACCCTCATGATTTTCACTCTTTAAAGTAGTGGTGAAGTGTTTACACTCAATCAATCTCATGAAAACAGTTCTACCATATTCTTGCTTGTCCACCTATTCTCCACTATTTAGATCATACAACTTCATGAATCAAGAGGTCTTTAATCAAGGTTGTAATGGGGCCAAGGGGTTTGTAATGTGGTTGAAGAACAAAAGGATAAAGATATCACAAAGGTTCCAAAGAGTTCATAAAGTTTAGAGACATAAAAAGATTATACAAAGAAACTACTCAAAACTCTTTACAAGTACATAGTCACATAGGCCGGATATTCATGTTGGGCCTTTTCTTCATTCTAAACAACTTTGTAACATCTTTTTCTTTTTCCACAAATTCAAGAGATGATTCATATATTTTTTTTTACATAGGAATGTATTTTCCAGTATTCCATTTCTTTTTCTCTTGACTTTTCTTTTCTTTTCCCCCCACACTTATTTCTTGTTTCTAACCAAAAAATATCCCTTGTCTTTGCAACTTGTCTCAAATCATGCTAATTCATCTTTGGAACAAAGGTAAAGATATAAGTATATTTAGGTTAGGGACAAGTTATGGTTACCAAAGAGATAGCTTATTCAATGTAGGCTCAAATTGGTTCACTAAGGGTGTGTTCTCTTGGAACATCAATAAGGGATGGCTGTTTGGCCCTGGCTAAAAATCCTAATGCCTCTATCATATTCATGTTGTCACATGTATCAATATAGTCTCAAACGGTTTAAAGCAAGTTCTAGAGAATCATGTAATCATAAGAGCACTCAAGAAAGAAATTAGATTGATTTGTATAATGCATCAATCATTTTAGGCTCAAAAACTCACAATGATGATTATACAAGTCAGTTTTAAGTCTAAACATGCTTCTTTCTCAATCAACATATCATATTAACATTGGCTCATAAAAATTAGTATCAAGCTTAATTCTCATGAAAATCTTCTCACTAGTAACCAGTTTAGACCTATGCAATTCATATCTCATCATTGTATTAAAAAGGAACTAAAATACACTAAAAATAATAATAATAAAGACTCATAATAAAAAAAAAAAAATAGTAGACGAAAATAAAAGAAATCCTAAATCATTCCCCCCACACTTAATTCTTACATTGTCCTCAATGTAAGTCTATTAACCCAAATGAAAGAATCACGTGTAAGAGAAAAGAACTAATAACATAAGAATAGGAACAACTAGACTCAAAACAAAACAAAACAAACTCATGCAACCTAAATAATCCTAAAATACTAAAGAAAAATTAACAAGTAAACATAAAAAGATTAAAATCAAACTGACAAGGTATGTCTCAAGTCTCCCTTACTCAGACCTTGTTCAGAATGAATACTTCTAAATGGCTTAAAACACAACAATTTTTTTTTTTTAATTAGCAAAATATGTCCCTTACCCCATACTAAAATATGACATTGTCCCCAATGTCAAATTTTAAAGGTAGGATTTAGGAGATATTACCTGCAGAGGTTGCTAACCACTTATTATAACTGAGACACAACAAACAAAATGTTAGATAATGTCACAAAGACAAAGTGCAATCCACTCCTTGCTCGTCCATATCTCTTTTTCTTTTTCCGAGCGTTTGCGAAACAACCGTAGCAGATAAACACTCATAAGCTTGGAGCTTTTTGAGTAAATCTTCAATGGTTGTAGCAGAAATTATGGTTCTCCTTGCCTCTGAAAACATGAATCCATTATCCACAACATTATCTAAATATGAAAGCAAATTACTAAAATAACTATTAATATTAAGCAAACCAATGGGTTTCTTATTTGTGACCAAAGATGACCAGGAGGCCACGCAAGCTATTTCTTCCAATGTACCCAGACCTCCTGGTAAAGCAATGAATGCATCGGCAGAATGGTACATGATTGTTATCCGTTCAGGGATACTCCAGACTTGTATTTCCTTACCCACGGTAGGTCCACAAAAACCTGTGAATAGTTTTGGCACGACTCCTAGAACTGGACTTCCTCCGGCGTGTGCTGCTGTAGCGACTGCTCCCATTAAACCCGTACTACCGCCTCCATAAATCAACTGGATCTTTTGTTGGGCAAGTATTACTCCAACTCTTATGGCTTCATCAGCGAATATGTTATTTTTCCCTGGATAAGCACCTCCAAAGACACAAATTTTTTTAATGCGTTGGGACGAAGTACTTTCCATTTTTTTTTTCGAGTGCCTGAAAGAGAATGAGTACATGGTGTAATATATAAAGGACTGAGTAGTGAATCAGACAAGAGTAATAATGTCGCCGAAAGTGTATATGACCTGTCAGAAGAAAATATTAACCTAACAAAAGATTTTTGCGTGATTTTAGGAAGAAAATCAAAAAGAGAAGAAAAATTCAACCGTAAAAGACAAATAAAAAAAACGAGAATAATTACACAAATCGAACAACACGTAAATTAAACCAAAATAAAGTTATTGCAAATCAAACCAAAAACTGAGAAGTCATTTATTGTAGTTGTGATTGTGGCTCACATCTTCCTCTGGTTTTACGTCCAGAAACGGCTTAAACGCCTTCTATGAGTCGAGGATATGCTTCCCATCCAGTTTTCTTACAAGGTGGCAAACAGGGTCTTTTAACATCAGATTCCCAAGATGTTGCCATTCCCTTTGGAATTGCGACCATAAATCAAGAATTTCTCTTTGTACGTCTCCACTAGGATGCGTCTCAAGAGAAAGTTGGATATTACCCAAATTCTCCTTACTCAGTCCATCCTTAATGAATTCAATTTTATCATCTCGATTAGAGGACGGAATCCCAATAGAACGACATTTACCGTTACACGTCCATCGTGCACATTTGTGTCTATTTGAACTCATGCGCTTTGCTCGTCGCTTCTTTGCAAAAGTGCTTCTACCTGTACCTGGTAAATGCAAAACAGGAAGATATTCATCTTCACGTACCTTGGCTTCAATTATCCAACGTATGTCTCCAGGAATCCCTTTGTGCATAAGCATTCTTAATCTTTCAAATAGAACATGGTAAAGCTTCAGTAAAATATTTCGAGGAAAAGGAGGAAATCATTTCTGCAATCTTGTGAGAATATCATCCATCCTGAAAAAAAAATGAAAAAAAATGAAAGAGAAATTGGAAGAGAAATTTATATACAATATCAGTTTTGTGGGTAGCTGATGGAACCGATTTAAATAATCACGGAGTACCGTTATCCGCCATTTAACCGGGGTTAAAAAAAATAAAAATTATATTTACATCTAGTTATTTTCAAAACAAGGATCAGAAAGAAAAACAACATAAAAAGACTCAAAAACAAAACACTCTAAATAAAATCCTAAATTCTTCCCCCCACACATAATTCTTACATTGTCATTAATGTAATGTTATTATCCCCCAATGCAAGAATTATATGTAAGAGAAAAGAACTATTAAACAAAAGAAACTTATGCAGCCTAAATGAACTTAAAAGCAGTAAACACAATTAACAAAGAAACATAAGAAATAAAAATAATAAAAATAATAAAAGAAAAATGAAAAGAAAGAGAAAGCAAATCTGAATATGGAAGGTTGGCAATTTCATCTTTAATTGGGCTGCCTTCCCAATTAACACTTGAGTTAGTGTTTTGAATCTAACCAACACCCCTTCTTGGCTTTTTAGGCTTGTCAGGCTCATACATGAAATTTCCCAAATTTATGCGTTTGAGAGGTAGCTTTCTTTGCACAACAGTGGATGCATTCTCCATTACAAGTATTATTCCATCATCCTTGGTGGTGCATATCTCATCGAGGAATGGTGCATCTTTTGGTACTTGCTGAATGACATCCACAAACAAACTATTTAAGGTTTCCAGCGTGTCTTGTTCATGTTCATCCTCCTTGAACTTTGCGAATCTACTAGGAAAAGGTGGAGAAGAAACATTAGTAAAAATTGGAATCTCAAACGTTACCTCAGGTGCCGAAATACTCTTATTTGGATCATTGGCTTCATTATCCTCAAGAATAGAATTCATCTCTAATTTTGTCTCATCCTCATCTTGTTCCTCATTCCTCAAGGTCACAATAGTAGCATTCTCCTTTGGGTTAATCATCGTTTGGGCAGGGAGTTCTTCAGATCTTTGTGCTACCCATCCCACCATACTACTAGTCAATTGGATCATTTGCTTTTCCAAACTCTGGATGCTTGCCCTTGTTTCCTGTTGAAATTGCAAAGTATCAGTAACAAGAGAATAGATAAGATCTTCTAAAGACGTACCTGAGTTTTGAGTCATATGTGGTGGTTGAAAAAGATCTGGTTCTTGGGACCATGATTGATTGAAGCTAGATGGATGAGTGTAATTGGCATAAGGATCTACTTCTTGGTAATTTTTCGAGTAGCCATAATTAGTATGATCCCACCATCCCTCATGGTAAGTGTTTGAGTAATGATCATACTGTTGGTCTTGGAACACTTGATGGCCTTGACATCCTCCCATGGCCAATTGTTGAACTGGGTAGGTGAGATTGGCTTGTTGATTTTCCATGTTCATGTATGCCACCAACTCTTCAAGTGTTAGATTGCTCAATCCCATCGTTTTTTTTTTTTCAAAATTTGATAAGAAAAACTTGTATGTACAAGAAAATAGAACTAATTAGAACTGAAACTAAGAATAAACCAAGTAACAAATAAACTAAAGAAAACAATCCCCGGCAACGGCGCCAAAAATTTGATGCACCCAAAAGAGTGTATCTTATTTAACCTTGCACTAAAAAGATCAATTGTAAGTATAGTAGTTAGCAAGGGTCGAGTCCTCAGGGATTGGGTTTTAGTTTATAAGTTAATAGTTTATAACTTACGTTCAAAGAAAACAATAAAAGAAAAGGGGTTTTTGAAGCCAGATTTAAACTAAAGTAAATAATAAGAATAAGATGCAAGGCGGTATAACCAGCCAATAAAGATATATATACTAAATTAGGCGGTATAACCAGCCAATAAAAATATATATACTAAATTAGGCGGTATAACCAGCCAATAAAAATAAAACAAAGTTAATATACAAATTAGGCGGTATAACCAGCCAATAAAAATAAATATAAAAAATAAGCAAACTAAAAGTAAGAAAACAAGTAAGTAAGAAGAATCAAATATGAAAAATATGGTTAAGGTTTCATTCTCCACCACTAGACATCATTAAGAATCAATTTCAGATCTATCAATATCAACCAACTATCAAAGTTAACAACCGTAGATAACAACAAGCTCTGTTACCCCAATCTTTCCTTAGTTTGTCGTTAAATAGAACAAGCTCTCTATTTAATCTCTAACCATTAAACAACCTAGAATAAGCTCTCTAAATTCAATTTAATGGCAGCTTTATGATGAGAAAGATAGGTTGATCTAAGCAACAAACACATAAGCTCGGATTGTTCAACTTAGGTTATGTTCCACTTTGCAATTATTGAAAACTTGACCATAATCATTAATCACAAATTGCCACTTATGAATAGGAAATCAAGACAATTACACGGATCAAGACTCCTAAACTAGCAATAGATAATTATCAAGATCTATCTAGTTGTACACCTAAATAAATCAAGACAACATCATGAACAATTCTTGTAGAAGAACATAAGCAACTTTGATAGAAAATTAATGATAGATAGAATCTGAAAATCAATTATAAAACATGTCTAGGGCTTTGAAATCACCCTTAACCAAATAGAAGTTTAGCCTAGCATAGGCATTATAAACATAAAATTAAATAGAATCTAAGAAGAAAATAAAAGAAAGAAAGAAGAAGAAGAAGAATATTAATTATCCAACCTCTTGCTCTTTCTAAAGAAAAACAAAACTAGAGAAAAGAAAGAAGAAGAAAACTTAGAGAATTTTATTACAATGGCTAATATCCTACCTATGTACAATATGATCCTCTACAATCATCCAAGGCCCTCTATTTATACACATTTTGGAGGGCTAAATGACAAGAGACAAGCTTTACAAATTTCAAAGGTAGGTATAATAGGTGGGTGCATTTTTCTAACAATTTTCGTCATATTGTATGACCATTTTGATCAGCCAACTTGATGGTCGATTTTGTCAATCTTGGAGGCCTGATCTGATCACATGGTCTTCTAGAAAAATGTTCCCCTATGAGTTACGGATTCATAGCCGTTGGAATCAGCTCATTTGCTGATGTGGAGAAGAAGATATGGGCAAAATACGAAAACAGGTCAGCACAGACGTCATTGCACATCAGCCAACTTGATGGTCGATTTCTTCAATATTGGAGGCTTTATCTGATCACATGGTCTTCTAGACAAATGTTCCCATATCAGTTAGTGATCCATAGCCGTTGGAATCAGCTCATTTACTGATGTGTATCGGACGATATGGTCAAAATGCGAAAACTGCTCAGGACAGACGTCATTGCACATCAGCCAACTTGATGGTTGATTTCGCTAGGGAAAACGACTCCGTTTCAAGAAGTGTAAAACATGAAAAAGATAGATATGCCTCTTAACATTGCACGGTTAATATTTCAGCCTTATTGCTTCAGTGAAACTCCAGATATAGCTGATATGGCAAAAGGTGTCGGAACTGGAACTGAACTGGATTTGCCCTTAATTCTAGTAATCTGAAATCACTCAAAGAAACTTGTGAAAAACACCAAATTTTTGGCGCCGTTGCCGGGGATTGTTTTCTTTAGTTTATTTGTTACTTGGTTTATTCTTATTTTCAGTTCTAATTAGTATTATTTTCTTGTACATACATGTTTTTCTTTTCAAATTTTGAAAAAAAAAAAAAAAACAATGGAATTGAGCAATCTAACACTTGAAGAGTTGGTGGCATACATGAACATGGAGAATCAACAAGCCAATCTCACCTCCCCAGTTCAACAATTGGCCATGGGAGGATGTCAAGGCCATCAAGTGTTCCAAGACCAACAGTATGATCATTACTCAAACACTTACCATGAGGGATGGTGGGATCATACTAATTATGGCTACTCGAAAAATTACCAAGAAGTAGACCCTTATGCCAATTACACTCATCCATCTAGCTTCAATCAATCATGGTCTCAAGAACTAGATCTTTTTCAACCACCACATATGACTCAAAACTCAGGTACTTCTTTAGAAGATCTTGTCTATTCTCTTGTTACTGATTCTTTGCAATTTCAACAGGAAACAAGGGCAAGCATCCAGAGTTTGGAAAAGCAAATGAGCCAATTGGCTAGTAGTATGGTGGGATGGGTAGCACAAAGATCTGAAGAACTCCCAGCCCAAACGATGGTTAACCCAAAGGAGAATGCTACTATTGTGACCTTGAAGAATGAGGAACAAGATGAGGATGAAACAAAATTAGAGATGGATTCTATTCTTGAGGATAATGAAGCCAAAGATCCAAATAAGAGTATTTCGACACCTGAGGTAACGTTTAAGGTTTCACTTTTTACTAATGTTTCTTCTCCACCTTTTCCTAGTAGATTTGCTAAGTTCAAGGAGGAAGAACATGAACAACACATGCCGGAAACCTTAAACAACTTGTTTGTGGAAGTCATTCAACAAGTATCAAAATATGCTCCATTCCTCGATGACATATGCACCACAAAGGATGATGGAATAATACTTGTAATGGAGAATGCATCCACTGTTGTGCAAAGAAAGCTTCCTCTCAAACGCATAAATTTGGGAAATTTCATGTATGAGCATGACAAGCCTAAAATGCCAAGAAGGGGTGTTGGTTAGGTTCAAAACACTAAATCAAGTGCTAATTGGGGGAGGCAGCCTAATTAGTGAAAGCATTGCCAAACTGCCATCCTCAGATTTGCTCTCTTTTTCTTTATCTTTTTCTTATGTTTCTTTGCTAATTGTGTTTAGTGTTTCTAAGTTCATTTAGGCTGCATAAGTTTATTTTGTTTATTAGTTCTTTTCACTTACACATGATTCTTTCATTTGGGATTAATAGCATTACATTAATGACAATGTAAGAATTATGTGTGGGGGAAAGAATTTAGGATTTTATTTAGAGTGTTTTGTTTTTGTGTCTTTTTATGTTGTTTTTCTTTCTGATCCTTGTTTTGAAAATAACTAGATGTAAATATAATTTTTAATTTTTTTAACCCCGGTTAAATGGCGGATAACGGTACTCCGTGATTGTTTAAGTCGGTTCCATCAGCTACCCACAAAACTGATATTGTATATAAATTTCTCTTCCAATTTCTCTTTCATTTTCTTTCATTTTTTTTTCAGGATGGATGATATTCTCACAAGATTGCAGAAACGATTTCCTCCTTTTCCTCGAAATATTTTACTGAAGCTTTACCAAGTTCGATTTGAAAGATTAAGAATCCTTATGCACAAAGGGATTCCTGACAACATACGTTGGATAATTGAAGCCAAGGTACGTGAAGATGAATATCTTCCTGTTTTGCATTTACCAGGTACAGGTAGAAGCACTTTTGCAAAGAAGCGACGAGCAAAGCGCATGAGTTCAAATTGCCACAAATATGCACGATGGACGTGTAACGGTAAATGTCGTTCTATTGGGATTCCGTCCTCTAATCGAGATGATAAAATTGAATTCATTAAGAATGGACTGAGTAAGGAGAATTTGGGTAATATCCAACTTTCTCTTGAGACGCATCCTAGTGGAGACGTACAAAGAGAAATTCTTGATTTATGGCCGCAATTCCAAAGGGAATGGCAACATCTTGGGAATCTGATGTTAAAAGACCCTGTTTGCCAGCTTGTAAGAAAACTGGATGGGAAGCATATCCTCGACTCATAGAAGGCGTTTAAGCCGTTTCTGGACGTAAAACCAGAGGAAGATGTGAGCCACAATCACAACTACAATAAACGACTCTTAAGCTTTTGGTTTGATTTGCAATAACTTTATTTTGGTTTAATTTACGTGTTGTTCGATTTGTGTAATTATTCTCATTTTTTTTATTTGTCTTTTACGGTTGATTTTTTCTTCTCTTTTTGATTTTCTTCCTGAAATCACGCAAAAATCTTTTGTTAGGTTAACATTTTCTTCTGACAGGTCAGATACACTTTCGGCGACATTATTACTCTTGTCTGATTCACTACTCAGTCCTCTATATATTACACCATGTACTCATTCTCTTTCAGGCACTCGAAAAAAAAATTGGAAAGTACTTCGTCCCAGCACATTAAAAAAATTTGTGTCTTTGGAGGTGCTTATCCAGGGAAAAATAACATATTCGCTGATGAAGCCATAAGAGTTGGAGTAATACTTGCCCAACAAAAGATCCAGTTGATTTATGGAGGCGGTAGTACGGGTTTAATGGGAGCAGTCGCTACAGCAGCACACGCCGGAGGAAGTCCAGTTCTAGGAGTCGTGCCAAAACTATTCACAGAATTTTGTGGACCTACCATGGGTAAGGAAATACAAGTCTGGAGTGTCCTTGAACGGATAACAATCATGTACCATTCTGCCGATGCATTCATTGCTTTACCAGGAGGTCTGGGTACATTGGAAGAAATAGCTTGCGTGGCTTCTTGGTCATCTTTGGTCACAAATAAGAAACCCATTGGTTTGCTTAATATTAATGGTTATTTTAGTAATTTGCTTTCATATTTAGATAATGCTGTGGATAATGGATTCATGTTTTCAGAGGCAAGGAGAACCATAATTTCTGCTACAACCATTGAAGATTTACTCAAAAAGCTCCAAGCTTATGAGTGTTTATCTGCTACGGTTGTTTCGCAAACGCTCGGAAAAAGAAAAAGAGATATGGACGAGCAAGGAGTGGATTGCACTTTGTCTTTGTGACATTATCTAACATTTTGCTTGTTGTGTCTCAGTTATAATAAGTGGTTAGCAACCTCTGCAGGTAATATCTCCTAAATTCTACCTTTAAAATTTGACATTGGGGACAATGTCATATTTTAGTAGGGGGTAAGGGACATATTTTCCTAATTCAAAAAAAAAAAAAATTGTTGTATTTTATGCCATTTAGAAGTATTCATTCTGAACAAGGTCTGAGTAAGGGAGACTTGAGACATACCTTGTCAGTTTGATTTCTTCTTTTCAAAAAAAAAAAAAAACATGTTTAGACTTAGTGTGTTTTAGTTACTTTCAATACTATGATGAGATATGAATTGCATAAGTCTAAAACAGAGTTATTAGTGAGAAGATTTTCATGAGAATTGAGCTTGATATCATTTTTTTATGAGCCAATGTTAATATGATATGTTGATTGAGAAAGAAGCATGTTTAGACTTGATATTGACTTGCATAATCATCCTTGTGAGTTTTTGAGCCTATATGATTGATGCATTATACATATCAATCTAATTTCTTTCTTGAGTGCTCTTATGATTACATGATTCTCTAGAACTTGCTTTAAACCATTTGAGACTATATTGATGCATGTGACAACATGAATATGATAGAGGCATTAGGATTTTTAGCCAGGGCCAAACAGCCATCCCTTATTGATGTTCCAAGAGAACACACCCTTAGTGAACCAATTTGAGCCTACATTGAATAAGCTATCTCTTTGGTAACCATAACTTGTCCCTAACCTAAATATACTTATATCTTTACCTTTGTTCCAAAGATGAATTAGCATGTTTTGAGACAAGTTGCAAAGACAAGGAAGATCTATTGAAAATTTGGGTTAGAAACAAGAAATAAGTGTGGGGGGGAAAGAAAAGAAAAGTCAAGAGAAAAAGAAATGGAATACTGGCAAATACATTCCTATGTAAAATATATATATATATATATATATATATATGAATCATCTCTTGAATTTGTGGAAAAAGAAAAAGATGTTACAAAGTTGTTTAGAATGAAGAAAAGGCCTAACATGAATATCCGGCCTAGGTGACTATGTACTTGTAAAGAGTTTTGAGAAGTTTCTTTGTATGATCTTTTTATGTCTCTAAACTTTATGAACTCTTTGGAACCTTTGTGATATCTTTATCCTTTTGTTCTTCAACCACATTACAAACCCCTTGGCCCCATTACAACCTTGATTAAAGACCTCTTGATTCATGAAGTTGTATGATCTAAATAGTGGAGAATAGGTGGACAAGCAAGAATATGGTAGAACTGTTTTCATGAGATTGATTGAGTGTAAACACTTCACCACTACTTTAAAGAGTGAAAATCATGAGGGTATCCCATGTGAGAAGTTGAGATTAAATTTGAACATGCACTATTTTGATTGAGATATGTTATGTTAATATTGGCTTAACTCAAACAATTTACATTCAAGCATGATTTTTTGTGAAATTCTTTAAGCTATTGATTAGTTTATAAGACTTGTTCAAAGATTGTCTCTAATTTGTATTGAAAGGATTAGGAATAAATATTTTTAGTATATGTAGTTTATTTATATTTTAGTTTTTCAATGTTTGTGGGTATCGTTCTAGTAAACCCTCACGAGACTAAACTCGTCCACTAGGGACACCTAGGGGTTTAAAGGCTTGTGTCACATGCTAAGTGCCACCGTGATTTCCTACGAAAATGGATTAGATTAGATTTTCTTATTTTATTTTTATTGAGTCGTTGCTAGGGACTAGCAACAATCTAAGTGTGGGGGTGTGATAACTCGTATAATTATATAGTTTTTAGTTATGTTTTATTATTGTTTTGTATCAAATACGAGTTATTATTGCTTAGTCTAATCGTGTTTATGATTTTTTATATTTTTATGTAATTTGGTGTTTTTCACGAGTTTCTTTGAGTGATTTCAGATTACTAGAATTAAGGGCAAATCCAGTTCAGTTCCAGTTCCGACACCTTTTGTCATATCAGCTATATCTCGAGTTTCACTGAAGCAATAAGGCTGCAATTTGTAGCCGTGCAAAGCTAAGAGGCATATCTATCTTTTTCATGTTTTACACTTCTTGAAACGGAGTCGTTTTCCCTAGCGAAATCGACCATCAAGTTGGCTGATGTGCAATGACGTCTGTGCTGACCTGTTTTCGTATTTTGCCCATATCTGCTTATCCACATCAGAAAATGAGCTGATTCCAACGGCTATGGATCCGTAACTGATAGGGGAACCTTTTTCTAGAAGACCATGTGATCAGATCAGGCCTCCAACATTGACAAAATCGACCATCAAGTTGGCTGATCAAAATTGTCATACAATGTGACGAAAATTGTTAGAAAAATGCACCCACCTATTATACCTACCTTTGAAATTTGTAAAGCTTGTCTCTTGTCATTTAGCCCTCCAAAATGTGTATAAATAGAGGGCCTTGGATGATTGTAGAGGATCATATTGTACATTGGTAGGATATTAGCCATTGTAATAAAATTCTCTAAGTTTTCTTCTTCTTTCTTTTCTCTAGTTTTCTTTTTCTTTATTTTCTTCTTCTTCTTTCTTTCTTTTATTTCCTTCTTAGATTCTCTTTAATTTTATGTTTATGTTTACAATGCCTATGCTAGGCTAAACTTCTATTTGGTTAAGGGTGATTTCAAAGCCCTAGACATGTTTTGTGATTGATTTTCAGATTCTATCTATCATTAATTTTCTATCAAAGTTGCTTATGTTCTTCTACAAGAATTGTTCATGATGTTGTCTTGATTTATTTAGGTGTACAACTAGATAGATCTTGATAATTATCTATTGCTAGTCTAGGAGTCTTGATCCGTGTAATTGTCTTGATTTCCTATTCATAAGTGGCAATTTGTGATTAATGATTATGGTCAAGTTTTCAATAATTGCAAAGTGGAACATAACCTAAGTTGAACAATCCGAGCTTATGTGTTTGTTGCTTAGATCAACCTATCTTTCTCATCATAAAGCTGCCATTAAATTGAATTTAGAGAGCTTATTCTAGGTTGTTTAATAGTTAGAGATTAAATAGAGAGCTTGTTCTATTTAACGACAAACTAAGGAAAGATTGGGATAACAGAGCTTGTTGTTATCTACGGTTGTTAACTTTGATAGTTGGTTGATATTGATAGATCTGAAATTGATTCTTAATGATGTCTAGTGGTGGAGAATGAAACTTTCACCATATTTTTCATATTTGATTCTTCTTACTTGTTTTCTTACTTTTCTAGTTTGCTTATTTTTAAAAGTATATTTATTTTTATTGGCTGGTTATACCGCCTAATTTGTATATTAACTTTGTTTTATTTTTATTGGCTGGTTATACCGCCTAATTTAGTATATATATTTTTATTGGCTGGTTATACCGCCTAATTTAGTATATACATTTTTATTGGCTGGTTATACCGCCTTGCATCTTATTCTTATTATTTACTTTAGTTTAAATCTGGCTTCAAAAACCCTTTTTCTTTTATTGTTTTCTTTGAACGTAAGTTATAAACTAATAACTCATAGATTAAAACCCAATCCCTGAGGACTCGACCCGCCAATAAAAATAAATATAAAAAATAAGCAAACTAAAAGTAAGAAAACAAGTAAGTAAGAAGAATCAAATATGAAAAATATGGTTAAGGTTTCATTCTCCACCACTAGACATCATTAAGAATCAATTTCAGATCTATCAATATCAACCAACTATCAAAGTTAACAACCGTAGATAACAACAAGCTCTGTTATCCCAATCTTTCCTTAGTTTGTCGTTAAATAGAACAAGCTCTCTATTTAATCTCTAACCATTAAACAACCTAGAATAAGCTCTCTAAGTTCAATTTAATGGCAGCTTTATGATGAGAAAGATAGATTGATCTAAGCAACAAACACATAAGCTCGGATTGTTCAACTTAGGTTATGTTCCACTTTGCAATTATTGAAAACTTGACCATAATCATTAATCACAAATTGCCACTTATGAATAGGAAATCAAGACAATTACACGGATCAAGACTCCTAAACTAGCAATAGATAATTATCAAGATCTATCTAGTTGTACACCTAAACAAATCAAGACAACATCATGAACAATTCTTGTAGAAGAACATAAGCAACTTTGATAGAAAATTAATGATAGATAGAATCTGAAAATCAATTATAAAACATGTCTAGGGCTTTGAAATCACCCTTAACCAAATAGAAGTCTAGCCTAGCATAGGCATTATAAACATAAAATTAAATAGAATCTAAGAAGAAAATAAAAGAAAGAAAGAAGAAGAAGAAGAATATTAATTATCCAACCTCTTGCTCTTTCTAAAGAAAAAGAAAACTAGAGAAAAGAAAGAAGAAGAAAACTTAGAGAATTTTATTACAATGGCTAATATCCTACCAATGTACAATATGATCCTCTACAATCATCCAAGGCCCTCTATTTATACACATTTTGGAGGGCTAAATGACAAGAGACAAGCTTTACAAATTTCAAAGGTAGGTATAATAGGTGGGTGCATTTTTCTAACAATTTTCGTCATATTGTATGACCATTTTGATCAGCCAATTGGATGGTCGATTTTGTCAATCTTGGAGGCCTGATCTGATCACATGGTCTTCTAGAAAAATGTTCCCCTATGAGTTACTGATTCATAGCCGTTGGAATCAGCTCATTTGCTGATGTGGAGAAGAAGATATGGGCAAAATACGAAAACAGGTCAGCACAGACGTCATTGCACATCAGCCAACTTGATGGTCGATTGCTTCAATATTGGAGGCTTTATCTGATCACATGGTCTTCTAGACAAATGTTCCCATATCAGTTAGTGATCCATAGCCGTTGGAATCAGCTCATTTGCTGATGTGTATCGGACGATATGGTCAAAATGCGAAAACTGCTCAGGACAGACGTCATTGCACATCAGCCAACTTGATGGTTGATTTCGCTAGGGAAAACGACTCCGTTTCAAGAAGTGTAAAACATGAAAAAGATGGATATGCCTCTTAACATTGCACGGTTACTATTTCAGCCTTATTGCTTCAGTGAAACTCCAGATATAGCTGATATGGCAAAAGGTGTCGGAACTGGAACTGAACTGGATTTGCCCTTAATTCTAGTAATCTGAAATCACTCAAAGAAACTTGTGAAAAACACCAAATTACATAAAAATATAAAAGATCATAAACACAATTAGACTAAACAATAATAACTCGTATTTGACACAAAACAATAATAAAACATAACTAAAAACTATATAATTATACGAGTTATCAGGTGTTAGCTAGATTTATAAGTAAACCAAACTTAGAGCACTAGAATGCAATTAATCGTGTAATGAGATATTTAAAAAGGACTCTTAAGTTATGGTATACTTTATCAAAAGTATCCTGCTGTACTTGAAGGATACAGTGATGCTAATTGGAATACCTTGGCTGATGATTCCTTGTTTACCACTGGCTATGTGTTTACCTTGGGAGGTGGAGCAATTTGCTGGAAATCTAAAAAGCAACAAATCATAGCAAACTCCACCATGGAGGCTGAACTTATAGCATTGGCCTCAGCTAGTGAAGAACCAGGATGGATACGAGATCTTTTATTTGAAATTCCAGTATGAGAAAAACCAATACCACCTGTCTTAATCCATTGTGATAGTACTACAGCTATTGAGAGAGTTAATAGTAAATATTACAATGGAAAACCCAGATCTATAATAAGAAAACATAGCTATGTGAGATCTCATATAACTAATTGTACCATTAATTTGATTATATCCAAAGTGGTGATAATCTTGCAGATCATTTGACAAAAAGCTCTAGCTAGAGAAAAGATCTGGATAGCATCGAGGGGGATGCGACTAAAGCCCAAAGAATAATAAAAATCAACTATGAGGATACCCTACCTAGTGATTGGAGATCCCAAGAATTAGGTTCAAAGGAAAAAACGAATCATAGAGTGGTTTGAATGACATGCACATATAATAATAATAATATCCCTCTCTATGATGCAGTGCATGTATCCTGTAACAGTAATGGAGGTTGAGTATCTTTATACTCTTAATGAGGTCTATAGCTCGTTTGAGTGGGTTGTAGAGTTACAGGAGCATCCTTGATAGCCTCATCTATATGAGTGTGGAAGTGAGGCCGCTTCCTATGAGAAATTGGGTTTATTCTCTAAAACGCTCATTATAACTGGGATAAAGCATATGGCCATCTAAAGAAGCTCATGGTAGGGCACTGAAAATGTATGTGTGTGACGCAGTACTTCGTTTCCCTAAAGCAGCCTTAGTTCAAGACTTAGTTCACTATTGGCTCTAAAGCAGAGATTGTTGAAACACTAAGTGGAGGTTCAAGCCATTGGCACCTACATTATTCATAGTTTTCTATCTTCACCTGAAAAGTTAGTACTTAATGTTTTTATTAAAATAAGTGAAGGATTGTTGGAGTATTTTAATAAATAAATAAATAAATAAACACATCTTCTTGTTAACTGAAAAATTTATAAACCATTTATTATTGTAAGTTTACAAAACTTACATTTACTCTCTTTTCAATTGCTTAAGTTATGACAATAATAAATGTTAAAAGTAAATGTTTGTTTCGTTTTCTATTTCAATCTTCTACTATAAATATAGTGAATTCATTTTTCACTTTCTGAGCATCCAATTTTCAAAAGCTAATTCCTTCTTTTAAAAATTTTCCTAAGTCTTTTAAAAGTGCTAATTAATAGGGTGAAAAAAGTGTCAATTTTGGTGGAGCTTCTACCTTCTAACTTGTGCAGGTTAGCAAGGTGTACAGTGGGTGACTGGGCTTGTTGTATCTTGAGAACGGCGTGCAATACAACCTCTTTGCATCTGTTCTTATCACCTAGAGGGCGCGTATCGTTTCAAGAGAGCGACCTAGTCCATGCCTCAATCTCTGTCACCTTATTTCAATTATCATATTCGTGACAATTCGACAACAGCAAATTGATCCTCTAGTCTTATCCTGAAGAACTATTGTGCAACATTCTCCAACACTTCCCATTAACCCCCTTCCAAAAAAATTTAAAAATTATTTCTTTTTTTTTTCTTTCCTTTTTTAGGTTACACTTCTCTAATTTGGAATAAAGTATTGACTGACGGTTCCATTCTTCTCTTTTCATTTGCAATCAATCAATGTAATGGATTATTCTTTGCTTGTTGGGGTGGATAGTATACCCAGCGGCGGGAGCTTGTATGTGGGATTATTGATGATCTCAGGCAGTATACTTGGGACAAACAACTTGAATGTGGGTTAAGTCTTCGTTGGTTGTTCCTAAGAATGTGTTGCCAACTCTTATTTCTCCTAATGAGTATAAGAAAAGATTCAGAAAGCTCATGTCATCAACTTACTTTTTGATTGTCCCAGATCATTGGTGCTCAAGGAATCCTCTGACCCTTGTGAACTTTGTGGCACTAGAGATGATGATTTATCTCAATCCAAGTCCCTATCTCAATCCAAGTCCCTAAAACTAGACCGGACAATATTAGACACGAAACGAAAAAGAAGCACAGATACGACACGAATACACGAACATGTCAAAATTTATATAACACAAATTATTAACACGTCAAAATTTATACAAATATAAAATACTTTAAACACGATTACGATACAAAAAATACACAAACACAACATGGATACACGAATTACCAGATCTATCTAAAACAACCTTACCTAAATGGTATTTCTGCCTAGGTCTTGTTTTTAGTTGCTGCTATGATGAAATTCTTGTTTTTCTTGTAGTCTGGGCTGTCTGATTTAACTTTCTTACTTAACAGGCATGCTGCTAAAGAAAGGATCAAGTTTAACTTATACACTTGGTCAGAAAATTGGGTTAGTTATGTCAAGGATTTGAGTTATATCCTGCATTCATCTAAGCAGTGGTTGAAGGGAAGAATCAATGCTGCTGCATGGTCTAGTTACTAATTGTTTTTTTGAAAGTATTATTCTGGAATTGTTGCAATGACAACTACTATCAGTTTTTAAATGACAAATTGCAATAAATGGCAGTCGAAATCAAGCACTCTATTTTCTAGGTTTCTCATCACCCTTTCAGATTCCATCACAATCCTTCAGTCTTAGATTTCTTAGCAAAATCTATCAACAGGTGTGTAATGCTAATTTCTCTCAGAAGTTGCTCTTTTATGGTGAATGGATGAGGTTCAGTTTCAAACTATGGTACTCGGATTCGAAGATGAGTGTTGGATAGGATATGTGTCCAATACAGGCATGCTCAATTTTTTAATTTTTTTTTTATATCTTTGGAGGATTTTACTCTCATAATCATATCCGAATATATGTCGGACATGCATACTTCAAGAAAAATAAAGAGCCAAAATAACATAGTTCCCAGCAAAGGCTTATAGATATGGTTCCTTTTGTATTATAAATGGAAAATTCTAAAGAAATGCCAAAAGTAAGCCATAGGGAAGAATATGGAAGTATAAAACCATAGGAAAGGAATTGATTGGCCTCCAAACTTGAACAAAGAATCAAATTCTTCCCAAGATGTAGTATAAACTTAATTCTCATTCAAAATCACGATTTTTCATAGACTCACTGAGAAATGGAAAACTCAATCACCCAAGATCTCAATGAAAGCTTTCAACTAAACGGTGATTATCAATACCTTAAAGATGAAGATACAGATGAAACTAATTTCATTTACATCATTAATGCAATCCTTAGTGGAACTGCAAGGCTCAATGTTCTCTTACCAACAGCAACCATCCTTGCTTTCACCATTTTTGCTCCCATCCTAAGCAACGATGGTCAATGCACCTCTCTCAGCCGCTGGCTAATGGCTTCTTTTCTAACCTTCCTGGCAGCCTCTTGTGTATTTTTTACATTCACAGACAGCTTTAGAACAGCCACAGGAAGGTTGTATTATGGGATAGCAACATTGAGGGGAATTTGGACATTCAATGCTGGAAGGAAGAAACCTTGCATGCCATCTGATTACAAGCTGAGATGGTCTGATCTATTCCATGCATGGCTTTCTTTGGTTGCATTTTTATCATTTGCAGGGTCACATAGTGATGTTGTGGCATGCTATTATCCAGGAATTCCAAGGAAAGTCACCAACACTGTTCCTCTTGTGGTTGGCTTTGTTGTAAGTGTTTTGTTTGTGGTGTTTCCTTCAAGGAGAAGGGGAATTGGGTATCCATTCTTGTTGCAGAGGGAAGCTAGGTATTCTAGATTTTGAAACATATTTTGATTTCTTCATCATCAAATAGATTGTAATAATACTTAATATTTTTTCAGAGTGGATGAAATAAATTTCTGCATATTTGTATAATTTACCATCTCTGTCTATATAAAAAAAAAAAAATTAGTATCTATCAATTTTTCATATAACAAAATATCCCCACAGCTATTTAAAAAAAAAAAGAAAAAAGAAAAGGAAAAGAGAATTCTACAAATTTTTTTTTTTTTTTTTTAAGTTGCTCTCAGCACAGCATAGTTAGTTTTTCATTACTTTACAAATTACATGCATATTTCGGAATACTTTTGATAATTTGGTTAAAAGGTGAGATATAATAAAATGTAAAACATTAATAGGATTAAAATTATTTATTCTTATGCTAATATGAATTCTGAAGGTCGATATTTGTTTCACAAACCTTAGAAGATTTACTTTTTGATCTACTCTTAAACAAATTCTCTTTCTCATCTATGGAGCAATTATTAGAGTTGTCCACAAATTTTCATCCTTCAAATCTTAAGGTTATCAGAAACTTAGCCACTACTAGAGTTGTCCACAAACTTTCACACTCCAAGTCCTAAGATTATAGTCGGATACTAATTAAGGATTAGGTAGGAGAGAGTTATGAGAGAGAAATTTCAATTAAAGTAATTGGGATGAACACTTCTAGTTAATTTTCATATGTATATGTGTTTATATATAATGCATATCTCAATCCTATTAGGAACAGACCTTTAATAACACTTATGTAAAATTTTACGAAAAATAAAATTCTAACTCTAACTTATATTAAAAGTTAAATAATACCTATATGAATATACTAATGGTTTAAATTCACTTGATTCGATCCATATTTCATAAATAAATAAAAAAAATCAAATCATCACAAATATTTGAGAAACCAAATTGAAATTGAACATGATTGGTATATATATCTATAAAAAATTATGAATATTAGCACATATATGTACGTAGGATAATAATGAGTTCTACTAAAAAAATACTAAGATTTTAGATGATGTAACCAATTGTAGAATTATGAATGACTATTGGAATAATTTTATGATGAATCAAACAAGGAATAAGAAACAAATAAAATAGAAAGGTCCAAGAACATACAATCACATTTTTTGCTTAAAACTTTTTACTTAATCACGTATTTAGCTTTTAACAATGTAAGTATATTCATATATTCTATGATCAAAGAATCGGAATAAAAAACAAAATAAACAAAAAAGATAAACTATTTGAATTTTACATAATATTGGTAAAGCTTAAATATAAAAAAGCCAGTGCATTAAAAATTACATAATTACCCAAACCCTAATATTTTATTGTAGGTCTACTTGACCCATGAATAGGTTTATGTGGTCATGAATAAATTTATATGATAATAAAACTTATAGCAAAAAAAAAAAAACCCAACCACAATAGAACTTGAAGCTCCAGTGGAGGGTTAGAATAGAAAAAGATCTTCTCCTAATTGCTAAATGAATAAAATGGCACGATTGACGAAAAAAATACCCATGCCTCACTGAAGCTCCATTTAAATCGAAAAGAAGCCTACATTTATTTACTTTTTGAAATTAATAAAAATTTTAAATTTTAAAAATAAAACAATTTAACCTAAACCTTAGGTCTTTTTATTTATTATGAAATAAATTTATTTAACAAAATCATTTTAATGAAATTAAAATGTTTACTTATAAATTGGATAAATGTTATTAATAGTTACAATGACAATTTAGAAATTTAGTGAACAATAATAATCATTTTCGTTAATTCAAAAAATTCTCTATACTTGTACTTTTATATATTACTAGGTTTAACTACACATGCGTTGCACGTGGGTGATATACCATATAATTAATATTTTTTTTTAAATCTAAACTTTACTAAGTAGCAAAGTAAAAGAATCAGTTCACTTAGTTTTATCAATTGACATATGATTATGCATAAGAGAAAATTGACAAAATAGACAATGGTTTATGGATTATATAATCAAATTAATCATGTAATGGTAGATACATTCACCTTATATTTTGAATTCTCTCTATTGAATAGCTTGAAGAATGCTCAATAATAATTCATGATTGTGCTATTCCACTCCTTTTTTTATAAAATTATTCATGTAATAATTAATCACTACCTTAGAATCTATTTTTCATAGTGAAATTGGCAATTAATAATATTTCTTTCTAATAACACTAAATTTAAACCTTATCTAATTCCCTAATCGAAGCTTTTTCGAGGTAATCGAGTAAAAAATTGTTCTTAGGAAAGCACCAATCAATATAATGCTCCCACAATTAGCTAATTTATAAGTTTGTGAAGATATATCCTAAGCCTTAACATGATATGATTACTATAGCTAGCATTCTTGATAGAGTTGGTAAGAAATTGAGATTTTCATGAATGCAAGTCAGATAACAAAGATGGAGTTGATAAGAAATTAAGATTTTCATGAATGCAAGTCAGATACCAAAAGGGGCAAACTATATATTTTAGAGACTTAATTGTATTGATATTACAATTATAGCAAATAGTCTCCTCCAATTCATGCAGTAAAGCATAATAAAGCTCGCTAGAAATTTTGTGCTTAAAATTAAACTAATTCAACTTCTAAATCAACTAATCTTTAGTGAAATTAAATTAGGATAAGTATAAGAGGAATTGCTCAACACAAAAAATTTCAAATCATAAAATCATTTCTTGATCGAGTGATTATCAGTCAACCAAAGAAATATGTGAACTGGATTTTCTTTTTAGCTTCTTCGATAATATATATTTGTCAAAAAGTATTGGCCAGAACTATTTAAGGATAAGAATTAGGTCTAAAACGAAAAGATGCAAATAATACTTAGGCTTAAAATAATTAAGGTTAATTAATGACTTGTAGTAGCATATAAGAAAATTAGATTTTTATTTAAAGAATTAATAAATCATTGTTAAGGATAAAATTGTAAGAAAATCAATAAATCATTATTAATTATTTGTAGTAGCCTATAAGAAAATTAAAATTTTTATTAAAAAATTAATAAATCATTATCAATGATAAAATAGTTTAAAAATTAGTAAATCATTATTAAGGAAAAATAATTAAATTTTAGTATTAAGGATAAAATAGTTAATTTTAAAAATTAGCAAGGGTATATATGTCAAAATAATTAAATTTTAGCATTAAGGATAAAATAGTTAAAATCATTATTAAGAGTAAAATAATTAAATTTTAGTATTAAGGATAAAATAGTTAATTTTAAAAATTAGTAAGGGTATATATGTTAAAATAATTAAATTTCAGCATTAAGGTGTACACACAAATTTCGTGTCAAAAATATGACAATATAAATTTGGAGTTAAATAATAATTTATTTATCAAAAGTTTGAAAGTTACAATCTCTGAAATTCTTAAAGATAAAGAAAATCTTTTAATTCTTTTCTTCGCAAGGAAACTTTGCTTTAAGGGTTTTTTGACTTGTTCTTAAATCAATGAAATTTGTTTCAAGGGTTTTGTCCCAAATTTAGGGATTCTTTGAATTGTTGAAATTTTGGTCTCAATTTAGGGATTCTTAGATCTTCAGACTTATATATATTTTCAAATCTTCTTTCTTGAACTTGATTGATGTAATTTTTGAAAATTTATTCTTCAGATTTTTTTTTCCAAAATTGTTTTCAAGCTTTCTTTATCCAAATTTGCTTCAAGGGTCTTGGAAATTGGATTTAAACAAACAAAATTTATCTTCTTTCTTGAATTCTTCAAAGCTCGGAAAGATTTGGAATCTTCAAAATCTTTTTCTTCTCTTTGTAAAAGAGTTTTAAAAGAATTTTAATTAAATGGCCCATGAACTCTTTCTCTTTGTAAAGGTTAAATGGCTTATGGACCCTTACAATTTGATTGTCCAAAATTATGAATTTATCTTTAAATTATTTTTATTTAATTTAAAGAGAAATTGAATGACTCATAATTGATTTTAATTAGATAAAAATTCTTTAATTAAAAAAAAAAATTCATTTGATATGTGTCAATTTATAATCGGTTAAAAATTTCTCATTCTACATAAGGACAAAATAATTAATTTCAAAATTAATAAAGGTATATATATCGTTCACTATTTATAATTTTGAAGTTAATGCTTATATATATATATATATATAAATATATATATATATATATATGCGAGGATATAATTATTTTGATTATTATATACTATTTTTAGTTTTTTTTTACATTTAAATATATGTCATTTTATATAAACTTAATTTAAAAATTATTGATATTAAAAGTTATTTTAATAATATAATAATCATTTAATAATGTTATATTCTTGATCAATCAAACACAATAATCTTATATGCACAGATTAAATGAGCCAAACATATTAGAAAAATGTTCTTGACAATCTTGTAGGCTCCCCTCGTCCACGCTAACAGAATCTTGCTGCCCCCCTCGGCCCTCGGCTTCTCCTCTCCCACTACTACTCTCCTTGACTTGACCCACTTCTATAAATGTTAACCCACTCGCACGGATCTTCTTCTTTTTAAGTCTCCCAGGAATCAACAAAACAACAAAGGGAAAAAAAAAAAAAAACACTTAACTACAACACAACTATCATTAAGCCCCAAACTTACCAAAACTAAAACAAAGGGTTCCAGGTAATTTTATTTTCCTCAGATCTCAGCTTCTGGTTTTTTTTTTTTTTGACAGCTTTTGTTTCAATTATTGTCTTTACTATTTTGTTTTGCTTTTGTTTATTATATGGGGTTTTGTTGATAGCTTCGTATATTTTTTGGATTGTTGGATTGTTGGGTTTTGGTTTGTTTGTGTTTTTCTGTTCTGAAATATGGTTTTCAATTGTTGGGAACCCCAAAATAGGAAGTTTTTAAGGATGGGTTTCTATTTTTATCTCTTTTCATAACTTTAAGAGGGAATTGAATTGTTCTGATATGTCCTTTTTCATGGTTTTGGGTCGTTTGTGGAAATGTTAGATATGTGATTTGCATGTTCAATAATAACTAAGGTATTTCAACTTCTCTTTTAAAGAAACAAATTTGTCCTGTCTTGGATCATGGGGCGAATTAAGCATAGTTTGATAGATAATTGGTTGTAATAAAGAATGTAAACGACTGTTCGTGGTAATTTTTTTGTCTTGTTTCCATTTGGGCAATTTAATATATCATACAGAAATTGCAGTTCTGTGTTTTTCATATATAAATTTCGCTTGAGATTTTATCATAAACTTTTCAAAAGAAACGGCCTACCTTACAAGGGATAGTGTGGTATAAATACTGCAAGGCTAGTGAGGTTGTCCAGCCATAGGTTGTCTGATGCACTGTGTAGGGTTTGTTGGAAAATCATGGTGCACAAACAAACATATTCCTTTCCAGTCATACATCCAGCATGCTTGTAATTCTAGCATGATCAGAGTCATTTCTATTTCTTTTCAAGAATCAGTTCAATAGATCCTTTCATTAGTAGTATAATTTATATCAGTAATGTATATGGAGACATATGAACAAGAAAAAAGTTGCACTAGTTCTCTGGTCAACTCAAAGACACTCATTCTTGAAACTACGAAAACAAGTTTGATTGTATATATGACATCTTTAGTATAGCATCAATGAATTCTCGTGCATCATCAATAGAGCTGGTAATTACTACATGTCAATTTTGGTGGAAAGACGTGCTAAGAGAAAGTATGCTTATTTGTTTTGCCTGGTCTTTTGATGTTGATTGGGCATGGGGAGATCTTCGATTGTAGTCATTTACATAAAGGAAGAGGGGTTCCCCTCACCAGAACATCTTTAGGTATGCACATTTGTTGCATACGTGAGTGAGTTTGATGCTTTTGTCTTTTGTTCACAAAGAATGATGCATATTAAGATACTTTCTAGCATTTTGCATGCCCATTTATGTGTGGGCAACATAAGAAATATCTAGAAAGGAAAGGGAAATTAGGAAACTAGAAGATATAATGATGATGTGGACTCACACACGCACAAATACAAACATAAGGAGATAGGGTTCTTCCTGTTGATTGCCCTCAGAAATTTGATGATGCTTGGCAATCTGCTTCTTAAGCATTATGAGTTTGTTAATGGTAAACCTTTTTACTGATTCTGCTATTTTGTTGTCTTCAGTTATGTGTTCATCAAAGGTTAAAGATAAAATTTACCAATAGCCTGTGGCAGAGAAAGTGAAAAGAGAGGGATAGTGGTATGGTAGACAGGGGCTCACTTTTAGAATTCTAGCTTTATATTCAGAAAAAGCTAGCTTAATACATAGTCAAATTACCATTGGTGAACTGAGAAATGCTCTGGTTTGTCTAGATTTCTAAAACAAAGAATGTTCATTTGGTTTAGCTTTCCGCTTGCAAGTTGGATAATGTTGTGTTCTCAAGCTTAAGTTCTAGTTGGAACTCTTCTCTTGCCTTTTTCTGTTGGCTAATAATTGTTGATTAAAATTGCAGGAATGTCATCAAGGCATATGGTGGTAAGAGTTTTGCATTTTGCTTTCATTCAAGTAATGTACCATAGGCTTTGATAAGTGGACAAGAATCGGGGACCACTGTTTCTTTTTCTTTTTTATTATTGTTAGATGTTAAGATTTGAACCTAAAAAATACCGGGGTCCAATCCAGGTTTTCAAATTTATCTTTTTCTTTTTATAGTTTAGGTCTAGCAAGCCACATTCTTTCACTTGTCTGTAACTTCAAATAATGGCTGAAGAAGTTATATGAAAGATCTTGTCATTTTCTCTACTGTTGTAAACAATAGATTGTTTACTTGTTAAATTACTCAAAAGAAAGGCTACATCACAAGGAGCCTTTCTACCTTGCATTGACTTTAGAATGCACAATCCGCTTAAATTGGTTTAAGACTTTTTTTAAGTTTCATGGTTTACAGTCATATGGGCACTTTTCTAGTTTTATCTTTCTATATCTTCTGCTTAATCAAGATTCAGGGTCTCCATGTTGGGCTCAACTTTTATTTTTTATTTTTTGATCTTTTGCATTCCATCTACAACATGCTTAGACTTAATTCTTGAACATGCTTCTAAAGGCAAAATGGTAAAGGAAAAGCAAGGAAGGGTACGGCCGCTAGTGGTACTAGCAACTTAATAGGAAGTCTGGCAAATGGGTCAAAAATCATTTATCTATTCTCCCCGAAAATTGTTATCATAGAATGACAGTAAGGTCTGAAGTTTCACTTTGATTGATTAATTTAGTTTTGCTTGTTATAGATGCTATATATGCACTTTAAATGATTAGACTATGGACTGGTATCTTCTTTAGTGTATCTATTCGAAATTATTCTTTCTGCGGCTGCACTTTTCTGAATTTGTTTATCTAAATTTAAGAGTTGCATGTCTTTTGTGTTCATATAAAAGTTAGCATCGATTTGTTAGTAGCTTTTTTCTGTTTTTGGATTCAACAATATATGATGAAAACATGCTAATTAATTTGTGGAATATTTACATGTTATCTTCTCATATCTGGTTTTATTATTGCAGGATAAAAAGGCAATCCCTGGTTTGAGGGTCTCCAAGACCAAAACATGAGTCTTGCATGTCTGGTGTGCCATAGTGTGGAAAGTCCATCGCACTCTTTCAGGAGTTACTCTGTTTCAAGTTCAGACAACGAGGGAAGATGTTTGGCCATTGCGAACTGCTTGGCCAGGAAGTCATCTCTTCCAGCTGCGACGAGACCAACTATAACATCAACCTCCAAAGTGACCCCACAACCAAATTTTCAAAACAACGTCGGAGTGGCTGGTCCCCCACGGCTGGTGCGTAGTCGAGCTGTAAGGAGGGATATTGTGAGAGACTGGAATTTCGACGAGGCTGTAATGGAGCGCTAGTTTGTTTGGTTCGAGGTAGGAGAGTATGGGGCTCTCTCCTCTTGGGGTAGTGTTAGAACCTTTATTTTGCCTTTTCTATTTTGTATTAGTTTGCTATGGGTGCAACTGAACTTTTCTGCTAGAAGAGTTTGAGCATATGTATTAAATCTGAGTAAAATATTGAATGTGAAAAACATGTCACATTGCCTTGCTGTTTTCTGTCTTTTGCTTTGCTTTGCTTTGTTTAGGTTTTGGTACAGCATGGCCTTATAATTTGGGGTTAGACAGGCAGGGTGGAACCAAGCAAGTATGCCTCTGCCAGACCTCATTATACAGCACACCATAGAGTCTTATTTTAAGTCCCTTGTGCCAGCTGGGGCAGTCTCATGGGAAACATATGGCTATACTTTACAAATCTGACTCGAGTTGAGACCTGTTTTGGTTTTCATTTTCATGATGATGATGATTAAGAGCGAAATCAAGAATTTTATGTTTGGAGATCGGGATAAAAGATAATTAAATTATAAATTTTTAGGGGTTAAAAGAATTTTTATTATTTTTTGAGTTAAATAATTGTTAAGAATTTAAAGAGTTTGAAGGAGACGGGGAGGCCAAGGCTCCTGCCTGTTGGATCCGCCTCCCATGATGTTGATGATACTGATCACATGTATAGTATCAGTATGGTTCAAATTCAAATTTCAGATTCTTTGCAAACTTAAAAAGAATACTCAATTTTGGGGGTTGATTTTTTCATTCTTACCTGTTTATTCCTTGAAAAATTAAAAGAAGTATTCTCAATTGCTGCTCAAGCTGGGTGTCATGGTCTGGCATCGCATGTCTTGGTGTTACCATGACTATCCCGATGCGGAACAACGAACGAGACCTTGTCCATAGGATAGGTGATCTTTGATGGTGCCAAGAGTGGCACGGGCCTTGGAGCAGGCAGAGAGTGTCATGGTTTGACATCGACATGCCTTAGTGCTACCATGACTACCCCGATGCGGAGCAGCGGATGAGACCTCGTCCATGGGATAGTGATCTCTGATGGTGCCAAGAGTGGCATGGGCCCTGGAGCAGGCAGACTGGTGGCTATCTTGGAGCCTATTAGCCTGGTGTGCGCTCCCCGGTGAGCCACGTGCGGAAGCATTCGAGTGGGTTGGTGGAGCAACGAGATGGTTTCTAGCAACATAGGAAACAAGAGGAAGACTGTTGTGCATGATATGGCCTTGAGTTGGCCCTGAGTTGGTCTTGGATTGGCCTTGAGAAAAAGTTTCCCATTTTTAGACATTCCAATTGTTCTTGGTGACAGGGCTCTAAAAGCTCTTATACTCTTTATAGGGGGACGATCGATGTCAGCTCTCCACCACCCCCTCACCAAGCAAGCGGGCGAGGCTTGCCTGGTGCAAGTGAGCTACTCCTAAGCACATGTGGTGCTTAGGATGGCAGGCATCGAGGCCAAAAGAATGGCATTGTGTTTCCTTGGGACAAGGTAATCTCGGGGACGGTTCGAGGCCAGCGGACCTCGTATCGCGCCTGTGGGTTGAAGTGTGGGGTTGGACCATAGCATCACTATGCCCTACGGGCTCCTCCACTCAAAGTCCAGAGTGTTTCCTGGGATCATGCAATGGTGCTTGCGTAGGAGGGACACCGAGATGAGATTGTGGGACAAGTGGGCTAGCAGGCAGGCAGGCTGCTAGTCCCGTATGGCTTATCAATAGCAAACATGTGAGTGTGCTGGAGTTAGGACAGCACTCTCGAGCACTCATTGAGACAAGAGCATGATGTTGGGTGTCCATCATGTGTGGAACTAGCTTGGAATAAGACTAGGAGCGTGGCCTAAGAGTGGCCTTCGTGAGTAACGAGTTGAGACTAGTGTGACTCTTGTTGGTGGCCGTCCAGCTGATAAGTAGTGCCTCAGTGTTTCAGGCACAAGCATGTTGTCTTGAGTATCGGGGCCTCTTGTAGACAAGCATATTGGCTGCATGACGGGAGTGGGTGTTCTCCCTAGATGACTTGAGTATCGGGCGTGTGGCCTAGCAGGGCCAAGCCATGAAAGGCTCTCGAGTATGTGGCTTAAGAGATTCGAGTTGTCCATGCGAAAAGTGGACATGAGATAGGCTGACCTCGATTAGGAGTAGTCTTGGTGTCGCATGGTCGTGCCATTTCAGCTAAGGGAACGCGCGGTCCGTGACAGTGGGCTTACAACAAACATTAAATTGTTAGCATATGATAATTTACTCCTCTCTCTCTCTTGATTTCGGGGAAAGAGGATTACATGATTAAAGGATGAATATAATTAAGTTAGAAAAATTATCATATTTACTAACAATAAAATTATTGAACTTTAAATATTACAAGCAAAATTAGTGAATAATACATATTCCTTAAGATATAGTAAAAAAATAACAAAAAACTAATTAAAAATTAAAACATGAATCAATTTCTTAATATGCTTGTAAAGTTAAAAAAAAAAAAAATCATAATCAATATGTCAAAACGTACTCATTAAATTACGTATATGTGTAATTATATTGATTAAATGTTTAAGTTAATAGAATTTTGTTACTATTATTAACCTTTGAAACATATATGGTATGAATTAAGTTTTGTGCATATCATATTTCATAGAATTTTATTTATATCCAATTTAGTTAATAGAATATAAGTTTTTTTTTAAAAAATTAAATATGCAAAACCCATAAAATAAGTATATTTGTGACAAATATACTTTTTTCGTTTAAAATTTAAATGTTCAAATTTAGTATTTTTTTAGAAAAAAAAAATCTAATGTTAATATCTAGTATAATCATTAATATCAAAAAATAAAAATCACTATAATTAATATAGAACATAGAAAAAACTAAGCAATCTGAGAGCATTAATGATAATATTTCACCTTTTTTTTATTTTATAATTAAGAATATTTCTCTTTTGGAAATCCAGAACATTGCCATTAGTTATTTCCAGCAGCTTTTTCAATCCTAGGGATCTAGCTATTGCGAGGACATTCTTGAGGGAGTGACGATATGAGTCACAGATGAGATGAATGCACTTCTACTCTCGGAATTCAGAGCTAAGGAAGTTATTACAACCATCAAACAAATGCATCCAACCAAAGCCCCTAGACTCGACGGTATGCCTGTTTTATTTTACCAAAAATATTGATATATTATAGGCTCTGATGTTATTGGTTTTTGCCTTTCTTGCATGAATGGTGAGAGTGACCTTAGTACTATTAATACTACCATTATTGTTTTGATTCCCAAAACTGCTAGCCCTTAGAAAATCACACAATTTCGACCGATAAGTCTTTGTAATGTGATTTATAAAATAATTGCAAAAGTGTTCCTCAATAGATTTAAGATTGCCATTCCATCTTGTATTGATGAGTCTCAAAGTGCTTTTGCCCCGGGTATACTCGTTACCGATAATATCTTAGTGGCTTAGGAATTGTTACATACACTCAAGAACAATGGGAAAGGTTTGGGTGGTTAGTTTGCTCTCAAACTGGATATGAGCAAAACTTATGATAGGGTAGAGTGGTCTTTCCTTAAGGCTAAAATGGAAAAGCTTGGCTTTCATCCTAGGTGGATTTCGTTAATTATGTCATGTATCACCACTGTATCTTATTCCATTATTGTAAATGGCATTATAACTAACAGATTCGACCCAGGGAGAGGTCTTCGACAAGGGGACCCCTTATCCCCCTATTTGTTCTTGATTTGCAGTGAGGGATTCTCAACTCTACTTGCCAAAGCTCAAAGGGATGGGCTAATACATGGAGTTCAAGCCGGCTGCAAGGGACCCCGAGTTACTCACCTTTTCTTTGCAGATGATAGCTTACTATTTGCTAAGGCAGAACTAAGCGAAGGAGAAAAGGTAAGGTACATACTACAGCCATACAAAGAAGGTTCGGGGCAGCGGATAAACTTTGAAAATCAACAATTTTTTTCAACAAGAACACAGGAGACAGTCAAACAGGAAGCTTTAAAGCAATTGTTTGGTATTCAGGCAACCATCAATCTGGAGAAATACCTCGATTTACATAGTATGGTGGGACAAGGGAGGAAGAGGGCCTTCTGGGAACTAAAGAAGAGGATAAAGAGTAAGCTTAGGGAGTGGAGCTATCGATGTCTTTCACAAGATGGAAAAGAAGTTTTTATCAAATCACTACTTCAAGCAATTCTAGCATATACAATGTACTGTTTTAAGCTGCCAAAGACTCTTTGCAAGGAAATAGATGGAATTCTAAGTAACTATTGGTGGTCACCAAGTCTAGGGAAGCGTGGGATACATTGGATCAGCTAGCATCAGTTGTGTAAGTCAAAGAGCAAAGGAGGTTTAGGCTTTCGTGCATGGAAACTTTCAATCGAGCTCTGTTGGGGAAGCAAGGATGAAGACTCCTAACAAACACATAGACACTAGTTTTTAAGGTGCTAAAAGCTAAGTACTTTCCAAGAGTTAGTTTTCTTGAATCCTCGCTAGGAAGCAACCCTTTCTTAACTTGGTGAAGTATTTGGAAATCCAAATCCGTTCTGGACAGGGGGTGCAATGGAGGGTAGGAGATGGCAAACACGTTAAAGTCTGGGAGGATAGCTGGCTACCTAATGATCAAACTTTCAAGGTACAATCTGCTCGAGACAGTCAAACTGATGTAACGGTGGTAAATGATCTCATCGACAATAACACAATGCAGAGGAAGCTCGATGTCGTAAACCAACTTTTCAATCGAGAGGAAGCAGAGGCTAGTGCTAGGATCCCTATAGGCAAAACAGGTGGAGCTAATGATAGGCTCATAAAATATACATTTTATGCCTTTCTACCTTTAGTTTTTGTTATGTTTTCGATTTTTATCTTGTTTACTTATATTATATTTTTGAATTATAGGTATATTTAAAAGAATGAAGTCAAAAAGATATCAATAATGATGGTAAAGAGCTTACATAATCACAAGATGGAAGAAGACTTGGGAGTCAAAAAGATCAAATTCTTAGTGCTAAGTGATCAAGTAGATTTGACCTCTGAATATTATTGCTAATAAATCATTATGTTAAATACTTTATTTGAAGAAACTTCCTTCTTGACTTTTTAAGCTGACTTGAATACCTTTCCAACGATAGCTTACTCGCCCAAATCAGAAAAGAAATGGTCATCCAAATCAGACGAAGAAATGCGAGATGGTGCAACAGCTAAACGGGCCAAGACAGGGAGCTCTGAGCCGCGGCGCCCCATGGACAAAAACTTTGCGCTGTAGCGCTGGAAGCTGGCATTGAAGTGCTGAGTTGCTGTCTTCAAAAATCACAAAACAAAAAAAAATCCGAAAAAAATTCGAAAAAAGTCCCAACTTGCCTTATTTTGACTCCTAGATTCCTTGATCAACAAGAAAGGGTTTTCAAGGTTTTAAAGCTCTATAAATACCATCTTTTGAGCCACCAACTAGGACATGCTTTTGATTATTTGTCAATCTTCTTCTTCTTCTTTCTAATCTCTTAGTTTTATTTTATTTTTGTTCTTAGTTTCTTTTTAATATTCATATATATATATATATATTAACTATGCCTATGCAAGGCTAAACTTCTCTTTGGTTAAGGGTGATTTCAAAGCCCTAAACATGTTATGTAATTAATTTTCAGATTCTATCATATATTAGTTTTCTATCAAAGTTGTTTATGTTCTTCTACAAGAATTGTTCATGATATTGTCTTGATTTGTTTAGGTTGTAAACTAGATAGATCTTGATAATTATCTAATGTTAGTTTAGGAATATTGATCCATGTAATTGTCTTGATTTCTTATTTAATAGTAGCAATTTGTAATTCATGTTTATGTTGGGTTTTCAGGAATTATGAAGTGGAACATAACCTAAGTTGAATGAATCCATGTTTATGTGTTTGTTGCTTAGATCAATCTATCTTTCTCATCATAAAGCTTCTATTTCTTTGAATCTAATGATGTTTATCTTAGGTTATTTGATAGTTAGAGATTAAGTAGTGGCGTTCGTCTTGCTTAACGAAGAACTGAGGAAGAATTGGGGTAACACAGGATGTTGTTATCTATGGTTGTTAACTTTGATAGATAATTGATATTGATAGATCTGAATTTGATTCTTAATGATGTCTAGTGGTGGAGAATGAACCTTTAGACATATTTCTCACATCTGATAACTTCTTATTTACTTGTTTTCTTACTTTTTATTGATTGCTTTATTTTTAACTGATTTCAAAAACTCCCATTTTATTTTGTTTTCATTGAATTTAAGTTTAAACTAATAATTCTTAAACTAAACACCAATCCCTGTGGACTCAACCCTTGCTAATCATTATACTTTACAATTGATTTTTTTAGTGCAAGGTTAATAAAGATACACTCTTTTGGGTGCATCAAGTTTTTGGCGCCGTTGCCGGGGATTGCTTTCTTTAGTTTATTAATTATTTGGTTTATTCTTGTTTTATGTTTTAATTAGTTTATTTTCTTGTTTTCTTTTTCAGTGAATATCCCACTCTTCAAAAGAAGAAGAAGAGCCTTACTTCGGACTTAGGCGAATTCGGGAATTCATAGCTGCCCACCAAAGAATAAGCGAAGAGTTAATACAAACTATCCAAGATGAGCAAGGAGAGATAGCAGCAAACAACCGAACTCTTAAGAAGCTAGCCACTCCAGACTTGGATCAACAACCATTGTGCATAGAGTATCTTACTCTTGAGGTAGCATTTGAATTAAAATTTGGCCTAATTCATTTTCTTCCAATTTTTCATGATTTTGCAGGAGAGGATGCAAATAAGTACCTCAAGAGACCAACCGGAATCATGGAAGAGCAAATAAAGTTAAGAGCATTCCCATTCTCTCTAGCTGATTCGACAAAGGAATGACTCTACTACCTACCATCCGGAACTATCACTACATGGAATAGGATGAAGAAAGCATTCTTGGAAAGATATTTCCCAGCATCTAAGGCTACCAATATTAGAAAGGAAATATGTGAGATTCGGCAATACAACGGAAAGTCCTTGTATGAATATTGGGAGAGGTTCAAGAAACTTTGTGCATCATGTCCACACCACCAAATAAGTGAACAACTGCTCATCCAATATTTCTATGAAGGTTTCTTGCCCATGAAGAGACGCATGATAGATGCAGCAAGTGGGGGAGCACTAGTTGATAAAACTCCCGAAGCTGCTAGACTTCTCATCTCCAATATGGCAGCCAACTCACAACAATTCAACATGAGAGATGAACTACCACCACAACCAAAGAAAGTGAATGAAGTAAGTATATCATCTCTTGAACAGAAATTTGATAAACTGACTTCTCTTGTGGAACGAATGGCTGTAGGTCAAATACAGCAAATTAAGGCTTGTAGTATATGTTCAAACATAGGGCACCAAACTGATATGTGTCCAATACTTCAAGATGATCCAAATGAACATATTAATGCTATGGGTGGATTTTCGGGCCAACCAAGAAAGTATGATCCCTACTCAAACACTTACAATCCAGGATAGAGGGATCATCCAAACTTTAATTATGGAGGAAACCAATCACAAGTTGCTCATCCACCCTTTAATGATAGACAACTGAGTTTTTAGCAAAGAACGCAACAACTATACCAAAACCCAAGAACAAGTGCCTCCATCTCAAAATTCAGGTAAGTCTCTTGAAGACCTTGTCAATTCTCTTGTTATTGATAATTTGCAATTTCAACAGAAAATGGAGGCAAACCTTCAGGAAACAAGGACAAGTTTTCAGGCAAGTATCCGCAATTTAGAGAATCAAATGGCAACAATTCTGAGTCAATCACAAGCAAGGGATTCTGGGAAATTACCTTCCCAAACCATAGTGAATCCCAGAGAACATGTGAATGCCATAACTCTAAGAAGTGGGAAACAGCTTGAGACACCACAAAACGATAGTGCTCAAAGGGTGGACAACACCAATGCATCATCTTCACAACCCAATGAGCCAATTGCTAAGGTAATCCCTAAACCTTCTTTTCCTTCTTATGTAACTCCTCCACCTTTTCCAAGTAGGTTAGCAAAGTCCAAGAAGGAGGAACAAGAGAAGGAAATTTTAGAAACCTTCCAAAAAGTTGAGGTGAACATTCCTTTACTAGATGCTATCAAGCAAGTGCCACAATATGCAAAGTTTTTGAAAGAATTGTGCACTTCTAAGAGGAAGCTCAAAGGGAATGAAAAGGTAAGTATGGGAGAGAATGTCTCGGCTGTTCTTCAAAAGAAACTCCCACCTAAATGCAAAGATCCAGGTATGTTCACCATTCCTTGTAAAATAGGCAACACCAGGTTTGCACATGCTATGCTAGACTTATGAGCATCTATCAATGTTATGCCATACTCAATTTATGCTTATTTGAAACTAGAACCATTAAAAGAAACCGGTGTTATTTTACAACTCGCTGATCGTTCTATTACTTATCCAACAGGAGTTGTAGAAAATTTTCTTGTGCAAGTTAATGAATTGGTCTTTCCAGTTGACTTTTATGTGCTTGACATGGAAGATGAGATTTCTTCCAACCCAACACCTATTTTATTAGGGAGATTATTCTTAAAAACAACCAAGACAATAATTAATGTTAAGGATGGCACACTCACTATGGAATTTGATGGTGATGTAATCCATTTTAATATCTTTGAAGCCATGAGATACCCTAGTGATGTACATTCTGTTTATGCAATTGATACAATTGACTCTTTAGTGCAGCCAACTTTTGAGTTAAGTAGCAAAGACATAGACATTAACAAACACCTTGGCATGAAGATCTCTAAAGATGAACCTGTTTTAAGTGAAAATGTGGAGGAAGCATTGGCAACTTTGCAAATATTGTCACCTTGTAATAAAAGGTTTGATGTTTCAGCTATTAATCTTCATTTATCTAATGAGAAACGTCTACTTTTTCTTTTGTAGGCATCAACATTGGATTTAGAACCACCATGCGGATCATTTGAAGTACTCAAGGATACGGTGTGGATGAAGGCAATGGGCTAAGTAGGGCTGAGGACAATAAATCAAGCGTTTCTTGGGAGGCAACCCAAAATGATAGAGAGCACATATTATAATCAGATTTGCTATTCTTTACTCTCCATCATTTTATCTTTTATTATTTATCTTTAGTTTGTTTTGATTAGTAATTCTTTACTTTTACACATGATTCTTATATTTGGGGATAATAGAATTACATTGAGAACAATGTAAGAATTCAGTGTGGGGGGAAGAATTTAGGATTTCCTTTAGTTTTTTTTTTTAGTTTTTTTTTTTTAGTCTGTTTTAGTTATTTTCCTTACTACGATGAGATATGAATTGAATAGGTCTGAAATTGATCATTAGTGGTAAGATTTTCATGAGAATTAAGCTTGATATCACTATTTTTCATGAGCCATTGTTAATATGATATGTTGATTGAGAAATAAGCATGTTTAGACTTATTGACTTGTATAATCATCGTTGTGAGTGTTGAGCCTATATGATTGATGCATTATACATATCAATCCAATTTCTTTCTTGAGTGCTCTTATGATTACATGATTCTCTAGAACTTGCTTTAAACCTTTTTAAAACTATATTGATGCATATAACTACATGAATATGATAGAGGCATCAGGATTTTTACCAAGGCCAAATAAATCAATCCCTTATTGATGTTCCAAGAGAACATCCCCCTAGTGAACCAATTTGAGCCTACATTGAATAAGCTATTTCTTTGGTAAACATATCTGAAACCTAGCCTAAATACATTTATATCTTTACCCTTGTTCTAAAGATGGACTAGAATGTTTGAGACATATTGCAAAACAAGGGATACTTTTTTAAAATTTGGGTTAGAACAAAAGATAAGTGTGGGGAAGGAGAAAGACAAAAGTCAAGAGAAAAAGAAAAGGGAACATTGTAAAAATACATTCCTATGAAAAAAGATTCAATCATCTCTTGAACTTCTAGTTAAAGAAAAGAAAAAAAATGTTACAAGGTTGGTTAGAATGAAGCAAAGGCTCAACATGAAATATTCAGCCTATGTGATTATGTACTTCCAAGGAATATTGAGAAATTTCTATTTGCAAAATCTTATTTTGTCTCTAAAAAGTCTTTGGAACCTTTGTGATATCTTTTTCTTTTCATTCTTTAACCACATTATTACCCCTTGGCCCCATTACAACCTTGAATAAAGACCTCTTGATTTATGAAATTGCATGATCTAAATAGTGGAGAATAGGTGGACAAGCAAGCATATGGTAGAACTGTTTTCATGAGATTGATTGAGAGTAAACACTTTACCACTACTTTAAAGAGTGAAAATCATGAGTATCCCATGTGAGAAGTTGAGATTAAGTTTGAATATACACTATTTTGATTAAAATATATTATGTTAATATTGGCTTAACTCAAACTATTTACATTCAAGCATTATTTTTTGTGAAATTCTTTAAGCTATTGATTAGTTTATAAGACTTGTTCAAAGATTGTCTCTAATTTATATTGAAAGGATTAGGAGTAACTATTTTTAGTGTATGTTAGTTTATTTTTATTATTATTTTTATGTTTCCAATATTTGTGGGTATCGTCCTAGTAAACCCTCAAGAGACTAAACTCGTCCATTAGGGACACCTAGAGGTTTAAAGGCTTGTGTCACATGCTAAGTGCCACCACGATTTCCTACGAAATTGGATTAGATTAGATTTTCTTAAATTTTATTTTATTTTGTTTTGCTCGAGGACTAGCAAAAAGCTAAGTGTAGGGGTATTTGATAAGCTCATAAAATATACATTTTATGCCTTTCTACCTTTAGTTTTTGTTATGTTTTCGATCTTTATCTTGTTTACTTATATTATATTTTTGAATTATAGGTATATTTAAAAGAATGAAGTCAAAAGATGTCAATAATGATGGTAAAGAGCTTAGAAAATCATAATCACAAGATGGAAGAAGACTTAGGAGTCAAAAAGATCAAATTCTTAGTGCTAAGTGATCAGGCAGATTTGACCTCCAAAACTTGTTGCTAAGAAATTATTATGTTAAAGAGTTTATTTGAAGAAACTTTATTCTTGACTTTTTAAGCTGACTTAAATACCTTTCCAACGATAGCTTACACACCCAAATCGGACAAGAAATGGTTATCCAAATCAGCCGAAGAAGTGCGAGATAGTGCAGAAGCCAGACGGGCCAAGATAGGGAGCTCGGCGCCGCGGCGCCCCATGGACAGAAACTTGGCACTGCAACACTGGAAGCTGGTGCTACAGCCCTGAGTTGTTGTCTTCAAAAACCGCAAAACCGAAAAAAATCCTAAAAAAGTCCCAACTTGCCTTATTTTGACTCCTAGCTTCCTTGATCAACAAGAAAGGGTTTCCAAGGTCTTAAAGCTGTATAAATACCATCTTTTGAGCCACCAACTAGGACATGCTTTTGATTATTTATCAATCTTCTTCTCTTCTAATCTCTTAGTTTTATTTTATTTTTGTTCTTAGTTTCTTTTGAATATTCATATATATATATATATATATATATATATATATATATATTAACTATGCCTATGCAAGGCTAAATTTCTCTTGAGTTAAGGGTGATTTCAAAGCCCTAAACATGTTATGTAATTAATTTTCAGATTCTATCATATATTAGTTTTCTATCAAAGTTGTTTATGTTCTTCTACAAGAACTGTTCATGATATTGTCTTGATTTGTTTAGGTTGCAAACTATATAGATCTTGATAATTATCTAATACTAGTTTAGGAATCTTGATCCGTGTAATTGTCTTGATTTCTTATTCAATAGTAGCAATTTGTAATTCATGATTATGTTGGGTTTTCAGGAATTATGAAGTGGAACATAATCTAAGTTGAATGAATCCATGTTTATGTGTTTGTTGCTTAGATCAATCTATTTTTCTCATCATAAAACTGCTATCACTTTGAATCTAATGATGTTTATCTTAGGTTATTTGATAGTTAGAGATTAAGTAGTAGCGTTCGTCCTGCTTGACGACGAACTAAGAAAGGATTGGGGTAACATAGGATGTTGTTATCTACGGTTGTTAACTTTGATAGATAATTGATATTGATAGATCTGAATTTGATTATTAATGATGTCTAGTGGTGGAGAATGAACCTTTAGCCATATTTCTCACATCTGATCACTTCTTATTTATTTGCTTTCTTACTTTTTATTGATTGCTTTACTTTTAAACTGATTTCAAAAACTCCCATTTTATTTTGTTTTCATTGAATTTAAGTTTAAACTAATAATTCTTAAACTAAACACCAATCCCTGTGAACTCGACCCTTACTAATTATTATACTTTACAATTGATCTTTTTAGTGCAAGTTTAATAAAGATACACTTTTTTTAATGCATCAGTTGACCTACTAGTGTGACATTTCGACAAACAGGAGGAGTACTCAATCAAAAGTGACTACAAACTCATGAGGAGTGATATGGACAACACAGTAATGGATCAACCAGAGCAGCAAGCATACCACAACAGATCAACATATCTAAAATTATGGAACATTGAGGTCCCAAGCAAAATTAAAATATTTGTGTGGAAGGTAGTTCGTGATATCTTACCCACAACAGCTAACCTTTGCCGAAGGAGAATAATGGACAACCCAAGATGCTTCCGATGCAACGAAGCCAATGAGACGGTGCTCCATGCGCTCAAAGAATACCCAGCCGCAACATCTGTGTGGAACAAGGTCGGGTTTGATTGGGATAATGGCAGCCATTTAGATAATCATATCTCCAGTTGGGTATTGTGAACTTGCCAGCTTCTCAACCAAGATCAATTGCAAACTTTCATGGTGACAACTTGGGCCATATGGTGCAGCAGGAATGGAGAAATGCATGAAGGAAATCGGAAATCATCAGAAGAGGAAGGAAAATTTATAGCAGGATATGTCCAAGAATACAAGAATGCACAAGCTCACTGTAGACAAAGGATTGAGGTAAAAAACAAACTTGGACACCCACTGGTCATGGCGAGTTCAAGGTTAATTTTGGTGGGGCACTGGACAACCACACAAGAAGATAAGGTATATGGGTTGTGATTAGGTATTTCACAGGACAAGTATTAGGGGCCAGCTCGATGAAGGTAATGGACATGCAAGACTCTTTTCAGGTGGAAGCCATGGCTACAATTCGAGCTTTACAAGTAGCACAAGAAATGAGTTAATTTCACGAATATAATTTTGGAAGGTGACAATTTGGGGATTATTAAGAGAATCAACTCATGCAAACAAGACCTCTCTCATGTGGGGCATCTGATTGATGAAGCAAGACACAAGCCTCAGACATTTCTCAATTGCTCATTCACACACACTTTTCGTATAAATAATGCTGCTGCACATAACTTAGCAAAACTTGGGCTAGAACTACATGAAGATAGATTTTGGGTGGAAGTTTGCCCTGACATTATCTCTAGAATTGTGATAAATGATTGTAATTTTCAATCATGAATGACAAGCATATTTTTCTATAAAAAAAAAAAAACAATTCTCTTTTAATCAAAAACAGATTTCTTTTTAAAATTATTTTTTTGGAAAGATTATCTCTTGTTTTTCCCGGGAAAACTTGTTTTTCTACCAAAGAAATTTCCTTCCAAACAGCCTGCTACTATTGTAAGCTGACTGAAATACCCTTGGTACACAAATCTAAGAACCGACTTCAATTTGCTTCGTTAGTTGATATAATTTTTTAAATCAAAAGTTATGATCGTAAATATAATATTAAATGAATAAAAGAAATAATTTTTACGAAGTTTATCGATTCAAATTTAAAAGAATATTTTTTTGAATTTTAAAACTAATTTTTAAATAAAATAATTGTATTATTTTTATATTTATATTTTTATTATTTTAAACATAATTTTTTTTATATATTTCAATCACTAATAAACAATAATATTAAACATTTAAAAATTTTTAAATCATCATTTTTTTTCGTACGTTTTAAATAAATTTTTTTCAATCTAAATTTTTTCTAACTCGCTTTTTATAACAAAAATACTAAATTAGCCGTTAATTGCTTCACTGTCAATTGTCAAAGCTCCATAGCCAAGATGAATGAAACGCAGAAGTTAGAAGGAAACTAAAGAGCAAAGCAAAGCCTGAAAAAATGGCAATGAAAAGCAGCTCAACAACAACAAAATATCTGTTTCTCACATTCACTCTCCTTTCCCTTCTTTCCCTTTCTCTCTTCATCTTCTTCTTCATTTCCCCTACTACTCAACCCACAAATTCCCTTTCCCAAAATTCCCTCATTTCCTTCCAAAATTCCATCAAAGTCTACGTAGCCAACCTTCCCAGATCCCTCAACTATGGCTTACTCGAAAAATACTGGGATTCCAATCACCCTGATTCTCGAATCCCCACCGACCCAGACCATCAGATCTCAACTACCCATTTCTCCAAATCCACCAAATACCCTCCTTATCCTGAAAATCCATTGATCAAGCAATACAGTGCGGAGTATTGGATCATGGGTGACTTGGAAACCCCTGAAGAAATGAGAACTGGATCTTTTGCTAAAAGGGTTTTTGATGCTAATGAGGCTGATGTTGTTTTTGTTCCTTTTTTTGCTACCCTTAGTGCTGAGATGGAGTTGGGATCGGGAAGCGGTGCGTTTAAGAAGAAAGCTGGGAATGGAGATTACTTGAGGCAAAAGAAAGTGCTGCATTTTGTGAGGAATACAGATGCTTGGAAACGATCTGGAGGACGGGATCATGTTTTTGTTCTCACTGGTAATGTGCTTAATTTTGTGTATATATATACATATTTAAATCCATTTTCTTATTGCTTATCGAGGTATTTTTGTTGTTGAATGTTATTGGGATTTAGATATTTAGGCTGTTTCATTGTTGCTTTTTTTTTTTTTTTTTTAACTTTTTTCCTTCATAAAGTCATTAAAAAAGCATAATTGATACATAATTGGTTCAAAGCGAATATTATGACTAAAATGCATAAATGATTTTAACATGACTGTTTTATATAAAAGTAAAAGCTAAATGTTATCCGGTGCGTAGTGGCATTGGTTAAGACTTTTATAGAAAAAAATGTAATCACTGTATTTTTTTTTTTTTTTAATTCAGTAAAATTAATGTATTAAATGTAAAAAAAATTCCTAAAATGGTAATTACATCCTTAATTGGTGCCTATATTGGTGCCTATAAGCGCCCGTTAACTGGATCCAAAGTAAAATAACGAATTTTGTTCTCTCAAAGTAATTGATTTTTAATTTTTAATTATCTAAAGATTGTAGTATTTGCTTTGATGGTAAGGACGATTTTGCTATAGGCATTTTGCTTTTTATGTTTTTAAGTGCAAAAAGCAAGTAGCAAAATAAAATTCAAACAGTAATTATAGTGTTTAATTTGGTTAGTCTTACTTAGCACTTTTTTTCTGTCATGTGGACTTGTGGCTGAAGACCTAAAGAAAAGAGGGATTCTTTTGGTTTCCTTGATGCTTGTTCTTGTATGGATAGATTGTATTGGGCACTGGAAAGAGGATTAACTTGTGCTTTTTAGTCCTAAAATTTATATTTCTCTCACCAGTGGATTGCTAGTTAGTTAATCTTTAGCAGCCCGAGGAATATGATTATAAGTGCTGATATTGGAGGGGTAGTTAATCTGCTTGGATTAGGAAAATATGTGGGATTTATAACATTTTAAAGGAACAAGCACTAATTTTCTAAATAACACTGAAATGATTCAAAATTGGAAGAGAGTACTTAAACTGTCACCGGAGTTTCATTTCAGGGTACCAACTTGTTCTTTGTTGGTGACCACTAGTCTTAGGCTTCCAAAGATGACATCTTTTTATCCATACTTGTATGGATGCATCATTCTAGTTGCTGTTCTTTGTTAGAGAATCTTCTATCTGATAAACCGATCATTTTGTGCACAATAATATCTTTAGTCTAAAGGAATAAAGGGCAAATTATGGTTATAAGTTGTATGGAAGATGGTTGCACAGCTGCTGTGCAATTTGCATAGAGAATCATTGACATCAATATCCAAAAAATGCTGTGTTTGATAGAAGACTGCTACTATTGTATGGAAAGTGCCTTGATGAAGGTTAGATTGTGAGTTAGAGGACAGCGTGGTAGTCAATTTGTCATTTGCTACTTGGTATTAAGTCTTGTGATGACATAGAAGGTAGTCTTAGGACAAAGTGAGGGTGTAGAAAATTAAGCCCAGCACAAAATTGGTCACAAAAGAGAGATGGAAATAAACTACATTAGCCAGAAGAGGGAAATAGTTGTGTCATTCAGCTTGTTCAGAAAGGTGTGGCCTATTGCAAAAGGATTTGGGATTGTCAAATTTATTTAGCTATGTCAAATTTATTTAGCTAGCTTTAAGTTCTAAAGAATTAGGTTTAGGTATATATATTGGTTGAAATCTGTGCAGTACTCTTTATGCACTTTTCATTTTGACTTAATTCCTTCCTCTCAGTATTTAAGAAGGAATAAGAGAAATTGATTCAGGGGAGCTATTTTGTCACTTTTGAAGTTTTACAGTTTCTGTACACTGTTTATTGTCTTGTAGCTTGTAGGTTATATACTATTTCTACTCCCCCTTTGTCTTTTATGGTTTATTCGCGTAATCCACTTTTTTTTAATCTGTTTTCTTCCTATAGTTTTTTTTTAATAAATGGATTCTTCCTATACTTCTAATTACTGTATCATTGTTGACTCTTTACTTTGAAAACTATTGTCTCATATAGGGTCACTTATACTTAAATATTCCATGCCCTTGATATTAGCTGTTCATTTAAGAATATACTGCTTTTATTGATATTTTACCATCAGTGCCAAAAAAAAGGAAAAAAGTGGGAAATTATTCTGCATGCTTTAAAGCTTATAATTTAGTCTCTGGATTGTCAGGTTATGTTAAACCTTGAAGCATTCTTTGACAGACCCAGTTGCAATGTGGCATTTCAGAGAGGAGATAGCCCCAGCTGTTCTACTGGTTGTGGATTTTGGTGGGTGGTATAGGCTTGATACGAAATCATCCAATGGCAACTCATCAGACATGATACATCACACCCAAGTTTCATTGCTTAAAGATGTGATTGTTCCATATACCCATCTTCTTCCTAGGTTGCAGCTATCAGAAAACCAGAAACGACACACCCTCCTTTATTTTAAGGGAGCTAAACACAGGCACCGGGTTAGTTTCTAACAACCTAACGTTGAATCTAGCTGCACTATGTCGTTTCCCAGTATATCATCCTATAAATTAAAATTGGTTTACTTCACTGTTGCTTATACCTTTGAATTATTTTCCCTCTTGAATGGATACAGTTCAACGGTTAAAGTATCTAATAGTCCTTGTACTATAGTCAAAAGTGCATTTTAGTCCCTATACTATAGAAGTGAGTAATTTAATTCTTGTACGTTTGAAATTTATGCTAAGAAGTAAAATTGATAACTGTGTTAATGGAAAACCGTCTAAATGCTGACGTGGACATGTGAAGTTGACAGAATAGATGACTTGGAAAAAAAGTGATGATGTGTCATTCTTTTGCTCAGGTGGAATTTAGAAACTGACAGAATAGATGACTTCAAAAAAAATGATATGTTTTTACAGGTAAAGGAAGGATTTGGGTAAAAAAAAAAATTATGTTTTTCTAAATTCCACTTGAGTAAAAAAAATTTAACACAACATTTTTATCCAAATCATTTTTTCTGTCAGTTTCACATGTCTATGTCAACATTTAGATGGTTTTTTATTAACAATGTTACCAATTTTACTTTTTTGCACTAATTTCAAATATACAAGGATTAAGTGACTTACTTCTATAGTACAGAAACTAAAATTCACTTTTGATAGGGACTATTTAAGTACTTTAACCACAGTTCAACTTTGAGCTTCCTTTGCTGGGTTGTTGAGAAAGTTCAGGCTGGGCTTTATCACAGCTCTTACTGAAATCTTCATGTCTATTCTTTGCTTGACTGTGTTGCTAATGTTTTTAAAATTTTCAGGGTGGCCTAGTTCGAGAAAAATTATGGGACTTGTTGGTTAACGAACCAGGAGTCGTTATGGAAGAAGGGTTCCCTAATGCCACTGGAAGAGAGCAATCAATTAAGGGGATGAGATCATCAGAGTTCTGCTTGCACCCAGCTGGTGATACTCCCACTTCGTGCCGACTTTTTGATGCCATCCAAAGTCTTTGTATACCTGTGATTGTCAGTGACGATATCGAGCTCCCCTTTGAAGGGATGGTGGATTACTCAGCATTTTCAGTTTTTGTGGCAGTGAGTGATGCATTGAGACCAAATTGGCTTGTTTCTCATCTTAGAAGCTTTTCCGAAAAACATAGGAATGGACTCCGTCAAACCATGGCTAAGGTGCAGCCTGTTTTTGTGTATGATAACGGCCATCCTGGTGGTATCGGGCCAATTCCTCCGGATGGTGCTGTAAATCACATTTGGAGAAAGGTTCATCAAAAATTGGCAGCGATTAAGGAAGCCATTGCTCGAGAGAAAAGAAAACCAGCGAATATATCAATTCCTTTACGATGCCATTGCACCTGAAGGTATGATTCTTTTCTTGTTTTTTACCTATATTTTTTTTCAACTTGCATATAGTGCTAAAGATTTTGTTTGTTTTCCCTCAAAAGTATTCATAATGCTGTAGTTGATGACAGAATGAGAAGTTAAAAGCTATAAATTGCAATGAAATTGTTTTAGCAAGCCATTTAATTTACTTGTTGCTTATTTCAGGGAATTGCATTTTCTTTTTTTGTCCTTAAATGGCCCTTTGTTTTTTCCTTGGTTTCTATTCTATATCTCAATTGACAATTACATAGGGTTTTAAGAGTTTGATCTGGTTTTTTGTTTAGTGTATGCTCATTGCCCGAGCAAAATCAATTTTTTGGTTTCTATTCTATATCAACATTGTTATTGGTACGGTTTTTGAGAATAATAACAATTCAAAAAATTTCAACTAATCACAGGATAAAAGAATTGTCATAATAGTATAATCATATATCTTGTATTATACATGTAAATGTATAATCACTGCATTTTTTAGGTACAGAGAACACATATAAGATCAATTTATACACACCATATTTTATTATACTTCAAAATGATAATTACAAATTATAAAATTAAAATAAATAATTTATGTTATAGTTATTATTTTTATTAAATTAATGTTTTTTAAAATAAAAGTATATTTAATTTAAGTTTAAGTCATTTTGAGTTCGGGTTATTGATTTTTTCTTTTGTCAAGTTGGACCGGGACAAATCTAAATTGGTGACATGCTACAAGGTTTCCCACTCAGTACGCTAAAAAAAATATCAAGCCTCCTTTTGAAAGTCAAATAATAACATAATGGGTTGGATCTTATTTTATCACTTGCCCAATTTGTAGGGGGAGAGAGACTCATAATAAGCACATAAAAATGGGGCAATATCTAGACCTTATAGGTAAAAAGAATTTTCTAAGGGGTTCTTGGCTTGACATGTGTTCGAGCTTTTTTTTACATGTGATAAGTTTTTTTTTTTTTAATGATTTATTTAAAGAGATTGGTCTGCACGTTGACTCGCGGATCGATTTAGGATCCGTACTTGACCCGCTTGGGAAATTTTTTTGAAAAAATTTATTTTATTAATTATTTTTAGTTTTAAGTCGGGTTGATTTAAGATCCGTATTCGAACCGCTCGAAATTTAAAAAAAAAAAATTATTCTATTAATTATTTTTAGTTTTATTTTAGTTTTAGTTTTAAATGATGTATTTAAAAAGTTTGATCTGTACGTTCACTCGAGAGTCGATTTAAGATCATATCCCACCCGTTCGGAAAAAAATTAAATTTTTTTTTATTAATCAGTTTTATTTTTTATTTTTAGTTTTTTTTATTTTTAAATGATGTATTTAAAGGGGTTGGTCCGCATGTTAACCTGTGGATCGATTTAAAATCGATATCCGACCCATTCAGAAAAAAGTTAAAAAATTATTTTATTAATTATTTTTATTTTATTTTTAAATAATTATTTAAAGGGTTGACCTGCATGTTGACTCGCTAATCTATTTAGAATCCGTACCCGACTCGCTCGGGAAAAGAAAAGTTAAAAAAAATAAAAAACGAACTTGATGCTAATCAATGTAACACGTGTTAAGCTCCTTTGCTTGATGGCGTGTTTTTTTTTTAGGTTTTAAGTCGACCCAACGAGAGAATAAAATGCAAATCATAATTTTATTTTGTTATTCTTTTACCTTCTATAAATAAAAATATACATTATACAATAAAATCAAAATATTTTTAAAAAATGCATATAAATAACATTTAAAAATGCATTTATATTACGTAATTTATAAATAAACAATTGTCATAAATATAATTTTCATAATTAATAAAATATAATTATATTAATATTTTTATAATTTAAAATTTAAAATTTAAAAATTATTATTTAATAAAATTTAATTTAAAATTTAATTATTATTGTTAATTTTAAAAAAAATTTAAAATAACCTAGCGAAATGGGTGATTTAATTCTAGTAGTCATAATAATAAACACCAATAGACCCATATATACAGATTGAACAACCAATTGTATGTTAGTGTAGGCTTTAGGTTTGCTTCAGACTTTAGGTTTTGAAAAATGGGCCAAACTTTAGGTTTTTAAGCTTCAAATGTATGTTTGTTTTCCATGACTATTCTAGCAGCATGACTATTCTAGCAGTAAGGGGTCGTATCGTATCTCTCAACATTAAAACTCAAATAAAATTAAGTTGCTCATAATGTCTATTGTGGCAACCGAATTTTGTCCGGATCAAATCCGATTCGGATCCAGCTTCTGGGCCCGTCATGCAGCGAGTCCACTTGGGCCTACAAGACAGCAAGCTCGGTGGCCCAGCAATCCAAACAAGCTTGATTCGGATTTAGAGCAAATGGGCCTGCCAAGCATCAGGCCCTAGCCCAAGCACCACCCAAGCCTCCTTGCCCACTCGTGCCTGCCAGGCAGCATGCAGCCTAGTCGGCACTAGGGCTGTAATCGAGCCGAGCCGAGCTCGAATATTGAGAAGCTCGAGCTCGATTCGAAACTCGAGGCTCGAAGCTCGGTTCGAGATCGACCGAGTATCATTTTTTAAGCTCGAGCTCGGCTCGAGATAAAATCGAACTATTCGAGCTCGACTAGATTAGGCTCGTTTATATACTCGAGCTCGAATTAAGGATTTTTAAGTATGTATATATATTAAGGGTAAAATAGTAAATTAATAATAAAAATATTGTAAATAAAAAAAGCTCAATTAGGCTCGCGAGCTGCTCGAATCGGGTATTAAGATACTCGAACTCGGCTCGCTCGATAGCTCTAGCTGCTCGAGCTCGAGCTCGGCTCGATAATGACCGAATCGAATTCGAGTTTTTTTCGAGTCGAACTCGAGTAGCTTGCGAGTACAGGTGTCTCGTTTACACCCCTAGTCGGCACCCCCCATCCCACTAGCCTGCCTGCACAGCCCTAGCAGCAGGCCACACCCCTTAGGCACACCTAGCAGGCCCCTTGCCCCATGCCACCACCCTAAACTGCCTTACACCCCCACACACCAGCCTACCAACAGCCCTACACACCAGCAACCTCCACACACAATCCCCATTTTGGAACACCCATCCTTTGAAGCATCCGCCAAAATCAAAAGGGGGGTTCTCTGGGGCTTCAAAAATAGGGAGGAAGAAAACAAAAAAAACAGATGCTGCCTTGCCAAAAAAAAAACCATCAACCACAACCAAAACAAACGTTCAACATCAACCAAAAAAAAAAACACACTAACACAACTGACACAAAAAAAAAAAAATGAAAACTTTTGGGGACTTGATTTCGGGTCTCATGGCTAAGGGGGGTTAGAAGTATTTTTTAAGAAGTTTGAACGGTGAATAGGTGGATTAGGGTGAGAGGAAGCGTTCGTGTGATTTTGGGTTCGATCTGACGTTGGTGGGTGGCGGATCGAAGGTTTTTGGTCGCGGGGTATCTTTCTAGATCTAGGGATTTCGGCTAAGATTCGGGCAAAATGGAGCCCAAATCCGAGAAGATGAGTTCAAAACGAGGCTAGGGTGAAATTTTGGGAGCGAACAGAGTTCAATCATCGGAGGCGGCGGCGACGGACGGCGACTGACGGTGGTGGTCACCGGTCAGATTCTGGGTTTTTATGGGTTTTCCGGTGGCCTTGAAGAGCAGGGGAGGGGTTTAGAGAGAGATGCTCTGGTTTAGAGAGAGAAGAAAGGGAGAGAACTGAAACAAAAAAAAGGCCTTTTATAACGATGCAAAACGCGCCGTTTCATTTAACCCAGGAGGATTCGCGTGTCGCCCCGCCAAGCAACCCGGGATCTGTGCGACCCGACCCGGCCAAAATAAAAAGAAGGAAGAGGATCCACGTGTTGCCCGGTGGACGGTCTGACCGGTTCATCCCTCAACTCGACCCGTGGCCCAGCTAACTTGGTTTGACCCGCCAGCAACAAGCTTGGATATGGGCTTCAGATTTGCACATTGGGCTTGACATTGTGACCTATTGGGTATGATTTTTTTTACTTTTTAACCCATTTTCATCATGAATATATATATATATATATATATATATATATGCCCATTATTTCATGCAAAAGAAATGTGTGTTTTCCTTTTTAAAAATAATAATAATTTATTAGGAACCTTAAATATATATAAATATATATTTTAAAAATGAGTAGTATAAAATAATCATTTAATTAAGTCTCTTGAAAATAAATGTATGGCAATATGTATTTAAAAGAATAAGGTTTTTATCACCTCTAGATTTTTTTTTTTTTTTTTAAGAGTTAGAGAAAGCCTATAAATAAATAAATTATTTTTTTAAGAGACTTCTTTATAAAAGAAAATTAAAAGACGAAATAAATTTTATTTAGGTTATCTGTCATGTCACACACATTTTATTTTTTTTCTTTTCGTTTTCTTAATAAAAAAATAAAATGAGAATTGAAATTTTTTAGAAAAATAAATGCACTAATAACAAATAATTTCTCAAGAATTGTATAAGACAATATACTCAAAAAAATAATAAATAAAAAAAAACAACAATAATAGTAATTTACGGATTCTTGCCTACATGTTGGAAGAATCCCAATATTTTTATAAAATAAGAATATGCTCATTTTAAGGTTCACTACATGTTGGAAAAAGATTTGGTAAAGAGAGTGTGAGGTAGAGAGAGAACGTAGGGAGAAATGAGAGGAGAGAAAAAAATTATAGTATTTATAGGGTGAAAATTAATAATTAATAATAAAAAATATATAGTATATTTTAAATATAATTTTAGTATTTTAATATATTATTAAATATAAAATATTTAAATATTATATTATTGTTATTTATAAATATTTTCAAATATAATATAGTAAAATCTTATTTATAAAATATATATTAAAATATAATATCCTAAATTTTTTATTACATAATATTTTTGATATTATTTTAGAATTATTAAATAATATTGGGAAATATTAACCAGAGCCTAATGGCACTAGTTAAGGTGATATATATAGAAAGAAAAATACAATTAATGCATTACTTTTTTTTTAATTAAAAAAAGTAATGTATTAAATGCAAAAAGTTTTCTTAAAAAAGTAAAAAAATAATCTTTAACTGGTGTCTATAGGCACCAGTTAAGCGGACTCAATAATACTTTATAAAAATAAAAATAAAAAATTAAATTTTATAATTAAAATATTATTATTTAATTCAAAGATAAAATTGACATTTTTTATCTATTAATTACCTATTCCTTGACATCATTTTAACCAACCAAACAATGTAATACAATTCCTCATTTATTCCATTCAATTAACTAAATTACGTAATATCTATTCTCTTTCTATTTCATTCCACCAAATAACTACTTTATTACAGTGAACCAAAAGTAACATAAGTACATAAGAAGAGTGGGTACTCTTTAACACATGCTATTATAAGTATTAATTATACTAAAAATTTCAAAAGATTTTTATGATGATAACGTCAAACATTATTTAGTGGAATATGTTTGATCTTCTCAATAATATAATTGACAAAATATTTCATTTTAATGGGAGGAGACTATAAAGCTGGAGAAGTGCCATTAACAAATAAAAGAGAGTAGGAAATTTGAATTTGGTGTCAAGCAAAGAAGTCACTTTAGGCTACCTTTCAACATCCAACTTAGCCATCCAAAAAGAACTTCCCAATTTTTTTGAAAGAACTAGCAAACTTCAAGAATGTGAAGCGTTAGCACTCCAAACACACCAAGGAACATCAATTCACTTACAGTTTAGAATAAGCATCCACAAACATCAATAAAGCAATAACAAAAATATAATATCTTCTTACACCAAAAGAGTTATAGTAAAACATCAACGTACAATAGATTTGTCAATGAGAAAGAGACAAAATTAATGAAATTAAATATATATATATATATATATAATCAATTAGCGAAAGATACTTAATTATCGATATCATAAAAAAAATATTTCATAACCAAAAGAATATAAACTGAATTGCCATTAGATAAAAAAATTTAAGGACATCTGAAATATGTAATAGTATAAAACTAAAACATATTTAACATTCAAAGTATAAAGAAAATCTAAAAATTAAAATACTTTTAGTGGCACTTGGAGAGCTTTGGAAAGCAACAATTAATACGTAAACAAATAAAACAAAAACTTATCAATAAAGTAATAATAAAAATATAACATCTTACCTACACCGAAAGAGTTATAGTAAAGCAGCAACGTACAATAGACTTGCCAATGAGAAAGAGACAAAAACTAATGGAATTATATATATATATATATATATATATATATATATATATATAACCAATTAGCAAAAATACTTACTTATTAATATCATAAAAATTATTCCATAACTATCAAAAGAATATAAATTGAATTGCAATTAAATAAAAATTTTAGGGGCATCTAAAAATGTAAAAGTATAAAACTCGAACATATTTAATGTTGGATATCAATGTTTTATTTTGAGTGTATATATACGAAATACGTATTCCAATACGTAGGTTGTCGTAATTAGATACACGGTGTATAATTAAGGTACACAATTGATATCATGTTTGAATGAAAATTAATCTCAAAGGTACCCACTTGAAGAGGAAGAAGTCTGATCACTACATGTCTGTTCGGACCAATTTTATCCCAAAGGATGTGTCTGTTCTGATCAAACAGGTTCCATCCAATTGATGTGTCTTTTCCGAACAGGTTCTTTGGCTCCTATAAATACAGACTTCCTGTGTCTATATTATGAACTTAAAAAAAAAAAAAAAACTAATTCATCAAAATATTCCTGTCTTCTTAGAGAGAGACTTCAGCATTCTTTTGTTCGCCGTGTTGCATCCGAGTGTGCTCTCATTTGCAACGTATATCGAGGAAACCTGGGAGACGATTTGCATCGATACTGTAAGCACCTTAGACAGGCAAAAAACGTCTTAAGGTTAGAGGTCCAACCTTGACTCGATATTGATTTTTTCAAATCAATTCCTGTAAGTGTCTTTATATTCGATTTTGTATTACTGTTCTTATATTTATATTCTGTTTATAAGTAGTATATAGCAAATATTTTCCAACATTTAACATTAAAAGCATAAAGAAAATTTAAAAATTAAAATAGTTTTAGTTGCATTTGGAGAGCTTTGGAAAGCAACAATTAATACCTTAACAAATAAAACTAAAACTTATAGTTTAGAATAAACATCCACACATATCAATAAAGTAATAACAAAGATTATAACATCTTACCTAGACCAAAAGAATTATAGTAAAATAGCAATGTACAATAGACTTGTCAATGAGAAAGAGACAAAAACAAATGAAATTAAATATATATATATATATATAAAATCAATTAGCAAAAGATACTTAATTATTGATATCATAAAAGAAAAATATTCCATAACCAAAAGAATATAAACTGAATTGCCATTAGATAAAAAAATTTAAGGACATCTGAAACATGTAATAGTATAAAAGTAAAACATATTTAACATTCAAAGTATAAAGAAAATCTAAAAATTAAAATAGTTTTAGTGGCAGTTGGAGAGCTTTGGAAAGCAACAATTAATACCTAAACAAATAAAACGAAAACTTATTAATAAAGTAAAAATAAAAATATAACATCTTACCTACACCAAAAGAGTTATAGTAAAGCAGCAACGTACAATATGCTTGCCAATGAGAAAGAGACAAAAACTAATGGAATTATATATATATATATATATATATATATATATATATATATATATAACCAATTAGCAAAAATACTTAATTATTACATAACTATCAAAAGAATATAAATTGAATTGCCATTAAATAAAAATTTAAGGGGCATCTAAAAATGTAATAGTATAAAACTCGAACATATTTAACATTAAAAGCATAAAGAAAATTCAAAAATTAAAATAGTTTTAGTTGCATTTGGAGAGCTTTGGAAAGCAACAATTAATACCTTAACAAATAAAACGAAAACTTATAGTTTAGAATAAACATCCACACATATCAATAAAGTAATAACAAAAATTATAACATCTTACCTAGACCAAAAGAATTATAGTAAAATAGCAATGTACAATAGACTTGTCAATGACAGAGAGACAAAAACTAATGAAATTAAATATATATATATATATAATCAATTAGCAAAAGATACTTAATTATCGATATCATAAAAAAAAATATTCCATAACCAAAAGAATATAAACTAAATTTCCATTAGATAAAAAAATTTAAGGACATCTGAAACATGTAATAGTATAAAACTAAAACATATTTAACATTCAAAGTATAAAGAAAATCTAAAAAATAAAATAGTTTTAGTGGCACTTGGAGAGCTTTGGAAAGCAACAATTAATACCTAAACAAATAAAACGAAAACTTATCAATAAAGTAAAAATAAAAATATAACATCTTACCTACACCGAAAGAGTTATAGTAAAGCAGCAACGTACAATAGACTTGCCAATGAGAAAGAGACAAAAACTAATGGAATTATATATATATATATATATATATATATATATATAACCAATTAGCAAAAATACTTAATTATTAATATCATAAAAATTATTCCATAACTATCAAAAGAATATAAATTGAATTGCCATTAAATAAAAATTTAAGGGGCATCTAAAAATGTAATAGTATAAAACTCGAACATATTTAACATTAAAAGCATAAAGAAAATTTAAAAATTAAAATAGTTTTAGTTGCATTTGGAGAGCTTTGGAAAGCAACAATTGATACCTTAACAAATAAAGCGAAAACTTATAGTTTAGAATAAACATCCACACATATCAATAAAGTAATAACAAAAATTATAACATCTTACCTAGACCAAAAGAATTATAGTAAAATAGCAATGTACAATAGACTTGTCAATGACAAAGAGACAAAAACTAATGAAATTAAATATATATATATATATATATATAAAATCAATTAGCAAAAGATACTTAATTATCGATATCATAAAAAAAATATTCCATAACCAAAAGAATATAAACTGAATTGCCATTAGATAAAAAAATTTAAGGACATCTGAAACATGTAATAGTATAAAACTAAGACATATTTGACATTCAAAGTATAAAGAAAATCTAAAAATTAAAATAGTTTTAGTGGCACTTGGAGTGCTTTGGAAAGCAACATTTAATACCTTAACAAATAAAACGAAAACTTATCAATAAAGTAAAAATAAAAATATAACATCTTACCTACACCGAAAGAGTTATAGTAAAGCAGCAACATACAATAGACTTGCCAATGAGAAAGAGACAAAAACTAATGGAATTATATATATATATATATATATATATATAACCAATTAGCAAAAATACTTAATTATTAATATCGTAAAAATTATTCCATAACTATCAAAAGAATATAAATTGAATTGCCATTAAATAAAAAATTATGGGGCATCTAAAAATGTAATAGTATAAAACTCGAACACATTTAACATTAAAAGCATAAAGAAAATTTAAAAATTAAAATAGTTTTAGTTGCATTTGGAGAGTCTTGGAAAGCAACAATTAATACCTTAACAAATAAAACGAAAACTTATAGTTTAGAATAAACATCCACACATATCAATAAAGTAATAACAAAAATTATAACATCTTACCTAGACCAGAAGAATTATAGTAAAATAGCAATGTACAATAGACTTGTCTATGACAAAGAGACAAAAACTAATGAAATTAAATATATATATATATATATATATAATCAATTAGCAAAAGATACTTAATTATGGATATCATAAAAAAAATATTCCATAACCAAAAGAATATAACTGAATTGCCATTAGATAAAAAAATTTTAAGGACATCTGAAACATGTAATAGTATAAAACTAAAACATATTTAACATTCAAAGTATAAAGAAAATCTAAAAATTAAAATAGTTTTAGTGGCATTTGGAGAGCTTTGGAAAGCAACAATTAATACCTAAACAAATAAAACGAAAACTTATCAGTAAAGTAAAAATAAAAACATAACATCTTACCTACACCGAAAGAGTTATAGTAAAGCAGCATCGTACAATAGACTTGCCAATGAGAAAGAGACAAAAATTAAAATAGAATTATATATATATATATATATATATATATATATATATAACCAATTAGCAAAAATACTTATTAATATCGCAAAAATTATTCCATAACTATCAAAAGAATATAAATTGAATTGCCATTAAATAAAAATTTAAGGGGCATCTAAAAATGTAATAGTATAAAACTCGAACATATTTAACATTAAAAGCATAAAGAAAATTTAAAAATTAAAATAGTTTTAGTTGCATTTGGAGAGCTTTGGAAAGCAACAATTAATACCTTAACAAATAAAACGAAAACTTATAGTTTAGAATAAACATCTACACATATCAATAAAGTAATAACAAAAATTATAACATCTTACCTAGACCAAAATAATTATAGTAAAATAGCAATGTACAATAGACTTGTCAATGAGAAAGAGACAAAAACTAATGAAATTAAATATATATATATATATAACCAATTAGCAAATGATACTTAATTATTTTTGGAGATATTTTGTATATTTGTAAAAACCTTGTTGAAAAATTTACTTGTAATAATTAAATAGTATGCTCTTAAATAGAATTTTAGAGAATTTACTTGTAAAAGAAAAAATTGAAGAATACGGAACTTAACGTTGTTGCCAAGGATTGAACCCTTTGTCCTTAAGGCGAAATTGCCCGTCACTTGGTACATACGGATTCAATGTAATTGCCTCTCAGGATTTCAATAACACCACCTTGAAAAGTTGCACAACTTTTCAAAATTCATGAACTTAAGGAATTTGACTATATTTTCTCTCTACAATGACAGATTCTTAAGTTTTAGAGTAGAAGAACAAATAAAACAAAACCCTTAAAAAACCAGAACAACAAAAGAAAAAAAGAGCTTAAGAATGTTGAATTATTGAATAAATTTTTCATCCTATCAAATCACCTATTTATAGGACATGGGGGGCCAAAATATTAATCACCCATAAATATGAATGTTCATAGTTCATGAATGTTCATAATTCGTGAATGTCCATAATTCATGAATTTCCATAATTCATGAATGTCCATAGTTCATGAATTTACATAAATAACATTCATGTATATCACAACATAATTAATATTTTGGTTATGTCCTCAGACATTTAAACACTGAAAAGTTACCAATTAGACAAGAATTAAACAGCAAAATATTTTCCATTTAACCAAACCCGAGCCCATGGTCCAAACCACAAGACAAGCTTGTAATCTATCAAATATTTGAGAATTTTTGGATTTGTCATTTTGTCATTCAAAAGTTCTTTGAAATCAATTTCTCATTCACCTATAATTAGTTTTAAACATGTTAATATTTCATGTTAAATAACTTATGCTGGAGTACAAAATCCAACAAAAATTTAACCATAAATGTGAGTGGACCCTCACAAATAATTTAGCCTCAAAAGTGCTTACTAACCATGTTTTTGTAAAATCAATTCCAACAATTATCAATATCATAAAAATTATTCCATAACTACAAATATATATATATATATATATATATATATATATACACTAAGTTGCCATTAGATAAAGAATTTAAGGCCATATGAAAATATAATAGTATAAAACTCAAATATATTTAACATTCAATATTGAACATTCAAAGCATAAAAAAATCTAAAATAGTTTTAGTTACACTTGGAGAGCTTTGGAAAGCAACAATTAATACCCTAACAAATAAAACGAATAAGTTAATTTTACAGTAAAAAATTTCTAAAAAGAATTCTTAACCAAAAGAATTAAATTCAATACATCTATCTGATTTGGACCAAGCAGAGCATCAAGCTCCATGGTGGCAAATCAAATTTAATTTCAAAGTTTTTGAATTTTCTAATAGACCTGATCAAATTCAAATTAAAAGGTCTTCAACGATCCCACGACTGGCTTTATCAATTGAAACTATTAAGTATGATATATGTCATAACGGTTTTTCGACCGCCAGACGATTTGTAAAATCACAAATAGAGTTGCCACCAATCTTTTTTGTTTAGGTGTGATTGGTCACTTATTAAAACCGATTTTAGTAAAATATTTTAAAATTAAAACATTTTTAAAATTAATTTCAAAGTCTGCGCTTTAAACCAGAGAGAAAATAAAATCGGATTCGGGAGTCGGTTACGTGCGGGGAAGGATTAGCACCCCCATAACGCCCGTTTAACGGTACCAATTAATCATGTGTTATCTTTTAATCTTGATAAAACAATTTTAATTTCGATATTTAAAAATAACTCCCATAACACTCTTTATTTCAAACTTTTGTATTTGTAGAAAAGAACAAATTATTTCATTTAGGAATAAAATGAAAATCTTTGGTATCAGAAACTTTCACCGAATTCTCTAACGTCTAGGCAGAATTTGTGAAGAGTTTCTTCGCTTTCGAATTCGCATAATATTCCTCTAAATCAAGTAATGTTCTCTTGTAAATAACAATTATTCAAAATCCTCCAACGTCTAGGAAGAATATCAATATTTGTTTTTACTCGAAATATTATTTTATTTTATTTTATTTCATAAGACTCTCTTAAAACTCTCGTTTTTTCTTTTTTCTTTTTTTATTTCATACAAATTTGATATGTGATGAATGGAATAATCAACTATAATGAAAGAGCCAGTATAGAAAAAAGAAAGAGTGATACTTTAGACAATTATTTGGTTTTACGAATAAAATTTTATTTGGGTAAAGATAAGAATATTTGGTGTGAGAGCTTTCCCAAATTCCTCATCGTCTAAGCGAAATTTGGAGAAGATCTCTACATTTGAAAAATTATTGCCCCGAACCTTAAAACTGACGTATTTTCATTTTTTGATCCGAAATATACAATAATGTGGACGATGAATTCATTTAATTGTAAAATAGAATATTCTATTTTTTAAGGCAATATGAGGACCCTCGATGTGAGATCTTCCTCAAATTCCCTATCATCTAGGCGAAATTTGGAGAAGATCTCTACACTTGAAAATCTTCATTACCAGCATATTATTATTGTCATTATTTGAGAAAATTCTTTTTTTTTTTTGGTTAAAAATTTCATTTAATGTTTGTTCTGCGTAACATATTATAAACTGAATAAATAATATTAACAATCCAACTAAAGGCGAATAAATAAGCACGAATAAATAGATGACATAACGAATTGGTTAAAAATATATTTTATTATTTTTTGTATTATTATCCCTTTGTATCCTTTTTTATTCATTACTTATTTTAACTATTATTTTGACTACCATTTTTTTTTTATTTTTTTAGAAATAAAATGCAAACCCTCGCCGTACGTGAGAGCCTTCCCAAATTCCCTAACGTCTAGGTGGAATTTGAAAAGGCTCTCCATACTTGAGAGCTCTTATAACAAACCCTTAGACGACCATTTTTGAAAATTGGGATTCTTCCAACATCTAGGCAAGAATCGATAAAGTATTATTTTTATTATTATTTTTTTTTGAATATTTTGTCTCATACAAATTTTGAGAAAATTATTTATTATTCATGTATTTTTTTTTATCTTTTTCTAAAAACTTTCACTTTTGTTTCTTTCCAAAAATTATTTATTATTAATTGCGTTTTTATTTATGAATCAATAAATTATAACTTTTTTTTTTATATCGCATATGACACGTAGCCAAATAAATTTCATTTATCTTCTCTATTTTCATTTTAATTTAAGTAAAGAAACTTCATTATTTTTATTACTCATTTAAATAAATTATTTTTAATAATTTTTTTAAACAAATAATATAAATAAATAAATGACAATTAAATGAACATATATATATAATGTAGGTATTTCTATAAAAAAGATTGTATAAACACTTAAATAAAATAGGCTAAAAATGTACCAAAACAGGCCAAGGTGTCAAGGCCCAAAACAGGAGGCCAAAATCCAAGTCTGCTGCTAGTGGGCCCAAATCAGGCCAGCTAGGTCGCGGGTCGGGTCACCTGCCAGGCCGCGAGTCGGGTTGCTTGCTAATCCTCTTCCTATTTTTTTTTTTTGCCGAGTCGGGAGCCAAACGGGTCAGGTTTGATGGCTGACCCAAGTGATTTCTTCTTCCCCTTCCGGATCGGGTTATATGCGGGTCAGACTATCTGCGAGCCAATACGCGGATCCTTCCCATTTTTTTTCTTAAAGAACTAAAACGGCATCGTTTTAGTGCCCTTTATAAACCCCAAAATCCCTTTTCTTTTTATTTTCACTTTTTTCCCTCCTTTCTCTCTCTACACTGAAGCTTCTCTCTCTAAAAACCCTTGTTCTTCAGGTCACCAGAACAAAAAAAAAAAAAAAAACTCAGATTTTGGCTGGTGACCACCGCCGCTACCGTCGTCCGTCACCGTCACCTTCGGTGATCAAACTCCAGTGGCCCTCAAAATTCCACCCTAGCCTCATTTTGACCTCCCATTTTCGATTCTGGACTCCGTTTTGCCTGAGTCGGAGCCGTTGTCCCTAGATCTAAAAAAAAGTAACCTAAAGAAACCTCTGATCCGCCACCAAACAATCTCCGGATCGAATCCACGATCCCACCGTGGCCTGCCTTCACCCTAGGTACTATTTCGACTACTCAAACCCCTAGGAAAAACACCCCTCACCTTTCCAACCATGAGATCCGAAACCCATTTTTGTGTTTGTTGTCTTTGTTTTTTTTTGTTGATGATATGGTATGTTTTCCCCTTTTTATGATTTTCCAGGCTCCAAAAATTATCCCTTTCCCTTCTGCCTTTTGTGCTCTTTTATGGGACTTAGGGAAACAAAAAATCCCAGAAAATCCCCTTTTCTGGGATTTTGGGGATTTCTTGAAGGTTTAAGCATTCCAATCCTTGATTGTGTGTATGTAGGTGGTTGAATTAAGGTTGCTGGCAGATCTATTTTGGTGGTGGCGTGTGCAGGGTGTGGCCTGGGGAAAGATAGCTCGGGGCAGTTGCATGGTGGGTGCTTAGGTGGCTAGGGTTGCAGGGGGAAGCTGGCATATGGGAGAGGGGAAGGGTGGTTCGGGGTAGCTAGGCCAGGCTGGGCCAGCTGGCCTACAGGCCTGCTGGGTGGCCTGCTTTGGGCCCTCAAGCCTGCTTTGGGCCTTCTGGGCCCTCAGGCCTGCTACTGGAGCAGGCCCAAGGATTTGGTGCCTGTTTTGGGCCTGCTAGGGGTAATCCGGCATTGGGCCCAGTAGATGACCCGGGTTGGATTCGGATTCGACTCGGGCTAAAATCAGTTGTACAGCTGCCCTCTTTGCACATTGCTGAGAATCAGGAATAGGGCAAAGACACGAGCAACGTTTTTGTCTAGGATTATGTATGTGCATGTTTTAAAAAGGCTCCTTCCATCGGAGGTTCTATCATTTGAAAAATAAACGGCCCCTCTCATCAGAGGCTTTATCACTTGGAAAATAAATTGCTCCTCTCGACAGAGGCTCTATAACTTGAAAAAATAAATTGCTCCTCTCAATAGAAGCTCTATCACTTGGAAAATAAATTGCTCCTCTCATCAGAGGCTCTATCACTTAGAGAAATAAATTGCTCCTCTCATCAGAGGCTATCACTTAAAAAAATAAATTGCTCCTTTCATCAGAGGCTCTATCACTAGGAAAAATAAATTGCTCCTCTCATTAGAGGCTCTATCACTTTGAAAAATAAATTGCTCCTCTCATCAGAGGCTCTATCACTTTGAAAAATAAATTGCTCCTCTCATCAAAGGCTCTATCACTTAAAAAATAAATTGCACCTCTCAACAGTCACTTGAAAAAATAAATTGCTCCTCTCAAAAAATGCTCTATCACTTGGGAAAATAAATTGGTATCTTTCTCCTGGTCATCTTGGTGACTTTCAACTTCCTGCTGCGGTCGAGTTTCTCTTTTTCCTTGTCCACCTGTCATTCACATCCCTCTTTTTTTTTAACAATAATAATTCTTGATTGTTTGTAATGTCATGATAATGCAATGCATTCTTATGATAATGGAATGCATAACTTAAAGCTCGAATAGTGACTCGATGCCTCTGTGTGTATTTTATCAACCAGTGATTCTTCCAAAGCTTGACCTGATTAAGCCTCTTATCCCGTTCTTTATAAACTTCTTTTCCTATTTTTTCCAGTTCCCCCTCTTCTCCCTCTTCAAGTTAACTAGCCGTCCACAACTTACTTCCTCATAATCCTTTCTTGATTGGAGTTAATGCTTTGCACACTCCCTTCAACACAATTTCACATATCAGTTATCATTTCAAGTCATTGCTTTCTTTACTTCCAAAGGGTATAAATAAACCGTGTCTCATACTACCCCATCATCTCTTCTTCCCTTTCTGATTTTCCAACTCTCAAATTTCCTTAGAGTAATTATGGAAGCTTCATTTATGCATTATCCGTTTATTTATTATCATTCAAATTTCATGTCAACATAATGCATTATCTAAAGAAACTTTCAAAGAAATAAAGATAATTCAATGACAAAACTTTATGAATTGGGATACGTATTTCATTCTAGTGAAAGGAAAAGAACATACTAGTATTAATCAAAGAAACGAAAGAAAGACAGAATAGGGATAGATCACCCCATAATGAATACTCAAACGAACTTAATCGAGCTAATCCGGATTTCTCTTTCAAGAAAGAATATCCATCAGTGTCCTTGACTCCTTCGAGAGCGTCAAACCACGAATTACCCTCCATATCTTGTACAATTCAATCATGTCACACTTCGCTGCCTGCTCAAATTTTCTATCCTGCCTTAATCCTTTGCCTCACGCAATCACTTCAGACGGGTTATTGCCGGTTGCCTTAACTCTAGTTCGTCTTTCACCTAGGCTGTCCTTTAGGGTTTTCGACCTAGATCCATCCCTTGATTCGAACCGTCATTTCGGGTTTTCAGTTTGAACCTCTCTTCCCTTTTTTTTTTTTACTCAAACCGCCCTATCGGGTTTTCAGTTTGAATTTTTTTTTACGCATAATATTTCTTCACTGCATCGGCATTGATTGGATTGAAAATTTTGCGCCATCCATTTCTGCTAAAATCATTACCCCTCCTGAAAATACTCTTTTCACCACGTACGAACCTTCCCAGTTCGGTGCCCATTTTTCCCTTGGATCTTGCTGATTAGGAAAGATCTTTTTCAAAACCAAATCACCTTCTCGGAACTCTCTTGGGCAAACTTTTTTATTGTATGCCCTCATTATCTGTCTTTGGTATAACTGACCATGACACAGTGCAGTCATCCTTTTTTCCTCGATCAAATTAAGTTACTTATAGTGAGCTCGAACCCATCTGCTTCTTCCAACTTGACTTCCATCAAAATTCTCAAAGAGGGATCTCAACCTCAATTGGTAAACCAGCTTCCATCCCGTACACTAGGGAATAACGAGTGGCCCCCGTAGAAGTACGCACTAACGTTCTGTGCGTGCAGAGCAAATGGAAGTTTCTCGTGCCAATCTTTGTACTTATCGGTCATTTTGGCCACAATGTTTTTTATATTCTTGTTAGCAGCTTCAACTGCCTCGTTCATCTTGGGGCGGTAAGGTGCCGAGTTGCGATGTCTGACTTTAAACTGAGTACAAATTTATTTTATCATGGTATTGTTTTGATTGAAGGCATTATTATTAATGATTTTCTCCGGGAGACCGTACCGGCAGATCACTTCCTTCTTTAAGAACCTACACACCATGGACTTGGTCACATTAGCGTAAGAAGCAGCTTCAAGCCACTTCGTGGAATAATCGATCACCACCAAAATGAAGCGATGCCCGTTTGAGGCCTTAGGGGTAATTGGCCCAATCACATCCATTCCCCATATAGAAAAAGGCCATGGCATTGCCATGATGTGCAGAGCTGTCGGGGGAGCATGTACCTTATCCTCGTATATCTGGCACTTATGGCATTTTCGAACAAACCTGATGCAATCCCTCTCCACGGTCATCCAATAATAACCTGCTCTCATAATCTGCTTAGCCATCATATGGCCGTTTGCATGTGTTCCACAAACCCCTTCGTGAACCTCTTCGAGTATTCTTTTAGCTTCATTCGCTTCTACACACTTTAGCAGTGTATGATCTCTACTCCTTTTATACAACACTTCTTTATCCAGGAAGAATCCCATCACCATTCTTCTCAAAGTTCTTTTGCCATTATCCGTGGCATGGTTCGGGTACTGCTGATGTTTTATGTACTGCAGGATGTCATGGTACCATGCTCTTCCACTCGGCTCTTCCTCAACATGCATACAATGTGCGGGCGACTCTCGTATGCTCATCTTGATGGACTGGACATCAGCGCTTGTATTTATCTTGAACATTGAGGCTGACGTAGTAAGGGCGTCAGCCATTTGATTTTCTTCCCAGGGTAGATATTTGAATTCAATCTTTTTGAATTGCTGAACCAATTCAACTATGAACTTGTGGTAGAGGACCAACTTCGAGTCCCTTGTCTCCCATTCTTCTTTTAACTGACAAATGACTAGAGCAGAGTCCCTATACACCTCTAACTCACTTATCTTCTTTGCAATAGCCGCTTGAAGTCCCATGACACAGGCCTCATACTCTGCGACATTGTTGGTCCATTTGAAAGTCAATCTTGTAGTGATTGGACAGTAGGTCCCTTCTGGCGATATCAAAACCGCTCCAACACCCTGCCCCAGAGCATTCGATGCACCATCGAAATACATCTTCCATACATCTTTCTTTGATTCCTCATCTTCATCTTATTGAGAAATAGCCATCGAGTCCTCATCAGGAAAATCGAACTTCATCGACTTATAATCTTCTGTGCCTCTATCAGCCAGGAATTCGGCCACTGCACTCTCTTTTATGGCTTTCTGTGAGACATAGGTGATGTCGTATTCAGAGAGCAGAACTTGCCATCTTGCTAATCTTCCCGATAACGAGGTTTCTCAAAGATGTACTTAATGGGGTCCAATTTAGCTACAAGCAATGTGGTATGGTATAACATATATTTTCAGAGTCTATGAGCAACCCAGGCCATTGCGCAACACATTTTTTCTACTGTCGAGTACTTGGTATTGTAATCTGTAAACTTTTTACTCAAGTAGTAAATGGCATGTTCTTTCTTGCTTGTCTCATCTTGCTGTCCTAAGACACATCCCATGGACTTCTCATGCACTACCAAATACAAAATGAGCGGTCTTCTCGGTGTGGGCGGTACCAATACCAGTGGATTTGTAAGATACTCTTTCAGTTTGTCGAATGCCTCCTGGCAGTCTTCGTCCCATTCACCCGGATCACGCTTTCTGAGAAGTTTGAAAATCGAATCACACCTAGCTGTGAGCTGGGAAATAAAACGGGCAATGTAATTCAATCTTCCCAGAAATCCTTGTACTTCTTTCTATGTCCGAGGTGGGGATAAATTCTGGATAGAACGTATCTTGTCGAGGTCTACTTCAATTCTTTTCTCATTAACAATGAAGCCCAGTAGTTTGTCGGATGTTACACCAAAAGTGCACTTGGCCGGATTGAGCTTAAGCTGGAACTTTCTTAATCGCCCGAACAACTTTATTAGATTAACCACATGGTTTTCATCTTCACGGGACTTTGCAGTCATTCATCAACATAAACCTCCACCTCTTTGTGCATTGTGTCATGAAAGAGGGTCACCATTGCTCTTTGATATGTCGCACCGGCATTTTTTAACCCAAATAGCATAACTTTGTAACAAAATGTTCCCCACATCGTCACAAAAGTGGTCTTCTCCATATCTTCTGGTGCCATCTTGATTTGGTTATAGCTTGAAAATCCATCCATAAATGAGAACAGCTAGTGCTTAGCGATATTATCAACCAAGGTATCGATATGGGGTAACGGGAAGCTATCTTTTGGACTAGCCCGGTTTAGGTCTCGATAATCGACACATATTCGTATTTTCCCATCTTTCTTCGGGATTGGGACTATATTTTCCACCCATTCAGGATACTTGGAGACTTCCAAAAATCCAGCGTCGAACTGCTTTTTCACTTCCTCCTTGACTATTAGCAACATTTCAGGCTTCATTCATCTCAACTTTTGTTTCACAGGTTTGCATTCTCGCCTCAAAGGCAAACGATGTACCATAATATCCGTATCGAGCCCCGGCATGTCTTGATAGGACCATGCAAACACATCCGCATATTCATGGAGCAATTCTATTTATTCTTGTTTCTTTGTCAATGGTAGTGAAATGCCGATTTTTATTTCCTTCTTAATATCCTCATTTCCCAGATTAACAACTTCAATTGTCTCCTAATGAGGCATTGCTTTTCTTCTGACTTGATCAATCTCAACAAATAAGGTGGTAAGTCGTAGTTCTCTGCAGTCTCTTAATCGTCAATTTCACCAATATCAATACATTTCTCAAAATTGATTTTTGAATCATTGATGAGATCATTTTCGCATTCATTATTAGGAGACCTGAAAAGGCGTAAGCAAAATAATATAGATAGTTGTATGGGAAGACAAAATAGAAAGATGAACTATAAAAGAAATGGCAAATGAATCGAGACATAATGCATTATAATTGTCATTTATTAGAATGATAACTTCATAAAAGGACCCCGTGCACAAAAGAAACTCTTATAACACTCTTGGGCAGAAGTGTTTGAGGACTTAGTTTGTTAACCAGAAAAAGACCTAAATACAGCTAGTAAATCTACGGCATGCCAATTCTTCAATTCAAATTTTGGGGGGCACGGGTAGATGGTCCTTTCTTCAGTCTTGCTTCCCTTTTCTTCTTCTTGTTCCGTCATCTGGATGCAAAATCCCGCAAACATTCCCTCCAAAATCACGGCAGGTTTGGTCCTAACTGGTGAATCAAGAAAAATAAAACCCGCCGATCGAAATGTCTCATATAGATGGGGGATGTATCTTTGGAGTTTCTATCTCATATCCCCTGAACCTTGCGAGCTTCTATTCTTTTCTTTCTCTTATCAGTCTCTCCCTGTCTTCCCTGGTCGACTTGTTTCCAACCCAAACTTGTCTTTATTTTCGATCATACTTATGCACTTTCGAATTCCTTGCAGGTTCCTTCCCACACCAGTCCCGGCCCGACAACCCTTCCCCATGACTTGAACAAGGCTGTTTTGGGTAAAAAAAGACAACTGGGGTATAGGTATCTTATAACCTTCTCATACGAATGTAGCGTTCACATACTCCAAGGTCCAAAAAGAGCATTCCCAGCTTCCTTAGTGGCTTTTATGTAGGGGATATTCGAGGGCTTTGATACAAGCAAATCTTCCTCTCCGTCGACAATTATCAATTGCTCTTCGACTCTGAATTTTACCTTCTGATGCAGAGTGGATGGAATAGCACCAGCCATGTAGATCCAGGGCCTTCCTAACAAGACATTACGAAGGAACGATATCCATAAACTGGAAGGCAATGTCAAATGTGCAAGGACCAATTTGCATTGGTAACTCGATTTGCCCCGCCACTTGTCTACGGGTTCCATCAAATGCTCGCACTACCATATGACTGTTCATCATGTAGGACCTGTCAACGGGCAGCTAAGCCAGTGTAGTCATAGGCATGACGTTTAGTGTGGAACCGTTATCAATGTGGACTTTCATGCTTTTCGTACAGCCTTCGAAATCTGTGAAGCCAAGTGCTCTATGTATATCTGCCTACTTTGCAGAGTGTTCCATTCTCTCTCTTTCTCATCCCATGCTCCGAGAATGTCACGGATGTAGTTCTTATGGCTCTGTAGTTGCAACTCCAAATCTTGGATCTTTTGCCAGAGCATTTCAGTCTCACAATGTCTTTCTTTTTCGACTTTCAACTCGGCTTTTAAATTTTTATTCCTCTTTTGACTCTCTACAAGCTTTGCCGCGGTTGCAGAATACATGTCCTCCCAATTTTGCCTTTCTTGAAATAGTCGAGTAGTCTTTTCTTTATCCTCCTTCTCTTTGCGCTTCCAATACTCTATCCTCCTTTTAAGATTTTCAACTTCTCGTTTTCGCTCCTCGAAAGTTTTCATGATTCCGCCGACCCTCATCTCGATCCTCAACCTCTTGTTTTCCTGGTGTAGATTATTCAAATCATCTTTGGTCACATCCCGCTCTTTTTTCAACTTCTCTATCTTGGCTTCTTGTATCATATCTTCATACTTTATCTAATTAACCTCTTCCTGGAGTTTTAAGATTTTTTTGTTCGCACTTGCCCTTTCAACCTTGAACTCTTGTCTTGCCATGTCAACCTCTGTCAAAGTTACCTTTGGGCGAAGATCAATCGGTCTGACAGTGGCACTTCCCGAAGATGACACCACATCATTGACTCGTTTCGCTCTCCAAGCAAGGTATTCTGGTGTGACATCAACGTCGTATCTAGCCAACTCCACCCGGAAGGTTTGTTTCCATGCCTTAGTGACCTCTCGAACTTGTCTCATATATTTGCCCCCCCATAGGCGAATTCTAATTGACCAAGCTCGTGAGTCATTGGGACGAATTGCCGCGACCCATACTGCCTTTGCACTAGAAGCGGTGCATAACTGACGGCTCCCCATATCTCTAGGAGTGGGACCCATGACTTGTCTCCGCATTTATACAATATGGGTATATGAGGCATCCAAGGGGCTTTCCATGACATATCTTCCTTTATAAGGTTCTGGAGCGTCGTAATCCACTGATCTTCGGTTCCTCCTCTCGGTCATTCCCTTTTACAGAATTCTCCAATTGGCACCAGAGTTGTGAGATATGGGCATAGAGGCGCTTCTTCTTTATGCCAAAAATGACTCTCAATCCAAATGTAAAGAAGTTGGATGCAACCTGTGAAACGCCCCTTCCCCTTTCTCCGACAAAAGTTCAATGATCTGATCGTCTCTGCTACAATAGTTGGAGAAGGGTTAACTTTTTTATCAACTTGTTCAAAAAAATCTACTATTGCTGCTTCAATGTGCCCCAATATTTTCGGAAAGATTATCAAACCATAAATTGCCAAGGCGAACAAATCTAGAGCTTGTCCTTTCCCTTGTTCTTCAAAATTCGAGCACGCAGGACATCGCACAAAATGCAATCACTCTCACACTTTTTACTACATACTTGTCAACATCCTCGGGCTTTATTCCCATCATTCTCGAGAGCTTCTTTCAATACCCTGACATTTTTTGTTCCTTCTAATAAATCTTGTCCAGGTTCGACAACTCTATGCTCAACAAGGTTGAATATTCTTCAATAGTGGGAGTCATATCCTCCTTGTTGAAGGTAAAACAACGGTGTGACGGGTCCCAGAAATACATCATAGCGCGAAGGAGTTGCTCATTCACCTCTATTGGAATGAGTAAAGCTATATCTCCATATTTTTGGGGAAAAAGCTCTACTCTTTTCTACCCCCCATTGCCCCCATATGTTCATTAATTCAGAAAAATCATTCTAGCGTAAATCCAAACGGACTTATTGAGGAAGATCAGAAAGATGTCCTTCTTTCAAGCAGTCTCCTTCTTTGCGTTGTAAATTTTCAGCCTGACCCTTAACCTCTAGAAACTTTTGACATATGTTGGATTCTGATAGAGACACCCGACACTCCATAATGAAAAGCCCTTTTTGTTAATGATTATCCCGCGACCAATACTTCTCGCTATGATGTCAATATGATGCATGATAGAGAAAAAGAAAGAAATTAGTAAGGAGATGAATTTACAAGTATGAAACAAATAACAATGTATACTAAATAATTGTCCAAAAATGTTAACAGAATTTCGGCATTACGGCGCCTTTGGGACAAGATATCAAGCTTATTACGGGTGATACGATGTCCGTTCATCATCACCCGATTTGCGAGGTTAAAATACAGAGATATGGTGGAGGGTTAGAGATGTTCCTCCATGTGTTCCTAACTTCGTGTATCTAATGGAAATTCAGCATGGCTTCGCCTAGGTTCACTACATGAGTTTGGATTTGGTTCTAAAGGCCCCAAATTGTTCCTCACTGTCGTCGGTGAAGGCTAGTGTGGCACCCCAATAAAAACAGGTTCAATTTGTTAGAGTATATTTTCCTAAGCCCATACGGAGGATCAATCACGAAGGCTTTAGGTATTTTATACTACGAAAGTATTTTACTAGTCCATATGGAGGATTATCACGAAGGCATAGTTACTTTACTTCCACTTAAAAAGGACGGAGCCCGGGTATAGAGCTCATGATATGCACATGCACGTGAAAGTGTGCGGGAAGGAACAAACAAACCTTTAATTGTCCATCCTACAACCCTTATCTCAAATGTCCCCAAAAATTTATTAAAGCAATAATAAAAAAAAATATTAATTAACCAAAGAGTAAAATAACATTCATGTGTATGAACATATGTGAAAAGATTTTTTTTTTAAAGGAAATCTTCATTATTTATTTATTCATTTATATATATATATATATTTTTTAAAAAAAGTAAAAAATTATAATTAAATATCAATTAAAACCGATAAACCAAGACTTTGGATAACACATGATCAAATTAATTGCTTGACTCTCAAAGGTTCCCAATGGAGTCGCCAAGCTGTCATAATAGTTTTTCGACCACCAAATGATTTTTAAAACAACAAATGGAGTCGCCACCAATCTTTTTTGTTTAGGTGTGATTGGTCACCTATTAAAACCGGTTTTAGTAAAATATTTTAAAATTAAAACATTTTTAAAATCAATTTCGAAGTCTGCATTTTAAACCAGAGAGAAAACAAAATCGGGTTCGAGAGTCGGTTACGTGAGGGGAAGGATTAGCACCCCCACGATGCACGTTTAAAAACGGTACCAATTAATCATGTGTTATCCTTTAATATTGATAAAACGATTTTAATTTCGATATTTAAAAATAATTCCCATAACACTCTTTATTGCAAACTTTTGTATTTGTAGAAAAGAACAAATTATTTTATTTAGGAATAAAATGAGAATCTTTGGATTCGAAAACTTTCACCGAATTCTCCAACGTCTAGGCAGAATTTGAGAAGAGTTTCTTCGCTTTCGAATTCGCATAATATTCCTCTAAATCAAGTAATGTTCCTTCGTAAATAACAATTATTCAACATCCTCCAACGTCTAGGCAGGATATCAATATTTGTTTTTGCTCAGAATATTATTTTATTTTATTTCATAAGGCTCTCTTAAAACTCTCGTTTTTTCTTTTTTTATTTCATAAAAATTTGATATGCAATGAAGGAAATAATCAACTATAATGAAAGAGCATGCATAGAGAAAATAAAGAGTGATAATTTAGACAATTATTTGGTTTTAGAAATAAAATTTTATTTGGGTAAAGGTAAGAATCTTCGGTATGAGAGCTTTCCCAAATTCTCCATCGTCTAGGCGAAATTTGAAAAAGATCTCTATATTTGAAAAATTCTTGCACTCGGATCTTAAAACTGACGTATTTCCATTTTTTGATCCGAAATATACAATAATGTGGACGATGAATTAATTTAATTGTAAAATGGAATATTCTACTTTTTAAGGCAGTATGAGGACCCTCAATGTGAGATCTTCCCCAAATTCCCCATCTTCTAGGTGAAATTTGAAGAAGATCTCTACACTTGAAAATCTTCATTACCAGCATATTATTATTGTCATTATTTGAGAAAATTCTTTTTTTTTTGTTAAAAATTTCATTTAATGTTTGTGCTGCGTAACATATTATAAACTGAATAAATAATATTAACATGCCAACCAAAAGCGAATAAATAAGCACGAATAAATAAATGACATAACGAATTGGTTAAAATTTTATTTTATTATTTTTTTTGTATTATTATCTTTTTGTATTCATTACTTATTTTAACTATTATTTTGATTACCATTTTTTGATTATTTTTTATTTATATTTTTTATTATTATATTTTTAGAAATAAAACACGAATCCTCACTATACGTGAGAGCCTTCCCAAATTTCCCAACGTCTAAGTGAAATTTGAAAAGGCTCTCCATACTTGAGAGCTCTTATAACGAACCCTTAGACGATAATTTTTTAAAATTGGGATTCTTCCAACATCTAGGCAAGAATCAATAAATTATTATTTTTATTATTATCATTTTTCATTATTATTATTTTTGAGTATTTTGTCTCATACAAATTTTGAGAAAATTAATTATTATTCATGTATTTTTTTTTATCTTTTTCTAAAAACTTTCACTTTTGTTTCTTTCCAAAAATTATTTGTTATTAATTGCGTTTTTATTTCTGAATCAATAAATTATAATTTTTTTTTATATCGCATATGACACATATCCAAATAAATTTCATTTATCTTCTCTATTTTCATTTTAATTTAAGTAAAGAAACTTCATTATTTTTATTACTTATTTAAATAAATTATCTTTAATATTTTTTTAAACAAATAATATAAATAAATAAATGACAATTAAATGAACATATATATATATAATGTAGGTACTTGTATAAAAAAAATAAAATTGTATAAACACTTAAATAAAATGGGCTAAAAAATGTACCAAAATAGGCCAAGGTGTCAAGGCCCAAAACAGGAGGCCCAAATCCAAGTCTGCTACTGGTGGGCCCAAATCAGGCCAGTTGGGTTGCGGCTCCGGTCACCTGCCGGGCCACGGGTCGGGTTGCCTGCTGGTCCTCTTCTTTTTTTTTTTTTTTTGCCGAGTCGAGAGCCAAACGGGTCGGGTTTGATGGCTGACCCGAGTGATTTCTTCTTCCCTTTCCGGATAGGGTTACATGTGGGTCGGACTATCTGTGGGGCAACGCGCGGATCCTTCCCAGTTTTTTTTTTAAACAACTAAAACTGCACTGTTTTGGTGCCCTTTATAAACCCCAAAATCTCTTTTCATTTTTCATTTTCCCCTTTTTTCTCTCTCTACACCGGAGCCCGCCTCTCTAAAAACTTTTGTTCTTCAGGTCACCAGAACCACCAAAAAAAAAACTCAAATTTCGGCCAATGACCACCGCCGGCATCGCCGTCCGTCGCTATCACCTCCGGTGATCGGACTCCGGTGGCCCTCAAAATTCCACCCTAGCCTCGTTTTGACCTCCCCTTTCCGATTCTGGGCTCCGTTTTGCCCAAATCGGAGCCATTGTCCCTAGATTAAAAAAAAACGTAACCTAAAGTAACCTCTGATCCTCCACCAAACGATCTCTGGATCGAATCCACGATCCCACCATGGCCTTTCTTCACCCTAGACACTATTTCGACTACTCAAACCCTTAGGAAAAATACCCCTCACCTCCCCAGCCATGAGATCCGAAACCCATTTTTGTGTTTGTTGTCTTTTTTTTTTTTTTTTTGTTGATGATGTGGTACGTTTTCCCCTTTTTTTTGATTTTCTAGGCTCCAAAAATCATCCCTTTCCCCTCTGCCTGTGGTGCTCTTTTATGGGGCTTGGGGAAACAAAATCCCAGAAAATCCCCTTTTCTGGGATTTTGGAGATTGCTTGAAGGTTTAGGCATTCCAATCTTGGATTGTGTGTATGTAGGTGGTTGAATTAGGGTTGCTGGCAGATCTGTTTTGGTGGTGGCTTGTGTATGGTGTGGCCTGGGGAAGGGTAGCTCGGGGCAGTTGCCTGGTGGGTGCCTAGGTTGCTAGGGTTGCAGGGGGAAGCTGGCGTGTGGGAGAGGGGAAGGGTGGCTCGGGGCAGCTGGGCCGGGCTGGGCTGAATGGCCTGGATGCTGGCTGGGCCAGACTGGGCCAACAAGCCTACAGGCCGGCTGGGTGGCCTGTTTTGGGCCCTCAGGCTTGCTTTGGGCCTTCTGGGCCCTCAGGCCTGCTACTAGAGCAGGCCTAAGGATTTGGTGCCTGTTTTGGGCCTGCTAGGGGTAGTCCGCCATTGGGCCTCGCAGATGACCCGGGTCGGATTCGGATTCGACCCGAGCTAAAATCATTTGCTACATTATATATTCAAAAAATTGAGAGAAATCAAAAAAAAAAAAAAAAGAATAATGTTTTGCATAATTGGTCTATCTTATTAGATCTGATAATTTTGGATATGATATAATTATACGATACGTGAAAAATAATTAAAACATGATACAAAAAATAACACAAATACGACATGAATATAAAAACATATCAAAATCTATATAATACGAATTATTAACGTATCAAAATTTATATAAATTTATAATATTTTAAACACGATTATGATAGGCAAAAATATATAAATATGACACAAATATATAAATTGTCATGTCTATATCCTATACAGTCATATCCATTCTTTTTTCTTGTTAAACCCAAAAAAAAAATGTGAATCATAATATGTAAACATTAAAATTTTAAGGAATAAAAGAGTGATTATTATTTGAATATTTTGTGATATAACTCAAATCAACTAAAGCATAAAAGACTAACACACTTGCAAAATAGCTTCATTTGTCAGTGTCATTACAATAAATCAAAAGTTTAATTAAAACTAACAATTCTTGAAAGAATAATAATAAAAAATAACATAAATTCTATTAGATAAAAACCAACAAATAGCACAATCAACACAAAGACAGATGGAGAGATGTTACCATAACAATTAAAACAAAATACTTGCATCCCCAAAAAAATATATATTAGAATATAAAAGAAAACACATATATGTAGAAGTAAGAGAACCAAACTACACAAAAAAAAAAAATACAAACAACAGATTTACAATTGTAATCGCATATAAAAAATAAACACTAATAAAAAAGTTCTAACTAAAGTAGACAATCAATGTTAAAAGGACTTCAATTAGAGGTGTTTATGGGCCTAAATATAGTATCAATATACATATTTGTTTAAGTTCAGCCCGGTCCAAAATATGGATATCAAATTTTGTCTAAGTCTGCCCATATTTTTAAATGAATTATCAAAACCCGTTTAGACCTGCTCATATTATTTTTTTCTAAAATTTTTTAAACAAATATATTATTTTTTATTTAATTTTTAGTAATTTTATCTTTTTTTTCTTTTATTAAATTCTAAAACATAGATAATTTAACATATTTTTAAATGTTTATACTCTAATATTATATATATATATTTTTTCTTTATATGATATAAATTATATAATATATATAAATATAAAAATAATAGATTATATTAATGAAAAATGGTCGGGCCGGGCTCAAGCCTTGATTGTTGGAACTAAGATCCGGTCCATTTTCTTAACTGACTTTATTTTTTGCTCAAGCCCATATTTCGAACCTAATATTTTTATCTAAACTCTCCCAAATATTAAATCAACCTTCGAGCTTGAACTAGTAGCCCAACTCTTGAACAGGTCTATTTTTAATATTCACCTGTAAAATAACAATAGAAATATATTAGAATAAAACAATTATTAAGAACCAAAAATAAATTCAGAAATAACTAAAAAGATAAATGAAAGAACATAACCTTGAAAATTATCTTAAATCTAATTGAGTAATTATCACTGATAAAGAAGTAATTAAATAATAATCTATTTAAAAAGTAAGATAAAATGTTAGAGAATATGTTAAAGTGAAGTAATAGAAAATTGTGTAAAAATTAAAAAATAATAATAAAAAAGCTGCATTCAAAATCAAAAGATCAAAATGAGTTTTGGTATCATCAAAAGAATCAATTCATAGAATCAAATTCATGAAATAAAAGAATTAAAAAGCAAAACTCCAAAGCAAGAAATTAAAAAAAAAAAAAAAAAAATCTAATAACAGACTCAGACTTTTGCCCATTCTCTTAATATTCCAAGATCAGACCAAAACTTAGCTTTTTTTTTTTTTTTTTTTTTTTTTCTTGACCTGAAAATGATCGGACTTGCTGTGGCTTATGCTTTGAAAATGAGTTTGATCTAGAGGTGTTTATGAATTAGACCAGGTTGAGATTCGAATTTTTTTTTATTTTTTATTTAGGTCTGGATTGAATCGATTTGAAAGTTCATATCATTATTCAAAATAATATTAAAATATTAAAAATTTATTTTTATATTAATATTTATAATTAAATGTAAATAAAATTTTTTTTAATGGATGAACAGTAATTGGGGCCGGATTGGGCCTAATTTGAAAAAAACCTTGTCCAGGCCCAAACCGTATTATCGTGCCGGACGAGTAGCCCGACCTTTGAACAAGTCTAGTTAGATCTGATGGATAGAAAAATAAAATGATAAAAAACTGGAAGAGAAAAATATAAAAAGATTGAAAAATATAATTTTCTTTTCATCGCATGCTAAATAAGAAAAATGTAAAAGCGAAAAGAAAATTTGTTTTTTTTTTTTTTTTTTTTACACTCATTGTTTGATAGAGTTAAAAAATGAAAAAAAAATTATATTATTTTATTATTATACCTTTTTGTAACTTAAGATAAAAATAAAATTTTAAAAATAATAGATAATTTTGTAAAATATGCATATTTGATTTGATTCACATCTTTATCATTTTCTCTCTTCTATTATTGCAATTTGGAATGATTAATTTTTGTGCATAATGATGAAAAATGATCATCTTTTTTTATTTTTTTACTCACTTTTCTCTCATATCAAATACATTCAAAATTTATTTTCTTTTCATTTTTCTACCCATCTTATCAGATTTTATAATTTTGGATATGATACGAAATCACGACACATTTAATAAATATAAAAATAATATAATAAACACAATACCGTACCTTTAAATACAATTAACATGGTGTATTTAATACATATATTGTATTCATGTTTAGGGTTTTGATATATTTAATAATTTTTATTGGATTTATACTTACACGACTAATATAAAAAAAAATACAAAACATAATACACATACACAATTTATTAAATCTAATACTGTCCATTTTTTTACTTTTCTATCTTGCCAACCACATCCTAAATATCTTGGTCATGTTTAGAATTTTTGACTCAACATGATCTGTGACTTTATGCAAAATTCCAATTTGAAAAGCAAACAAATTAATTGACTATAAACTTGACAATTTAAAGAAAAGGCAAGAAAAGGTTGAACTCGCTTTAACTTTCGTGGTCGAATCTTCTAATTTGAAACTTTTAATATTTTAAATTTATTTAATAAATTCCTGAAATAAGGAAAATGCTTAAAAACTTTGAATTCAAAAGTTTTGACAAATAAATTTTTTTAGAATTTTTTTTTTTTATGAATTCTAGAAGGTTTGAAGTAAATATTATTTTAGGTTTTTTTAAAATTTTTTGCCAATTTTGACTCAAATTATTTCAAATATTTTATTAAGTTAAATTCTAATAATCACATATTTGAAATCTAATCCACTAAATTTTTTGAGGGATATGTTTTAAATCATTAATTAATCATCATTTACAAATAAAAAATTATGTCAAAATTCTCTTTTAAAAATAATGTCAAAAATTGGAAAAAAAAAATTTTTTTGACTCGAGCTAGTCGGGTTGGGCTTGCAAGTAAGAGCAAAGAATGGAAGAGTTTAATACAAAAACATTCAAAAATTTACTATTTCTGGATACATCTTAATCGGATCCAGTCAAGTCAAGTTTAATTAATAAAAAATTTGCCTGTTCATGATTCAATCCGACTTAACGATTTCAAAAAATCTGAATTATTAATAAAAAAATATTAAATATTAAAAAAATATTTTTATAATTAAATTTAAATAAAATATTTTTATTTATTAAATGATAATCTAAATTAAATCAAATCGACCCAAATTCGAAAAATTTATCTTTCTCTTTCCTTTCTTTCTCTTTTTTTTTTTTCCTTCATCAAAATGAAAAAATAAAATGCTTGCCAAACAATTGCCTTTCAATTGGACCAATTGAAAGAATTATTTTTATTTATAGTAATAATATTATGCTTAATTTGTGGGATTTTTTTTATCACTAAAGGGAAATTCTTTGGTTTATAAAAACTTTTATCAATTATTATCCCTTTGCTTCAGTTGGATATAAATGAAAATAAGAAATCTAGAATGTAGTTATTTTTTTTTTCTTATCATATGTATCAAAAAGAAAAATAAAAGTATTTTTTTTATCTATACTCTTAATTGTTAACATTTTTTTTTTCCCTTCTAAGTACTTTCAACATGGTAGTGAAAGTTTGAATAGGGTAAATATGAAAAACATGCCTTCATAAGTAAGTTATTATTAAATAATTTAATGAATCAAAGTTATTTAAAAAAGAGAAATGAATAATTAAAAATTGTTATAAAGGATATTGTAAAGACAAAATTATCTTTGATAAAAAAATCTTCTCCTCCCTTTTTATTTTTTTTTAATTTATTTTTTAATTAAAAAATAAATATTATGAAAATAAAAAATTTTTAATTTTAAAAAATAAATTTTAAAATTTTTTATTTACTTTTTTTAATTAGAAAATTTAAAATAATAAAAATAATATTCCTAAAATTAATTTTTCTTTATTTTTTTAAATTTTTTTAAATTTAAAAAAAATATATTTAAATATTTTATTTTTTAAATTTATTTTCAATTAAAATTTTTTAAAAATAATATTTCCTTAATGAAAGAGAAAGGAAAAGTAAATTTTTTCATTAAGGGTAATTTTGTCTTTACAATATTTTTTATAATAATTTTTAATTATTCATTTATCTTTTTCAAATAACTTTTATTCATTAAACCATTTTGTAATAATATACCTATTGAAGGCATGTTTTTCATAATTACCCCTTTGAATATTGTGTTATCTATCACTTTAAATATATCAAATCTCAACTATCATTATAAAAATTTTAAAAACCAACCTAGTCTTTTTGTTTTAATACAATAAAATTATACTTAGTTCTATTTTTATTTCAATACAACCATACAATAAAATTATACTTTGTTATTTTAATTCTTGTAATTATATCGTATTAATATTATTTTTATATTATAATTATATTTAAAATTTTAATAATTGATTCGTAATTTATTATATATTATATTATATTTTAATTAATTTTTTTATCATAATTCATATGGTTCTAAAATTGCCAAGTTGGAAGGTCAGCTAATGGTTTTCCCTATAGGGAAGGTGTTCATTAATTTCTATGTTGATAGGCATAGGCTGGTGTGATGAGTGACATATGTACCTAGCAGCCAAACTTTTCTTTGCTAAAACAGAGGTTTAACTTTCCGCCATGAGAAATGGTTAAAACCATCTCTTTCGACATTCCTTTCTTTCTCCATAATTGCCATAACGCAAGGCAAAATACAGGTGGATGTCATTCTTTTCCTAGTTAAATGCAATGATGGAGTAAAAAAAAAAAAAGAAAAGAAAGCAAAATAAACCCCACAAAAAAATGTCTCCGTTTCTCCTCCTTTACCTCCATTTTCTCTTCACCATTTCTTCATCTTCTACTATCATACCTCTAGACTCAACTCTTCACGCTTCAGATAGAAACCAATCCTGGTCGTCACCCGACTCCACTTTCTCATTTTCTTTCATTCCTGTTACTCCCTCTTCTTTTATAGCTGCCATCACCTACTCCGATGGAGACGTTACGGTATGGTCAGCTTCAGCTAGTGATGGCCGCAGCAATGGCAGTACTGGTGGAGCTGTTGTTGATTCTGGTGGAACATTACATTTGCTTCCCACCGGATCTCTCCGCCTAACTAATGGCTCCGGCACCACTGTTTGGGACTCTGCTACTGCTAACAGAGGAGTTTCACATGCGTCTCTTGATGATTTAGGCAACTTTCAGCTGCTTAACAATGATAGTTTTCCAATATGGTCCTCGTTCGAGAACCCGACTGATACCCTCCTTCCTTCACAAAATTTCACTGTTGGTAAGATTTTACGCTCTGGGTCTTACTCCTTATCTTTTCATACATCAGGTAATCTTACTTTAAACTGGAATAACACTGTAGAATACTGGAGTTTAGGATTCAACTCTTCCATCAATAGAAATTTGACTTCACCTAGGTTTATGTTGCAGTCTAATGGGATTTTGGTAGGTTTAGATCCTTCATTTCCTAGTGGAATGATTATGGCTTATAGCACTGATTATGGTGAAGGGGGTGATGTGTTCAGATTTTTGAGGATGGATAGTGATGGTAATTTGAGAATTTATAGCACTTCTAGGGACAGTGGGAATATAACCCCGACATGGGCAGCTGTAGCTGATCAGTGTCAGGTTTTTGGGTACTGTGGGAACATGGGGATTTGCAGTTACAAAGATGTGAATCCGATTTGTGGATGCCCATCTCAGAATTTTGAGCTTATTGATGTAAATGATAGCAGAAAAGGATGCAAGAGGAAAGTGGAGATTGAGGATTGTCCTGGGGATGTTAATACCATGTTAGAATTAGGACATACCAAGTTCTTAACTTATCCACCTGAGGCTTCCTCTCAGACATTCATTGTTGGAATTGTAGCTTGTCGAACGAATTGTCTTATCGGTGTTTCTTGCAGTGCTTCCACTTTAGTAGCTGATGGAAGTGGATTTTGTTACATGAAAACGTCAGATTTTGTTAGTGGTTACCAGAGCCCGGTTCTTCCTAGCACCTCATTCGTGAAAGTTTGTGGACAAGTAGTTCCAAATCCATCACCTTACCAAGAAACATCCGGGAAGGATAACAATTCGCGATTGCATGCGTTGGTTGTTGTCGTTGTGATTTTGGCCACCCTTTTGGTTTTGGTTGCTGTAATGGTTGGTTTATGGTGCTGCTTTTATCGAAATAGTAACAAATTTGGGCATATTTCAGTTCAATATGAACTTGTTGATTATGCATCTGGTGCACCAGTGAAGTTCTCATACAAGGAGCTGCAACAGTCTACGAAAGGGTTTTCAGAGAGGCTCGGAGAAGGTGGTTTTGGGGCTGTTTACAAAGGAACACTTGTTAATAGAATGGTTGTTGCTGTGAAGCAACTAGAGGGAATTGAGCAGGGTGAGAAGCAATTTAGGATGGAAGTTGCAACTATTAGTAGCACACACCATTTGAATTTGGTGAGATTGGTGGGATTTTGCTCTGATGGGCGTCACAGGCTTTTAGTGTACGAATTCTTGAAAAATGGCTCACTTGACAATTTCCTTTTTATGTCGAAAGACCAGTCCGGGAAATCATTGAACTGGGAAAATCGGTTTAACATTGCTCTTGGAACGGCTAGGGGAATCACTTATCTTCATGAGGAATGTCGAGACTGCATAATTCACTGCGATATAAAGCCGGAAAACATTCTCTTGAATGAAATTTACACTGCTAAAGTGTCGGATTTTGGCCTTGCAAAGCTTATGAATCCAAAGGATCATAGGTGCTTGTCCTTGGCAAGTATTAGAGGGACAAGAGGATATTTGGCACCAGAGTGGCTTGCCAATCTTCCAATAACTTCAAAATGTGATGTTTATAGTTATGGGATGGTTTTATTAGAGATAGTGAGTGGAAGAAGGAATTTTGAGGTCTCAGCAGAAACAGATGGTAAAAAATTCTCAGTGTGGGCTTATCAGGAGTTTGAAAAGGGTAATGTTGAGGCCATTGTTGACAAAAGACTAGAAGAAGTTGATACTGAGCAAGTGGTAAGAGCAATTCTGGTGAGCTTTTGGTGCATCCAGGAGCAACCATCCCAGAGGCCAAAGATGGGAAAAGTGGTGCAGATGCTAGAAGGAGTCATTGATATTGAGAGGCCACCAGCTCCAAAACTGGTTGCTGAAGGCTCCAGTAGTGGAACAAGCATAACTCTAAACAGTAATGTCAGTGCTCTCTCAACATATGCAGCTTCCACCATTGATCCCTCTTCATCTTCATCATTCCTAGCCATAGAAGTTTTGCCTCCAAGATCAGAGAGGGATATGGGGAAGGAATCTTCTTCCTTATTAGGCTTAGAGAGAAGTGAAACAGATCCCTAATCATGATTTGCCCACAAAAAAGTGTAAAGATGTGCAGTTATAGGTTGGGGACTTAGTTATGGTGAAACTATATTTGGTGTTGCGTCATCCAGACATGCACAAGAGGATACGATGGTTATCATAACGGTTTTTTGACCGTCAGACGATTTTCAAAATAAAATGGAGTCGCCACCAATCTTTTTGTTTAGGTGTAATTGGCCACCTATTAAAAACCGTTTTTTATAAAAAAAATTTAAAATTAATTAAAACATTTTAAGAAAATCCATTTTGAAGTTTGCGTTTTAATCCAGAGAGAAAACAAAAACGAGTTCGGGAGCTGGTAACATGCGGGGAAGGATTAACATCCCCACAATGCCAGTATAAAAACGGTACCTTATTGATCACATGTTATCTTAAGTCTCGGTAAACGCTGATTTTAGATTCGGCATTTAAAATTAATTCCCTTTAGAAGTAATCATATCATTTGAGAATGATCCGGAATTTATTAATGCAAAATTTTTTCATATTTCTCGACAGATCCGGCAAAACATAAATTTTTTTTTTTTTATTTTGGAGTTCTTCGAATCACCTTCGTTTTGGAAAAAAAATAATATTTCGTTATTAATGATAATTGATAGTATTTTCCTCGGCAGACCTAGCAGAAAACCCATGAATATTTTAATTCGGAAATAGCTTTGTTTTGTTAAAATCATTAATTTTTATACATATAAAATAATTTGAAAATGATCAAGAATATGCTAATTATTACTCAGATGCAAATATAATTTAAGCAAAATGCATAATTATCATGGCATGATAAATATTTTATTTTAACATGGCATACATGGCATTACAAAGAATTCATGGCATTACTATGGGAAATTCATAAGCATAGCATTATCATGATCAAAGTGACAAACGCAAACTTTAATTGTTAATTGACTTAATTAAGAAATATGTATAGAGTATGTACACATCGTTATTTTTTAAAAAATATTTCATGGATGTTTTTTTTTGGTGAAACTATACGAATAGCATACGTCGGAACATTTAATCGAACTCCCTGGCAGACCCGACAAAGCTTTGAAAAAATATCTTCTCGCATGATACGTACATAATTTCCTAATCCCCGGCAAAGATTAAGAGTTAATTCTATTGACCACGTGTTATCTTAAATTTTGGTTTAAGGGACTCAACAGTGGTATTTAAAATTGATGCCTTTTTTATTTATTTTCCAAAAGCATGTGTTATTAATTTGAAAAAGGAATTGTTTTGTTTTTTACTTTTTATTATTACTTTTTTTTAAAAGGTGAAAGTGATTATTAGATTTTTATAAATTTTGTATTTTTTTATAAATATTTTTATATATCTCCATTTATTTTCGTGTTTTATTCTTATCTATTTATTTATAAATTTTCTTTTTTCTCTATGTTAATTGAAAACATATGAAAAATTATAGTAGGAAAAAAATGAAGAAAAAAAAAGGAAAATTAAAAAGGAAAAAAAATGAAAAATGAAATAATTAGTAAATAAATTAAAGAAAAAAAAGAGCCACATATGGGTCGGGACCAGGCGCGGTCCGTACGCAGGTCCTGCGACCTGACCCGGATGCAACCTTTAAAAGTTTTTTTTTTTTTTTAAAAATTCATTTTAACCCTTAAAAAAATAAAAAAAAAATAAAAACTACCTAGTTCTCTGAACCTCTCCCTAGCTAGTCACCACCGTCGTCGTCTGCTCCGCCGTCGCTGTCGGAGCCATCAGCCACCGACGTCGATGTCAGGTTTTTCATAAACTTCACCAAACCCTTCCTCTTGATCCCCTCTTCTCTGTTCTGGCCTTATTTTTGCTTGAAAAAGCCCCAAAGAGCCCAGATCTGAGATTTTAAATCGCGGCCCAAAAAAACCCGATCCCATCATTTTCTACTGTTGGAGCATCGCCAAACCTCCACCACACCTTCTTCCCCGCTTAAGCTTCATCCTCACCATTCCAATCTTGAAATAAACACTCCGAATCCCCCGAATCCTAGCAAAGCCGAAAATGAAGAGTTTCTGATTTTTGATGATTTTTTTTTTCGTTTTTGTATGTTTTTTGGTCGTGGGTATTGGGTTTTTTTTGTGTTGATGGCTTCCGGTTTGGGCTTTTTTTTTTTTTGGTATCTGCTCTTTTTTCTTTTTTAAGGTTGATGGCTCTCCTCATTTTTTTCCTGGGGGGTCTGAATGAGGTGCTTTTTATGGTGGTGGTGGCGTAGGGGTCTTAGGTAGTGCAGGTGGGTGGCGTGGAGGCTTGGGTTGGCAAGTGGTGGCGTGGGGGTTTGGATTAGGTTCAAATGGGGATTGTGTGTGTAGGGTGGGGAAAAGGTAGTGGGGAGAAGGCAGTGGGTGGTGGTGTGCACAGAGGGTGGCCTGGGGAAGTGGCCTAGCTGCTGCCAGGGGTAGGGGATAGCCTACTACTTGGGGGATGCTGTCATGGTGGCTAGGGTTGCATGGAGGAGGCTGGTTGCTGCAGGGGGCTAGGGCAGCAAGGGGATAGGGTTTGGGATTGGGCCTGCTAGGCCAGCAGGTCGGTTGGGCTTGCTGCTTGGCTAGCAGGCCCAGTTGGGCTAGGCCCAAAAAAAATAAAAAAAGGTAAATAATAAAATAATAAATAACAATAAATAAAAAGAAAATTACATTTCGGATTTAATCCGAGTATTACTCGAACAAAATTAGGGCATTACAGCTGCCCCTCTTTGCACATTTTTGAGAATAAGAAATAGAGCAAAGACGTAAGCAATAATTTTGTCCGAGATCATGAGTGCACGCATTTTAAACAAGCTCATTTCGTCAAAGGTTCTATCATTTGAAAAATAAATTTCCCCTCTCATCAGAGGTTCCCTCAATCGAAAAAATAAATTGCTCCTTCCATTGGAGGCTCTATTACTTGAAAAAAATAAATTACTCCTCTCATTACAGGCTCTATCACTTGGAAAATAAATAAATTGCTCCTTTCATCAGAGGCTCTATCGCTTGAAAAATAAATTGCTCCTCTCATCAGAGGCTCTATCACTTGGAAATAAATAAATTGCTCCTCTAATCAGAGGCTCTATCACTTGGAAATAAATAAATTGCTCCTCCCATCGAAGGCTCTATCACTTGAAAAATAAATTGCTCCTCTCATTAGAGGCTCTATCACTTGGAAAATAAATAAATTCCTCCTCCCATCGGAGGCTCTATCACTTGAAAAATAAATTGCTCCTCTCATCAGAGGTTCTGTCACTTGGAAAATAAATAAATTCCTCCTCCCATCGGAGACTGTATCACTTAAAAAATAAATTGCTCCTCTCATCAGAGGCTTTATCTCTTGAAAATAAATAAATTGCTCCTCCCATCGGAAGCTCTATCACTTGAAAATAAATAAATTGCTCCTCCCATCGGAGGCTCTATCACTTGAAAAATAAATTGCTCCTCTGATCAGAGGCTCTATCACTTGAAAAATAAATTGCTCCTCTCTTCAGAGGCTCTATCACTTGGAAATAAATGAATCGCGCCTCCCAACGGAAGCTCTATCACTTGAAAAATAAATTGCTCCTCTCATCAGAGGCTCTATCACTTGGAAAATAAATAAATTGCTTCTCTCATCAGAGGCTCTATCACTTGGAAAATAATTTGGTACATTTCTACTGATCATCATGGTGATTTCCAACTTCCTGCTGCAGTCGGTTTTCATTTTTCTTGTCCGTCTGTCATTCATATCTTTTTTTATGTACAATGATAATTCCTAATTGTTTGCAATGTCATGACAATGCAATGCATTCTTATAATAATGGATGCATAACTTAAGGCTCGAATCATGACTCGATGCCCCTGTGTGTATTTCATCAACTAGTGACTCTTCCAAAGCTTGATTTGATTAAGTCTCTTATCCCATTCTTTATAAACTTCTTTTCTATCTTTCCCAATTCCCTTTCTTCTCCCTCTTCAAGTTGACTAGCTATCCACAACTTACTTCCTCACGATCCTTTCTTGGTCGGAGTCAATGCTCTGTACACTTCCCTCAAAACAATTTCACATATCAATCTTCATTTCAATCATTGCTTTCTTTACTTCTAAAGGGTATAAATAAATCATGCCTCATACTGTCCCATCATCTCTTTCTCCTTTTCTGATTTTCCAATTCTCAAATTTCTGTAAAGTAATTATGAAAGCTTCGTTTATGCATTATTCATTTATTTATTATCATTCAAATTTCATGCCAACATAATGCATTATGTAAAGAAAATTTCAAAGAAATAAAGATAATTCAATGACAAAACTGTATGAATTGGGATATGTATTTTCATTTTAATGAAAGAAAAAGAACATACTGGCATTAATCAAAGAAAGGAAAGAAAGACAGAATAGGGATAGATCCGCACATAATGAATACTCAAAAGACCTTAATAGAACTAATCCGGATTTATCTTTTGAAAAAGGAAATTCATCGATGTCTTTGACTCCTTCGAGAGCGTCCAACCACTAACTACCCTCAATGCCTTGTGCAATTTGGTTATGTCGTACTTCGCTGCTTGCTCAATCTTTTCATCCTTCTTTAATCCCTTGCCTCCTAAATCACTTCACACGGGTTATTGCTGGTTGTCCCAACTCCTGTTTGTCTTTCACCTAGGCCTCCCTTTGGGGTTTTCGACCTAGATCCATCTTTTGATTCGAACCGCCCTTTTGGGTTTTCGGTTTGAACCTCTCTTTTCTTTTTTTTTTCTTTTTTCTTCACTGCGTCGACATTGATTGGATTTGAGAAATCCGCACCATCCATTTCTGCTAAAATTTGCCCCTCTTGAAAATACTCTTTTCACTACATAAGAACCTTCCCAATTTGATACCCATTTCCCCCTTGGATCTTGCTGATTAGGGAAAATCTTTTTCAAGACCAAATCACCCTCTCGAAACTTTCTTGGTCGAACTTTTTTATTATGCGCCCTCATCATCTGCTTTTGGTATAACTGGCCATGACATAACGATGTCATCCTTTTTTCCTCAATCAAATTAAGCTGCTCGTAGCGGGCTCGAACCCATTCCGCATCTTCCAACTCGACTTCCATCAAAATTCTCAAAGAAGGGATCTCAACTTCAATTGGTAACACAGCTTCCATCCCGTACAATAAGGAATAAAATGTTGCCCCCGTAGAAGTATGCACTGACGTTCTATAAGCGTGCAGAGCAAATGGAAGCTTTTCATGCCAATCTTTGTACTTATCAGTCATTTTGGCAACAATTTTCTTGATATTCTTGTTAGCAGCTTCTACTGCCCCGTTCATCTTGGGACGGTAAGGCGTCGAGCTATGGTGTCTGATTTTGAACTGAGTACAAATTTCTCTTATCATGGTGTTGTTCAGATTGAGAGCATTATCTGTAATAATTTTCTTTGGGAGATCGTACCGACATATCACTTCCTTCTTTAAGAACTTGCACACCACGGACTTGGTCACATTAGCGTAAGAAGTAGCTTCAACCCATTTCGTGAAGTAATCGATCACCATCAAATGAAGCGATACCCGTTCGAGGCTTTAGGGGTAATTGGCCCAATCACATCCATTTCCCGCATAGAAAAAGGCCAAGGCGTTGTCATGACATGGAGAGCTGTCGGAGGAGCATGCACCACCTTATCTACATATATCTGGCACTTATGGCATTTTCGGACATACTTGATGTAATCCCTTTCCACTGTCATCCAATAATAACCTGCTAACATAATCTGCTTAGCCATCATATGGCCGTTTGTATGTGTTCCATAAATCCCTTCGTGAACCTTTTCGAGTATTCTTTTAGCTTTAGCCACTTCTACACACCTTAGAAGTGTATGATCTTTACTCCTTTTATACAACACTTCTTTATCTAGGAAGAATCTCATCGCCATTCTTCTCAAAGTTCTTTTGTCATTTTCCGCGGCATGCTTCGGGTACCACTGATAATTTATGTATTGTAGGATGTCATGGTACCACGGTCTCCCGTCCTGCTCTTCTTCCATATGCATACAATGTGTGGGCGACTCTCATACGCTCATCTTGATAGGCTGGACGTCAGCGCTTGTATTTATCTTGAACAATGAGGCTAACGTAGCAAGGGCATCGGCCATTGGATTTTCTTCTCGAGGCAGATAGTTGAAATCAATTTTTTCGAATCGCTGAACCAATTCAACTATGAACTTGTGGTAGAGGATCAATTTCGAATCTCTCGTCTCCTATTCTCCTTTCAACTGACAAAAGACTAGAGCACAATCCCCATACACCTCTAACTCACTTATCTTCTTTGTAATAGCCGCTTGAAGTCCAATGACACAGGCCTCATACTCTGCCACATTGTTGGTGCATTTGAAAGTTAATCTTGCAGTAATTGGGCAGTAGGTCCCTTCCGGCGATATCAAATATGCTCCAACACCATGCCGCAAAGCTTTCGGTGCACCGTCGAAATACATTTTCCATATATCTTTCTTTGACTCCTCATCTTCATCTTCCTGAGAAATATCCATCAAGTCCTCGCCAGGAAAATTGAACTTCATTGGCTCATAATCTTCTATGGCTCTATCCGCCAGGAATTAGGCCGCTGCACTCCCTTTTATGGCCCTCTACGAGACATAAGTGGTGTCATATTCAGAGAGCAGAACCTGCCATCTTGCAAATCTTCCTGATAACAAGGGTTTCTCAAAGATGTACTTAATGGGATCCAATTTAGCGACAAGCAATGTGGTATGATATAACATATATTGTCGGAGTCTATGAGTGGCCCAGGCTAGTGCACAACACATTTTTTCTACTGCGGGTATTTGGCCTCGTAATCCATAAACTTTTTACTTAAGTAGTAAATAGCTTGCTCTTTCTTACTTGTCTCATCTTGCTATCCCAATACATATCCCATGGACTTCTCATGCACTACTAAATATAAAATGAGTGACTTTCTTGATATGGGTGGTACCAGCACCGGTGGATTGGTAAGATACTCTTTCACTTTGTTGAATACCGCCTGGCAATCCTCGTCCCATTTACCGGGATCACGCTTTCTGAGGAGTCTAAAAATATGATCACATCTAGTAGTGAGCTGGGAAATAAAACGAGCAATGTAATTCAATCTTCCCAGAAATCCTCGTACTTCTTTCTGTGTATGAGGTGGGGATAAATTCTGGACGGCACGTATCTTGTCAAGGTCTACTTCAATTTCTTTCTCATTAACAATGAAGCCTAGTAATTTGCCGGATGTTACACCAAAAGTGCACTTGGTCGGATTGAGCTTAAGCTGGTGTCGCAACCTAAAAAAATAACAAGTCTCATCGCAAGACTTTATTATTCGTTAAACGTGACATTAAGAAAAATCGAGAAAAAGTCGACTTAATTACTCTAGAAAAATGAAGGTTTTGAAAATGACCTTGAAAAAGACATGGAGTCGCCACCAATATTTTTTAGCTAGGTGTGATCGGCCACCTATTAAAACCGGTTTTATAAAATATTTTAAAATTAATTAAAACATTTTTAAAACCAATTTCAAGTCTGCGTTTTAAACTAGAAAAAAAGGGGATTCGGGACTCGGTTACGTGTGGGGAAGGATTAGAATCCTTATAAAACGGTACCTTATTAATCATGTATTATCTCAAGTCTCGGTAAAAAAGTTGGTTTTAAATTTAGTATTTCAAGTTAATTCTCAATTTAAAGAAAAATAATTCCATTTTTAATTGAAAACGATCCGGAATTTATAAATTCAAAATTTTCCTATATTCCCCAATAAACGTGGCAAAATATAGAAATTTTTATTAGTTTGGAAAACTTTCCGAATCATTCTCATTTCAAAGAAGATATTCCGTTATTAATGATAATTGATGATATCCTCCACAGCAAACCCGGCAGAGAACTCATGAATTATTTTAACTCGGGAATATCTTTATTTTATTGAAAAACATTACCTTTTTGAAAACATTTTAAAAATATGAAAAATGAATATGTATGACATAAATAAAATGACATAGCAAAGTCTAAATAATATAATGCAACCTAAATGATATGATATACTTCAAATGTCTTCACATATTCTAAACGAAATGAAATATTCTAAATTATATGATATATTCTAAATGAAATGACCTAGGTAACATATATATTCTATATGAAATGAAATATCCTAAATGACATAATATATATCCTAAATGAAATAAAATATCCTAAATGATATAATACATATCCTAAATGAAATGAAATAACCTAGGTAACATAATATATTCTACATGAAATGAAATGACCTAAGTAACATAACATATTCTATATGAAATGAAATAATTTAAATGACATGGAAAATATGAATGGTATGACATATAATTTAAATGACATGGAATATAAAATAATGCTATCATATAATATGCATGAAAATAAAAATGAAAATAATAATGCATGAACATAGTATATGCTAAATAATATGACAAGAAATAATTAAGTAAAAAACATAGGATATCATGAAATATTCAAAACCATATAATAAACAATATAACATAAAAAAATATAAATCAAAATAATAACAATACCATAGGAATTATCATAGCAAAAATCACATATTATATAAAATGCATAAATATGGAAAATGCAATGCATGAAAATTTATTTTTTTCCTTTAATTAAGGAAATCCGTATATCTAAAAAGATATCCGGCTACCTTAGGAAAATATATCAAATTAAATATTCAAAAACCAAAATACTTTGTGATTGTTTGAAAACAATTTTGAAAAGCTTAGATTAAAAATAAAAAAACTTAGCTAAACCCTTTTCTAAATGGCTCTAATTTCCTAAGTTTAAGATCCTGAACTTGACCACCCTTAACCCGAGACTTAAAAAATCATTTTTAGAGTTTAAAAAGGCTTAGAAACTACCCTAAGTCAGTAGCTAAATTTCCTTATCAGCCCCCTCTAAGTAACTTAACCAAAAGAGAAAAATGATTTTCCTTCAAATTCAATTATGACTCCACTGTCCAGTTTTAAGCCACAATTTTTTACCCCATTTTAAAAATTCAAACAAATCTAAAAACAATACTGGAGACTCATGACATGTAAAACTACACGAAAAAAATTGGCTTAATTTTCTGATTAAAGATGAATGCCCAAAAAAAATCGGGAAAGTACAAGTACTGGGTGAAAAAAAAAATTTGTTTTGCCAAAACACATTTTTGCCTTTGATAAAATCATTTAAAAATCAAAGTAAAAATATTTAAGACTCACAAAATGACTCACAAACAGTAGCTAGGACTTTTGAAAAGTTAGACAAAAATTGGCTAAGTAAAAAAAAATCACAAAGGTAGAATAATCAAATTGACAAACCTTAATTTTTCACAAGTATACTCAAGAGAGCATGACTTTGAACCATTAATTGGCCTAAGTCATTAGTCAAGTGGCATGGACATGAAATCATGAAAAAATACAGTAAATATGATGCATAAAATGCATGAATTTAAACCTAAATGTTATGAAAAAATGAATGGCATCAATAAAATGAACTAGACCTAAATGAACTTGCATGGCATTTAATGCAACCTAGACCTAAAATGCATGGACATGCATGGCAAAATAAACCAAACCTAACAACTAAAATATGCAAGGCAATAACACAAACACAAGGCATGCTTAAACTAAAAACTCAATCAAATGTCATGAAAATGCAAACCTATCATCTAACATAACAAAAATGCACATACAAAGCAAAATACATGAAGTGGCCGAATGGCCTCAAGCTCCAAGCAAGCATGGCATTTTCACAAACACTTGATATAATTAAACTAAATACTCAATCAAATGTCATGCAAATGCAAACCTATCAACTAACATAGCAAAAATGCACACACAAAGCAAAATCAATAGGATGGCCAAATGGCCTCAAGTTCCAAGTGAGCTTGGCATTTTCACAAACACTTGATATACTAACATACTCAACCTAAATATGACACTCAAATCATGTAAATATAAAATAGATGTATTAAAACTACAAGCATTTTCACAAACACATGGATTACAAAATATAAAACATCAACAAATTTAAACATTATGAAAACAGAAAATTAAAAATGCAAGAACATGATAATAAACTCATAAATGGCAAACAACAAGCAACCAAATTAAAACAAGCTTCAAGTATATGTAGTAGAAGAAGATTTAAAGCATCAAGACTAAAAAAAATAACAAAAATAACATGACAAATCAAAGCAAAACAGCAACAACAAAATACATGGGCCATTTGACCAAGACAAGAAATCAAGAGAAAAAAAATGCAAGAACTTTTTTAAGAAAAGATGAAAAAAAGAACTTAAAAAGAACATTAAAAAACACTTATTTAAAAATAAAAATCAAAAGAAAACTCACCAAAATAATAATCAAAACAGCAAAAACAAGAATTGAAAATCAAGAAAGTGAAAGAGTTGGTGCTAAAAGCAACCTCAAGAAGCTATCTTTCAAGCCTTTTCTCTTCAAACTTTCTTTTCTTTTTTAAACTTTCTCTTTTTGCTTTGCAACTAAGGAGAGAAAACTCAGCCAAACAACAGAGAAATATGAAAAATGTGAGTGTGCTGAAAATGAAAGAGCCCCCCCTTAAGCTGGCCGAAACTTCCCTCTCTCCTCACTAGGATGTTGTCATTTTTACTCCAACCAATTTCCATCCAAGGGCTAATAAATCAAGAGGTTTAAAACATGAAATTATCACCCTTAGATTAGGCCATCAGCTGTCCATAGTTACATCTGTTCAAGAATTATGTTGACACTCTCCCTCATCATGCATTGACCCATGTGGCTTATTTGCAAAGGCTTGATAAAAAAATCACTAACTCTTAATTTTTAACCTCTTGATCAAAAAATCAGAATCTCATTCCCTCCTTTGGGCCTTGGCTGGCCAGCACTCTCTTTTCAAGCCCAAGCCTGATTTTTTTGAAAGGCAAAATAAGCCCTTTTCGGTTTTTTGGGTAAAATGACCTTTTTACCCCTCGGATGCAAATAAATGGCAAACGGACTCCAAATTCAAATTTTCTTTTTTTTAATACTTTCAAAATAATAAAATATTTAGTTCTGAAATTTTTCAAAATTTTCCGAGTCCGTTTGCTATTTATTTGGATTTTTTCTTCCAAAATTGCCCTTTTATGCCCCCACATTTTACCATTTTTTAAACGAGCTCCAAATCAAGATTTTTCTTCACCAATCTCTTCCAAATAATTTAAAAGTGTGATCTAGAAGTTTTCATAATTTTTGTAACTCATTTGGTATTTTTTCAGGATTTATCTGCTTGAATTACTAAATAGGAGACCCGGGATTTGGCCATTTTGCAAACGAACTCCGAATCAAGATTTTCTTTTTCCAATCTCTTTAAAATAATTTCAAAATGAGATTTAAAAATTTTCAAAAAATTTGGATTTTATTTGCTATTTTTTTCGGGATTTATCTTCTTGAATTTTACCCTTTTGCCTCTGAAACCCGATTTTGCTCGAAACAAGTCCGATTTTCAGATTTTCTTCAAACTGAACCTTGGGCTATCCTTTTTAGATCACTCCTCATCCATTAGGGGTTTTTTTCTTATCAAGTCGGACCATTTCTGTAATTCTTCCTTGTTTCACCGAAATCCACCAAAAACCCTAATTCTCGATTTTCTCCTGGATTGACTTTTCTTTCAGTTTTTCTTTCAAGAGGCTTCTCCATTACCCGCAGTCAGTGTTTATATTTCATTTGGAACCTTCAATTTTGACCAATTCGATCGTTTAAGCACTTTTCCCGGATTAGGGTTTTCTTTCTACTGATTCTCTATATCCCAACTTCTGAATTCCATATCTTTCGATGTAGACCTCGGATTATCAAAATTATTTCATCATTTTTCAATTGAACTTTAAATCTTGATTTTGAAAGTGGGTTGACTTTTTCAATAGTTGACTTTTTGGGGTTGACTTTCTGGGGTTGATTTTTTTCAAGTTTGACTTTTTATGCTCGCCCTCTTAAACTAAGTCTCGGGGTACCACCTGCAGGATGAAAAAAGTCTTTTTACATTCTGAAACATCAATTTAGGAAGAAAACATACCTGTTTTAGTGGTCCAGACAAAATTAGGTGTCTACAGCTGCCCCTCTTTGGCTATTGTTGAGAATCAGGAATCAGGCAAAGATAAACAAACACTAATTTTGTACGGTTAGTGAAATCACATGTGAAGGAAAGGGAAAGGGGTTTCTTTTTTTTCATTTTCCATCATTTTTCATTTTTTTCATCATTTTTTTTTTTGAAAAAGCTGTAAACTGAAGATTTTGTCCTTAAATTAAATTCCCTGACTAATCAAGGCTCGACCAGTCTTAAGGAAACTGGTTCGATTTCCAAGAGAAGAAAAAATCTCGATGATGGTCTTAGGGTCTTATCATGTCTTGTGCTAACCTTACTGGCATGGGTGAAACCGAAAATTGAAAAAGATTTGGATGAAACCAAAAATTGAAAAGCATGGGTGAAACCAAAAATTTGAAAATGATCTGGATGAAACCAAAAATTGAAAAGCATGGGTGAAACCAGAAATTTGAAAAAGATCTGGATAAAACCAGAGGTTAAAGTCATGGGTGAAACCATAAAATTGAAATAGATCTGGATGAAACCAGGGATTAAAGGCATTGGTGAAACCAAAAATTTGAAAACGATCTGGATGGAACCAAAAATTTGAAAAGCATGGGTGAAACCATAAAATTGAAAGAGATCTGGATGAAACCAGAGATTAAAGGCATGGCTGAAACCAGAAATTTGAAAACGATCTAGATGGAACCAGAAATTTGAAAAGCAAGGGTGAAACCATAAAATTGAAACAAATCTGGATGTAACCAGAGATTAAAGGCATGGGTGAAACTAGAAATTTGAAAACGATCTATAGGCATGGGTGAAACCAGAAATTTGAAAACGATCTGGATGGAACCAGAAATTTGAAAAGCGTGGGTGAAACCATAAAATTGAAAGGGATCTGGATGAAACCAGAGATTAAAGGCATGGGTGAAACCATAAATTTGAAAATGATCTGGATGGAACCAGAAATTGAAATGACATAGAAATTAACCTGAAGGATTTGAGAGAGGATGCAAATGCTTCATGGTGTAAATGCAAATATCTTGGATTGATGCAAATGCTTCTTGAAATGATACAGATATCTTGGATTGATGCAAATGTTTCAAAATGCAGATGCAAATGTCCCTACGAATCATATTCATGTAAGTGGTTCATGAATGATGTAATTGCAACTACAATGAAGATGTAATGATCCTAGAAATGATGCACTTGCTTGAGATGATGCGAATGCAAATATCTATGAAGGATGTACTTGTAAAGATAGAATGCAGATGCTCATGGAATAGTGCAAATACAAATACTAATGAATTATGCAAATGCTTGCTGACATGGTGCAGATGCAAAGTTTAATAAATAGATGAATGCTCAAGAGTGAATTTCTAATTCATTTTTCCTCTTCAAATCAGAGTATATCTTCAATTCATTTTTCAATCTTTAGCTATTCTCTTTGCCCCACCAGTTTTCAAACTTTTATTGACAGGAGTCTGCTTGCTGAGTTTTATTTCTTCTTTTCATATTTGGAAGTCAAGGTTAACCCTAATAGTTCCACACCTTTGAGTTTGAAAAAAAACCTTATCTCATGTTAACATCAAAAATGGGTATATCAAAAATATTTTTATTTTCCTTTTTTGAAAAACAATTTTGCTCTTTTAATGAAAACTTCTGAGTCAAAAATTTTAACCCCACAGTATGTAATGTACAAATCTTTTGAAGACTGATGATCATGGTTAGAAATTTTCCTAAGTGTCAATTTGGGTTTTTCAACTTGAATTGACAAGGCTTGGTACAAGATGGTTTTGGTTTTTTTAGGAAAACTTCACAACAAAAATTATGTCCTTTCTAGGCTCACAAATGAAACAGATTTTATAAATCATGAATTCATTGAGAACCAAACAAATTCAACTTTCTTTTAGTTTCCATATCAAGGTATTTTGACAAGCGCCAAGATTGGCTGGGATGTTTAAACTGGAAAGTTGATTTAGGAGAAAAAAGTTTTAGCTTTTGAAATCAATCATCCAAATGAGAGTTGACAATTTGGGGGGTTCAGGAATTCTTAAATGTTCCTCGATGACCACTTCTTTAAGAAGATCTTTTCTTTTGTGGTATCGGCACTATCATAGATGGCATCGAAAATTCCCATTCTACTTTAGACCGCCCGTTTTTGGGTTTTCGCCCTAGAGTCCCATTCTCTCCAATTTGTTCTTTTTTCTTTTTTCATTGTTTTACCATTCATTTGAGAATTCTAAATTCTTCCTTATTAAAATGATAATTCGATGAGATGGGATAAAATCTGAGGAAAAACCCTTCAAGTTAAATATTCATGCTTGATCAAAATGGACTTTTAAAGCACGTAATGTAGAATATGGCTCAGGGTTCAGAAAGAAAGGATAAATAGGCCCAAAGAATGTTTTGAGGGTAATCAGATCAAGGATCCTTTCTTTGAGGAGGATTCTCTTTGAAACATTTATCCCTTTTGGATTTTTCATTCCTTTTGACTTTGCTCTTTTTCTTCCTTGCTTTTGGCTTTCATTTGCCATCGCTTTTTCACACACTTTTTTTGTGTGTTTTTCTTTTGTTTTTCTTGGCTTTCATTTCGCCATCTTTTCCTTTTTCTTTTTCTTTGACAGAGTAAGCCCGTATCTGTCTTTGAGTTAGGACTTATTTTTCTGTGATCTTTGAGAAGATCTTTCCTCGCATTTGCCCCCCAATGTAGAGGGTAATCCTTGATCAGGGTTTAAAGGAAAAAGAATTCTTTCAGCTCAAAAAGGGTGATTATGGATAATTTCTTTTTGTGCGAAAGGGATATGAAAGATGGTCATTTCTCATGTCAAGCACGAATATTCATATTGAAAAGCAATCCCCAGGGGAAATAGATATTCAAAATTTCATTTTGCACTTTGGAATCATCCAAATTCTCATATGCATGATATCACAAAAAAAAAATTCCTTTTTTTTCGCATGCCCCAATGATTCATGCGTTAGTCCATCATTTTTTTACCGTAAAACCATCATTTACACATATGATGCCCCAGTTTGATTAAGCATGAGAATTTGTATCATTACGAGGAATATCGCAAGTCTAGGTCTGTACTGAAAAGAATAAGTTTCAATCTTGGGTTTGTTTGAAGTGAATAAGGAAAATATGACCCAAAACGGGTTTTCTCTAGGACATGGTATAATCTACTTTAATCATTATGCCCCAGGGTGTCAATCATGAAGTGATGTTTGGGTAGTTAGTGTTTTGTGGTTATTGGTAAAGGTCATGAATGGTTTTAGCACAATCTTGACATACATCAATTTTCCAAAATCTAAATTCTTGAAAGAATGTCTCATTTGTTTGAATTTCAAGGAATTCGAAAGAATTTCAAAAAGTTCATTCCTTTGTTCATAGCCTAGACTAGGATCTATATCTTTGCTTATTTTATGATGACGATGGTTTTATTAAGTTCAATCATTCATATTCCTTGAAGCATTAGGTTTTTCAAGTGTTCTTGGTTCAAGGGATTTAGGCCTAGGAAACTTAAAAGAGGGGGGAGAAGGTATTGGGTCATTTGTAACAATGATCATCAATCTTCTTGAGACTATCTATTACTAAAACTTCCTTAATACTTGTTTTTGCAAATTCAGATTATTGTTAAGACATAACAAACACAAAGTATTTAAAAATCAAAATTCATTTAATTCTTATGAATGTCGACATGAGACAAGTGTTTTCATCATAAGGTCTGAAATTAAATGCATAAAAACTTCCCCTTGACATGTTCTCCCTAATTCAAACTGGCTATTCCTCGGTACTCTTTTTGACCTTTCCATCTTCTTCTCCTATTATGACATCCACAATGGTCTCATCATTCCCATTTAGTAGATTCTTCACGCTGTCTGACCTTTGTTTCTTCCCCATATCTAACTGTCCTTTATTGATGAGTGCTTGAACTTTCCATTTCAGACATAAGCAATTTTCTGTGGAATGTCCCCGAATCCTAGAATGATAATCACAATATGCATTCTCATCATACTAGCTTGGATATGGGGGTTGGATAAGCTCCACTAGAACTTTAGTGAGGAGTTGCTCTTCGACCAGCAGGGGCAATAGTTCAGAGTAAGACATGGGGAGTGACTCAAACCGATCTCTTTTTCAGATATTCTTCGATTTCCTTTTACTAACAAAAAGTTGAAAATTTACTGGATTTTGAGAGGCCATTGGGTATAAGTATGAACCCTGAGGTACATAATTCATAGAAGGACAAGGTGGTGGGTATGAAGTAGCCACAATATATGGGGAAAAGTCTCCCATGGCTTGGACATCTTTCTCTTTCTTTTTGGGCGACGTGTTTCTCTCTGCATTAAATGTTTTACCTCCTTCGAGTTTCCCGACCTTGATTGCATTTTCAATCATTTCCCCGGAGATTACCATATCAGAAAAATTCTTCGTGGTGTTGCCAACAAGTCTATCGTAGTATGGGGCCTGTAGTGTATTCATAAAAAGGACAGTGGTTTCTTTTTGAGTTAAAGGCGGTTATACTTGGGTGGCCACGTTCCTCCACCTCTGAGCATACTCTTTGAAGCTCTCAGTAACCTTTTTCTCCATATTTTGCAAGGTGAGACGGTCAGGTGTCATGTCGGTCACATGATTGTACTGGTTTAGAAAAGCCCTAGCCAAATCATTCCAAGAGCGAATCCGATCCTTGCTCAACTGACTATACCACCTAATTGCGGACCCGCTGAGGCTATCCTGAAAGTAGTGGATCAGAAGCTTATCATTATCTATATAACTTGTCATTTTTCTGCAGAACATAGTGATATGTGCTGAAGGATCAGTCGTCCCGTCATATTTCACAAAGTCAAGGACCTTGAATTTAGGAGGGACGACTAAATCGAAGACCAAGCATCATTCTTTCTCCTCCACACTCCCGAATACGTCTGTATTTTCTATTGCCCAGAGCCTTTAATCTAGCAACTGATATTTCCCTTGGGAATCTGCCAACTCTACCTCATTAACCATTTTCAACTTTGCCTATTCAACTAGATCATCTGAATTTAAGACATTGACGGGGTTAACTGTGTTCTGGGCATCCATCATTACGACTTCATTTTGACCCTTTCGTGCCTCTAATCCTTCTCTGACGGCCAAGTTTTCATTGTATCCCTTGATTAAGGTGGATATTAGCTCCATCAATTTAATCATCTGATCTTTAGATTCTGCTTGAGACTTTGCCAGCTGTTCTCGCAATTCTTCCTGTACCTTTTCCATTATTTCCATTCGAGCAACTTGTTCATTCTCCATAGCACTAGCCTATATTAAAAGGGTACTCAGTACTTCTTATACCTCTGTTTTGAAATAGAAATTCTTTCAAAGACTCTTAAAGCCAAGCCAATTTTTGTTTTATTCCCCCAAAGTGCGTGTCATGATGAAGGATCCATGAATGCAATTTGATGCACGTGAAGCCTAAACAATATGATGTATGGACATGTTCAGTGGAAACATGTTGACCATATATGTAATAAATGCAATCATGATGCCAACATGTTGCAAGCAAAGAATAAACAAATCAACACATGGATATATGCAATGACTGATCATGTACATTTTAGCGTATTTCCCAATGAATAATCCTATACACTATGAATGCAACATGATGTCAATTATGATACATGTAAATAATGAATAATTGATACAGAGTATATACAAAGAAAATCATGCTGACCATGTATGTCATGAATGCATCCTAATGTTAATATGACAGATTAATGCATGAGCATATACAAAGAAATCATGCTGACTATGTTTGTCATGAATGCAACCCAAAGTCAACATGATACGTGTAAAGAATAAGCAAATTAATGCATGGATATATATAGAAAAACCATGCTGATTATGAGTGCATGAATGCAACCTGATGTCAACATGATACATGTATGAATGTATGGTATGACAAATAATTGATCGGATGCAAAATGCAAAGGGGAAGATATCACGGAGGAAATAAGAATCGGAGGAACTTAATCATCAACATCTGATGCACCCAAAAGAGTGTATCTTATTTAACCTTGCACTAAAAAGATCAATTGTAAGTATAGTAGTTAGCAAGGGTCGAGTCCTCAGGGATTGGGTTTTAGTTTATAAGTTAATAGTTTAAAACTTAAATTCAAGAACAATAAAAGAAAAGGGGTTTTTGAAACCAGATTTAAACTAAAGTAAACAATAAGAATAAGATGCAAGGCGGTATAACCAGCCAATAAAAATATATATACTAAATTAGGCGGTATAACCAGCCAATATATATACTAAATTAGGCGGTATAACCAGCCAATAAAAATAAAACAAAGTTAATATACAAATTAGGCGGTATAACCAGCCAATAAAAATAAATATACTTTTAAAAATAAGCAAACTAGAAAAGTAAGAAAACAAGTAAGAAGAATCAAATATGAAAAATATGGTTAAGGTTTCATTCTCCACCACTAGACATCATTAAGATCAATTTCAGATCTATCAATATCAACCAACTATCAAAGTTAACAACCGTAGATAACAACAAGCTCTGTTACCCCAATCTTTCCTTAGTTTGTCGTTAAATAGAACAAGCTCTCTATTTAATCTCTAACCATTAAACAACCTAGAATAAGCTCTCTAAATTCAATTTAATGGCAGCTTTATGATGAGAAAGATAGGTTGATCTAAGCAACAAACACATAAGCTCGGATTGTTCAACTTAGGTTATGTTCCACTTTGCAATTATTGAAAACTTGACCATAATCATTAATCACAAATTGCCACTTATGAATAGGAAATCAAGACAATTACACGGATCAAGACTCCTAAACTAGCAATAGATAATTATCAAGATCTATCTAGTTGTACACCTAAATAAATCAAGACAACATCATGAACAATTCTTGTAGAAGAACATAAGCAACTTTGATAGAAAATTAATGATAGATAGAATCTGAAAATCAATCACAAAACATGTCTAGGGCTTTGAAATCACCCTTAACCAAATAGAAGTTTAGCCTAGCATAGGCATTATAAACATAAAATATAAAATTAAAGAAAATCTAAGAAGAAAATAAAAGAAAGAAAGAAGAAGAGGAAGAATATTAATTATCCAACCTCTTGCTCTCTCTAAAGAAAAAGAAAACTAGAGAAAATAAAGAAAACTAGAGAAAAGAAAGAAGAAGAAAACTTAGAGAATTTTATTAAAATGGCTAATATCCTACCTATGTACAATATGATCCTCTACAATCATCCAAGGCCCTCTATTTATACACATTTTGGAGGGCTAAATGACAAGAGACAAGCTTTACAAATTTCAAAGGTAGGTATAATAGGTGGGTGCATTTTTCTAACAATTTTCGTCATATTGTATGACAATTTTGATCAGCCAACTTGATGGTCGATTTTGTCAATCTTGGAGGCCTGATCTGATCACATGGTCTTCTAGAAAAATGTTCCCCTATGAGTTACTGATTCATAGCCGTTGGAATCAGCTCATTTGCTGATGTGTAGAAGAAGATATGGGCAAAATACGAAAACAGGTCAGCACAGACGTCATTGCACATCAGCCAACTTGATGGTCGATTTCTTCAATATTGGAGGCTTTATCGGATCACATGGTCTTCTAGACAAATGTTCCCCTATCAGTTAGTGATCCATAGCCGTTGGAATCAGCTCATTTGCTGATGTGTATCGGACGATATGGTAAAAATGCGAAAACTGCTCAGGACAGACGTCATTGCACATCAGCCAACTTGATGGTTGATTTCGCTAGGCAAAACGACTCCGTTTCAAGAAGTGTAAAACATGAAAAAGATAGATATGCCTCTTAACTTTGCACGGTTAAAATTTCAGCCTTATTGCTTCAGTGAAACTCGAGATATAGCTGATATGGCAAAAGCTGTCGGAACTGGAACTGAACTGGATTTGCCCTTAATTCTAGTAATCTGAAATCACTCAAAGAAACTTGTGAAAAACACCAAATTACATAAAAATATAAAAGATCATAAACACAATTAGACTAAACAATAATAACTCGTATTTGACACAAAACAATAATAAAACATAACTAAAAACTATATAATTATACGAGTTATCACACCCCCACACTTAGATTGTTGCTAGTCCCTAGCAACGACTCAATAAAAATAAAATAAGAAAATCTAATCTAATCCACTTTCGTAGGAAATCACGGTGGCACTTAGCATGTGACACAAGCCTTTAAACCCCTAGGTGTCCCTAGTGGACGAGTTTAGTCTCGTGAGGGTTTACTAGAACGATACCCACAAACATTGAAAAACTAAAATATAAATAAACTACATATACTAAAAATATTTACTCCTAATCCTTTCAATACAAATTAGAGACAATCTTTGAACAAGTCTTATAAACTAATCAATAGCTTAAAGAATTTCACAAAAAATCATACTTGAATGTAAATTGTTTGAGTTAAGCCAATATTAACATAACATATTTCAATCAAAATAGTGCATATTCAAACTTAATCTCAACTACTCACATGGGATACCCTCATGATTTTCACTCTTTAAAGTAGTGGTGAAGTGTTTACACTCAATCAATCTCATGAAAACAGTTCTACCATATTCTTGCTTGTCCACCTATTCTCCCCTATTTAGATCATACAACTTCATGAATCAAGAGGTCTTTAATCAAGGTTGTAATGGGGCCAAGGGGTTTGTAATGTGGTTGAAGAACAAAAGGATAAAGATATCACAAAGGTTCCAAAGAGTTCATAAAGTTTCGAGACATAAAAAGATCATACAAATAAAACTTCTCAAAACTCTTATAAAGCACATAATAACATAGGCTAAATATTCATGTTGAGCCTTTGCATCATTCTAACCAACTTTGTAACATCTTTTTCTTTACTTTAACTAGAAGTTCAAGAGAAGATTTTTTTTTTTTTGTTTTTTTTTTTTTTGTTTTTTTTTTATTTTATATGAGAATGTATTTGACAATGATCCATTTCTTTTTCTCTTGACTTTTTTCTTTCTTTTCCCCCCACACTTATTTCTTGTTTCTAACCCAAATTTTCAATAAATCTTCTTTGTCTTTGCAACTTGTCTCAAAACATGCTAATTCATCTTTTGGAACAAAGGTAAAGATATAAGTATATTTAGGTTAGGGACAAGTTATGGTTACCAAAGATATAGCTTATTCAATGTAGGCTCAAATTGGTTCACTAAGGGTGTGTTCTCTTGGAACATCAATAAGGGATGGCTGTTTGGCCCTGGCTAAAAATCCTAATACCTCTATCATATTCATGTTGTCACATGTATCAATATAGTCTCAAACGGTTTAAAGCAAGTTCTAGAGAATCATGTAATCATAAGAGCACTCAAGAAAGAAATTAGATTGATTTGTATAATGCATCAATCATTATAGGCTCAAAAACTCACAAGGATGATTATACAAGTCAGATTAAGTCTAAACATGCTTCTTTCTCAATCAACATATCATATTAACATTGGCTCATAAAAAGCTTGACATCAAGCTCAATTCTCATGAAAATCTTCTCACTAATAAATCTGTTTTAGACTTATGCAATTCATATCTCATCATTGTATTAAAAAGGAACTAAAACTCACAAAAATAAAATAAAAATAATAATAAAGAAAAAAAAAATAGTAGACAAAAATAAAAGAAATCCTAAATCATTCCCCCCCACACTTAATTCTTACATTGTCCTCAATGTAAGTCTATTAACTCAAATGAAAGAATCATGTGTAAGAGAAAAGAACTAATAACATAAGAATAGGAACAACTAAGACTCAAAACAAAACAAAACCATGCAACCTAAATAATCCTAAAATACTAAACAAAAATTAACAAGTAAACATAAAAAGATTAAAATCAAACTGACAAGGTATGTCTCAAGTCTCCCTTACTCAGACCTTGTTCAGAATGAATACTTCTAAATTGCTTAAAACACAACAAACTTTTTTTTTTTGAAAAGAAGAAATCAAACTGACAAGGTATGTCTCAAGTCTTCCTTACTCAGACCTTGTTCAGAATGAATACTTCTTAATTTTTTTTTTTTTTTAAATTAGCAAAATATGTCCCTTACCCCCTACTAAAATATGACATTGTCCCCAATGTCAAATTTTAAAGGTAGAATTTAGGAGATATTACCTGCAGAGGTTGCTAACCACTTATTATAACTGAGACACAACAAGCAAAATGCTAGATAATGTCACAAAGACAAAGTGCAATCCACTCCTTGCTCGTCCATATCTCTTTTTCTTTTTCCGAGCGTTTGCGAAACAACCGTAGCAGATAAATACTCATAAGCTTGGAGCTTTTTGAGTAAATCTTCAATGGTTGTAGCAGAAATTATGGTTCTCCTTGCCTCTGAAAACATGAATCCATTATCCACAGCATTATCTAAATATGAAAGCAAATTACTAAAATAACCATTAATATTAAGCAAACCAATGGGTTTCCTATTTGTGACCAAAGATGACCAAGAAGCCACGCAAGCTATTTCTTCCAATGTACCCAGACCTCCTGGTAAAGCAATGAATGCATCGGCAGAATGGTACATGATTGTTATCCGTTCAGGGATACTCCAGACTTGTATTTCCTTACCCACGGTAGGTCCACAAAAATCTGTGAATAGTTTTGGCACGACTCCTAGAACTGGACTTCCTCCGGCGTGTGCTGCTGTAGCGACTGCTCCCATTAAACCCGTACTACCGCCTCCATAAATCAACTGGATCTTTTGTTGGGCAAGTATTACTCCAACTCTTATGGCTTCATCAGCGAATATGTTATTTTTCCCTGGATAAGCACCTCCAAAGACACAAATTTTTTTAATGCGCTGGGATGAAGTACTTTCCATTTTTTTTTCTTCGAGTGCCTGAAAGAGAATGAGTACATGGTGTAATATATAGAGGACTCAGTAGTGAATCAGACAAGAGTAATAATGTCGCCGAAAGTGTATCTGACCTGTCAGAAGAAAATGTTAACCTAACAAAAGATTTTTGCGTGATTTCAGGAAGAAAATCAAAAAGAGAAGAAAAAATCAACCGTAAAAGACAAATAAAAAAAAAACGAGAATAGTTACACAAATCGAACAACACGTAAATTAAACCAAAATAAAGTTATTGCAAATCAAACCAAAAGCTGAGAAGTCATTTATTGTAGTTGTGATTGTGGCTCACATCTTCCTCTGGTTTTACGTCCAGAAACGGCTTAAACGCCTTCTATGAGTCGAGGATATGCTTCCCATCCAGTTTTCTTACAAGCTGGCAAACAGGGTCTTTTAACATCAGATTCCCAAGATGTTGCCATTCCCTTTGGAATTGTGGCCATAAATCAAGAATTTCTCTTTGTACGTCTCCACTAGGATGCGTCTCAAGAGAAAGTTGGATATTACCCAAATTCTCCTTACTCAGTCCATCCTTAATGAATTCAATTTTATCATCTCGATTAGAGGACGGAATCCCAATAGAACGACATTTACCGTTACACGTCCATCGTGCACATTTGTGGCAATTTGAACTCATGCGCTTTGCTCGTCGCTTCTTTGCAAAAGTGCTTCTACCTGTACCTGGTAAATGCAAAACAGGAAGATATTCATCTTCACGTACCTTGGCTTCAATTATCCAACGTATGTCTCCAGGAATCCCTTTCTGCATAAGCATTCTTAATCTTTCGAAACGAACTTGGTAAAGCTTCAGTAAAATATTTCGAGGAAAAGGAGGAAATTGTTTCTGCAATCTTGTGAGAATATCATCCATCCTGAAAAAATGAAAAAAATTGAAAGAGAAATTGGAAGAGAAATTTATATACAATATCAGTTTTGTGAGTAGCTGATAGAACCGATTTAAATAATCACGGAGTACCGTTATCCGCCATTTAACCGGGGTTAAAAAAAAAATTATATTTACATCTAGTTATTTTCAAAACATGGATCAGAAAGAAAAACAACATAAAAAGACTCAAAAATAAAATCCTAAATTCTTCCCCCCACACATAATTCTTACATTGTCATTAATGTAATGCTATTAACCCAAATGAAAGAATCATGTGTAAGTGAAAAGAACTATTAAACAAAATAAACTTATGCAGCCTAAATGAACTTAAAAACACTAAACACAATTAACAAAGAAACATAAGAAAAAGATAAAGAAAAAGAGAGCAAATCTGAGGATGGCAGTTTGACAATGCTTTCACTAATTAGGCTGCCTCCCCCAATTAGCACTTGATTGATTGTTTCCAGTCTAGCCAATTCCCCTTCTTGGCTTTTTAGGATCTTTTGGCTTAGACATGAAACTTCTCGGATTTTTGCGTTTTGGAGGAAGTTTTCTTTGCAAAACAGCCAATGCATTCTCCATTACAAGTATTATTCCATCATCCTTGCTGGTGCATATCTCATCGAGGAATGGTGCATCTTTTGGTACTTGTTGAATGACATCCATAAACAAACTATTTAAGGTTTCCAGCGTGTCTTGTTCATGTTCATCCTCCTTGAACTTTGCGAATCTACTAGGAAAAGGTGGAGAAGAAACATTAGTAAAAATTGGAATCTCAAACGTTACCTCAGGTGCCGAAATACTCTTATTTGGATCATTGGCTTCATTATCCTCAAGAATAGAATTCATCTCTAATTTTGTCTCATCCTCATCTTGTTCCTCATTCCTCAAGGTCACAATAGTAGCATTCTCCTTTGGGTTAATCACTGTTTGGGAAGGGAGTGCTAGAGATCTTTCTGCTACTAATTCCACCATACTACTAGCCAATAGGCTCATTTTCCTTTCCAAACTCTGGATGCTTGCCCTTGTTTCCTGTTGAAATTGCAAAGTATCAGTAACAAGAGAATGTACAAGATCTTCTAAATAAGTACCTGAGTTTTGAATCATATGTGGTGGTTGAAAAAGATCTGGTTCTTGAGACCATGATTGATTGAAGCTAGATGGATGAGTGTAATTGGCATAAGGATCTACTTCTTGGTAATTTTTCGAGTAGCCATAATTAGTATGATCCCACCATCCCTCATGGTAAGTGTTTGAGTAATGATCATACTGTTGGTCTTGGAACACTTGATGGCCTTGACATCCTCCCATGGCCAATTGTTGAACTGGGGAGGTGAGCTTGGCTTGTTGATTCTCTATGTTCATGTATGCCACCAACTCTTCAAGTGTTAGATTGCTCAATTCCATCATTTTTTTTTTTTTTCAAAATTTGATAAGAAAAACTTGTATGTACAAGAAAATAGAACTAATTAGAACTGAAAATAAGAATAAACCAAGTAACAAATAAACTAAAGAAAACAATCCCCGGCAACGGCGCCAAAAATTTGATGCACCCAAAAGAGTGTATCTTATTTAACCTTGCACTAAAAAGATCAATTGTAAGTATAGTAGTTAGCAAGGGCCGAGTCCTCAGGGATTGGGTTTTAGTTTATAAGTTAATAGTTTAAAACTTAAATTCAAGAACAATAAAAGAAAAGGGGTTTTTGAAACCAGATTTAAACTAAAGTAAACAATAAGAATAAGATGCAAGGCGGTATAACCAGCCAATAAAAATATATATACTAAATTAGGCGGTATAACCAGCCAATATATATACTAAATTAGGCGGTATAACCAGCCAATAAAAATAAAACAAAGTTAATATACAAATTAGGCGGTATAACCAGCCAATAAAAATAAATATACTTTTAAAAATAAGCAAACTAGAAAAGTAAGAAAACAAGTAAGAAGAATCAAATATGAAAAATATGGTTAAGGTTTCATTCTCCACCACTAGACATCATTAAGATCAATTTCAGATCTATCAATATCAACCAACTATCAAAGTTAACAACCGTAGATAACAACAAGCTCTGTTACCCCAATCTTTCCTTAGTTTGTCGTTAAATAGAACAAGCTCTCTATTTAATCTCTAACCATTAAACAACCTAGAATAAGCTCTCTAAATTCAATTTAATGGCAGCTTTATGATGAGAAAGATAGGTTGATCTAAGCAACAAACACATAAGCTCGGATTGTTCAACTTAGGTTATGTTCCACTTTGCAATTATTGAAAACTTGACCATAATCATTAATCACAAATTGCCACTTATGAATAGGAAATCAAGACAATTACACGGATCAAGACTCCTAAACTAGCAATAGATAATTATCAAGATCTATCTAGTTGTACACCTAAATAAATCAAGACAACATCATGAACAATTCTTGTAGAAGAACATAAGCAACTTTGATAGAAAATTAATGATAGATAGAATCTGAAAATCAATCACAAAACATGTCTAGGGCTTTGAAATCACCCTTAACCAAATAGAAGTTTAGCCTAGCATAGGCATTATAAACATAAAATATAAAATTAAAGAAAATCTAAGAAGAAAATAAAAGAAAGAAAGAAGAAGAGGAAGAATATTAATTATCCAACCTCTTGCTCTCTCTAAAGAAAAAGAAAACTAGAGAAAAGAAAGAAAACTAGAGAAAAGAAAGAAGAAGAAAACTTAGAGAATTTTATTAAAATGGCTAATATCCTACCTATGTACAATATGATCCTCTACAATCATCCAAGGCCCTCTATTTATACACATTTTGGAGGGCTAAATGACAAGAGACAAGCTTTACAAATTTCAAAGGTAGGTATAATAGGTGGGTGCATTTTTCTAACAATTTTCGTCATATTGTATGACAATTTTGATCAGCCAACTTGATGGTCGATTTTGTCAATCTTGGAGGCCTGATCTGATCACATGGTCTTCTAGAAAAATGTTCCCCTATGAGTTACTGATTCATAGCCGTTAGAATCAGCTCATTTGCTGATGTGTAGAAGAAGATATGGGCAAAATACGAAAACAGGTCAGCACAGACGTCATTGCACATCAGCCAACTTGATGGTCGATTTCTTCAATATTGAAGGCTTTATCGGATCACATGGTCTTCTAGACAAATGTTCCCCTATCAGTTAGTGATCCATAGCCGTTGGAATCAGCTCATTTGCTGATGTGTATCGGACGATATGGTAAAAATGCGAAAACTGCTCAGGACAGACGTCATTGCACATCAGCCAACTTGATGGTTGATTTCGCTAGGCAAAACGACTCCGTTTCAAGAAGTGTAAAACATGAAAAAGATAGATATGCCTCTTAACTTTGCACGGTTAAAATTTCAGCCTTATTGCTTCAGTGAAACTCGAGATATAGCTGATATGGCAAAAGCTGTCGGAACTGGAACTGAACTGGATTTGCCCTTAATTCTAGTAATCTGAAATCACTCAAAGAAACTTGTGAAAAACACCAAATTACATAAAAATATAAAAGATCATAAACACAATTAGACTAAACAATAATAACTCGTATTTGACACAAAACAATAATAAAACATAACTAAAAACTATATAATTATACGAGTTATCAACATCTCATAAATTTGAAGAACAGTCAATTCATTCCCATATCAATGTTCACAATGGTATAAACCATGTTTTACAAAATCTGAGCAATAGTTAAAACTGTCTTTTACAAGCACTTTATTCTTCCTAGCATCCTAAGGCTATAAGAGCCGGCTATTGAAAAAGTGAAATCCTATTACATCATATAAGATTGAAGTCTTTCTACCTCAATGCTGTAAATTTCGCAATCCTAATGACGCTTTCCCAGCCCTCTATCAATCAGTGTCATTGGATCCAACCACTTGGCATTTATAAGAGATTGCACTTTCTTTTTGAAGGTTATACAGTCTTCAATGCTATGGCCAGCAATTCCACAATGATAATCACATCTTGCATTTGGATTATACCACTTTGGATATGGTGGTAGCAGGGGTTTCAGCGGGATACAGGCAACCATGTGATTTTGGATCAACATTGGGAAAAGCTCTTGATAGCTGATTGGAAGGGGGTCAAAATGCTTTTAGGTCTTATCCTGGGGTCGTTTCTTAGTCACACATGGCCTAGGAGTTGGGGCACTTGGTGGTGGCATTAAGGTCCGAACCAAAGTGTTTACATGGAGATGTGGCGGAATAGCATGGTAAGGGTATTTGGACACGGGGCCTTTGGAGGTTGTACATAGCTCGAGGTTCCTATCCCAGATGCTGGATAAGGTGATTGATGAAGGAAGCAATATGAACTGCCAATTGGTGGTAATAGAGTGTGATTCATGGGTCCCGTAGTGATGATCGCAATGGACGATTGGACCATAGTAGGGTGGGGATACTGGTTTGGACCTAGAACAGTTTACAGGTATGGTACTGGATCCGAGGTTTCTATCTTTGGTATCAGGCTCTTATGTTTAATCATTTTCATGATTTTGTCCATAATTTCATTAGGATTGCAACCTTTGTGGCATTGACAAGCACAGGATCTAGCAAGGATTGTATGTTCTGGACCTAATGGTTTTGGTTGATCCGAAGGCGATGCAGAGCCCTGAGAAAGGTTCTCTTTACTCTTACCCATATCCTCAAACATTTTTAGCAATTTGACGAGTTGTTCTTTCATTTCCCGGATTTCATGTCCACATTTCTCTTGATTGCGTTCAAAAGCACCCAATCGTTCCTCCGATTCATTCCTCATATCTCGAACCCCTTTCATGCAAATAAAAATATCATGAGATTAAGAATACAATTGTGAATGTACATGCTCTATTCCTATGTGCATGAATATACTGATAATTAGTGCATGAACATATACAGGGAAATTATGATGACTATATATACAGGGAAATTATGATGACTATGTATGCTATGGATGCAATCTAATGCCAACATGATGCATTTAAAAAATGAATAAATTGATGCACAAGTATATACAAATAATGACCATGTATGTATTCTACAATGAATGACCATGCATGCTATGATGTCAAAATGATACATGCGGAGAATAAATGAATTAATACAAAGGTAGGTACAAAGAATGACCATGTATATCACAAATGTATTCTACAATGAATAACCATGCATGTTAGGACTGTGACATGATGTCAAAATGATACAAATAAATTAACCAATGATTACACGAAATTGGTGGGACCTAATCTTGATTATTCAAAAATCTCATTATGCAAGATTTGCCTCCAAATTTATGATTTTTTAAACATGTTTTTTTCTATGAAAAACCAATCATATTATTTTCAAAAGAATTTTGGGGTTGTGGATCCTATTATGGTACAATATGCAAATGTTCATGTGACACTACAAGTTTTATGAAATCATCAAATGAAATTATTATCACCATCCATTTATTGCAAAAACGAGATCAATAAGACAATAAAAAATGTACATGCTCTATTCGCACATGCATGAAATGTGCAAAATGCAAAAAAAAAATGCTTGAAAAAGGATTTTTATTTTTTTATTTCAAACAGTTAATGAATATTTGCCCCGACAAATATCTACTTATATAGGTATCACAGTGCCTTTGGGACGGATTATCACATTTATTACGGGCGATGTACGTACATCGTTGCCCGATCTACAAAACTTCTTCAGAGTGTAAAATAGGTAACAAAAGGTTTAGAAATGTCCCTCCATGTGTTCCTATTTTCGGTATATCAAACGGAAATCCGGTATGGCTTCGCCTAGGTTCATTATATGAGAGTGAATTGGTTCTAAAGGCCCCGAATTGATCCTCACTGTCGCCGATGAAGGCTAGTAAAGCACCCCGATGAAAGCGGGTTCAATTCGTTAGAGTCTATTTCCCTAGCCCATGCGGATTGTTAATCACGAAGGCTTAGGTAATTTAGTACTCTGGAAATGTTTCACTAGCCCCTGCGGATTGTTAATCACGAAGGGTTAGTTACTTTGCTCCCACCTAAAAGGACGGAACCCGGGTATAGGATTCATGATATGCAAATGCACGTGTAGTGTTTGTGGAGGAACAACAAACCTTTCACCACCTATTCTACACCCCATATTCTAAATGCCCCAACTATTTATGAAAAAAACATTCAAGAATAGTGTAACGCATTAACCAACAAGCAATTATAATATACAACCTTAAATAACTAGAGAACAATAATAAAATGCATGCACATGAGTATGGACATATTAAAACATTTTATTATTTTCAAAATTCTCCTTCTTAAAAAAATGTGGGAATTAAAATTAAATACCAATTAAACCAACAAAACCAAGACTTTGATAACACACGACTAATTCTAGGCCTGACTCTCTAACAGTCCCCAGCGGAGTCGCCAAGCTATCGCAACCTAAAAAAAATAACAAGTCTTATCACAAAACTTTATTATTCGTTAAGCGTGACATTAAAAAAAAAAACGAGGAAAAGTCGACTTAATTCCTCTAGAAAAATGAAGGTTTTGAAAATGACCTTGAAAAAGACATGGAGTCGCCACCAATCTTTTTTAGCTAGGTGTGATCGGCCACCTATTAAAACCGGTTTTATAAAATATTTTAAAATTAATTAAAATATTTTTAAAACCAATTTCAAGTCTGCGTTTTAAACTAGAGAAAAAAAAAGAGGTTCGGGACTCAGTTACATGTGGGGAAGGATTAGCACCCCTACAACGCCCGTATAAAACGGTACCTTATTAATCATGTGTTATCTCAAGTCTCGATAAAAAAGTTGGTTTTAAATTTAGTATTTCAAGTTAATTCTCAATTTAAAGAAAAATAATTCCATTTTTAATTGAAAATGATCTGGAATTTATAAATTCAAAATTTTCCTATATTCCCCAACAAACGTGGCAAAATATAGAAATTTTTATTAGTTTGGAAAATTTTTCGAATCATTCTCATTTCAAAGAAGATATTCCATTATTAATGATAATTGATGGTATCCTCCCCAGCAAACCCGACAGAGAACTCATGAATTATTTTAACTAGGGAATATCTTTATTTTATTGAAAATCATTACCTTTCTGAAAACATTTTAAAAATATGAATATGAATATGTATGACATAAATAAAATGACATAGCAAAGACTAAATAATATAATGTAACCTAAATGATATGATATACTTCAAATGTCTTAGTATATTCTAAATGAAATGAAATGAAATATTCTAAATTATATGATATATTCTAAATGAAATGAAATGACCTAGGTAACATAATATATTCTATATGAAATGAAATATCCTAAATGACATAATATATATCCTAAATGAAATAAAATATCCCAAATGTCATAATATATATCCTAAATGAAATGAAATAACCTAGGTAACATATATTCTACATGAAATGAAATGACCTAAGTAACATAACATATTCTATATGAAATGAAATAATTTAAATGACATGGCAAATATGAATGGTATGACATATAATTTAAATGACATGGAATATAAAATAATGCTATCATATAATATGCATGAAAATAAAAATGAAAATAATAATGCATGAACATAGTATATGCTAAATAATATGACAAGAAATAATTAAGTAAAAACATAGGATATCATGAAATATTCAAAACCATATAATAAACAATATAACATCAAAAAATATAAATCAAAATAATAACGATACCATAGGAATTATCATAGCAAAAATCACATATTATATAAAATGCATAAATATGGAAAATGCAATGCATGAAAATGTATTTTTTCCTTTAATTAAGGAAATCCGTATATCTAAAAAGATATCCGGCTACCTTAGGAAAATATATCAAATTAAATATTCTAAAACCAAAATACTTTGTGATTGTTTGAAAACAATTTTGAAAAGCTTAGATTAAAAATAAAAAAACTTAGCTAAACCCTTTTTTTAAATGGCTCTAATTTCCTAAGTTTAAGATCCCGAACTTGACCATCCTTAACCCGAGACTTAAAAAATCATTTTTAGAGTTTAAAAAGGTTTAGAAACTACCCTAAGTCAGTAGCTAAACTTCCAAATCAGCCCCCTCTAAGTAACTTAACCAAAACAGAAAAATGATTTTCCTTCAAATTCAATTCTGACTCTACTGTCCAGTTTTAAGCCACGACTTTTTTACCCTATTTTTAAAAATTCAAAAAAATCTAAAAAACATAATGGAGACTCAGGACATGTAAAACTACACGAGAAAAAATCGGCTTAATTTTTTTATTAAAGATGAATGCCTAGAAAAATCAGGAAAGCACGAGTACTGGGTGAAAATAAAACTGTTTTGCCAAAACACATTTTTGCCTTTGATAAAATTATTTAAAAATCAAAGTAAAAATATTTAAGACTCACAAAATGACTCACAAACAGTAGCTAGGACTTTTGAAAAGTTAGACAAAAATTGGCTAAATAAAAAAAAATCACAAAGGTAAAATAATCAATTTGACAAACCTTAATTTTCCACAAGTAAACTCAAGAGAGCATGACTTTGAACCATTAATTGGACTAAGTCATTAGTCAAGTGGCATGGACATGAAATGCATGAAAAAATACAGCAAATATGATGCATGAAATGCATGAATTTAAACCTAAATGTCATGAAAAAATGCATGGCATCAATAAAGTGACCTAGACCTAAATGAAATTGCATGGCATTTAAAGCAACCTAGGTCTAAAATGCATGGACATGCATGGCAAATTAAACCAAACCTAACAACTAAAATATGCATGGAAATAACACAAACACAAGGCATGCTTAAACCAAAAACTCAACCAAATGTCATGAAAATGCAAACCTATCATCTAACATAACAAAAATACACATACAAAGGAAAATACATGAAGTGGCCGAATGGCCTCAAGCTCCAAGCAAGCATGGCATTTTCACAAACACTTGATATACTTAAACTAAATACTCAATCAAATGTCATGCAAATGAAAACCTATCAACTAACATATCAAAAATGCACACACAAAGCAAAATCAATGGGATGGCCGAATGGCCTCAAGTTCCAAGTGAGCTTGGCATTTTCACAAACACTTGATATACTAACATACTCAACCTAAATATAACACTCAAATCATGTAAATATAAAGTAGATGTATTAAAACTAACAAGCATTGTCAAAAACACATGGATTACAAAATATAAAACATCAACAAATTTAAACATTACGAAAACAGAAAATTAAAAATGCAAGAACATGATAATAAACTCATAAATGGCAACCAACAAGCAGCCAAATTAAAACAAGCTTCAAGTATATGTAGTAGAAGAAGATTTAAAGCATCGAGACTAAAAAAATAACAAAAATAAGATGACAAATCAAAGCGAAATAGCAAGAAAAAAAAATGGGCCATTCAGCCAAGACAAGAAATTAAGAGAAAAAAAATGCAAGAATTTTTTAAAGAAAAGATGAAGAAAAAACTTAAAAAGAACATTAAAAAACACTTATTTAAAAAGAAAAATCAAAAGAAAACTCACCAAAATAATAATCAAAACAGCAAAAACAAGAATGAAAAATCAAGAAAGTGCAAGAGTTGGTGCTAAAAGCAACCTCAAGAAGCTATCTTTCAAGCTTTTTCTCTTCAAACTTTCTTTTCTTTTCTAAACTTTTTCTTTTTGCTTTGCAACCAAGAAGAGAAAACTCAGCCAAACAAGAGAGAAATATGAAAACTGTGAGTGTGCTGAAAATGAAAGAGCCCTCTCCCTTAAGCTGGCCGAAACTTCTCTCTCTCCTCACTAGTATGTTGTCATTTTTACTCCAACCAATTTCCATCCATGGGCTAATGAATCAAGAGGTTTAAAACATGAAATTATCACCCTTAGATTAGGCCATCAGCTATCCATAATTACAGCTGTTCAAGAATTATGTTGACACTCTCCCTCTTCATGCATTGGCTCATGTGGTTATTTGCAAAGGCTTGATCAAAAAATCACTAACTAACTCTTAATTTTTAGCCTCTTGATCAAAAAATCGGAATCTCCTTCCCTCCTTTGGGCCTTGGCCAACTAGCACTCTCTTTTCCAGCCCAAGTCTGATTTTTTTGAAAGGCAAAAGAAGCCCTTTTCGGTTTCTTGGGTAAAATGACCTTTTTGCCCCCCGGATGCAAATAAATGGCAAACGGATTCCAAATTCAAATTTTATTTTTTTTAATACTTTCAAAATAATAAAATATTGATTTGTGGAAGTTTTCAAATTTTTTCAAGTCCGTTTGCTGTTTATTTAGATTTTTTCTTCCAAAATTGCCCTTTTATGCCCCCACATTTTTACCATTTTTTAAACGAGCTCCGAATCAAGATTTTTCTTCACCAACTCTTCCAAATAATTTAAAAGTGTGATCTAGAAGTTTTCATAATTTTTGGAACTCATTTGGTATTTTTTTCGGGATTTATTTGCTTGAATTACTACATAGAAGACCCGGGATTTGGCTATTTTGCAAACGAACTCCGAATCAAGATTTTCTTTCACCAATATCTTTCAAATAAATAAAAAAAATGAGATTTACAAATTTTCAGAAGATTTGGAGTTCATTTGCTATTTTTTCAGGATTTATCTTCTTGAATTTTACCCTTTTACCTCTGAAAGTCGGTTTTGCTCAAAACAAGTTCGATTTTCAGATTTTCTTCAAACTGAACCTTGGGCTATCCTTTTAGATCACTCCTCATCCATTAGGGGCTTTTTTCTTATCAAGTCGGACCATTTTTGTAATTCTTCCTAGTTTCACCGAAATCCACCAAAAACCCTAATTCTCGATTTTCTCTCGGATTGACTTTTTTTTCAGTTTTTCTTTCAAGTGGCTTCTCCATTACCCGTAGTCAGTGTTTATCTTTCATTTGGAACCTTCAATTTCGACCAATTCGATCGTTTAAGCACTTTTCCCAAATTTCCCGGATTAGGGTTTCCTTTCTACTAATTCTCCATATCCCAACTCCATATCTTTCGATGTAGACCTTGGATTATCAAAATTCTTTTGCCATTTTTAAATTGAACTTCAAATCTTGATTTTGAAAGTGGTTGACTTTTTTAGCAGTTGACTTTTTGAGGTTGACTTTTTTCAAGTTTGACTTTTTATGCTCGCCCTCTTAAACTAAGTCTCGGGGTATCACCTGCAGGATGAAAAAAGTCTTTTTACATTCTGAAACATCAATTTAGGAAGAAAACATACCTATTTTAGTGGTTCGAACAAAATTAGGTGTCTACAACTGGAACTTCCTTAATCGCCCGAACAACTTTCTTAGATTAACCACATGGTCTTCATCTTCACGCGACTTTGCGATCATATCATCAACATAAACCTCTACCTCTTTGTGCATCATGTCATGAAAGAGGGTCACCATTGCTCTTTGATAAGTCGCATTGGCATTTTTTAACCCAAACGGTATAACTTTGTAACAAAATGTTCCCCACATCGTCATAAATGTGGTATTCTCCATATCTTCTGGTGCCATCTTGATTTGGTTATAGCCTGAAAATCCATCCATAAATGAGAACATGAGTGCCTAGCGGTATTTTCTACCAAGGTGTCGATATGGGGTAACGGGAAGCTGTCTTTTGGACTAGCCCTATTTAAGTCCCGAGAATCAACACACATATGTACTTTTCCATCTTTCTTCGGGACTATGTTCGCCATCCATTCATCATATTTGGCAACTTTCAAAAATTCGACGTCGAACTGCTTTTTCACTTCCTCCTTGACTTTTAGCAACATTTCAGGCTTCATTCGTCTCAACTTTTGTTTCACAGGTTTGCATTCTGGCCTCTAAGGCAAAAGGTGCATCACAATATCCATATCGAGCCCCGACATGTCTTGATAGGACCATGCAAAAGATATCTGCATATTCATGGAGCAATTCTATTAATTCTTGTTTCTTTGCCAATGGTAGTGAAGTGTCGATTTTTATTTTCTTCTTATTATCCTCATTTCCCAAATTAACAACTTTCATTGTCTCCTGATGGGGCATAATTTGCTTTTCTTCTGACTCTATCAATCTCAACAAGTCAGGTGGTAAGTCGTAGTTTTCTGCAGTCTCTTCATTGTCAATTTCACCAATATCAATACATTTCTCAAAATCGATTTCCGAATCATTGATGAGATTGTTTCCGCATTCATTATTAGGAGACCTGGAAAGGCGTAAAGCAAAATAATATAGATAGTTGCATAGAAAGACAAAATAAGGAGATGAACTATAAAAGAAATGGAAAATGAATTGAGACATAATGCATTATAATTGTCATTTATTAGAATGATAACTTCATAAAAGGAGCCCGTGCACAAAAGAATACCTCATAACATTCTTGGGCAGAAGTGTTTGAGGATTTAGTTTGTTAACCAGAAAGAGACCTAAACATAGTAGGTAAATCTACAGCATGCCAATTCTTAAATTCAAATCCTGGAGGGCACGAGTAGATGATCTTTTCTTCAATTTTGTTTCCCTTCTCTTCTTTTTGTTCCAGCATCTGGATACAGAACCCCGCGAATATTTCCTCCAAAGTCGTGGCAGGCTTGGTTCCAACTGATGAATCGGGAAAATGAAACCCGCTGTCCGAAACGTCTAGTAGAGGTGGGGGATGTATATTCTTGGGGTTTCTATCTCATATCCCCTCAATCTTGCGAGCCTTTGCTCTTCTTCTCTCTCATCCATCTTTCTCTTTCTTCTTGGGTCGGCTTGTATCCCAACCTAATTTAAGACCAGTTTTAAAACCAGAAATAACATGTGACTAACTTATAACTTGACTCTCTAAATTCCCCAGTGGAGTCGCCAAACTGTCATAACGTGCCAAATACGAATTTAGCAAGCTATACACAAACATGGAGTAGCCACTAATCATCTAACTAGGTGTGATTAGTCACCTTTATGAATCTATTCTTCTTAAAGTAATCCTAAGCTTGACTAAGGCACCCTAAAAAGAATAGGTTCCGATCTACGTTTTAGAACTAGGTTCGGGAGTTCGCTTACGTGCGGGGAAGGATGAACACCCCCACAACGCCTATAAAAATAGTACCACATCAGTCACATATTATTCTAAATTGGTCTTATTTAAAGATCTTAATTAATCTACCTAAGTCAATATTTATTTTCCTAATCATGCAAAATAATCTAAAAAAATAATCATATCATATCATATCATATCATATTCCTAAAGCATGCAAAAATCTATAAATAAAAAAATCATATTAATTCCTAAATATGCAATAATCTAATATAATAAAAATATATCCTAATATCATGCCAACTAAAAATAATAATCATAATCATAAAAAAAAATCCTAAATCATGTTATATAAAAAATTAAATATATATATATAATATCTCTAAAAATAAAAATGATAAAAATCTAATCATGCAATCTAAAGTGAAAATAAAAAACCTAAACATGCAATCTAAAATGATAAAAACCTAATGGTCATGCTCATCTAAAAATAAATAATAAAAAACCTCAACATGCAATCTAAAATAAATATAATAAAAAAATAATAATAATAATCTGGCTTATCTAAAAATAAATAATAAAAATCTAAACATGCAATCTAAAATAAATATAATAAAAAAACCTAATAATCATGCTTATCTAAAAATAAAAAATAAAAAAAACTTAAACATTCTTTCTAAAAAATAAAAAATAATAATAAAACCTAAACATGCCATCCAAAAATAATAAAAGGACAATAAACCTAATTCATGCAATATCTAAAAAATAAAAATCAAGATAAAAACCTAATATCATGCTTTAAAAATAAAAATAATCATAAAAATAATTAATCCTAAAAAAAAACTAAACTAAATCATGCTATTTAAAAATAAAAAAAATAAAATAAAAAAAAAAACCTAAACTAATTCATAACCATATCAAATAAACCTAAAATCATGAAAAATAATAATAATAATAATAAATTAATCTTAAAAAATATACCTGCAAAAAAAAAACTAAAAATATAATTTGTCCAAAATAAAATAAATTAATAATAATAAATAAATAATAAAAGTTAACAAATAAGAAAATAAAAGTTAACAAATAAATAACAAATAATAAAATAAAATAAATAAACAAATTAAAAAAACACTAAATTAGGCAACAACATAAACAAGCTAACAAATCAGTTAACACATAATTAAATGAATGAATGAATCAAAACAAATAAGAAATGAATAAAGGAGTAATTAGAAAAATAAATAATTCAAAAGAAACAAATTAACTAAGGATACAAACAAAACAAGTCATATCCAACTACCTAAATATTTAGTAATAAACGGAACTTCCAAAGAAATGGGCTTGACCCCATTAAACTTACCCAAAATAGATTCAGCTTATTCCAAATGGGTCATTGGTCAAATGTCAATGAATCGGGCTAAAAATGGGTCAGCACGCGGGTCAAAAATTTTCCTTCCTTTCCCAAATTGTGCCGTTTAGTCCAAGCCTTTAAAAGCCAAAATTTCACTTTCTTCATTTATTTCAATTTTTTTTCTCTCTCTTCATTCCAAATCGTCCGACTTCTCTCTAGCTTCTCTCAAGAACACAGCCATCGTGTTCTTCAGAAACCCAGAAACCGCCGCTATCGTCGCCGTCCGTCGTCGGTGACCTTCGATTGTCGCCGTTTTCTTCGCCTAGAAAAATCCCAAAAAATCACCGAATCTTCCTCTCGATCTCCTCTACCCGAAAATCACATTGTTTTTGTCAAAACCGACACCAAAACTCCTAGATCTGAGTTTGAATCCTGCGGCCCCCACTCCTCCAATCTCCTCCGGTGATCGTCCGATGACCTCCAAAATTTGACCGAACCTTCCTCTGGCCTTCCCCTAGACTTTGACCATTGGATTTTTCACAACATCAACCCGAACTCGAAATCCCTAAAATCCGAATCAAACATTCTCAATTTTTTTTTTTTACTACTGATGTAACAACCGAGGTTACGTACGATCGTGCAAAGTCAAACCCCAAAAAATTTAAGGGCAAACTTGGAAATTGGTAAGAAGTTATTAGTGAAGGAAATAAAAGAAGGAAGAATCAAATTGAACAAATTAAAAGTTTAAGGGCTTAATGGTTAGTTATGAAAAGTTGAGGGACCAATGTGCAATTATACCAAAAATTTAAAAATATCTTTTAAGTTCATTTTATCTCTTGAAAACTCTAGATTTTTTATTTTATTCCTCAAGTAGCAGCCGGTCTTTCTTCTTCTTATTCTCTCAAAATTTTCTTCAAGCATCTTACACCAAAATGTTTTCAATTATCACATCCAAGGTTAGTTTCTTGATTAATTTTTTCTTTTCTCTAGATTTTCTACATGAATATGCTAAGATTTTAACTCCATGAACATGTTAAAGTCTGGAATTTCATCTATTAAGTATGAGTTTTACTTTCCTTTAGTAAGAATTAAAAGGATTTGAAAGCATGAACAAGAAAATGGGAAGAAAAAACAAAACAAGGGAATTGAGCATGCCTAATGTTCTGATTTTTTGGGTTCGAAAAAGCTGGATTTGTATTTTTTTTTTGTCCTATAAACTAGACTTCAATATGAGTATTTTGGTTTTTGAATCACCCAAAATTGATAAACGGTTAAAAAGATAAAATTCGGTGAAGTTGGCTGTCCTGTTTTGACCTCTGTTTTGGCATAGTTTCGGGATTTATCAAACTTGATCAAGATTTTGTTCTAATTGTCTAAGTTTGTTATTTTCTTCATAAAGTAGACTTATTAGCTGAGATAAACCAATTGGAATCACTTCAAAATTCCTTACCAAATTCAAGTTATAATTTTTCTAATCTAGTTTGATAGTAAGGAATTCATTGCTTAAAAGAAATATGGTACTAAATGATGATTATGGAGTATGGAAATCTCTAAGGCATGGAGTACTAAAAAATAATTTGATAAGGACTTGAATATGGGGTTGAATTATGGAGAAAATGATTATGGAAATGATATTAAAAATTAAGGATATGTTGTTTTGAGTATGAGAAATTAGTATTGACTTTGGGGTAGATTAATGGGACTTAAGTTGCATTCATAATTGCATAATGCCTTGAGTATGTATAAATACTAATTATCGTTAATCTCTAGGCCACGTAGATCCAACGTCACTTGAGGATCCCGAGGTTTCAGACCGAGGTGTATAGGGAGATCATCTCAAGAACTGTGAGTAGACTATGATTATAGTTATCTGGAGTTTCTTTATTTATAATTATAATTTATTTAGTATGATATTTATTTTACGTATTAAAAACATATGCGATATTTAAACATATGAATTGATTTGGTTATTAATGTGCATGTATTTTAAGAAATGTTATATCGAGCAAGTTGGATGATTTATAAAATATGATTATACATAGATTTTGACATACATGATTTTGGCTCCACCTGACTTAATGTATGAGATTATACCTTTGATCGGAATACGGGAGCTGCGTGCTACGTCTTTGTGGTGGGAGCCACCTACAGAGTCCCAATTCCTTGATATTAGACTGGGGTACGGAGCTGCGTGCTACGCCTTTGTGGTAGGAGCCATCTCCAGAGTCCCTATCCATTATATTAGCCTTTTGGGACACATCATAGTGACATGTATGCCTTTGGGGCGTCCTATGGTGATATTGGCCTTTGGGGCCAGCTATTAGTATGCCTACATGGATATTACTTGGTTATTACATGGATGTATGGATAAATCTTATGCATGACAGTAAGTTGGAGACCAATTATACGAAACTTGATTTACTCTACAGATTTTATTCATTGATTTGTTATTATAATACTGTTATATATTTGAAAATTTTGCTATATCTTTGAATTATTCATTATAGTTTTACTATTATTTATTTTGGAAATGTCTATTATGTTTTAAAGGTTATTATCATAGTTTTCAAATGTTTTAAAAGTTGTCTACTCACTGAGATATTCATATATCTCACATTTTCATGTTTCTCATTTTCAGGTTACAGTTAGGTGTCGAGATTGCTGCCTTCCTCTACTCTCCGCTTCCAATAGTGTTTTGACGTGGTGGGCATCGTACTTAAACTTCTCTAGAAGTCTTGTTTCTTTTTATGTCTTTTATCTAGTAAACCTTTTGAGATAGGTTTACTTTTAGACAAATTATATATATATATATATGAAGTTATGAGACAATGAATCAATATGTATTGACTTGAATATAGATTGATCATGGATAATATTTGAGCATGCATGTATAAATGTGATAAATTTTATTGAGAAATATTGCTTGCTAAGGATATAAACTGAGTGTCATTTGCAGGATGGTTATAGTTAAGATAGAAAGAAAACTCTATCGGATTTTAGGTAGATTATCCGGATAAGGTATCAAAACTGATTTTCTCCGAATTTATTGCTCTTTTCTCTGTTGATTCTTTTCAGGCTTCCCCCATTTTCTCTGAATCTAAGAGTGTCTTTTTATAGGGAAAATCATGATGGAGTTTTGATTTTATTAGGTTTAGAGTTCTGATCTTATAAATTAGGATAACTTTTTCATATTTATCAAAAGAAAAATCAGAGTCTAATCCTAATCCAAGAAGAGTTACGGTTTGATCCAAAGTGATTTCCTTTTTCCCTTTTTTTATTTTCTATTTTTTCCCTTCTTCTTTTTTTGTTTTATTTAATAATTCAGAAATTAATTAAAAATAAAGCTAAAATTAAAACTAAAACCAAAAATTAAAATTAAAGAAATAAAACCCGGATAAAATACGGTGTCTACATGTTGTTATGAAAAAAACTCTTAAAAAGGCTAAATATACTTCTCATATGATCCAAAAAGAGATTTTACATGTTCTTGCAAACAAAGTACGCAATAAAATTCATCATGATGTGAGAGAATCTAAAATTTGTATCATTATTGATGAGGCACGTTATGAATCTAAAAGAGAACAAATGGCCATTGTTTTGAGATATGTTGATGATGGAGGGTTTATACGGGAATGTTTCTTCGATCTTATACATGTTAAAGCTACTACAACAATGACTCTTGAGAAGGAAATATCCTCTATTTTTTCTCGGCATTGTCTTGATATTCAAAATATTCGTGGCCAGAATATTATGGTGCTAGTAATAGGGGTGAATGAAATGGTTTGCAAGCATTATTTTCAAGTGATTGTCCATTTGCATAGTTAATTGTTTGGCTCATCGACTTCAATTGGCATTGGTTGCTGCTTCTAGAGAGGTGATTCCTATTCATAATCTTTTCTCAGAATTAACTTTCATTATTAATATCATCGGTGCCTCTTGCAGACGTCATGATGAGTTACAAGCTGCTCAAGCAGTGGAAATTGCAAACATGTTGGCAATTGATGAACTTGAAACTGATAAATGACTTAACCATATTAGCAATTTAAAATGAGCAAGAGACACTCGTTAAGGCTCTCACTTTAGTTTGATTTGTAGCTTGATAAAGATGTTTGCTACTACTTGCTATGTTCTATAAAATGTTGTTGAAAGTGGCTCTAACTATTCTATGCGTGGGATGCAACTACATCATATAAGAAAATAACATCATTTGATTTTGTTTTATCTTACATCTAGTGAAAGAAATTATGGGCATCACAAATATTCTTTATCAATGTCTACAACAAAAATCTCAAGATGTAGTAAATGCTATGCATTTAGTTTTAAGCACCAAAGCACTAATACAGAAGTTGAGAGATGATGGTTGGGATAACTTGTTAAAAGTTGTGCAAATATTTTATGATAAGCACAACATTGAGGTTCCTGATATGAATTCTCGATATGTGATAAAACTTGGTCGTCATCAACATGATGACTTCAATATGGAGCAACATTATCGAGTAGATATATTTAATGCTACAATAGATTCTCAACTCTTTGAACTATTAGTAGATTTAATGAGCAAGCAATGGAACTTCTTACTCTTAGCTCAACTTTAGATCCCAATGATGCATATAAATCCTTTAATGTTGATGATATATGTTGCCTTGTGAAAAAATATTATCCTCTTGATTTCACTGAGCAGGAGAAAATAAATTTGATTTCAACATTAGAAGCTCAATGTCATAAATCATCCCAAATTGCAAAATCTATCTACAATTTCAAATTGTGTGAACGATTAGTAAAGATGCAAATGTCAAAGATGTATTTTCTTGTTGATAGATTGATTCGTCTTTTATTGACTCTTCTAATTTCTACTGCAACCATTGAAAGAGTATTTTCAGCGATGAAAATTTTTAAAACAAAGTTTCGCAACAAAATGAATTCTTTGCGGATAATCTTGTTGTCTATAACGAGAAAGAAATTGTTAAAACTTTTGACTCAAACTCGATGCTTGATTATTTTATTTCTTTGAAAAAACGTCATGCACAGTTTTGAATAAAAAGTATTTGACTTTCCTTTAGTTATTTTGCTTTTCATTTTAGTACTTGAACTTTTTATGTGTATTGGCTATGTTTATATAGATGAAATGCTATATTTTACATATGAATTTTTTTTATAACTTTTCTTAAGATAATAATATACATAATATAAATTATATGTTAAATAAAATTTTTTTATTATACATTTTTTATTTTAGTTTGATGCTTCCTAATTTAAAATCCTAACTCTGCCATCACATAGATTGCTTGTCAAATATTTTCTTTTGTTTTTTATACAAATATTTTACTACTAAGATATTTGCTAAACTTCATATCTAGGTTTAGAGAGAGAAAAAAAAAGAAATAAATGAAACAATAAAATAATATCCAAAAAAAAAAAAAACTACTTCTTTCCTAAATAAAAAGGAAAGCAATCAAAGATGAAGAAGGAAATGAAGAGATGGTCAGAGCTCCTACAATTACAATCTTGCAGTACTTTTTAGTTTTTTTTTTATTTTATAATAATTAAAAATTAAAATTTACAGCAACATGAAATATTATAAAAAATTTTGAAAATTTGATTCATTTAACAATAATCAAAAATGTGTATATATGTATATATATGGCGAAGCTGATTAACTTTGGAAAATGCATCTCATTTGTCTGAACTTAATTCGATCCAATTCGATTTGATGAAAAAAAATTAATTATTTGAACTTGACCAATCGACACTTAAAATTACCTGAATTCGAATGATTCAAAAGATTAATATAAGACGATTCAAACTTAATTAACTTGATTTAACTTTAAAAATAACAATTTTGAATCCAAAGATATTCGAATTTAATGATATAAATTCAAATAATTCGAGTGTCAAATTTAAATGACTCAAACTTAAAATGATTTAAATCCAAAGCAATTTAAATTTTATTTAATCCAAAATAATTCAACCTGACCAAAATACCACTTGACCCATTCAATTGGCATCTCTAATATTATGTTTTGAAACTTCCATTGATACATAAAAACTAAAAGAAATAAGTGTGTATGTTTTTGGGCTGATAAAAGAAATAATAGAAAATAGAAAATCTTCCTGATTGTATCAAGGTTAATTTGAAAAGCATCCTTTCAACAGTAACATTATTGTTCAAAAGTCTAATAACATAAAATAATTTGAAATAAAGAAATAAAATAAGTAAAAATTGTTAAATAGGAAATTATAAAAACAAAAATATCCTTAATCAAATAACTTTATTTCTCTTTTATTTTTTCCTCATTTGTTTCTCTCTCTCATCAGACTTTCGTCTCTCTCTCAAACTTTCTTCTTTCTCATACTCCCCCTCTTACACATCATTTTCTTTAAGGTATTTCTTTTATTTCATAAATTTTATTATTTTATTTCTCAAAAAAAAAAAAAAAAACCTCATCATTTTATATATAAACTTTTAATTTAAAACTTGTTCACTGGTTTTCTCGGTTATGCAAAAGTCTCTAATCAACCATTTGCTTCTAATTAGCTCAAAGCTTCTTCACTTTATTTAGAAAACCTAACACAAAATTACCCATTATTTCATAATCTCATATTCTAGCTACGGAGTTGAACAACATATACAATGTTGATTAAAACTAAAGAGAAAACAAAGGTGACAACTCTATAGTCAACCATGAGAGTGCAGGTGACACCAAACCAGGTCGAAAGGGGAAGAGGGGAAGGAGAAAGGGAAAGGAAGATTTGATGATGGAGAAAAATGAGTTTAATAGGTCTTTTCATTAAGGGCATTTTAATCTTTACAATTTCTTTAAAAATAATTTTTTAACACTTCATTTGTCTTTTTTAAATTATTTATATTTATTAAATCATTGAATAATTATTCTCAATGAATGAAATGTTTTTCAAATTCTCCCTTGTATCAAATTAAAGGAGGAAAAAGATAAAATTTCTTAGGAAAAAAAAAAAAAACGAAGTACTTTCTTTTTCGTGAACGACTAGTTGCAAACAAAGGTTGAAAAACCAGAGCCTTCATTTGCGTAAAAATGACTCACCCAACTAGACTGAGTCAAAGTCTCCTCCCACGACTGTCCCTTCCTTCCTCTTCTTCTCTCCTCTCCACTCTCCACCATCAACAAAAAGCTGATAACCAACAATCTCCCAAAGCCTCAATACAAAGAGAATGAACAAAATGAGCTTCTCTTTGTTCTTCTTTTCCGTCTCAACTTTCTTCTCTATTGCTTCATCTTCGACAATCTCCTTAGGCTCCTCCATCTCCCCTTCATCCGCAACCCAATCATGGACCTCTTCCAATTCCACTTTCTCCCTTTCCTTCATTCCCTCAGGTTCCTCCAACTCTTTCCTTCCTGCCATCACGTATGCAGGTGGAGTTTCTATTTGGACAGCTGGCGACGGCGCCACCGTTGACTCTGGTGGTTCGTTTCGTTTACTCTCCAACGGAGCCCTCCGTCTTACTAACGGCTCAGGCGCCGTTCTCTGGGACTCTGGCACGGCCAACCAGGGTGTTTCATCTGCTTCCTTGGAAGACTCAGGGGAACTCCGGCTACTGGGCAATGACAGTACTACAGTTTGGTCTTCGTTTGATAATCCAACGAATACGATCGTTCCGGGGCAGAATTTCACTTTCAGGGAGGTTCTAAAATCTGGGTTTTATTCCTTTTCTCTTCAAATGTCAGGGAATTTAACTTTGAGATGGAATGATACTATTGTTTACTGGAACCAAGGGTTGAATTCTTCTATTAATGCTAATTTAACTTCGCCAAGTTTAGGGTTGCAACCTATTGGGATTTTGTCTATTTTTGATCCTAGTTTGAGTAGTGGGGTAATTATGGCTTACAGTAGTGATTATGTTGAAGGAAGTGATATTTTGAGGTTTTTAAGGTTAGATGATGATGGGAATTTAAGGATTTATAGTTCTGCTAGAAATAGTGGGACTACAACTGTGAGATGGTCAGCGGTTTTGGATCAATGTGATGTTTTTGGTTACTGTGGGAATATGGGAATTTGTAGTTACAATTATTCGAATCCGGTTTGCGGGTGTCCGTCCGAGAATTTTGAGCTGGTTGATGTGAATGATAGGAGGCAAGGGTGTAAGAGGAAATTGGAGATTGAGGATTGTCCAGGGAGTGCTGCTATGTTGCAATTGGATCATGCCGAGTTTTTGACTTACCAACCTGAGTTGTCTTCTCAGGTTTTCTTTGTTGGGATATCGGCTTGTAGATTGAATTGTCTTGTGAGCGCTTCTTGTGTTGCTTCCACTTCTTTGTCGGATGGAACAGGGCTTTGTTACTTGAAAACCACCGAGTTTGTTAGTGGATATCTAAGTCCAGCGCTTCCTAGCACTTCGTATGTTAAGGTTTGTGGACCAGTATTACCAAACCCATCTTCTTTTGCAGATAATGCTGGGAATAGCACAGGTTGGAGGTTGCATGCATGGATTGTAGTGGTTGTTATTGTGGCTACCCTGTTGGTTTTGATTGTATTGGAAGGCAGTTTGTGGTGGTGGTGTTGTAGAAACAGTCCCAAATTTGGGGGTCTATCAGCTCAATATGCTCTTCTTGAGTATGCATCTGGTGCTCCTGTTCAATTCTCGTATAAGGAGCTACAGCGTTCGACCAAGGGGTTTAAGGACAAGCTTGGAGAAGGAGGGTTCGGGGCTGTATATAAAGGAATTCTTGCTAACAGAACCGTTGTGGCAGTGAAGCAACTAGAAGGTATTGAGCAGGGTGAAAAACAGTTTAGAATGGAGGTTGCTACCATTAGTAGCACCCACCATTTGAACTTGGTCAGGTTGATAGGTTTTTGCTCTGAGGGTCGTCACAGGCTTTTAGTGTATGAGTTCATGAAAAATGGGTCTCTAGATAACTTCCTTTTTGCCACAGAAGAGAACTCAGGAAAGATGTTGAGCTGGGAATATCGATTTAACATTGCTCTTGGAACTGCAAGGGGAATCACATACCTTCATGAGGAGTGTCGGGACTGCATTGTTCATTGTGATATAAAGCCCGAGAATATTCTCTTGGATGAAAATTACAATGCCAAAGTGTCAGATTTTGGCCTTGCCAAACTCATAAATGCCAAAGACCATAGATACCGAACGTTGACAAGTGTTAGGGGGACAAGGGGTTATTTGGCACCTGAATGGCTTGCAAACCTTCCAATAACTACTAAATCTGATGTTTATAGTTATGGAATGGTTTTGTTGGAGATAGTGAGTGGAAGAAGGAATTTTGAAGTTTCAGCTGACACAAATAGGAAAAAGTTTTCTATATGGGCTTATGAAGAGTTTGAGAGGGGCAATGTGGAGGGAATTGTTGATAAAAAGCTTGTTGATCAAGATTTCGACATGGAGCAAGTAACTAGGGCAATTCAGGTTAGTTTCTGGTGCATCCAGGAACAGCCTTCTCAGCGGCCAATGATGGGAAAAGTGGTTCAGATGCTGGAAGGAATCACAGAGATTGAGAGACCGCCAGCGCCAAAAGCTGCCTCTGAAGGTTCTACTAGTGGAACCAGCATAAATGTGAGCAGTAATATGAGCGCCTTCTCAATTCTTGCTGCTTCTGCCCCAGCTCCCTCGTCATCTTCGTCATTGCAAACAGCTGGGGTTTCTCCTTTAGCTTCAGGAAGGAATATAGAAAAGCAGTCGTCATCGTTAAGCTCCATACGGAAATAACTTTGGCTTGTGATCTCTGGATCCAGATTTTACACAAACTCTGAGGTAAACCTTTTGTGTATAAATTATGACAGGTGATATTGACTTGTTCATTCAAAAACATGTCAACAATAATACTCATAAGTGATGTTTGCTATACCTTCTTTTCTGCTACTCATTATTATTGTATGAAATACAATGTACAAGTGGGTAGCTTAAAAGCTTCATGTGGTGCAAGAATTGTTATTAAAACATTAGATCATAATGATCCTTCAAAATGATTATTTTATTGTAAGTTTTCTTTCAGTTCATTTTGGCAGGCTAGCCTTCTATACTCTACAGGCAAATTCTCGTTAAAGCAATAGTATGTTGCCAATCTTTGGCTTCTTGTTTAACATTTTTGTTCCTTGACCATCACCAAGAAACTATAACTCCTTTCAAGAGTGAACACCCTAAATTTGGCCTAGGACAGTCATCTCTAATTGAATGCTGAGATGGCCAAAAAGATTGTATAATGCATGCTCACATATAAGGAAGTGTTCTTTGCAAGGTATGGGACTTGAATCTCTTATTTAAAGTATGGGATTTCCTTGTGGATTTATATGGATCTAGGTTTTCTCACCTTAATAGTTAGCTTTTGGGATTTGGTTCTTCAAAGGTTCATATCAATTACTATTAGAGTCATCTACCATATCTCTTGGTTGCAATTTTACGTCGCCGATGGTGCCGCCGAAATAGCAATGTTTGCCTGAGGCTAGCACAAAGCCGGCCCGCATGGATGCCGGGACTGCAGAGCATGTTAGATTGTTATATGCTTAATTGCAAGTATGAGACTTGAATTTCATATCGAAAGTATGAGATTTTCTTGTGGGATTTATATAGACTTAAGCTTTCCCACACTAATAACTAGTTTTTGGGATGTGATTCTCAAAAATTTAATTTAAGGAAGTTGAAGATTGAACCCCAATGCCACAATTGGAGTCATTTTCTGGGAAGGTAGGTCTTGCAACATAAACAAAGAGGGAAGGAGTTTGTAAAGATAATTCTTTGCAACAGATTCAATACACATGTCGTTGTTGTCGGTTAAAGTATATAAATAGTCATTGTATTATAATCAAAAGTGTATTTTAGTTTATGTATTATAGAAGCGAGTAATTTAATCTTTATACATTTGAAATTGATGCAAAAAATTAAAATTGATAATTGTGTTAATGAAAAACTGTCTAAACGTTGACGTAGATATGTGAAACTGACAAAATAAATGATTTGGAAAAATAATAATGATGTGTTAATTTTTTTTCTCATATGAAATTTAAAAACTGACAAAAAAAATAACTTAAAAAAAAATTGATGACATTTTTATGGGTAAGAGATGGATTTAGAAAAAAAAAATATGTTTTTCTATTGATCATTACGATTTTTTATTAACATTGTTATCAATTTTATTTTTTTATTAATTTTAAACATATAAAAATTAAATTATTCATTTTTATAATACAAAGATTAAAATATATTTTTTATTATAATATAAAGATTATTTAAGTAATTTAATCTTTTGTCGCTTTACTGTGGCATGAAGGTCAAAGTGGTGTCAGCTTTCCAGCTTGCTCGGGGCAATAACTTCAAATATTTAGCGTTTACTTTTCCTTTTAGGTTTGATACAGATTTTTCGTCAACTTTTAACGCCACGTCTTTTTCTTTAACATCTTGGACTGTTTCAAAGTTGCTATGAACAATATGAATCTGGGTAGTGAATTGAAAGGAAAGTTTGCATACAGGGCAATGACTTGAAATCCATAACCAAGGTATATACTTTGTTAATCTCCCATTATCCCAAGCTCTCAATTGTAGAGATTTATGTTATTCCGATTTTTCATATTTTTTTAAATATTCGTTTTTAATATTTGTGTCCGACATATATTCGGATATTAATATGTAGATATGATTTTTCAAATATATGAAAATTTTTTAAAAAATTAAATGTATTAATGTTGAACATATATCCGTATCCGATCTTCACTCCCGAGACCATAGAAGATAGGTGGAGACTCGGATTGTTTGCCTGAAAATGGAAGTAATTCCAGTCTCTCAAACCGAATTGACTGGCACCATGAAGTGAAAATGGAAAGTCATTCCGGTCCAATAAACCTCTTTCAAACCGAAATTTTGAGGAAGAAATCCAAACTGGGTCCTAATTCCCATCATTTTTATTTTTTCAAATTGATGAGAGGTAGAAGAGAGATAAAATTTCTAACTTTGAATCTCAATTCTTAAAGAAGGTAACAATTCATAGGTCAAGTTTAAGTTGTTAAATAATTTGAAAGTCTCATTATCTAAATAAGGGAATTAAACAACTAAAAATTTTGAAAACAAAAAAAAACTAAAAATTGACATAACCGTTGTTACTCGTTAGAATAGATAAAGTTTAAGAATTCAATCTCCTCTCTTCTTACAGATGGCAATGGATAATGCGAATTTGAATATTTATAATTATTCGATTAGTTTTTTACGGATTTGGATATTGCGGATTTAGATAAAATGCAGATTCGGATATTACAATTATTATCCGCAATGGATTCGGAGCGGATGCGAATATGAAACCTCGGATATCTATTATCTGAATCCGTATTACTTATACGGATAACATATTCGAATATCCAAATCAGCTTACTTTTGCGGATTCAGATATTCGAATCCATTATCCGTTTATTTGAATTTAAAATTAATTTTTTATTTGATTTTATATTCTTATTAAAAAAAATTACTTATTGAATTCGGATATTTAACTGATTCGGATATCCGATGGATAATGTTATTTAATTCGGATTTGGATTTGGATTGTAATATGAGGATTTAATGCGAATAATAAACGGATTCAGATTTTAAAATAGTTTTACAAATTTAGATATTACAAAAAAAATAGATATCTGATCCGTTGTCATCTCTATCCCTTGGATTTTCGAATAGATGCCTAAAAACAAAAGGAATATTTTAAATACTTTTCAAATAAGTTCACGTCTCTTTTCGTTATTTCATTCAATTGGAAACGCTTTCTCCTTTTTCTGTGGTGGTTTTTTCTTCCTATTTCTTTCCTAGAAAGATTCTCTCTTAAACCAGCATAAACTTGTTGAAGAGATGAAATATAAATAATTTATATATTTTTAATCGAAAGTTGAATCATTCATCAGAAGAAAAATTATATAAAAAATTAGGATACATTCTGATAAAACTTTTCATTGAAAGAAGCAAATGAAAGGCTTTCATAAAAATTATCAAATTGATAATGAAATTTTTATTTTGTACATATCAAATCATGAATTAGCCTCATGTTTATTTCAAACTTCAATCTTTTGAAGGATAGTTAAAGAAAGTGAAGAAAACGCTCAGATGATTTTACGAAAAAAAAACTATAATATAGTCCCTAACTTCAAATTGAATTACTAATATATAGTATTTAGGGATTAAAATAATGACTACAACGAGACGTTACCGTCGTTATTTTATGGTTTAGACTCACTTAATCGTTGATATTTACCGTAATTGATCGCGATAAAATTTATTATGTTCGCAACTGTGATAAACGCGATCCGACCAAAAATGCATCCCCATCCGTAATTTAAATCCATGAAAGTATTTTATGATTTTGAAAAAAAATAAAACAAATACTACTTTAAAATTAATTCAAGGCCTCGATAGGATGGGCCCAAACAAGTTCAACTGTCCAACCCATATTTTTATAATGTAACTTGAACTTGAAAACCTATCTTGAAAAATTCGAATATGATTTGTCAAATTCCAAATTGATCAAAAAAATTAAAGACCTATGTTAAAAAAAAAAAACCAAAAATCCGAGATAATCCGAATTTAAAACGATTTGAACTTAAAATGATAAAAACCCGATCAAAATTTGTAATAATCTAAACTTAATATCAAAATTGTAATTTTTAATTATTAATTTTATTCTAGCTTGAATCCCATCCGAATTTGACATAACTCGATTTATAAACAATTTGAACTCGAAAAAATTTGAACTCAAAACTACTTGAACTTGAAACAATTTAAACCAAAAACAACATGAATACAATGTGATTCAAAAATGAAATAACCTGACCAAACTCACTTGTTCGCCACCCCTAACTCAAGCCACAAAATCTAGTAAAAGAAAACCAATTGTGCTTTTCTTATAAAATATAAAAGATAATTTATAAGTATATTGAATCTTAGGTATTTAAAAAATTACCAAAGCGTCTCTTGATAGGATAGAAGATTTTTAAAGGTATTTTGGGGATCCTAAAGTATAAAAATACCAAAATGCCCTTTGATATGATAGAAAGTTTTAAAGGTATTTTAAGGTAATTTATATTTTGGATCATTTAATTTAGTATCAACTTTCATATAAGTCACAAATATTTAATTTAATCAAAATATATCACTGAATTTTTATTATTAATAAATTAGGTCATTTATGCTAATTTCGTTAAGTAATTCTAACGAAAAAATAGACTAAGTGTGGAAATTTTTTTTATCTAAAATGCCAGTCATGCATTATCTTAATGAAATGTAAAAAATATATGCATGTTGAGTCAGCTTTTCTGTTAAAATTACTCAATGAAATTAGCATAAGTGACTTAATTTATTAATAATAGATATCCAGTGATGTAATTTGATGAAATTAAAAGTTTATGACCTACATGAAAGTTGATGCTAAATTTAGTGGCCTAAAATATAAATTATCAAGATATTTTAAGAATTTCAAGTCTGTAAGTATATTCAATCCTAGGTACATAAAAATTTATCAAAGTGTCCCTTGATAGGATACAAGGTTTTTAAGGGTACTTTAGGGATTCTAAGGTATAAGGAAAATACCAAAATTCCCCATGATAGGATAGAAAGTTTTTAAGTGTATTTTAGGGGTTCCGATATACAAGAATAATTAAGAAAGTACCACATTATAGGATTTAGAGTTTCTAAAGGTATTTTCACAATGTTGAAAAAATCGAATTGGATAGGTCGTTTGGATCGATTCAATTGAGAATTCGTGATCTATCCGATTTGATACATATCAAAGAACTGGGTATACAATGAACCGATAAAACATCGGTTCAATCGGTAAAAAAGGCAAAAAACGAATTAAACCTATAAAAAATCGTTTTTTGTTATTTTGCAAGTGATGAGATTTGTACCTTTAATCTCTTAATCATATATTAAAAATCATACGATTAAGACAAATACGTATTTTTATTAACTAATTATTATATTTAATACTTATTTAATATCAAAATCACATACTTAATATTTAATTTATTTTTAATTGGATAATTCGATTCATCCGGTGACCCGAAAGTCATACCGATTTGACCTCCGATCTGATTTTTTATTCATTGTATTTTCAACTATTTCAAAATTATAAAATTATAAAAATTACAAAACTACCAATAACTGCAAATATTATAATAAAAAATAAATAATGGAAAAAATATAAAATCAAGAACAACAAAAAATTATAAAATTATAAAATCACATCATCAAACATTATAAAAAAAAAAAAAAACCCATAGTATCCTTAAAAATTCTCAATCCTATCATGAAACTAAATAAAAAATTAAAATATTTCATGTATAACAAGTAAAAATATGATCTCAATACATTATATATTAAGCTTAAATATATCATTTTTCTTTTTTAATCTTGATATTCTCATAATATTTCATGTATTCCATAAAATTTTGTTTTATTACTTTTATGTGAAAAATAATTATTAAATATATAAAATAATAAAAAATTAGAGAACAGTGACATAAATAAATTATTTATACTCTTTTAAAATAAAAAATTGTAACTCCGGGTATAGTCGAATAATCTAATAATAAGGTATTAGTATTTTTACTCTTTTTATTGAACTGATTAAATTTTCGTAAATACACATTTATTAAGTACTTAACAAATATATTATTTGATGCACTGTCAGTGTATAAATTTATACACTGACAGTGAACCATATGACGTCACGTATTAAAAGATATAATTATTTGTATTTATTTTTTAAACAATTTAAATTTGTATATTTGTTTATTAATAAGGTGTTATAGTATAGTTCACTGTTAGTATATAAATTTATACATTGATAGTGCATCAAATTCAAACCCTAAAAAAAATACATCTTATCATAACAATATCAAGAATATGTTTTAGTATTAATTCTAAACTCTTATATTTTTTAATAATTATAGATCTAGTCGCGTAACGAGGGTACTTTTCTAGGTTCAATATTAAATTTTTCTTTCAGTCTCATTTTGTGTAAATTTAATTTAATTTTATGTTAAATTTGTCTGATTATAAGTTAATTCGTTGATTGATTTATATGATTTCATTCAATGATTCTTTTAGATAAAATATAATACTTGACTTTTTATTGTAATTTTTACTTAAATTCGTAACTTCATTAAAAGTTTTTTCTTTTTCATATATACTGTAAGTGACATAGTACTAACTAATTAAAAAATATAAAAATTTATTTTTTTAATTGATAAAAAAATTGTTTTTTAAACTAAATCCCTAAATTTGTATTTTTTTTTAATTGATATCTATATTAATTGTATAAACCAATCAATTAAAGAAAGGGAAAGAAAATGTTTGTACATATGTGTCCATGGGTTGGGTCGGGTCGAGTTAGGGTCGGGCCTATATATGGTATCAACATCATATAGACTTGCTCAAGCCAGGCACGGCCCGAAATATGAGCCTCAAATTTTGCCCAAATTCGTCCATATTTATAAATGGATAGCCCAAACCCGTTTAGGCCCGCCCATATTATTATTTTTTTTTTAAAAATATAAAAATATATGTTGTTTTTTATTTAATTTTTAGTAATTTCATATTTTTTTTTATTAAGTTCTTAAACATGAACAACTTAACATATTTTTTAATATTTATACTATAATATTATATATATTTAATCTTTATATGACATAAATTACATAATATATATAAAAATAAAAATAAAATATTATTTAATTATAAAATGGGTTGGATAGGGTCGAGCTCGGGCCTTGAATGTTTGAGCCAAGACCCGATCCATTTTTTAAACAGACCTCTTTTTTTAGCCCAAACCTACCTTTCAAGCTTAATATTTTTGTCCAAGTCCTTCCAAATATCGGACGGGCTTTCGGGCTTGAGCAAGTTGCCCAACCCTTGGACAGGTTTATATGTACATAACATATCATCTTTTATAGCAATTTCTTAATTTCAATCTTTTAATTTGGTACCATCTCTTTTCTTTTTATTTTTGTTTAGAGTAAATTTTAGTAAAAATAACATATTTCATGACAAACTTGATTTAGCCTATTAGAAATAAACTGTTATAATGTGCAAATTTGAAAATTCAACTGTTACACACACAAAAAAAGTCGTCACTAATCTTTTCTTTTTTTTTTTGTTAGGTGTGATTAGTCACTTATATGAATCTATTTTTTTTGAAGTAATCTTAAACTTGACTAAAGCACCCTAAAAAGAACATGTAATGGTCTACATTTTCAGAATTAGGTTTGGGAGTTTGGTTATGTGTAGGGAATGTATTAGCATCCCACAATGTTTATCTTAAAGACAATACCAATTAGTCTAGTGTTATCTTAATTTGGTCTTAACTAAAATGATCTTTATTTATTAATTCAATATTTAAATATTGGAAAATTCTTTAAGTATTCTCTATCATGCTAGCAGAATTTCAACAAAAAAAAATCACCTTAAGAGTATTCAAGAGAAACCATTTGTTTCCCTGAAAAGACTCTGTCATCGGATTTATTTTAACGTTTTATGAAGAAAAGGTTCATGAATCTAAGTTTTATTTTATTTCTAATCATTTTATCTTTAGTAGTATTTGTTATCGCATGCATTCGCATGTGAATATGCTCGTTATGTTTCAAAATAATGAATTAATTGGTAATATGATTTTGTATTGATCATAAAGAAAATTTTATTTTTTATTTTTAAAAGATTAAGTATTCATAAAAAAATTACACAAACACAAATTGAACAAATAAAATAAAAAATAGACAAATCAGAGACAATAATAACTGTAGAGCAAAACTTAGTAATTATGAAACAATATAAAAATCAATGATTAAATTTAAAGCAATGAAAACATCATTATCTTATTTTGGCCGAATGTTTGGATAAAAGTTCAAAAAAAATTATAATCCCATAAATCTTATAATATATAATATAATAATAAAATATTATTCTAATTTCAATTTAATAATACAATAAATAATAATGAGTATTTTCGTGAGTTCAAAAGATGTCAAAAACTTTTGTGATGAAAGAATTTTTTTAAAACTTATTGGATTTGCAATATACCAAAATCTGCCGAGACCAAAACAAATTTAAGAAAGAAATAAGAAGCAAGAACCATATGAAAAGAAAAAAGAACAACTTACCAAATAGCCAAAAACCTTTTTGTTGAAACAAAAATTTTTAAATCTGTTGAATTTGCAATATGCCGAAATCGCCAGAGATACAAAAAAAGAAGGTGATATGATAGTGAATGAAAAAACCAAAACATTCTAACAAAATAAAAAAAAACCAAAAGAAAAAACCTCATGTGGTATGCAAACCTCTAAACGTTGGATGCTAATGCATCTATTTTATAAAGAGAATTCTAAAAAAAAAAAAAAAAAGAAGCAGCAAACTTCATGCAGTATGCAAATCCCTAAACTTTAGATGCTATAAGAAACAACAAATCTCATGCGATATGCAAACCCCTAAGCGTTGGAATAATGGGATGCTAATGCATCTATTTTATAATATAAAATCTTAGCTTTTATTGGTATATGACTGCAATACCAATTAAGTGAGAATTACTCTAAAACTATAATCTTTACTCATGGATATGAGCAGTTTGTATATGACCCGTTGGAATAATTTAAATTGCAGTGAAAGTGTAATTTAACATGGATATGAGAAGTTTGTATTGATTATAAAAAAAATTAATTAAAATATTAAATATAAAATCCCATAAATCTTATAATATATAATATAATAATAAAATATTATGCTAATGATAATTTAGTAATATAATAAACAATAATGTGTATTTTCTTCAGTTCAAAAAATTCTTCATATTTGTGCTTTTATATATATTATAGATTATAACTTATTATTATTTAACTTAAAAATAAATATTGATCATTGATATCGAAATCTCATAAACTCTCCATCACGCTTCTGGAATTTAGAAGAAAAAATTCACCTAAAAATTTCTTATAAGATTTGATAATTTTCGACCCTCTTAGAATTCCACTGACAAAAAGATATTATACAAGAAAATAATTATTTTATTAAAAAAATTATCCTATCTAAATTTTACTAACTTATTATTTTCTAAAACTAAACTAAAAAATTCTTGATTTAAAAGATAAAATAACAAAAACACCATATAGAATAAATAATAATAAAGATAATACAATGAACAATTAAAGCAAATTAAATAATCACAAATAAATGAAATGAAATAATAAATAATAAGAACAAAAAAATAATAAACTAAACAAAAAAAATAAATAAATGAAACAAAAACACAAATTAAAAAATTTTAAAAGATAAAAAAGCAAAACTGGCGCGGATCAGAGTTGACGCGTGGATTCGTACATGGATCTACACGACCTGACTCATACCTTTTAAAAGGTAAATTTTTTGAAATTTTCTCTCTCTCTCTCTAAAATATTTTCTCCCCAATTCTATTTCAAACATAGAAAATGATAGCCGAAAAAATCAATCGGCACTGAAAACCAAAAAAATAAACCCAATTCTAACCGAAATTCCAAATTTTGGCCATTGAAAATTTCAAGAAAAATTGTAATTGATTTTTTTTTAAAATAAAAAAATCATATTAATTTTGATTATGTAAGTAAATGAAATAATAATTTTATTGAAAAAATAATGAATAAATAAGAAAATCATATCAATAATAATATAATTAATATGAATAAAAATAAAATATTCAATTAATATTAATTATTAATAAATAAATATTATGAACATCATTTTCAATTCTATATACGTTGTGTTGATAAGTTCATAAATTACACATTTTATGCCCTTTCTATTCTTAGTTTTCGTTATGTTTTATATCTTTATTTTGAATACTTATGTTATGTTTTTGAATATTAGGTATATTTAGGAGAATGAAGTGAAGAAATGTCAATTATGATGTTAAAGAGCTTACAAAATCACAATCACAAGATAGAAGAAGACTTGAGAGTTAAAAAGATCAAATTCTTTGTGCAAAGAAAGAAGGTAGATTTGACATCCGGAGCTTGTTGCAAGGAAAACATGATTTTAAAGTCTTTATTCAAAGAAACTTCCTTTTTTACTTTTGAAGATGACTCGAATATCTTTCTAATGGTATATCATGCGCCCAAATCAGATAAGAAATGGTCATCCAAATCGACGCTGAAATATGTCCCTAAACAATCCTACGACAGAAAAACCCTAGGCGCAAATCATCTTTCCTTATTAAAACCCTAGCCGCAAATCACCTTCCTAAAAGCCCTAGTTGCTGCCTATAAGTAAGGGAACAAAGAGGGAGCCACAACAAACATTGTACATAATATAGTACTTAGATTTTTTTTTTCTTAGAAAGTTTGAGAGAGCAAGAGGCTGAATAATCAATATTCTTCTTCTTCTTCATTCTCTTATTTTTCTTCTTAGTTTCTTTTTAATTTCATGTTTATGTTAACAATGCCTATGCTAGGCTAAACTTTTCTTTGGTTAAGGATGATTTCAAAACCCTAGACATGTTTTGTAATTGATATTCAGATTTTATCTATCATTAATTTTCTATCAAAATTGCTTATGTTCTTTTATAAGAATTGTTCATGATATTTGTCTTGATTTGTTTAGGTTGCAAACTAGATAGATCTTGATAATTGTCTATTGCTATTTTAGGAGTCTTGATCCGTAATTGTCTTGATTTCCTATTCATAAATGGCAATTTGTGATTAATGATTATGTTAGAGTTTTCACTACTTGCAATGTGAAACATAACCTAAGTTGAACAATCCATGTTTATGTGTTTGTTGCTTAGATCAACCTATCTTTCTCATAATAAAGCTGCTGTCAAGTTAAATCTAGAGAGCTTATCCTAGGTTATTTGATGGTTAGAGATTAAGTAGAGATCACTACAGCAAATTGATCCTTTAGCGACGTTTTTTTTAAGAATAGGGGCGTTTATAAACGTCGCTAAAACCATGGAGGCGTTTCAAAAAAACGCCGTAACAAACGCCGGTAAAAACACTGACGGGACATTTAGCGGCGTTTTACCTATAAACGCCGCTAAATTAGCGGCGTTTATAGGTACTTTAACGGCATTCGAAAATACCCCAATTGAAAATCTAAAAATGCTAATTCTAGACATTTAGCGGCGTTTGTGATCTGCAAACGTCGCTAATTCTAAACATTTAGTGGCGTTTGTGATCTGCAAACGCCACTAATGCTTGACATTTAGCGATGTTTGTGATCATCAAACGCCGCTAATTATTGACTTTTAACGGTGTTTTCTGATCACAAATGTCACCAATGGTACACATTTAACGGCGTTTCTTTTCTTGAAACGTCGCTAAATTTACATAACATTTTTTTTAAAAAAAATACTATTTATTTCCTTTAAAAACTTATATTTATCAATAATACATGCATTTCTATTTACAGAACTTTTCAACAATACACAAACACAAATTATAAAAAAAACATAATATAAAGATATATTTAGTATAATTTAATAACCGTACAACGAATGTATTACGTAACACATTAAATTCACTTACAACTTAAAAAATTACAAGTTATACATGTTAAAGTTGGAGGACAATCGTAAGAAGAACGTTTTTTCCGCAACAAGTTGTTCTCATGAGCCCTACTACAAAAAATTAGAATACGTAATTAATATATAAGTTATTAAGTTATAAAAGTAAGATAATTAACAACGAAGATATTATATTACCTGAGATGGAGGATTTTGTGAAATCGTTGAGCCTACTAGAAACTTTTGCTACACTAAATTCATCAACGACTGAAACTGTCTGCAACTCCTGATATCTTCGTTGCTCTTCTTCTTTCTCAGCTTGTCTCTCTGCTTCTTTCCTTGCCATCTCTGTTTGTCTCTCTGCTTCTTTCCTTGCCATCTCTGCTTCTCTCTCTACTTCCTTCTCCTCAAAACGTTTATGCATATTATTCATTTCTTCTCTCAGTATCTGAACTTCATATGCACTGGAGTTTTGTGAAGAAAAAGTAGTAAACCGCTAAGAACCAAGTCCATAGTAGCTAGATGGCGTCGAACCTATTCCGAGACCTCGAATTCATCCATATCGTTCTTTTCCAGCTACTTCAGTGAATATTTGATTATCGATATCTTGCATATTCACTTATGAGCCATCCGATGGTCCGACTTGATACTCAGCAATTTTATTGTGGGCTTTCTCCTGTAAAACAATAAAATTAATAAAATCTTTTGTAAAATATATTTGTAAATGAAAACAAGTTTGAAGAAAATATGCCACAATTTCCTGGGTCTCGACGTTTGATAACTCGTATAATTATATAGTTTTTTGTTATGTTTTATTATTGTTTTGTGTCAAATACGAGTTATTATTGCTTAGTCTAATTGTGTTTATGATCTTTTATATTTTTATGTAATTTGGTGTTTTTCACGAGTTTCTTTGAGTGATTTCAGATTACTAGGTTAAATCAAGAATTAAGGGCAAATCCAGTTCAGTTCTAGTTCCGACACCTTTTGCCATATCAGCTATATCTGGAGTTTCACTGAAGCATTAAGGCTGAAATTTTTACAATGCAAAGTTAAGAGGCATATCTATCGTTTTCATGCTTTACACTTCTTGAAACGGAGTTGTTTTCCCTAGCGAAATGTGGTATCAAGTTGGCTGATGTGTAATGACGTCTGTTCTGACCAGTTTTGGTATTTTGACCATATCTTCTGATCCACATGAGAAAATGAGCTGATTCCAACGGCTATGGATCACAAACAGAAAGGGAATATGTTTCTAGAAGACCATGTGATCAGATCAAGCCTCCAACATTGACAAAATCAACCATCAAGCTGGCTGATCAGAATTGTCATACAATATGACGAAAATTGTTAGAAAAATGCACCCACCTATTATACCTACCTTTGAAATTTATAAAGCTTGTCTCTTGTCATTTAGCTCTCCAAAATGTGTATAAATAGAGGGCCTTGGATGATTGTAAGAGACATGGTAGATTGGTAGGATATTAGCCATTATAATAAAATTCTCTAAGTTTTCTTCTACTTTCCTTTCTCTAGTTTTCTTTTTCTTTATTTTCTTCTTCTTCTTTCTTTCTTTTATTTCCTTCTTAGATTCTCTTTAATTTTATGTTTATGTTTACAATACCTATGCTAGGTTAAACTTTTATTTGGTTAAGGGTGATTTCAAAGCCCTAGACATGTTTTGTAATTGATTTTGAGATTCTATCTATCATTAATTTTCTATCAAAGTTGCTTATGTTCTTCTACAAGAACTATTTATGATGTTGTCTTGATTTATTTAGGTGTACAACTAGATAGATCTTGATAATTATCTATTGCTAGTTTAGGAGTCTTGATCCGTGTAATTGTCTTGATTTCCTATTCATAAGTGGCAATTTGTGATTAATGATTATGGTCAAGTTTTCAATAATTGCAAAGTGGAACATAACCTAAGTTGAACAATCCGAGCTTATGTGTTTGTTGCTTAGATCAACCTATCTTTCTCATCATAAAGCTGCCATTAAATTGAATTTAGAGAGCTTATTCTAGGTTGTTTGATGGTTAGAGATTAAATAGAGAGCTTGTTCTATTTAACGACAAACTAAGGAAAGATTGGGATAACGGAGCTTGTTGTTATCTACGGTTGTTAACTTTGATAGTTGGTTGATATTGATAGATCTGAAATTGATTCTTAATGATGTCTAGTGGTGGAGAATGAAACCTTAACCATATTTCTCTCATATTTGATTTCTTATTTCTTACTTGCATCTTACTTTTATTGTTTGCTTATTTTTAAAACTATTTCAAAACCCCCTTTTCTTTTGTTTTCCTTGAATTTAAGTTTTAAACTATTAACTTATAAACTAAAACCCAATCCCTGAGGACTCGACCCTTGCTAACTACTATACTTACAATTGATCTTTTTAGTGCAAGGTTAAATAAGATACACTCTTTTGGGTGCATCAAATTTTTGGCGCCGTTGCCGGGGATTGTTTTCTTTAGTTTATTTGTTACTTGGTTTATTCTTATTTTCAGTTCTAATTAGTTTTATTTTCTTGTACATACAGGTTTTTATTACCAAATTTTGAAAAAAAGAAAAAAAAAACGATGGAATTGAGCAATCTAACACTTGAATAGTTGGTGTCATACATGAACATGGAGAATCAACAAGCCAATCTCACCTCCCCATTTCAACAATTGGTCATGGGAGGATGTCAAGGCCATCAAGGGTTCCAAGACCAACAGTATGATCATTACTCAAAAACTTACCATGAGGGATGGTGGGATCATACTAATTATGGCTACTCGAAAAATTACCAAGAAGTAGATCCTTATGCCAATTACACTCATCCATCTAGCTTCAATCAATCATGGTCTCAAGAACCAGATCTTTTTCAACCACCACATATGACTCAAAACTCAGGTACTTCTTTAGAAGATCTTGTGTATTCTCTTGTTACTGATACTTTGCAATTTCAACAGGAAACAAAGGCAAGTATCCAGAGTTTGGAAAGGCAAATGAGCCTATTGGCTAGTAGTACGGTGGAATTAGTAGCACAAAGATCTCAAGCACTCTCTTCCCAATCGATGATTGATCCAAAGGAGAGTGTTAGCGCCACACAACTTGAGGATGAATCAGAAAATCCAAGGGAACCCGAGGATGAGAAAGAACTAAAGATGGATTCAACTATTGAAGATAATGAAGCTTCAATTCCAAAAGAGAGTACTTCGGCACCTGAGGTAACGTTTAAGGTTTCACTTTTTACTAATGTTTCTTCTCCACTTTTTCCTAGTAGATTTGCAAAGTTCAAGGAGGAAGAACATGAACAACACATGCCGGAAACCTTAAACAACTTGTTTGTGGATGTCATTCAACAAGTATCAAAATATGCACCATTCCTTGACAAGCTATGCACCACAAAGGATGATGGAATAATACTTGTAATGGAGAATGCATCCACTATTGTGCAAAGAAACCGCCCTACGATTCGTACAAATTCGGAAAATTTCTTGTATGATCTTGCAAATCCTAAACAGCCAAGAAGGGGTGTTGGTTAGGTTCAAAACACTAACTCAAGTGTTAATTGGGAAGGCAACCCAATTAAAGAAGAAATTGCCAACCTGCCATACTCAGATTTGCTTTCTTTTCCTTTTCCTTTTTCTTTTATTATGTTTATTGTTTTTATGTTTATTTGTTAATTGTTTGTTTAGTATTTTAGGATTATTTAGGTTGCATGAGTTTGTTTTGTTTTGTTTTGTTTTGAGTCTTAGTTATTCCTATTCTTATGTTATTAGTTATTTTCTCTTACACATGATTCTTTCATTTGGGTTAATAGCATTACATTGATGACAATGTAAGAATTAAGTGTGGGGGGAAGGATTTAGGATTTCTTTTATTTTTGTCTACTATTTATTTTTTTATGAGTCTTTATTATTATTATTTATTTTTTTTTAGTGTGTTTTAGTTACTTTCAATACTATGATGAAATATGAATTGCATAAGTCTAAAACAGATTTATTAGTGAGAAGATTTTCATGAGAATTGAGCTTGATATCAACCTTTTTATGAGCCAATGTTAATATGATATGTTGATTGAGAAAGAAGCATGTTTAGACTTAATCTGACTTGTATAATCATCCTTGTGAGTTTTTGAGCCTATAATGATTGATGCATTATACAAATCAATCTAATTTCTTTCTTGAGTGTTCTTATGATTACATGATTCTCTAGAACTTGCTTTAGACCTTGTTGAGACTATATTGATACATGTGACAACATGAATATGATAGAGGCATTAGGATTTTTAGCCAGGGCCAAACAGCCATCCTTTATTGATGTTCCAAGAGAACACGCCCTTAGTGAACCAATTTGAGCCTACATTGAATATGCTATCTCTTTGGTAACCATAACTTGTCCCTAACCTAAATATACTTATTTATATCTTTACCTTTGTTCCAAAGATGAATTAGCATGTTTTGAGACAAGTTGTAAAGACAAGGAAGATCTATTGAAAATTTGGGTTAGAAACAAGAAATAAGTGTGGGGGGGAAAGAAAAGAAAAGTCAAGAGAAAAAGAAATGGAATACTGGCAAATACATTCCTATGTAAAAAAAAAAATATGAATCATCTCTTGAATTTGTGGAAAAAGAAAAAGATGTTACAAAGTTGTTTAGAATGAAAAAAAGGCCCAACATGAATATCCGGCCTATGTGACTATGTACTTGTAAAGAGTTTTGAGAAGTTTCTTTGTATGATCTTATTATGTCTCTAAACTTTATGAACTCTTTGGAACCTTTGTGATATCTTTATCCTTTTGTTCTTCAACCACATTACAAACCCCTTGGCCCCATTACAACCTTGATTAAAGACCTCTTGATTCATGAAGTTGTATGATCTAAATAGTGGAGAATAGGTGGACAAGCAAGAATATGGTAGAACTGTTTTCATGAGATTGATTGAGTGTAAACACTTCACCACTACTTTAAAGAGTGAAAATCATGAGGGTATCCCATGTGAGAAGTTGAGATTAAATTTGAACATGCACTATTTTGATTGAGATATGTTATGTTAATTTTAGCTTAACTCAAACCATTTACTATCAAGCATGATTTTTTGTGAAACTCTTTAAGCTATTGATTAGTTTATAAGACTTGTTCAATGATTGTCTCTAATTTGTATTGAAAGAGGATTAGATTAGGTTTTATTATTTTGTCGTTATTTGATTTTGCTCGAGGACTAGATGTAAATATAATTTTTTTTAACCCTGGTTAAATGGCGGATAACGGTACTCCGTGATTATTTAAGTCGGTTCCATCAGCTACCCAGAAAACTGATATTGTATATAAATTTCTCTTTCAATTTACTCTTTCATTTTTTTTCAGGATGGATGATATTCTCACAAGATTTCAGAAACGATTTCCTCCTTTTCCTCGAAATATTTTACTGAAGCTTTACCAAGTTCGATTTGAAAGATTAAGAATGCTTACGCACAAAGGGATTCCTGAAGACATACGTTGGATAATTGAAGCCAAGGTACGTGAAGATGAATATCTTCCTGTTTTGCATTTACCAGGTACAGGTAGAAGCACTTTTGCAAAGAAGCGACGAGCAAAGCGCATGAGTTCAAATTGCCACAAATGTGCACGATGGACGTGTAACGGTAAATGTCGTTCTATTGGGATTTCGTCCTCTAATCGAGATGATAAAATTGAATTCATTAAGGATGGACTGAGTAAGGTGAATTTGGGTAATATCCAACTTTCTCTTGAGACGTATCCTAGTGGAGACGTACAAAGAGAAATTCTTGATTTATGGCCGCAATTCCAAAGGGAATGACAACATCTTGGGAATCTGATGTTAAAAGACCCTGTTTGCCAACTTGTAAGAAAACTGGATGGGAAGCATATCCTCGACTCATAGAAGGCGTTTAAGCCGTTTCTGGACGTAAAACCAGAGGAAGATGTGAGCCACAATCACAACTACAATAAATGACTTCTCAGCTTTTGGTTTGATTTGCAATAACTTCATTTCGGTTTAATTTACGTGTTGTTCGATTTGTGTAATTATTCTCGTTTTTTTTTTTTTGCATTGGTCTTTTACGGTTGATTTTTCTTCTATTTTTGATTTTCTTCCTGAAATCACGCAAAAATCTTTTGTTAGGTTAAAATTTTCTTCTGACAGGTCAAATACACTTTCGACGACATTATTACTCTTGTCTGATTCACTACTCAGTCCTCTATATATTACACCATGTACTCATTCTCTTTCAGGCACTCGAAAAAAAAAATGGAAAGTACTTCGTCCCAGCGCATTGAAAAAATTTGTGTCTTTGGAGGTGCTTATCCAGGGAAAAATAAAATATTAGCTGATGAAGCCATAAGAGTTGGAGTAATACTTGCCCATCAAAAGATCCAGTTGATTTATGGAGGCGGTAGTACGGGTTTAATGGGAGCAGTCGCTACAGCAGCACACGTCGGAGGAAGTCCAGTTCTAGGAATCGTGCCAAAACTATTCACAGGTTTTTGTGGACCTACCGTGGGTAAGGAAATACAAGTCTGGAGTATCCATGAACGGATGACAATCATGTACCATTGTGCCGATGCATTCATTGCTTTACCAGGAGGTCTGGGTACATTGGAAGAAATAGCTTGCGTGGCTTCTTGGTCATCTTTGGTCACAAAAAAGAAACCCATTGGTTTGCTTAATATTAATGGTTATTTTAGTAATTTGCGTTCATATTTAGATAATGCTGTGGAAAATGGATTCATGTTTTCAGAGGCAAGGAGAACCATAATTTCTGCTACAACCATTGAAGATTTACTCAAAAAGCTCCAAGCTTATGAGTATTTACCTGCTACGATTGTTTCGCAAAAGCTCGGAAAAAGAAAAAGAGATATAGACAAGCAAGGAGTGGATTGCACTTTGTCTTTGTGACATTATCTAACATTTTGTTTGTTGTGTCTCAGTTATAATAAGTGGTTAGCAACCTCTGCAGGTAATATCTCCTAAATTCTACCTTTAAAATTTGACATTGGGGACAATGTCATATTTTAGTAGGGGGTAAGGGACATATTTTGCTAATTTGTAAAAAAAAAAAAAATATTGTTGTGTTTTAAGCCATTTAGAAGTATTCATTCTGAACAAGGTCTGAGTAAGGGAGACTTGAGACATACCTTGTCAGTTTGATTTAATCTTTTCAAAAAAAAAAAAATATATTGTTGTGTTTTAAGCCATTTAGAAGTATTCATTCTGAACAAGGTCTGAGTAAGGGAGACTTGAGACATACCTTGTCAGTTTGATTTAATCTTTTCAAGAAAAAAAAAACAGTATCTGGTCCGTTTATTATCTGCATGTGTTTTACTACTTCCGTGTATGTATTTTTTTTTATTTGAGTATTAGTACAATCTTGGCAAGCATGTGGATAAAGCAATAGAGTTACAAAGGCTTTGATTAAGTTATCTAGGTTATTTTCAATTTGGTTTTCTGAAAATTGAATATTTTTGATGATCAAATGTCTTTGAGATTGTTTTTGGCAGATCGGTTCGATTTTTGTTGGAATGTGAATTCATGGTGAGCCTTTGGAAAGCCACGGAAAACTGGGAAGACATAGTAAGTTTACTTTTTCTCTTCATTCCACATGCAGATTTAGGTCATCACATAGATGCTTGCATCTATACATGATCTGATCTTAGAACAAAGTCACTATCCAGAAAGCCCCTTATCTTTTCCCCCCTTACATTAGGAGCCCATAGGTTGTAAACCTTCGGGTTGGATCCCTAGATATGAACTCCAGAAATTATGCCAAAGTGAACGGATACGATTCCGACCCCCATTCCCTCTTTATACTTTTATGATAATATTTGTGATCATTGGGTTTGGGATTGTGTGTTTCCTTCTTGTTTATTTTGTTATCTTTTGAAATCTGAAAAAAAAAAATGGGAATAATGCAAAAGAGGGTAGTTAGAATGAGTGACTGTTTTTAGAGTCGTGAACTTCGAACTTATTGATGCCAAAACAATGTTGTGATGAGTTGAGAAAAAGATGCTGAAAAAAGAGCTGATGAAAATCTGTCTTGTTTGATCAATTGAATGAAAAGAAAGAAAAAGAAAGTATGGAATCCAATGTGATTTCTAAAAAAAAAAAAAAAAAAAAAAAGAATGATGATTATGAATAGATGTGATTGTGCATGAAAGATGTCCCAATGAGGGCACAAATCAAAAGAAAATCACTTGTGCTTAAAAAAAAAAATATCAGAATTCAAGATTCGAGGTTCTTCATTATAGAGAGGTTTTTACATTTCTATTTTCTTTGGATCGAGTCTTTTCTTGCTTTTTGTTTTCTTTTCAAAATATTTATGTTGAACATAGGACTAAGGATGAGTGAGAATGAAAATATTTTGAGAGGATTGATCACATTATTATTATATTTCTTGAGCCTAACTTGTGATAAACCTCAGATTATGTTTGAACATTCCACCCCTCACTTGTCCATAAGCCTCAGATTCATCTCTGTACCGATCAGATTTGTCAAGTTCACTTGTGAACTGCGATGACAAGAATCTTAGCATGTGTACTTATGAAGCTATAGTTTGCCTAGTCCTCCATGGCTAGCTAAAGTCTCACCAAGAAGGAAGTTCCTCAATCGTACGGTAATGCCTTCAATTTTAATCTCATTGACCCTTTACTCGAACTTAATATGCCAATGATACTTAATTAGATGCCTTGCCAATTCTTACGCTTGATCTTGCTTGTTTGTTTGAGATCCCTTTAACTTGTTTCCTGTTTATTTTTTCTAGGATTGAGTCGTTGCTAGGGACTAGCAACAATCTAAGTGTGGGGGTGTGATAACTCGTATAATTATATAGTTTTTTGTTATGTTTTATTATTGTTTTGTGTCAAATACGAGTTATTATTGCTTAGTCTAATTGTGTTTATGATCTTTTATATTTTTATGTAATTTGGTGTTTTTCACGAGTTTCTTTGAGTGATTTCAGATTACTAGATTAAATCAAGAATTAAGGGCAAATCCAGTTCAGTTCCAGTTCCGACACCTTTTGCCATATCAGCTATATCTGGAGTTTCACTGAAGCATTAAGGCTGAAATTTTTACAGTGCATCGTTAAGAGGCATATCTATCTTTTTCATGTTTTACACTTCTTGAAACGGAGTCGTTTTCCCTAGCGAAATCGACCATCAAGTTGGCTGATGTGCAATGACGTCTGTGCTGACCTGTTTTCGTATTTTGACCATATCTTCCGATCCACATGAGTAAATGATCTGATTCCAACGATACTTAATTAGATTTCATGCTTTAATTTTTACAGTACATTAAGGCTGAAATTTTTACAGTGCAAAGTTAAGAGGCATATCTATCTTTTTCATGCTTTACACTTCTTGAAACGGAGTCGTTTTCCCTAGCGAAATGTGGTATCAAGTTGGCTGATGTGCAATGACGTCTGTTCTGACCAGTTTTGGTATTTTGACCATATCTTCTGATCCACATGAGAAAATGAGCTGATTCTAACGGCTATGGATCACAAACAGATAGGGGAATATTTTTCTAGAAGACCATGTGATCAGATCAAGCCTCCAACATTGACAAAATCAATCATCAAGCTGGCTGATCAGAATTGTCATACAATATGACGAAAATTGTTAGAAAATGCACCCACCTGTTATACCTACCTTTGAAATTTATAAAGCTTGTCTCTTGTCATTTAGCTCTCCAAAATGTGTATAAATAGAGGGCCTTGGATGATTGTAAGAGACATTGTAGATTGGTAGGATATTAGCCATTATAATAAAATTCTCTAAGTTTTTCTTCTACTTTCCTTTCTCTAGTTTTCTTTTTCTTTATTTTCTTCTTCTTCTTTCTTTCTTTTATTTCCTTCTTAGATTCTCTTTAATTTTATGATTATGTTTACAATACCTATGCTAGGTTAAACTTTTATTTGGTTAAGGGTGATTTCAAAGTCCTAGACATGTTTTGTAATTGATTTTCAGATTCTATCTATCATTAATTTTCTATCAAAGTTGCTTATGTTCTTCTACAAGAACTGTTTATGATGTTGTCTTGATTTATTTAGGTGTACAACTAGATAGATCTTGATAATTATCTATTGCTAGTTTAGGAGTCTTGATCCGTGTAATTGTCTTGATTTCCTATTCATAAGTGGCAATTTGTGATTAATGATTATGGTCAAGTTTTCAATAATTGCAAAGTGGAACATAACCTAAGTTGAACAATCCGAGCTTATGTGTTTGTTGCTTAGATCAACCTATCTTTCTCATCCTAAAGCTGCCATTAAATTGAATTTAGAGAGCTTATTCTAGGTTGTTTGATGGTTAGAGATTAAATAGAGAGCTTGTTCTATTTAACGACAAACTAAGGAAAGATTGGGATAACAGAGCTTGTTGTTATCTACAGTTGTTAACTTTGATAGTTGGTTGATATTGATAGATCTGAAATTGATTCTTAATGATGTCTAGTGGTGGAGAATGAAACCTTAACCATATTTCTCTCATATTTGATTTCTTATTTCTTACTTGCATCTTACTTTTATTGTTTGCTTATTTTTAAAACTATTTCAAAACCCCCTTTTCTTTTGTTTTCCTTGAATTTAAGTTTTAAACTATTAACTTATAAACTAAAACCCAATCCCTGAGGACTCGACCCTTGCTAACTACTATACTTACAATTGATCTTTTTAGTGCAAGGTTAAATAAGATACACTCTTTTGGGTGCATCAACGTTCAAATACGATCCATCCTTCTTAGTATGAGTTAAGTGAAACAGTTCAACTCGTCCAATTTTTTTCGCCCGCTCAATTTTCTACAAAATAAAAATAATTAATACTAAATTGTATTAAAACAATTGATAACTAATATAATAATATATTATGAATGTAAACTTTCTTCTTCATTAGCTTTTCTAACAAAACATTTTGAACCACTGGTGTGACTGTATTTCTGTTGTTGTCTACTGCTTACCCCTATCTTTTCTCGTTCCTGTACATTAGACAAAGCACGTTATTAAGGTATACATATTCCTTACAATTATATTATATCAAGTACTATTAAGTAAATGACTAAAATAAATTATAAATTATACCTCTTCTTTTTTTGAATACCAGAATCTAACCAGTCTCTCATACTGCCACATAATTACACTACGCGGTATGGTTCGTATTAAGACATTAGGATCAGTATTTCGATCGAAATACTTTTTCTTCAAGTCATGCTTATAGTCTTTTTATTTTTTCCCCAATGACTTCATAACAAATGATGTGAGAATCTGCAAAGAAAATCGTGATTGAAACGAAAAAGTTGTACAAAGTTAGTTTCGATCATAAACAAAATTCTTAAAATAATGCAATACTAATTTAACACGCTTATACCTCAATAAACTTTAACAGCTCGACCTTCTCAGTATTCGGCACGTCACGCCATGACTCATAATGAATGAGACACTTCATCCTATTTCGAGCAATCATGCCAAGAAAGCTAGCCAATAGTTGTGCTTCAGGACCAATTGGCTGCTGCTCATTATTTGCTGCGACAACAATACGCTCTTCAAGAGGTAATGCTCATAACTCCTTTAATGTCGTACGAACACAAGTTCTGCGTTGTCCAGCATTATCAACTACACAAAAACAAATATATTAGCAATTGTCCAAACTATTTTGAGTACTTTTAACACTTCTGTAACACAATACCTGTATTCAAGTTCGTATGAACTACAGTTTCTGCAGCCGTGGAGGCAGTCGGCAACTCTGGTGGGTTAGCATTTGCAGTAGACGCATTCGACACCTCTGAAAGCGTCACTCTAGCTTCCCCCTGAATAGTAGCACCAGCTGATTCAGAACCAGTCTAAATGATATTGATATCCCTTAATCTTCTTCTCGGCATGCTATCTGCATCAATTTTAAGTAAACAACATTAGTATAATAATGAAATACTATAATCTAAACAACATTAATAATAATATCTACAGTATAAAAGCATATTATATACACAGTATTTGTTTCAAAATAATCTTACTAAATTCAGTTTTTTTATCAAGCTTCATAAATGTCTTCATCAACATCTTCGCGAACCCACCGAACATCTGTACTGGTACTAGGGATATTTTCATCCAAGTTTTGATCCGTAAATGGCAAGCATTCAGTTCTTTGTTCAATATCATCTCTACATTGATCACCCATATCAAACAAGTCTCTAGGTGTGTTACGGAGTACAACATACCAACCCGCATCATTTAGATCTTCGAAATAAAATACTTGTTTGACTTGAGATGAAAAAACATAAGGCTCGTCAATCAGTTGTTGTCCGGTGTGAATTAATCGAGAGAAATTCACCATTGTAAATCCGAACTGATTTTTTTTAACACCTCTACTAGTATTCGCATCAACCCAATCAGATTGAAATAACACGACCTTCCACTTACCATAATAATCCAACTCAATAATATCATTTAGAATTCCATAATAATCAACATCCCTATCCAACTCAAAAATTTTATTTAATAATTATGAAATAACTTTGTTAATTTGATATAATAAATAAATTTTATTATTATATAATAAACTTTTAAATCCCCCTCCCTCTCAATCGCAATATATATTGCATTCCTTTCTGGAATCATCCCGTCAAGTGTAAATCAAAGGGACCATTTGACAAGGTTCTGTCCTGGTTAATTTCAACTTGCAAGTTTAAACTTCAAACTATTAGATTTCAACTAAAAAGATCTAATCATGAGAATGCATGGGACAGGAAATACTTGGTATGTTTAATTATTTGTGTCAAAATTTTGGCCATTGACAACTTGATCATGATAAATAGGCATTTAACAGCAATAGGGTTTTGGCTATATTTAATTATTTGTTACGCTTTCATATATGGGTTAAAGGTTTTGCATAAATGCCTAATTAACAATCATAGGTTATGGACATTACATGGGTATAGATAATAGAGTCAGAGGGAGCAAAGACGCAAGGGGTTTAACCCTAGCAATAGGAATTTTCTTAGATTCGTAAGTTGTTCTAGTTGGTGGTAAAACATTTTTTTTTAAAACTATGAACCATGGAAGGAAGATGCTAAGGCAAACACCAGTATCAAATTTCAAGAACTGATATTCTTAACATTTTTCTCATCAAACAAATGTTACAATGTGTACATATATGAGAAGAAGTACTGAGATATATGGCAAAATCCATAAATTATAGCTATATTCATAGTTTCATACAGCAATAATATAGTATGTGACACCTCAAGGTAAAATATGGTGTGAAGTGCCTGAAGAGACTAACCATTACGATATTCACCTGCTTGGCAAGCAGGAAAATGAAAGAAAAACATGCATGATCTGTACAGACCCAATAAAAGGAAGAACTTTGTAAATGGCTTAGTTTAATTATTAGTTCTCCCCTTGACCAATCATATATAGTTTCCCCAAACCAATGATCCTAAACTGAAGGTAATTCTCAGATAACTAATTTCAAATTTGCGCAGAAAATCAGTGTTCTATTGATTTTGGGGGTTCAATGTCGCTAGGTTCAGAGGACAGCCAACATGCAAATTGTGATGTCGCTAGGTTCAAATTTACGCAGAAAATCAGCCAATTCCAAACAAACAATCAAATTTAGAATTACTCGATTTCAAGAACTTACCTAAGCCCCGCTTCAGTTCAAAGTTGAAAATGAATTCAAGAAATTTGGAGAATCAGAATCCAAATTGTGATGAAAAGTAAAGAAATTAATCCAAATTGTCTTCAGAGAGAAAAAAAAAATACAAACCTCGATGCCAAGCACTGAAAGCTTCTCGATGAAGATATCAAACTTGCTAGCATTTGATTTGGGGAAGAAAATTAATCCAAATTGTGTTCAGAGAGAAAGAGAAAAAGAAATTTGCTAAGCGTTTTTTGATTTGGGGAAGTGGACGAAGAGAGAGAGAGGGGGAGGGAGGAAAAGAGAGAGAGAGGATAGGTTTTTTGATTTGGGGAAATCGGGAAGAAGAAGAGATCTGAAAATGAAGATATCAAACTTTAGCCGCGTTTGTATCTACAAACCCCGCAATTTTCAAAGGCAAAATGCGGTGTTTTGCTTGGTGCTTTAATGAATGAATATAGCAGCTTTTAGCGAATACAAATGTCGCTATTGGTGTACAATCAACGGCGTTTGTATGAGCTAAACGCCGCTATTTTAAATCAGTTAGCGGCATTTGCTTGTACAAACGCCGCTATCGTACATACTAAACGATACGTTCCACCCTTATTTAAAACAACGCTAAATATATTTGGCGGAAGAAAAAATTCGTGAAATTTTTATAGGCATTTAGCAGCGTTTATACGATAAACGCCGCTATTTACTTCATTATAGCGACGTTTATATTCTGAAACGCTGCTAAATAAATTCGTAGCGGTGCTTGAGTCACAAACGCTGTTCGTTAAAAAAATCGGTATTCGACGGTGTTTTTTATGAAAACGCCGTGAATAAAGTGCCACTGTAACTCTAAATTGCTATAGTGGATGTTTATCCTATTTAACGATGAACTAAGAAAATATTGGGGTAGCCGATTGTTGGTATATGCCTTAGAGCCAATTGGTTTGGTCAGACATAAATTACCAATAATACAAACCTATCACTATATCTTAGTGATACAAGATTTTCCTTCATGTTAGTACAATGATAAAGAGTTATTAAGTAATAATCAGCTGAAGCCCATGGAACATAAAGGCCTTGCAAAGGAATTATTTATAATTGTGAGATCCTTATGCATCAAAGCCATGTTCCGAAAACGGTTCATGGTTATCGTATTGCCAAGACGGGGAACTGACAATGCTCAAAGACTAGTAAATGTTAAGCCTACTTACTTATGAAGTAAGCAACTGATCTCACATGTTGAAGTATAAGGGACACTTTAGGATAACATGTAGGTGCTTGTTTGTTGAACAAGTTCACTGAACATGGCTCGTTGTGAGAACTCCATTTGGTATTGTCACTCAAGTGTTTGTGGAAACGTTCTCAAGTGTCAGTCATGTAAGTAGTCCTTTGACTTGTGATACCAGGTCATCTTGTATGTGAATTGTCATGCTTTGATTTCATCACGAATGGGTCCCAAAGAGTTATGCTTATGGTAGGATGATTTTGCGTATGACATGAAGCATACGAAGATGGATGAGTGATCCAAAGAGGATTCACCACTCCAAGTGACATCGGAGACATATCTCATCTGTTCTTGGCTTAAGAACTTGATGGAATCTTTGGCCATAATATGATGAATTTAGGAGAAATAGTTTATCTAAGTTCACAAAGTTAACCAATAACTGCAAGAACTAATATGGATTGAACATGAGTAGACACTGCGCCATGCTCATGGTCTTTCTGGGATATTTGGTGAAATGACCGAATTACACTGATAGACTGAACACGAAAGGTTATGTCGAGACTAACTTGACTCTCCAATATTGGGTGGTCATGATGGCTTGCTAGAGTCCGCTCATGATCTATGAATGTAAATTAATCAGATTAATTTATATTCATTGCCAACATATTGGAAGCCTAATGGGTCACACACATAAAAGTAAATTAAGAGATTAAAATGGAAAGAGCCTAATTTTTTAAATTGAGAATTTAATCAATAAGTACTTAATTAAATAGTTTAATTAAGTGGAAGGACTTAAGAGCAAATACATAAAAGTTATGTTATAGCCCTTAGTCCAAACCCGGGAGTGTTGTCGCCCCTATATAAACAACATGATAGCTTGGCCGAAAATAACTAATGGCTAGCCGCATATTGTATGTGGCGTGATTGGCGTCTTCTTGATTTTCTTTCTTGTTTCTTGCCTCTTTATGGATTGGAGACAAAAGGTTTCTCTCAAGAGAGCAAAGGCTTAGATGAAGAAGAAGAGATCAAAATCTTGCCTTTGGTTAATACTCCAAACCCTGTGAAAAGAAAGAAGATCAAGATCTTCATTCTTGGTTGGCGCACCAAACCCTGAAGAAGCAAAAAAGTGTTTTCTTTCTTCTTGATGCTTATGAAGCATTCGACCATGGATGTATAGATGGGAAGAGGTTTTTCAAACCTAAACCACTAGCATGGTTTTTGGCAGGACTCCATTCCTACCTTATGAAGGTTCTCTTGATCATTTTTTGTGGATCACCGTTAGAGGCCAGACATTTATGTGGCTTAAAGTTTCGGCGTTGCCTTCTTGGTGTTCAAGATTGAGTGGGTTGTTTGGAAACTCTAGATTACTAGATCTTTGAGTTAAGGTATAAATCTTAATCAGATATATGCTTTATAATTACAAGATCGCATTAAAATTTTACAAGTATGATCCTGTAAGATTCGACTATCTCTATGTTTATTTTTCTGCTGCGTTCATGTTCTTCTTTAATTCGATTATTGTTTGAGCATGAGATCGAATCCCAACCGTGGTATCAGAGCCTTGCTTGTAATTTTTCTTGTGATTTACATGTTTAATTCTTGGTAATATTCAATTGGATTGAATTGTGTATCGGTTTAGCAAAGTTCCCTCAAGAAAATTTTTTTCTGCTTTGTTTCAATTCTGGGCTATTTTGTGTGCAGTCTGTTCATGGTGTTTTAAATTGTTTAAAACATGTTTAAAATTGATTTGATCAATGGTAAACCTTGCCACATGATTGCATGACACAAAGAAGTTAAAAGAAACAAGTTTGGATTTGATTTGGATTGGTTTTGGTGCTTGAATTTCGAAGAACATAGTGCAGAATTTTTTCTGCACACCTGCTGTAAGTTGCGGTTTTGACATGGTTAGAGGTGTCCAAAAATTCTGAAAATTTGAGGAGAAGTCCAAAACATGATCTTGACGCTTTAATTTTTGGTGAATTTTTTTATTTTATTTGATTTCCGAAATTACCTCTCAAAGTTGTGCAAACAGTTTGCATGGTTGCTGGAATTTTCTGGTCAGCCTTGGGTTCTTGAATTTGATTCTTGAATTGTAGGTATAATTGGCCGAAAATCAAAGGATGAAGTGTGTGTGAATTGTTCACCACTTAGCCACCAAAAGAGGTGGCTGCTTGAGGCAAAAGTTTCCGCAAACAAGGGCTGTCGATTACAGCACAGTGACTTACTAAAAGTGGGAGGCGGCTACACACAAAAGTTGTGTGTTAAGGCATCATCTTCTATTTTTGGAAATTCTTATTCTTTGGAAATTTGGACTTGTGGAAATTATTTCCTAGTCAAGATTGGATTCCTAAGAGTTAGGAATGCACCTAAGCTTTCATTGTGGAAATTGTTTCATAGTTGAACAAGGACTCTCAAAAGTTAGGAGAAAATATGAAACCTTCCTTGTAGAGATTATTTCCTAATCAAACTTAAACTTCCTAAGGTGTTAGGAAATCTAATTAAATTGTTTAATTAGATGAAGGATTTTAATTCAAATAATCCTAATTGGATTAGGACTCAAGTAAATTGAATTAAAATTAAAATTGCTAAATAATTTGAGCCAAGTATATTTAAATAAGTTTAAATATTACTTTCCTTAAATAACACACAAGATTACTAAGTGACATTAAATATGTATGCATTTAATTTTATGCTTTACGATGTGATCATGAAAGCATGAGAGTGATTATGGACTTAGACCTTAGACTTAGGTCATGGATGGTTAAATTTTCCTTTTGGTATTTTTTATAAATAGGATCTGCGAACCCTGCCTTCTCTTATTCATTTCTGGGGTTGTAAATTCTCTTCTCACCTAACTCCCCTCAAATGTAACTCGAGTTTTCTATCAAAGATATGTAAATGTTATATAGGTTTTTTAGATTTAGATTTAGGTTAAGAGTAGAATTTATATAATTCCCAAATGTAAAGAGACAAGGCGCCAAGAAGAAAGTCAAGGAGATCACCACCAAGACTTATGAAGACTATGTATGGTATCCCTAGGAATTTGACCAACTAGTTTCCTAATTCAAGGAAACTAGAGTAGTAAAGTCCATAATAATCCTAGTAGATTTCATGAGATAGATTTATTTTTGAATTTATATATGTGATATATATTTGAATAAATGCTATGCATGTCAATCAACAAAGAAAAGCAATGAGACCTAATAGACGAATAAATCCCTCATTAAATTATATTGAGTCCATGCTTCGCATGATAAGTTGCCTTCCACCATCTTAACAAGATAACCAGAGTTCTTCTAGTAGGAGGCTTGTTGAGTCACTCAAGGTCAAACTACTGTACGAATATGTTTTGAGTTATAAAAGGTGGGTCTTACTCAACTAAGTGTTATGTTATCCGGATGCTCTAAAACTTGATCACATGATATTTAGAGGCAATGGTTAGGTGAAATGCATATCATGCATTTATGCAAAGAGTTGTCACCTAACTGATCAAGGAGTTGCATAGAGATGCAATTGGTAAGAAAAGTTACCTACTCAATTAGTTTCAACATGGCTTGTTGAATCACTCAAGGTCATGATGGGATGAAAGGGGTCCTTGCTCACTAAGAAGTTTAAAAGTTAAATTTCTCGAATAGTAGAGGAGGGCTACTATGTTGCTAAAATAGTGAGAAAAATCATTTAAACTCTGAAACCTAGTTTTAATGATTGCAATTTGCATAATGACTATTATATGCATTGGTTTATATGGGATATAAATCGTCATGGCAGGTTAACTAGTCACTTGATTGCATACTTGATGCAAACTATTGAAAGTCGATTTCACTAATCAATTGCACAATAAAGATTGTGATATGAAATGAATGTCTATGTCCTTAATGATCCATGACCTTAAAGAATTGTTCTATAAGGTATTTAACAATGAGAAGTTCAACATCTCAAGGAATTGTTCCAATGAAAGATGTTAGAAGGTAGCCTATGAAGCATCATGTTCTAATGGATGCATCAACAAGTTTGAGAAACTTGGTTGGTTTATGGATCATAATCTAAGTATGAACTTAGTTCTTTATTCATTGTCTAAGAGCAATTTGCAAGTCGTGTTGTATTACAACATGAACCGATTGGTGTTGCTAAATGTGCTCACTAGACTGTAAAGATCATCGACTTTGTTACTTCCACCAAGGGAAGTGATGGAGACTCAATTAAGAGTTGTAAACCCAAGTGCAGGTTATGTTCAAGTAATAAATTCTCGGGTGTCCGAGGTCGAACCACAGGGAAGCGTATTAGTAAGTATAAGTTTATAAATATATAAGACAAAGAAAGTAAACAAGATATTAGGGAATCAACAACAAAATAAGATAAACAAGATATTAGAGAACAAAATAAACAAAATATAAAAGAAATTAAACAAGATATAAAAAACAATAAGAAAAGATGTTGAGGTTAGAGAATCCACTCTTGGTGTTATGCTAAGATTAATCTTGTTTTATTACACAATTGAACTTCACACATAAGGGAGATTCCAATCGGAAGGTTTAGCAATTCAGTCCAAATTGTCCAACGTCCATAGCATATGATATTATGTTCATTTGGTGTCCTCAAAACTCATAAAAAGAGTCCAAGCATTCCTTATGCCAAGGTATATGTCTACAACAAATCAAGGTTATGAAACCAAGCATTTACTGTGCCATTTTCCTTGTCAATAATGAATCAAGATCCCTACTTTGTAAGTATGATTTTAAACCAAAAGAAAATATTATCTATACTAGTGTTTATAAATGATGATTCATTTTAGCTCATGTTTAAGAGACTAACCTTAGCATTTACCAAGAGCTTCACCTCATCACCTCAACAATATGATTAGCAACACATACTAGATATGAATAAAATGAAAAAAAAATATAAGAAGCATAAGTAAATAAAGAAAAAGAAAACTAGAGAAAGGAAAGAAGAAGAAAACTTAGAGAATTTTATTACAATGGCTAATATCCTACCAATCTACTATAATGCTCATCCAAGGCCCTCTATTTATACACATTTTGGAGAGCTAAATGGCAAGAGACAAGCTTTATAAATTTCAAAGGTAGGTATAATAGGTGGGTGCATTTTTCTAACAATTTTCGTCATATTGTATGACAATTCTGATCAGCCAGCTTGATGGTCGATTTTGTCAATGTTGGAGGCTCGATCTGATCAAATGGTCTTCGAGAAAAATATACCCCTATCAGTTACGGATCCATAGCCGTTGGAATCAGATCATTTACTCATGTGGATCGAAAGATATGGTCAAAATACGAAAACAGGTCAGCACAGACGTCATTGCACATCAGCCAACTTGATGGTCGATTTCGCTAGGGAAAACGACTCCGTTTCAAGAAGTGTAAAACATGAAAAAGATAGATATGCCTCTTAACGATGCACTGTAAAAATTTCAGCCTTAATGCTTCAGTGAAACTCCAGATATAGCTGATATGGAAAAAGGTGTCGGAACTGGAACTGAATTGGATTTGCCCTTAATTCTTGATTTAACCTAGTAATCTGAAATCACTCAAAGAAACTCGTGAAAAACACCAAATTACATAAAAATATAAAATATCATAAACACAATTAGACTAAGCAATAATAACTCGTATTTGACACAAAACAATAATAAAACATAACTAAGAACTATATAATTATACGAGTTATCACACCCCCACACTTAGATTGTTGCTAGTCCCTAGCAACGACTCAATAAAAATAAAATAAGAAAATCTAATCTAATCCATTTTCGTTGGAAATCACGGTGGCACTTAGCATGTGACACAAGCCTTTAAACCCCTAGGTGTCCCTAGTGGACGAGTTTAGTCTCGTGAGGGTTCGCTAGAACGATACCCACAAACATTGAAAAACTAAAATATAAGTAAACTACATACACTAAAAATATTTACTCCTAATCCTTTCAATATAAATTAGAGACAATCTTTGAACAAGTCTTATAAACTAATCAATAGCTCAAAGAATTTCACAAAAATTTATGCTTGAATGTAAATAAATGAGTTAAGCCAATATTAACATAACATATTTCAATCAAAATAGTGCATATTCAACTTAATCTCAACTTCTCACTATACTCTCATGATTTTCACTCTTTAAAGTAGTGGTAAAGTGTTTACACTCAATCAATCTCATGAAAACAGTTCTACCATATGCTTGCTTGTCCACCTATTCTCCACTATTTAGATCATACAACTTCATAAATCAAGAGGTCTTTTTTCAAGGTTGTAATGGGGCCAAAGGGTTATAATGTGGTTAAAGAACAAAAGGATAAAGATATCACAAAGGTTCCAAAGAGTTCATAGAGTTTAGAGACATGATAAGATCATACGAATAAAACTTCTCAAAATTCTTATAAAGCACATAATAACATAGGCTAAATATTCATGTTGAGCCTTTGCTTCATTCTAACCAACTTTGTAACATCTTTTTCTTTACTTTAACTAGAAGTTCAAGAGAAGATTTTTTTTTTTAATATGGGAATGTATTTGACAATGATCCTTTTCTTTTTCTCTTGACTTTTGCCTCTCTCCTCCCCCACACTTATCTTTCGTTCTAACCCAAATTTTCAAAAAGTATCCCTTGTTTTTGCAATATGTCTCAAAATATATAATCCATCTTTAGAACAAGGGTAAGGATATAAGTATATTTAGGCTAGGTGTAAGTTCTGGTTACCAATAAAATAGCATATTTAATGTAGGCTCAAATTGGCTCACTAGTGGGGATGTTCTCTTAGAACATTTATAATGGATGGCTGTTTGGCTCTGGTTATAATCCTAATGCCTCTATCATATTCATGTTGTCACATGTATCAATATAGTCTCAAACGGTTTAAAGCAAGTTCTAGAGAATCATGTAATCATAAGAGCACTCAAGAAAGAAATTAGATTGATTTGTATAATGCATCAATCATTATAGGCTCAAAAACTCACAAGGATGATTATACAAGTCAGATTAAGTCTAAACATGCTTCTTTCTCAATCAACATATCATATTAACATTGGCTCATAAAAAGGTTGACATCAAGCTCAATTCTCATGAAAATCTTCTCACTAATAAATCTGTTTTAGACTTATGCAATTCATATCTCATCATTGTATTAAAAAGGAACTAGAACACATTAAAAAAATAATAATAATAATAAAGACTCATAAAAAAAAATAGTAGACAAAAATAAAAGAAATCCTAAATCGTTCCCCCCACACTTAATTCTTACATTGTCCTCAATGTAAGTCTATTAACTCAAATGAAAGAATCATGTGTAAGAGAAAAGAACTAATAACATAAGAATAGGAATAACTAAGACTAAAACAAAACAAACTCATGCAACCTAAATAATCCTAAAATACTAAACAAAAACTAACAAGTAAACATAAAAAGATTAAAATCAAACTGACAAGGTATGTCTCAAGTCTCCCTTACTCAGACCTTGTTCAGAATGAATACTTCTAAATTGCTTAAAACACAACAAACTTTTTTTTTTTTTTGGAAAGAAGAAATCAAACTGACAAGGTATGTCTCAAGTCTCCCTTACTCAGACCTTGTTCAGAATGAATACTTCTAAATGGCTTAAAACACATCAATTTTTTTTTTTTTTTAAAATTAGCAAAATATGTCCCTTACCCCCTACTAAAGGTAGAATTTAGGAGATATTACCTGCAGAGGTTGCTAACCACTTATTATAACTGAGACACAACAAACAAAATGTTAGATAATGTCACAAAGACATAGTGCAATCCACTCCTTGCTCGTCCATATCTCTTTTTCTTTTTTCGAGCGTTTGCGAAACAACTGTAGCAGATAAATACTCATAAGCTTGGAGCTTTTTGAGTAAATCTTCAATGGTTGTAGCAGAAATTATGGTTCTCCTTGCCTCTGAAAACATGAATCCATTATCCACAGCATTATCTAAATATGAAAGCAAATTACTAAAATAACCATTAATATTAAGCAAACCAATGGGTTTCTTATTTGTGACCAAAGATGACCAAGAAGCCACGCAAGCTATTTCTTCCAATGTACCCAGACCTCCTGGTAAAGCAATGAATGCATCGGCAGAATGGTACATGATTGTTATCCGTTCAGGGATACTCCAGACTTGTATTTCCTTACCCAAGGTAGGTCCACAAAAATCTATGAATAGTTTTGGCACGATTCCTAGAACTGGACTTCCTCCGGCGTGTGCTGCTGTAGCAACTGCTCCCATTAAACCCGTACTACCGCCTCCATAAATCAACTGGATCTTTTGTTGGGCAAGTATTACTCCAACTCTTATGGCTTCATCAGCGAATATTTTATTTTTCCCTGGATAAGCACCTCCAAAGACACAAATTTTTTCAATGCGCTGGGACGAAGTACTTTCCATTTTTTTTTCGAGTGCCTGAAAGAGAATGAGTACATGGTGTAATATATAGAGGACTGAGTAGTGAATCAGACAAGAGTAATAATGTCGCTGAAAGTGTATTTGACCTCTCAGAAGAAAATGTTAACCTAACAAAAGATTTTTGCGTGATTTTAGGAAGAAAATCAAAAAAAGAAGAAAAATCAACCGTAAAAGACCAATGCAAAAAAAAACGAAAATAATTACACAAATCGAACAACACGTAAATTAAACCGAAATGAAGTTATTGCAAATCAAACCAAAAGCTGAGAAGTCATTTATTGTAGTTGTGATTGTGGCTCACATCTTCCTCTGGTTTTACGTCCAGAAATGGCTTAAACGCCTTCTATGAGTCGAGGATATGCTTCCCATCCAGTTTTCTTACAAGCTGGCAAACAGGGTCTTTTAACATCAGATTCCCAAGATGTTGCCATTCCCTTTGGAATTGCGGCCATAAATCAAGAATTTTTCTTTGTACGTCTCCACTAGGATGCGTCTCAAGAGAAAGTTGGATATTACCCAAATTCTCCTTACTCAGTCCATCCTTAATGAATTCAATTTTATCATCTCGATTAGAGGACGAAATCCCAATAGAACGACATTTACCGTTACACGTCCATCGTGCACATTTGTGGCAATTTGAACTCATGCGCTTTGCTCGTCGCTTCTTTGCAAAAGTGCTTCTACCTGTACCTTCTTGTAGTTCATCAAGATGTGAAGAAATTATGACTGAAAAAGTTTCATTCTCACCCAAAAAGGAATATTTTAGCTCGGATGGTAATGGTTTTAAATCCAGCTTGGGTGGTTTAATAGTTGATGGTACAGTGACATTTGTTAGTGATGGAAGTTCCTCAAACTTTTGTTTCCAACGATGCTTATCCTGAAAAGAATTTAACAAAGAATCAGTGTGTGAAATTTCTGAAGCATTATCAAACTCACATTCAATTAAATAAGCTTCTAAAGGATCATGGAATATGGTAGTGGTGAGATGTTCATGAACAAGTTCTTCAATGAAATCCACTTCATGTACTTCTGAATCATCACCAGGTTGCTTGCAAATGTTGAACACATTTAATTCTAAAGTCATATTTCCAAAAGAAATGTTCAAAATACCATTCCTGCAATTTATCAGAGCATTAGAAGTTGCAAGAAATGGACGGCCTAATATAACAGGAATTTGAACATTTGGATTTGAAACAGGATGTGTGTCCAAAACAATAAAATCAATAGGGAAGTAAAAATTTTCAATTTGAACCAAAACATCTTCAACTATCCCTCGAGGAATTTTTACAGAACGATCAGCTAGTTGAAGTGTAACAGGTGTTTCCTTGAGTTCACCTAAACCTAACTGTTGATAAACAGAAAAAGGCAAAAGATTAACACTAGCACCAAGATCAAGCAATGCACGTTCTATTCTAGTGTTTCCAATGATGCATGAGATTGTTGGACATCCAGGATCTTTGAATTTTGGTGGAGTAAGGTGCTGAATGATTGAGCTCACACTTTCCGTCAGAAATGCTTTCTTTTGTACATTATGTTTCCTTTTAACTGTGCACATGTCCTTCAAAAATTTAGCATATTGTTTGATTGCATCCAATAAAGGAATGTTAATCTTAACTTGTTTGAAAAGTTCATAAATTTCTGCATTTTGATTCAAATTCTTTATTGTTTGCAACCTTTGAGGAAAAGGAGCAGGATGCATACCTTTTTATTTGTCCAAATTTTCAAGAAGTTCAGACTTACCATCATCCTTACCATTACTTTTCAGAGGGGAAGGAGGATCTTGGTCTATTGATGGAATGTTTTTGTCAATTGCCTTTCAACTTCGAAGAGTTGTGATAGAACTGGCATTTTCCTGTTGAGTTTCATTGGAGCAAGAAACAAGACATTGAGTAGAAGGGTTAGGCTGAGGTTGAGCAGGAAACTTACCTTTTTCTTGAGTGCGTAATGAAGCTGTCAATGTGGACAAGGTGTTTTTGATCTCATTGATGTCCTGTGAAGTTTGGTTATTCATATTTGCTTGTGTTTGCATGAATGCTTGCAATGTCTCTTCCAAGGTTTGTACACGTGAAGGTTGATAGGAAAAAGTGTTGCCCGACTTTTGAGATTGTGGTACCTGAACATGATTATTATTCCGCCAACTGAAGTTGGGATGAGTTCTCCATTCAGGGTTATACGTTTCAGAGTAAGGAGAAGGAAAAGGCTTTTTAAATGTGTTTATGGAATTTACTTGATCATGCAACGCTTCTTTAAGAATGGGAATGTTTGGACATTCAGAAGTGGAGTGTCCCATGATTTCACAAATTCCACAACTTCCTTCATTTTTAACCGTTTTGACTTCTTTTACTTCTCTAAGTTCCATGGCTTCAATCTTTCTAGCCAAATTAGCTACTTTAGCTTTTATCTCATCTTCTTGACTAAAATGATATTTTCCTCTGTTAGAAACAAGATTAGATCTATTGGAACTTTCAGAGGAATTATCTGTGTGCCAGGCTTGAGAGTTATCTGCCAAATGGTCTAGGTAGTCAAAGGCTTCTTCAGGTTCTTTTTCTAGAAACTCACCGTTACACATTGTTTCAACAAATTGTTTAGTTTCGGGAGTTAAACTTTCATAAAAGAAACTAATAAGACGCCATTTTTCAAAACCATGATGTGGACAAGAACTTAATAAATCTTTAAAACGCTCCCAGCACTGAAAAAATGCTTCATTTTGATTTTGATTGAAATTTTGAATCTGTCTTTTCAAAGCAGTAGTTTTATGTGCTGGGAAAAATTTCTTTAGAAACTCAGTTTGTAATTCTTGCCATGTGCCAATTGACCTTGGTTTTAAATTATGAAGCCAAATTTTTGCTTTATCTTTTAAAGAAAAAGGAAATAATTTTAGCTTGACAATTTCATTTGTACATTGTTGGTCATTAAAGGTGACACATACATCTTCGAAGTCTTTTAGAAACGAGTAAGCACTTTCCGATTCTAACCCATGGAAATTTGGAAGCAAAGCTATCATACCTGGTTTAAAACGAAAGTTGTTTGCATTGAGAGGAAAAATAAAACAAGAGGGTGATGAGCTTCGAGTTGGTTGCAAGTAGTCACGCATGGTGCGTACTTGTCTGTTCTCATCTTCAGCATGAACACTTTCATTGTCAGCCATGGTAGGAGTTGTATTAGAAAGATTACCTGAAAAAGTTTCACAATAAAATCTAACTAAACGACGAGATCTAAAATCACGTCGCCAAACAAGCATAAAACAAAGTTAATATACAGATTAGGCGGTATAACCAGCCAATAGAAATAAAACAAAGTTAATATACAATATAAATATAAATATATAGAAAATTAGGCGGTATAACCAGCCAATAAAAATAAATATACTTATAAACTTATATACTTAGTATTGCCTCCCCGGCAACGGCGCCAAAAACTTGATGGAGACTCAATTAAGAGTTGTAAACCCAAGTGCAGGTTATGTTCAAGTAATAAATTCTCGGGTGTCCGAGGTCGAACCACAGGGAAGCGTATTAGTAAGTATAAGTTTATAAATATATAAGACAAAGAAAGTAAACAAGATATTAGGGAATCAACAACAAAATAAGATAAACAAGATATTAGAGAACAAAATAAACAAAATATAAAAGAAATTAAACAAGATATAAAAAACAATAAGAAAAGATGTTGAGGTTAGAGAATCCACTCTTGGTGTTATGCTAAGATTAATCTTGTTTTATTACACAATTGAACTTCACACATAAGGGAGATTCCAATCGGAAGGTTTAGCAATTCAGTCCAAATTGTCCAACGTCCATAGCATATGATATTATGTTCATTTGGTGTCCTCAAAACTCATAAAAAGAGTCCAAGCATTCCTTATTCCAAGGTATATGTCTACAACAAATCAAGGTTATGAAACCAAGCATTTACTGTGCCATTTTCCTTGTCAATAATGAATCAAGATCCCTACTTTGTAAGTATGATTTTAAACCAAAAGAAAATATTATCTATACTAGTGTTTATAAATGATGATTCATTTTAGCTCATGTTTAAGAGACTAACCTTAGCATTTACCAAGAGCTTCACCTCATCACCTCAACAATATGATTAGCAACACATACTAGATATGAATAAAATGAAAAGAAATATAAGAAGCATAAGTAAATAAAGAAAAAGAAAACTAGAGAAAGGAAAGAAGAAGAAAACTTAGAGAATTTTATTACAATGGCTAATATCCTACCAATCTACTATAATGCTCATCCAAGGCCCTCTATTTATACACATTTTGGAGAGCTAAATGACAAGAGACAAGCTTTATAAATTTCAAAGGTAGGTATAATAGGTGGGTGCATTTTTCTAACAATTTTCATCATATTGTATGACAATTCTGATCAGCCAGCTTGATGGTCGATTTTGTCAATGTTGGAGGCTCGATCTGATCAAATGGTCTTCTAGAAAAATATACCCCTATCAGTTACGGATCCATAGCCGTTGGAATCAGATCATTTGCTCATGTGGATCGGAATATATGGTCAAATTACCAAAACAGGTCAGCACAGACGTCATTGCACATCAGCCAACTTGATGGTCGATTTCGCTAGGGAAAACGACTCTGTTTCAAGAAGTGTAAAACATGAAAAAGATAGATATGCCTCTTAACTATGCACTGTAAAATTTTCAGCCTTAATGCTTCAATGAAACTCCAGATATAGCTGATATGGAAAAAGGTGTCGGAACTGGAACTGAATTGGATTTGCCCTTAATTCTTGATTTAACCTAGTAATCTGAAATCACTCAAAGAAACTCGTGAAAAACACCAAATTACATAAAAATATAAAATATCATAAACACAATTAGACTAAGCAATAATAACTCGTATTTGACACAAAACAATAATAAAACATAACTAAGAACTATATAATTATACGAGTTATCAGGAAGGTAACCAAAGAAACGTTCTTCAAAGTCAGGATTATGAGATGAAGAAAGTAATTGATATTGTTAAAGGGACATACCATCATTGTGGCAATGCAAGGCATTGGAGGCTTAAAAGCAAGAAGTATATTCGATACTTGAAGGGAAGTGAAACTTGAGAAGTTTTACTTCATGGTTATTATGAGTTTGTTTTCACTACCTTTAGGTATATGATACCTATAAAATTGGTTCAAAGATATGTATGACATATACATGGAACTAATGACAAGGACAAGTGAAAAGGAATAAGATCAAGGAGGTGGCAACCTTAGTTGATTCTTGATCAAGCTTGCCAACCTATTCATAATGAATATTTTAGAAACATTATCATTGATATTTCGGTTATGCTAGCATTAGATGCTTGGCCATTCATCCTAGAATGAACCAAAAGGTCATATGGAATTTGTTCCATATCATTGTCTTATTACACTCATAATAAGCTAGAAACTTGCATGAAAGATAATCAAAGTGCTAATTGTTCAAGTCAAAAGTATAAGGCTAAAGTATATAGATACTAGTAGTTTATTTGATTATGAACCAAAGGAATTCTTATACAAAACTTGAAAATTAGATAAGCTTTGGCTCAAGGAATTTCATAATGAGATTATGAAACTAATTTAGTTTAAAGAGCATTCTTATTGAGATATGATCTAAATGAAGAATGGCTTGAAACTAAATTGATTGATTATCTAATAGAATTCATATAAGATGAATTGTATGGATATCATTATGTAATTGTGGCAACCTAAAAAATAACAAGTATCTTTGCGAGACTTTATTCGTTAAGCGTGACATTAGGGAGAACAGAGGAATAGACGACTTAATTCCTCTTGAAATAAAATGAGAGTTTGAAAACGACCTCGAAAAAAGAAATGGAGTCGTCACCAATCTTTTTTGGCTAGGTGTGATCGACCACCTATTAAAACCGGTTTTGTAAAACACTTTAAAACCAATTAAAACATTTTTAAAACCAATTTCAAAGTCTGCGTTTTTAAACAAGAGAAATCAAAGAAGCGGGTTCGGGAGTCGGTTACGTGGGGGAAAAGATTAGCACCCCCACAACGCCCGTATAAAATGGTACCTTATTAATCATGTGTTATCTCAAGTCTCGATAAAAAGTCGGTTTTAAATTTGGCATTTTAAAATAATTCCCAATTTAAAGAAAAATAATTCCATTTTTAATTGAAAAGGATCTGAAATTTATTAATTCAAATTTTTCCTATATACCCCTACAAATGCGGCAAAATATAAAAAATTTTATTTATTTAGAAAATTTTTCGAATAATTCTTATTTTTTGAAAGAAAGATATTCCTTTTATTAATGATAATTGATGATATTCTTTCCAGCAAACCCGGCAGAGAACTCATTAATTATTTTAACTTGGGAATATTTTTATTTTTATTGAAAATCATTATCTTTTTTTTTAAAAAACATTTTAAAAAGATGAATATGAACATGTGTGACATAATAAAGATGACATAGCAAAATCTAGATGACATAATATAACCTAAATGACATGATATAAGCTAAGTGACATTGTATATTCTAAATGACATAATATAAATCTAAATGACAAGGCATATTCTAAATGATATAATATAATCTAAATGACATGGCATAATTTAAATGATATAGAAATATAATTAATAACATAAAATGATATGAAACATGAAATAATATTATCATGAAATATGTATGAAAAAAAATGCATGAACATAATAAATCCTAAATGATGTGACAAAAATAAATGACTAAGCAAAAAGTATAAGATAACATAGAATATTTACAACCATATAACAAACAATATAACACCATGAATATAAATCAAAACAATAACATAGTTATAGAAATATTCATATTAAAAATCATATATCATATAATATGCATGAACATGGAAAATGCAATGCATGAAAGTGTATTTTTTTTCTTTAAATAAGGAAATCAAGATATCTAAAAAGATATCCGACTGCCTTAGGAAAAAACATCAAATCAAATATACTTTGTGATTGGATTCAAAACAATTTTGAAAATTTTGGATAAAAAATAATACCATGGCCGAAACCCCTTTGAAAAAAAGGCTTTATTTTCCTAACTTTGAAAAGCCGGACTTGACCACCCTTGACCCGACCTTTATAAAATCATTTTTCAGGATTAAAATGACTTAGAAATCAACCTAGGACAGTAGCTAAGGTTCTAAATCAGCCTTCTCTTAATGCCTTAGCTAAAACAAAAAAATATTTTCTTCTTGAAATCAAATCTGACTTTACTGACCAGTTCTAAACCATGATTTTTTTTACCTATTTTTAAAATTTCAAAAAAATCTGAAAAAATTATGGAAGACTCAGAACATCTCGAACTCTATGGGAAAAAATTGGATTAATTTTTAGGCTCAGGATGACCTACCAGAAAAATCACGAAACTTAGAACACTGGGTGAAAAATTGTTTAGCCAAAAAACGGTTTTTAACCTTTTATAAAAACACTCAATCAGAATAAAAATATTGGAGACTCCTCTAAGGTCCTACAAACAATAGTAAAAAATTCTAAGAATTTGGACAAGGATTGCCTAATGAAAAAAAATCACAAAGGTAGAAAATCAACTTGACAATTTCTTAATTTTCCACAAGCATGCTCATGTGAGCTTGGCTTTGAGCTATTGATTAGCTTAAGTCAAAAATCAAGTGGGATGATATGAAATGCATGAACAAACAGCAAGTTAAATGCATGAAATTCATGCCCTAAAGCTTAAATGACATAGAAAATGCATGGCCTAAAAGATGACCTAATGCCTAGATGAAATTGTGCATGGCAATTAATTCAATCCTAGACCTAATATGCATGAAAATGCATGGTAATAAATACCTTAGACCTAATGGACATGAAAATGCATGTCAATACAAATATAACATAAGACCTAACAAGCATGAAAATGTGCATGGCATACAAAGATGACCTAGACCTAATGGACATGAAAATGAAAATGCATGGCAATACCAATATGATCTAAGACCTAATAGGAACATAAGATATGCATGGAAGTAACATGAACATATAATGACCAAATGAACATGAAAACAATGCATAAACATGGCACAACAATTACACAATCACATGAAATAAAGAGGCAAAGCATAAGTGAAAGCATGGTAATCACATATTCAAAATGAAGATGCAAATGTACAAGGCAAAAATCAATGAAGTAGCCAAATGGACACTAAATGCAATGTGAGATCCTAACTTGGCAATAACACAAAAGCATGGCATAGTAAATATGTAAGACATAAATGGAAGCATGATAACCATACAATCATGATGCAAATGCAAAGATATAGCTAGGAAAATACACAAACACATGGTATAGTAATAACACAAAGCATGAACAACTTAACATAGTGAAAACAAAAAATTAAAAATAGCAAACAAAGTAAGTAGACATGGAAATAAATGATAAAAATTAGCAAAATAAAAACAAGTAAAGAAGGTTAAAAACAAGCTCCATATCTTGATTATTTTTGAAAGCTAGAACATCAAAACAAGCCAATATATCACAACCAATATGGAAAATAAAACAAACACAAGACATGCACAAAAATGGGCCATTCAGCCAACACAAAAAAAATGATGAAAAATTTTGTTTATGATTTTTTCTTGAAAACATAAGATAGGAGCCTTCAAAGGTAGTTTAAAAACCTTTATTTCATAACCAAAAACAACAAGAAATCACAAAATCTCAGGGAAAATTAGCAAATTAAGCATGGAAAATGAAAGAAAATGCAAGAGTTAGGTGTTAAAAAACTACCTTCCAAAGCAATCTTTCAATCTTTTCTTCTCTTCTAAATTTTCTTTGCTATTCTACACTTAGCTATTGCTTCACAAATGAATAATCATCAGCCAAAGAACCCCTTGCAAAATGAAACCCCCTCTTAATGGTAGCCGAATGGACACTAATGTGTAAGGATGTTGTCAATTTTTTTTCCTAGCTAATTTGATCCAAAGGCCACTAATCAAAGATGCTAAAAATGTGAATTTCCCACCCTTAGATTAAGTGATCAGCCCCTAACAAATACAGCTTGTCTAAAATATATAACCATAATGTTGACATCCTTCCTCTTCATTCATTTAACCATGTGACACAATTACAAAGGCTTGATCAAAAAAATAACTACCTTACTATCCAATTTTGGCCTTTGGATGCAAGAACTCAGAAAAATTCATTCTCTTCATGGGCTGGCTGAATGGCCCTTCAAATTCCAGACCTCTCCCTATTTTTCAATTACAAAAAAGGCCCTCTTTGGTTTCTTCGGTAAAATTGCACTTTAGCCCCCCAAACTTGATTAAATAGAAAACGGACTCCAAATCCGATTTTTTTTCCAATACTTCCTAAATAATAAAATTGAGTTCTGAAAGTTTTCATAATTTTGTGAGCCAATTTGTTATTTTTCCCGGATTTATCTTCCAAAATTGCCCTTAGTGCACCCAAACTTTTGCAATGTTTCAAACGAGCTCCGATTCTAGATTTTTGTTTTCCAATCCCTTCCAAATAATATAAAATTGAGATCTGGAAGTTTTCATAATTTTCCGAGCTCATTTTCTATTTTTCCCGGATTTATCTTCTGGAATTTCAACTTAATGGGCCCAAAATTTACCATTTTGCAAATGAGCTCTGATTCCGGATTTTTCTTCTCCAATCTCTTCCAAATAATTTAGAATTGAGATATGGAAGTTTTCATAATTTTCCGAGCTTATTTGCTATTTTTTCGGAATTTATCTTTTGGAAATTCAGTTTAGTGGGCCCGAAATTTGTCATTTCTCAAACGAGCTCCGATTCTCGATTTTCTTTAGCCGATCTCTTCCAAATATTATAAGATTGAGATCTGGAAGTTTTGGTAATTTTTTGAGCTCATTTTCTATTTTTTGAGGATTTTCCAAATTTGCCCTTTAACCTTAGAAGCCTCGATTTTACTCAAAACAAGTCTGATTTTCAGATTTTCTTTTTCTAGGCCTTTGTTATATATTGAATTGGAGTTGGTCCGGAAAGGCCCAATTTTTACGATCAAATTCCCCTCCAATTAGATTTTTCCTCTTTCCAATATCGAGAATTTCCTCGTTTTTCCGTTTTCCCTTCAATCGGCTCTTTTCTTGGAATTACTTCAAACTGAGCCTTGGGCTATCCTTGTTTAGGCACTCCTCATCAATTAGGGGCTTTAATTTTTTCAAATCGGGTCATTTTTGCAATTTTCTCCAATTTTGCCAAAATTCACTAAAAACCCTAATTTTCAATTTTCTTCCGAATTGACCCTTCCTTTGGTTTTGCTTCCAAATGGCTTCTTTAATACCCGTAGTCATTGATTATATTCTATTCGAAACCTCCAATTTTGACCAATTTGATCGTTTAAGCACTTTCCCCAAATTTACCTAATTAGGGTTTTTTTTTCCACTGAATCTCCATAACCCATCTTCCAGACTCCATATCTCATCATTGTAGACCTCGGATTATCAAAATTCTTTCACCATTGTTCAATTAAACTTTGAATCTTGATTTTGAATAAGGGTTGACTTTTTCCAGATTGACTTTTTGTGTTTGACTTCTTAAACAAAGTCTTGAAATACCACCTACAGGATGAGAAGAGCTTTTCTGCATTCTAAAACATCACAAGGAAGGAATTTTACCTGATTTAGGGGTTCGGACAAAATTAGGTGTCTACAGCTGCCCCTCTTTGGCTATTACTGAGAATCAGGAATCAGGCATAGATAAACAAACACTAATTTTGTCCGGTTAGTGAAATCATATGTGAAGGAAAGGGAGCTTTCATCATTTTCATCTTTTCATTTTTTTCATTTTTTCATTTTTTTCATTCATTTTTTTATTTTAGAATAAAAGCTGTAAATAGAAGATTTTGCCCTTAAATGGAGTTCCTTGACTAATCAAGGCTCGACCCGTCTTAAGGAAACGAGTTCAATTTGCAAGAGAAGAAAATACCTCGATGGTGGTCTCGGGGCCTTATCTTGTCTTGGTGTCAGAGTGTTAGGTTTAAACAGAAAATACCTCGATAGTGATCTCGGGCTCGACTCATTTGAGAAGCAGAACGAGTTCGATTTGAAAAACAAAAGGAATTCCTTAAGAATAATCCTGGGTTTGATCCATTTGGAAAATAAATTTGACTTGAAAATGAAAGAAATATACCTCGACGGTGGTCTCGGGGCTCGACTCATTTGAGAAGCAGAACGAGTTCAATTTAAACAAAAGAAAAATACCTCGATGACGGTCTCGGGGCTCGACTCATTTGTGAAGCAGAACGAGTTCGATTTAAAACAAAAAGAAAATACCTCGACGATGGTCTCGGGGCTTGACTCATTTGAGAAGAAGAATGAGTTCGATTTAAACAAGAGAAAAAATACCTCAACGATGGTCTCGAGGCTCGACTCATTTGAGAAGCAGAACGAGTTCGATTTAGAAACAAAAGGAAAATACTGCGACGGTGGTCTAAGGGCTCGACTCATTTGAGAAGTAGAACGAGTTCGATTTAAAAAACAAAAGGAAAATACCTCGACGATGGTCTCGGGGCTCGACTCATTTAAGAAGCAGAACGAGTTCGTTTTAAAAAACAAAAGAAAAATACCACGACGATGGTCTCGAGGCTCGACTCATTTGAGAAGCAGAACGAGTTCGATTTAAAAACAAAAGGAAAATATCGCGACGGTTGTCTCGGTGCTCGACTCATTTGAGAAGCAGAACGAGTTCGATTTAAACAAAAAAAAACCTCAACGATGGTCACGGGGCTCGACTCATTTGAAAAGTAGAACGAGTTCGTTTTAAAAACAAAAGGAATAAACTGCGATAGTGGTCTCAGTGCTCGACTCATTTGAGAAGCAGAACGAGTTCGATTTAAAAAACAAAAGAAAAATACCTCGACGATGGTCTCGGGGCTCGATTCATTTGAGAAGCAGAACGAGTTCGATTTAAAAACAAAAGAAAAGTACCACGACGGTGGTCTCGGGACTCGACTCATTTGAAAAGCAGAACGAGTTAAATTTAAAAAACAAAAGGAAAATACCTCGACGATGGTCTCGGGGCTCGACTCATTTGAGAAGCAAAACGAGTTCAATTTGGGGAAGCCAAAATTTTCCTTGATTCCTGCAATGTTAGCTAAATGCAGTGATGAGAATAACATGCTTTGCAAATGCTTGTATGTTTCTTAAGGATGAATGCAATCAAATGATTGTGTCATGATTTCTAACCCATGGTTTCTTTGAGGTTTACAGATTATCTGACTTCATGACGGAGTCTTCAACTTTTCACTGATGCCCCTACTTGAGGAGCTTTCAATCAAGATAAAATGTCAAAAAGTCCCAGTTGATGCAGATGTCTTTGATTGATGCAAATGCTTCTTGATGCAGATGCATATATTAAATGAGATGCAAATGCTTCATGGTGCAAATGCAAACGTCTTGGATTGATGCAAATGCTTCTTGACGTAGATGCAAATATTGAATAAGATGCAAATGCTTCATGGTGCAAATATCTTGGATTGATGCAAATGCTTCTTGATGCAGATGCAGATACTAAATAAGATGCAAATGCTTCATGGTGCAAATGTAAATGTCTTGGATTGATGCAAATGCTTATTGATGCAGATGCAAAGATCGACGATCTGCAAATGCTTCTGAATGATGCAAATGCAAAAATTGACTATGTGCAAATGTTTCTAAATGATGCAAATGTCAATATTAATGCTGACGCAACTACTTCATGAAATGATGCAAATGCCCCTACGAATTGTGTTCATGTAAGTGGTCTATGAATGGTGTAACTGTAGTTACCACACAATAGTGAAGATACAATGATCCTAGAAATGATGCTATTTGCTTGAGATGACGCAAATGCAAATATCCATGAAGGATGTAAATGTAATAGTGAACTGTAGATGCTTAGTGCAAGTGCAAATACAAATAGCCATGAATGATGCAAATGCTTGCTGATACGATGCATATGCAAAACTTAATAAAAAGGTAAGTACTCATGAGTGATGCAAATGCCCCCGATTGTTTTTCTAGATTTTGGCTTAGCCTTTCCTTTTCAAATCAGGGTGTATCTTGAACACTCGTGCCCCATAAGAGATCCTTCTCTTTTCGATCCTTGGCTATCTTCTTTCCCCAACAGTTTCCAAACTCTTATCAACAAAAGCCTGTTTGCCGAGGTCTATGTCTGGAAGTCAAAGTCAATCCTAATAGTCCCATACCTTTGGGTAGAAAAGCTCTTGTCTCATGTCAACATCAAAAATGGTTATTTCAAAAATATTTTTATTTATTTTCCCATTTTGAAAAAATTTGCTCATTTAATGAAAACTTTTGAGCCAAAAATATTAACCCTACAGTGTGTGATGTACGAATCTTTTGAAAACTGATTATCACTGTTAGAAATTTCCTTAAGTGTCAATCTGAATTTTTCAATTTAAATTGGCAAGGCTTGGTATAACAAGATTTTGGTTGATCGAAGAAAACTTCACAACAAAAATGTATGTCCCTTCTAGGCTCACAAATGGAACATGTTTTATAAATCATGAATTCATTGAGAACTAAACAAATCCAACATTCTTAAAATTTCCATATCAAGGCATTTTGACAAGCGTCAAGATTGGCCGGGATGTTTAAATTGAAAATTTGATTTTGGAGGGAAAAAGTCTTAGTTTTTGAAGTCAATCCTCCGAATAAGAGCTGCCATTTTGGGAGGCTCAGGAATTCCTAGATGTTCCTCGATGACCACTTCTTCAAGATGACTTTCTCTTTTGTGGCATTGATACTAACATAGATGGCATCGAAAATTCCCATTTTACTCTAGACCGTCCATTTTTGGGTTTTCGCCCTAGAGTTCTATTCTTTCCATTTTTCCTTTCTTCCTTTTTATTATTCTACCATGCACTTGAGAATTCTAAATTCTTCCAAAGTGAAATGATAATTCGATGAGATGGGATAAAATCTGAGGAAAAACCTTTCAAGTTAAATATTCATGCTTGATCAAAATGGACTTTTAAAGCACGTAATGTAGGCCATGGCTCGGGGTTCAGAAAGAAAGGATAAATAAGCCTAAAATATGTGTTTGAAGCATTTGTCCCTTTTGGAATTTTCTTTCTTTTTTACTTTGCTCATTTTCTTATTTGCTTTTGGCTTTATTCCATACTTTTTCACACTTTTTCTTTTCCTTTTTCTTTTACATCTTCATTTCGACAGAATGAGCCCGTATTTAATTGGGAGCTCAATTTGGTTTGTATTTGTCTTTGAGTTAGGACTCATTTCTCAGTGATCTTTGAGAAGATCTTTCCTCGTATTTGCCCCCTAGTGTAGAAGGTGATCCTTGATCAAGGTTTAAAGAAGAAAGAATTCTTTTGGCTCAAAAGGGGTGACTATGGATAATTTCTTTTTGCGAAAGGGACATGAAACATGGCCATTTCTCATATCAAGCACAAATATTCTTATTGAAAAGCAATCCCCAAGGGAAATAGATAATCATAATTTCATTTTGCACTTGGAATCATCCGAATTCTCATATGCATGATATCACAATTTTTTTCTCTTTTTTGTGTGTCTCATGTCCCATTAATTCATGCGTTAATTCCCCCTTATCCACCATGTATTCATCATTTCTATATGTGATGCCCCAACTTGATTAACCATGAGAATTTGTGTCATTACGAGGAACATCGCAAGTCTAGGTTTACATTGAAAATGTTGAGTTCCAATCTTGGGTTTGTTTGAAGTACCAAGGAAAATATTACCCAAAAATAGGTTTTCTCTAGGACATGGGATAATCTGGTTTGGTCATTGTGCCCCAAGGTGTTAGTCATGAAATGATGTTTGGGAAATTGGTATTTTGTGGTTATTTTGAAAAGATGTGAATGGTTTTAGCACGACCTTGACACACATCAAATTACCATAATCTAGATCATTGAAAGAATGTCTCATTTGTTCGATTTTTCGATGAGCTCGAAAAAATTTCAAAAAATTTCGTTCCTTTGCTCATAGCCAAAACTAGGATCTACATCTTTGCTTAGTGACAATAGTTTATGAAGTTTAATTATTCATATTCCTTGAAGATTAGGTCTTCCAAGTGGTCTTAGTTCAAGAGATTTAGGCATAAGGAAACCCAAAAGAGAGGAGGGTATTGGGCCATTTCTAACAATGATCATCGGTATTCTCGAGACTGCCTATTACTTTATGTGAAAACCACTTATTATTGTTTACCACAAATTTTTTTCAAAGTTTCATTTGTTTTTTGCAAATTCAAGTTATTGCTAAAATACAATGAACACAAAATATTTAAATTCAAAGTTTATTTATTTCATGTAGATGTCAACATGAGACAAGTGCTTTCAACATCAAAGTGTATAAAACTACATGCATCAGAAATCCTAATATGATTATGCACCATGTTTCTTGTGACACTTGACTTTCCCATCTTCAAAACTTATCGAACCATCCTTGATGAGATCCTTGACCTTGTACTTCAAAGCGGGGCAATTCTCTGTTGAGTGACCTTGATTGCCAGAATGATAATCGCAACACTCATTATCATCATACCAACTCGGATAAGATGGCTACAGAGGCTCTAATTGCATGGGTGTCACAAGGTGATTCTGGATGAGTTGAGGTAGCAGCTCACTATATGATATAGGAATCGGGTCAACTTGATTTTTTTCTTGCTTCATAAACCCATGTATGCCTTTCTTTCCCATCCTGACATCTCCATTTGTCTTACCATTAACGAATAGTAGCTTCTTCCCATTATCTGATTTCTGTTTCTTCTCAAGATCTAACTGCCCATTACTGATTAGTACTTGAACTTTTCGTTTTAGAGACGGATAATTTTCTGTAGAATGACCTCGAATCCCGCAATGATAACCATAAAATGCCTTTTCATCATACCAGCTTGGGTATGGGGGTAGGATAGGCTATATTGGCACTCGAGTGAGAAGTCAGTTTTCAACAAGCCGAAGCAACAACTCAGAGTAAGAGATGGATAATGGCTCAAACTGGTCTCTTTTCTGAATATTCTTTGACTTTCCCTGGCTGGTCTGAGGTTAGATATTTGTCAAATAATTACATTGAGAGGACATCAGTTATAAGTAAGGATCCCGATATACATTGTTCACGGAAGGGTAAAACTGATAGTACATGGGTTGTGGAGGATATGGGACAAAGCTTCCTATCTGTTGCCCATCATAGGTCATAGATTGGATATCTTTTACTTTTTTATAGGGTTTCCAATTTCCTTTGCTACCGGATGTCTCACCTATTTTGAGCTGTCCATTCTTGGCTATCTCCTTCATTATCTCTTTTGGGATTATCCTGCCCACAGAGTCCTTCGTGGCATTCCTAGCGAGCTCATCATAGCATGGGGCCTGGAGAGTATTTGCAAAGAGGACAACAGTTTCTTTTTCAGTTAAGAGCGGCTATACCTGGGCCGCTATAACTCTCCATCTACGAGAATACTCTTCGAAGCTTTCAGTGGCTTTCTTTCTCATACTTTGAAAAAAGAGACGGTCCGACATCATGTCGATCACATGCTTGTATTGGTTATAAAAAGCTTTAGCCAAATCATTTCAAGAACGAATCTGATCCCTACTCAGCCGATTATACCATCTGCTTGCAGACCCACTGAGGTTATCATGAAAACAATAAATCAATAACTTATCATTATCCGCATGGCTCATCATCTTGTGGCAGAACATTTTGAGGTGGGTCATTGCATCAGTTGTCCCATCATGTATCTCGAAGCTGGGGGCCTCGAATTCAGGTGGAATAACTAAATCGGGGACCAAGCAAAGTTCGTTTGCATCTACGCTCCCAAATACATTTGTGCTTTCTAATACCCGGAGCCTTTCATCTAATAGCTGGTACTCGATGTATCTTGTGGCTGTATGCCTTGAGAATTATGCCCTTTAATTATTGTTACCTCACACGAGCAAAAGAGGCAATTCCTCGAATTGTTTCCAAAAGCTTTTGATTTTTCTTTTGCAATAGAACTCTCAACCTGTCCCTTTTCTTTGACAATGAAGGGTATTTGCTCCATCAACTTAACCATTTGCTCTTGGATCTCTTCCTGAGTTCTAATCACTTCTTCTTTCATCCCTTATTGAACCTGTTCCATTCTCTCTATTCTAGCCAAGTACTTAACCTTCATGGCTCTTTCTTTCTCAGCAGAGTCCTCAACATGCCCCTTGTCTTTGATAGTGGCGGACATCAATTCCATCAGTTTAGCCATTTGTTATCGGTAGTCTTCTTGATTTCTAATTAGCCTTTCTTGTGTTTCTTGCAGACCTTGTCTCATTCTTTCCATTTCGTTTGAGTTCTCGCCTTCCATGAATCCTGACAATGTTGAACAGGTTCTCAGGGACTCTTATACCTCTGATTTGAAAAAACATTTCTTTGATAGCTCTTAAAGCTAAGCCAATTTCTAATTCATCTCATTAATGTATTTCATGATGAATGATCCATGAATATCGTGAATGTAACATGATGCCAATATAATGCATGCAAAGAATTAACAAGTCAATGTACGGATATATACAGTGAGTGACCATGCATGTCCCAAATGCACTCCCTTATGAGTGATCATATATGTTATGAATGCAAAATGATGTATGTGAAGAATAAATAACTTAATGCATGGGTATATACAAAGAAATCATGCTGACTAGCTATGTATGTCATGAATACAACCTAATGCCAATATGACAATTTAATGCATAAGCATATCATGATGATTATATATGCCATGAATGCAACTTGATGTTAACATGATGCATGTGAAGAATAGACAAGTCAATGCATGGATATACAGAGAAATCATACTAACTTTGAATGCAACCTGATGCCTACATGATGCATTTAAAGAATGAATAAATTGATACACGGGTATATACAGATAATGACCATGTATATCACAAATGTATTCTATAATGAATGACCATGCATGTTAGGACTGCAACATGATGTCAAAATGATATATGTAAAGAATAAATGAATCAACACAAAGGTATATACAAAGAAATTAATCAATGATTATACGAAATTGGTGGGACCAAATTTTAATTATTCAAAAATCTTATTATGCAAGATTTGCCTCCAAATTTAATCTATGATGATTTTTTTTAACATGTTTCTTTCACAAAAAACCAATATATTAATTTTCAAAATAATTTTGGGATAGGGATCCTACTATGGTACAATGTTCAAATGTTCATTCAACACTACTAGTCTACAAATCTTATTCAACCAATGAATGTTTATGAAATCATCAAATGAAATTATTATCACCATTCATTTATTGCAAAGAAATAAATCAACAATACAACCATAAATGTACATGTTCTATTCACATATGCATGAAATGTGCAAAATGCAAAATATTTGAAAAAGAATTTTTATATTTTCAATTCCAAAATGTTAATGAACATTTGCCCCAACAGTATCTACTTATTTAGGCATCACAATGCCTTTAGGGCGAAAATTAAAATTTACTATAGGCGATGTACGTTAATCATTGTCCGATCTACAACACTTATTCAGAGTGTAAAATAGGTAAAAAATAAAGGTTTAGAAATGTCCCTCCTGTATTCCTAACTTTGGTATATCTATCAAAAATCCGGCATGGCTTCGCCTAGGTTCATTATATGGAGTGGATCGGTTCTAAAGGCCCCGAATTGTTCCTCACTGTCGCCTGTGAAGGCTAGTAAGGCACCCCGATAAAAGCGGGTTCAATTCGTTAGAGTATATTTCCCTAGCCCATGCAGAGGATCATCACGAGAGCTTAGGTAATTTATACTCCGAAAGTATTTTGCTAGCCCATGCGAAGGACCATCACGAGAGCATAGCTATTTACTTCCACTTAAAGGGACGAAACTCGGGTATAGAGCTCATGTTATGCAAATGCAAGTGCAATGTGTATGGAGGAACAAAACAAACCTTTCACCACCTATTCTATAACCCTTATCCTAAATACCCCAACAATTTATTAAAACAAAGATCAAGAATAGTGTAACGCATTAACCAACAAGCAATTGTAATATACAACACTAAATAACTAGAGAACAATAATAAAATGCATGCACATGAGTATGGACATATTTAAAAACATTTTATTATTTTCAAAGTTCTCCTTATTATTGAAAAATGTGAGAATTAAAATTAAATACCAAATAAAAATCAACAAACCGAGACTTTTGATAAAACATGACTAATTCTAGGTCTGACTCTCTAAATTTTCCAGTAGAGTCGCCAAGCTGTCACAACCTAAAAAATAACAAGTCTCTTTGCGAGACTTTATTCGTTAAGCGTGACATTGGAGAAAACAGAGGAAAAGACGACTTAATTCCTCTTGAAATAAAATGAGAGTTTGAAAACGACCTCGGAAAAAGAAATAAAGTCGCCACTAATATTTTTTGGCTAGGTGTGATCAGCCACCTATTAAAACTGATTTTGTAAAACATTTTAAACTAATTAAAACATTTTTTTAAAACCAATTTCAAAGTTTGCGTTTTTAAACCAGAGAAATCAAAGAAGCGATTTCGGGAGTCGGTTACGTGCTGGGAAGGATTAGCACCCCCACAACGCCCGTATAAAACGGTACCTTATTAATCATGTGTTATCTCAAGTCACAGTAAAAAGTCGGTTTTAAATTTGGCATTTTAAAATAATTCCAATTTAAAGAAAAATAATTCCATTTTTAATTGAAAATGATCCGAAATTTATTAATTCAAAATTTTTCTATATTCCCCTATAAACGCGGCAAAGTATAAAAAAATTTATTTATTTAGACAATTTTCCGAATCATTCTCATTTTTTGAAAGAAAGATATTCCTTTATTAATGATAATTGATAATATTCTCCCCAGCAAACCCAGCAGAGAACTCATGAATTATTTTAACTCGAAAATATCTTTATTTTTATTGAAAATCATTATCTTTTTTATTTAAAAACATTTTAAAAAGATGAATATAAACATGTGTGACATAATAAATATGACATAGCAAAATCTAGATGACATAATATAACCTAAATGACATGATATAATCTAAGTAACATAGTATATTCTAAATGACATAATATAATCTAAATGACATGACAAATCTAAATTACATGGCATATTTTAAATGACATGGCATATTCTAAATGACATAATATAATCTAAATGACATGACACAATTTAAATGACATAGCAATATAATTAATAACATAAAATGATATGAAACATGAAATAATGTTATCATGAAATATGTATGAAAAAAAATGCATGAACATAATAAATCCTAAATGATGTGACAAAAATAAATGACTAAGCAAAAAGTATAGGATAACATAGAATATTCACAACCATATAACAAACAATATAACACCATGAATATAAAATCAAAACAATAACATAGTCATAGAAATATTTCATAGTAAAAATCATATATCATATAATATGCATGAACATGGAAAATACAATGCATGAAAGCGTATTTTTTCCTTTAAATAAAGAAATCCGTATATCTAAAAAGATATCCGACTATCTTAGGAAAAAACATCAAATCAAAATTTCTAAATCAAATATACTTTGTGATTGGATTGAAAACAATTTTGAAAATTTTGGATAAAAAATAATACCATGGCCGAAACCCCCTTGAAAAAAAAGCTCTATTTTCCTAACTTTGAAAATCCGGACTTGACCACCCTTGACCCGACCTTTATAAAATCATTTTTTAGGATTAAAATGGCTTAGAAATCAACCTAGGATAGTAGCTAAGGTTCTAAATCATCCCTCTCTTAATGCCTTAGCTAAAACAGAAAATTATTTTCTTCTTGAAATCAAATCTGACTTTACTGACTAGTTTTAAAACGTGATTTTTTTACCTATTTTTAAAATTTCAAACAAATCTAAAAAAATTATGGGAGACATGTCGAAATCTATGGGAAAAAATTGGCTTTATTTTGAGACTAAAGATGACCTGCCAGAAAAATCATGAAACTCAGAACACTGGGTGAAAAACTGTTTAGCCAAAAACCATTTTTTAAACTTTTATAAAAACACTCAAAAATCAGAATAAAAATATTGGAGACTCCTCTAAGGTCCTAAAAACATTAGTAAAAATTTATAAAAATCTGGACAAGGATTGCCTAATGAAAAAAAAAGTCACAAAAGTAGAAAATCCAACTTGACAATTTCTTAATTTACCACAAGCATGCTCATGTGAGCTTGGCTTTGAGCCATTGATTGGTTTAAGTCAAAAATCAAGTGGATGATATGAAATGCATGAACAAACAGCAAGTTAAATGCATGAAATGCATGGCCTAATGCTTAAATGACATAGAAAATGCATGGCCTAAAAGATGACCTAATGCTTAGATGAAATTGTGCATGGCAATTAATTCAATCCTAGACCTAATATGCATGAAAATGCATGGCAATAAATACCTTAGATCTAATGGACATGAAAATGCATGTCAATACAAATATAACCTAAGACCTAATAAGCATGGAAATATGCATGGCATACAAAGATGACCTAGACCTAATGGGCATGAAAATGAAAATGCATGGCAATACCAATATGATCTAAGACCTAATAGGAACATAAGATATGCGTGGAAGTAACATGAACATATAATGACCAAATGAACATAAAAACAATGCATAAAAATGGCACAATAATTACACAATCACATGACATAAAGAGGCAAAGCATAAGTGAAAGCATGGTAATCAGATATTCAAAATGAAGATGCAAATGCACAAGGCAAAAATCAAAGAAGTAGCCAAATGGATACTAAATGCAATGTGAGATCCTAACATGGAAATAACACAAACAAATGTCATATTAAATATGTAAGACATAAATGGAAGCATGATAACCATACAATCATGATGCAAATGCAAAGATATAGCTAGGCAAATACACAAACACATGATATGGCAGTAACACAAAGCATGAACAACTTAACATAGTGAAAATAGAAAATTAAAAATAGCAAACAAAGTAAGTAGACATGGAAATAAATGATAAAAATCAGCAAAAAAAAAAAACAAGTAAGTAAAGAAGGTTAAAAACAAGCTCCATATCTTGATTATTTTTGAAAGCTAGAACATCAAAACAAGCCAGTATATCACAACCAACATGGAAAATAAATCAAACACAAGACATGCATTGAAAACATAAGATAGGAGCCTTCAAAGGAAGTTTAAAAACCTTTATGTCATAACCAAAAACAACAAGTAATCACAAAAATCTCAGGGAAAATCAGCAAATTAAGCATGAAAAAGAAAGAAAATACAAGAGTTAGGTGCCAAAAGGCTACCTTCCAATGCTATCTTTCAAGCTTTTCTTCTCTTCTAAATTTTCTTTGCTTTTCTACACTTAGCTATTGCTTCACAAATGAATAATCATCAGCCAAAGAACCCTCTACAAAATGAAACCCCCCTCTTAATGGTAGCTGAATGGACACTAATATGTAAGGTTGTTGTCATTATTTTTCTAGCTAATTTGATCCAAAGGCCACTAATCAAATATGCTAAAAATGTGAATTTCCCACCCTTAGATTAAGTAATCAGCCCCTAACAAATATAGCTGGTCTAAAATATGTAACCATAATGTTGACATCCTTACTCTTCATTCATTTGACCATGTGGCACAATTACCAAGGCTTGATCAAAAAAATAACTACCTTACTATCCAATTTTGGCCTTTGGATGCAAGAACTCAGAAAAATTCATTCTATTCATGGGCTGGCCGAATGGCCCTTCAAATTCTAGCCCTCTCCCTATTTTTTAAATTGCAAAAAAGGCCCTCTTCGATTTTTTCGGTAAAATTACACTTTAGCCCCCCAAACTTGATTAAATAGAAAACGGACTCCAAATCCAAATTTTATTTCTCCAATACTTCCTAAATAATATAAAATTGAGTTCTGAAAATTTTCATAATTTTGCGAGCCCATTTGTTATTTTTCCCGAATTTATCTTTCCAAAATTGCCCTTAGTGCACCCTGAACTTTTGCCATTTTTCAAACGAGCTCTGATTCTGGATTTTTCATTGCCAATATCTTCCAAATAATATCAAATTGAGATCTGGAAGTTTTCATAATTATTTGAGCTCATTTGCTATTTTTCCCGAATTTATCTTTTGGAATTTCAGCTTAGTGGGCCCGAAATTTTCCATTTTGCAAACAAGCTCCGATTCCAGATTTTTCTTCACCAAACTCTTCCAAATAATTTAAAATTGATATCTGGAAGTTTTCATAATTTTTCGAGCTCATTTGCTATTTTTTGGGGTTTATCTTCTGGAAATTTAGCTTAGTGGGCTCAAAATTTGTCATTTCTCAAACGAGCTCTGATTCTGGATTTTCTTTTGCCGATCTCTTCCAAATGATATAAGATTGAGATCTGGAAGTTTTGGTAATTTTTTGAGCTCATTTGCTATTTTTTGCGGATTTTCCATATTTGCCCTTTAACCTCCGAAGCTTCGATTTTACTCAAAACAAGTTCGATTTCCATATTTTATTTTTCCTGGCCTTTGTTATATTTTGAATTGGAGTTGGTCCGAAAATGCCCAATTTTTACGATCAAATTCCCCTGCGATTTGGTTTTTCCTCTTTCCAATATCGAGAATTTCCTCGTTTTTCCATTTTTCCTCTAATCAGCTTTTATCTCGGAATGACTTCTAACTGAGCCTTGGTCTATCCTTGTTTACTCACTCCTCAACGATTAGGGGCTTTAATTTTTCCGAATCAGGTTATTTCTGCAATTTTCCCCAATTTCGCCAAAATTCACTAAAAACCCCAATTTCCGATTTTCTTTCGAATTGACCCTTCCTTTGGTTTTGCTTCCAAATAGCTTCTTCAATACTCGTAGTCATTGATTATATTTCATTCGGAACCTCCAATTTCGACCAATTTGATCGTTTAAGCACTTTTTCCCAAATTTACTGAACTATGGTCTCTTTTCCACTGAATCTTCATAACCCATCTTCCGGACTCCATATCTCATCATTGTAGACCTCGGATTATCAAAATTCTTTCACCATTGTTCAATTAAATTTTGAATCTTGATTTTGAATGAGGGTTGACTTTTCAGTGATTGACTTTTCAGAGTTGACTTTTTCGAGGTTGACTTTTTCCAGATTGATTTTTCGTGCTTGACTTCTTAAACAAAGTCTTGGAATACCACCTGCAAGATGAGAATAGCTTTTCTGCATTCTAAAACATCACAAGGAAGGAATTTTACTTGATTTAGGGGTCCAGACAAAATTAGGTGTTTATAGTAATGACATAGAAAAGTCCATGATTCTCCAAATAGCCAAGATTGCCGAGACACTAACCTATAAAGGATTTCAAGTTGTAATGGAAAAACAAACATTCATATGCGATATGAGATGTTTAGTTTTAAGATTACAAATGTGTATTCAAAAGAGTTTGAATTAACATCCCACAAGAAAGTAAATAAGTTTACTTTAAATGTTTCTACACAAGTAGGAAACAGTGGGAGTTTATGACATTTTAAAAGTTAAAAGTCATAGGTTGAAATCCGATTTTATGCATAGGATGCATAAAGCCACAAAGATTTAGTAGGATGCATTATGATGCATTACTCATACGTGATGAGTCTACTAAACTATGATTAAAGTAGGATGCATTGTGATGCATTACTCATTAGACATGAGTCTACTTAATAGAACATTGTTAGACAATGGATTGAGATATCCAGTTTTGATAATGACATTCAAGAGTTGAATTTATCAAATGGATGAGATATCTTATGTGCACACCTAAGGGTTAGTGGGAGTAATACATGTTACTCATTAAACAAATATCAAATACATTGAAGATTAAAAGGTGAATTGACTAGTAATGCTAAGATCTAACAGATTTAGCAACAGATGATTGGTTTAAATGTTAATAAGTTTAACATAGAGAAAAATCCAACAAGTGACTTAAGGCCATGATGTTAATAAATCAGTCATTTGGAAACATTCCAAGTCAGAATACAAACCTTTTGTTTGAGGCTACAAGAAGGTGTATTCGGATCCATAGCTCACTGAGCTAATTAAAAGATTCCTAGTTGTTAAAGTAACAACATGAGCCATAAGGAATCAGGTTTCATTGTGATCCGGATAAGTATTGTGACTATGATAATAGAGATTACCAAAAGTAGATGATCGAAGCATATTCTCACAATAATGTACTAAAGCTATGTCCTAGTGAAGACACAATTGCTAATCGAAAGAGTTCGGCATTTGATGCGTTAACGATTGGCTTAGTGCAAGTGGAAGATTATTGGTATATGCCCTAGAGCCAATCGGTTTGGTCAGGCATAAACTACCAATAATGCAAACCCATCACTATATCCTAGTGATACAAGGTTTTGCTTCATGTTAGTACAATGATAAAGAGTTATTAAGTACTAATCGGATAAAGCCCATGGAACATAAAGGCCTTGCAAAGGAATTATTTATAATTGTGAGATCCTTATGCATCAAAGCCATTTTCCTAAAACGGTTCCTGGTCATTGTATTGCCAAGACGGGGCATCGGCAATGCTCAAAGGCTAGTACATGTTAAGCCTACTTACTTATGAAGTAAGCAACTGATCTCACGTGTTGAAGTATAAGGGATACTTTAGGATAACATGTAGGTGCTTGTCTGTTGAACAAGTTCACTGAACATGGCCCGCTATGAGAACTCCATTTGGTATTGTCACTCAAGTGTCTATGGAAACGTTCTCACGTGTCAGTCGTGTAAGTAGTCCTCTGACTTGTGATACTGGGTCATCTTTTATGTGAATTGTCATGCTTTGATTTTATCACGAACGGCTCCCAAAGAGTGATGCTTATGGTAGGGTGATTTTGGGTATGACATGAAGCATACGAAGATGGATAAGTGATCCAGAGAAGATTCATTACTCCAAGTGACATCGGAGACATATCTCATATGTTCTTGGCTTAAGTTAACTTGATGGAATCTCTAGCCATAGTATGACGAATTTAGGAAAAATAGTTTCTCTAAGTTCACAAGTTAACCAATAGCTGCAAGAACTAATATGGATTGAACATGAGTAGACACTGCACCATGCTCATGGTCTTTCTAGGATATTTGGTGAAAGGATCGAATTACACTGATAGACTAAACACGAAAGGTTATGTCAAGACTAACTTGACTCTCCAATATTTGGGTGGTCATGATGGCTTGCTAGAGTCAGCTCATGATCTATAAATGTAAATTAATCAGATTAATTTATATTCATTGCCAACATATTGGAAGCCTAACGGGTTACACACATAAAGGTGAATTAAGAGATTAAAATGGAAAGATCCTAATTGTTTAAATTGAGAATTTAATCAATAAGGACTTAAGAGCAAATACATAAGAGTTATGTTATAGCCCTTAGTCCAAACCCTGGAGTGTTGCCGCCCCCTATATAAACAACATGATAGCTTGGCCAAAAATAACTAATGGCTAGCTGCATATTGTATGTGGCGTGATTGGCGTCTTCTTGATTTTTTTTCTTGTTTCCTGCCTCTTTATGGATTGCTAGAGAGAAAATGTTTCTCTCAAGAGAGCAAAGGCTTATATCAAGAAGAAGAAATCAAGATCTTGCCTTTGGTTAATGCTCCAAACCCTGTGAAAAGAAAGAAGATCAAGATCTTCATTCTTGGTTGGCGCACTAAACCCTGAGGAAGTAAGAAAAACGTTTTCTTTCTTCTTGATGCTTATGAAGCATTCGACCATGGATGTATAGATGGGGAGAGGTTTTTCGAAACCTAAACCACTAGCATGGTTTTGGCAGGATTCCATTCCTACCTTATGAAGGTTCTCTTGATCATCTTGTGTGGATCACCGTTAGAGGCCAAACACTTGTGTGGCTTAAAGTTTCGGCGTTGCCTTCTTGGTGTTCAAGATTGAGCGGGCTGTTTGGAAACTCAAGATTACTAAATCTTTGAGTTAAGGTATGAATCTTAATCAGATGTATGCTTTATAATTACAAGATCGCATTAAAATTTTACAAGTATGATCCTGTAATATTCAACTATCTCTTTGTTTATTTTTCTGCTGCGTTCATGTTCTTCTTTAATTCGATTATTGTTTGAGCATAAGGTCGAATCCTAACACAGAGTTTATTGTTATCTACGGTTGATAGTTTTGATAGTTAATTGATGTTGATAAATCTGATATTGATTCTCAATAATGTTTAGTAGTGGCGAATGACACCTTAACCATACTTCTCTTATTTGATTTCACCTTATTCTCTTAAATCTTACTTTTCTTGTTTGCTTTAATTTCAAAACAATTTAAAACTTCATTTTCTCTTACTCTTTTAGAACTAAAGTTATAAATCAGCAACTTATAAATTAAAAGCAATCTTTGTGGATTCGACCCTTGCTACTATTATACTAAACAATTGACCATATTTAGTGCAAGGTTTAGGATACACTATTTTGAGTGCATCAAGTTTTTGGTGCCTTTGTCGAGGATTGTTTTCTTTAATATATTTGTTACTTGGTTTATTTTTAGTTCTAATTAGTTTTTTTTTTTGTATATCCGGGTTTTCTTTTTAATCAAAGCAAGGAGAGATGGCATGGAACTTCATGGTGGATCACCCAACCAATTTGTGCCTATACTTCCAAGAAGATAATTTTCAACAAGCCTATGATTTATGAGGTTTTCAAAGCCAACAAGAATTCCAAGGACAATAGTATGATCCTTTATCAAACACTTACAATATGGGATAGTAGGATCATACTAATTATAGCTATTCGGGCAATTATCAAGAAGTTGATCTGTATTCCAATTACAATCATCCATCTAGCTTCAATCAACCATGGCCTCAACAACCAGATCTTTTTCAGCCACCACCTGATGCACCCAAAAGAGTGTATCTTATTTAACCTTGCACTAAAAAGATCAATTGTAAGTATAATGATTAGCAAGGGTCGAGTCCTCAGGGATTGGGTTTTAATCTATGAGTTATTAGTTTATAACTTACGTTCAAAGAAAACAATAAAAGAAAAGGGGTTTTTGAAGCCAGATTTAAACTAAAGTAAATAATAAGAATAAGATGCAAGGCGGTATAACCAGCCAATAAAAATATATATACTAAATTAGGCGGTATAACCAGCCAATAAAAATATATATACTAAATTAGGCGGTATAACCAGCCAATAAAAATAAAACAAAGTTAATATACAAATTAGGCGGTATAACCAGCCAATAAAAATAAATATATTTTTAAAAATAAGCAAACTAGAAAAGTAAGAAAACAAGTAAGTAAGAAGAATCAAATATGAAAAATATGGTTAAGGTTTCATTCTCCACCACTAGACATCATTAAGAATCAATTTCAGATCTATCAATATCAACCAACTATCAAAGTTAACAACCGTAGATAACAACAAGCTCTGTTATCCCAATCTTTCCTTAGTTTGTCGTTAAATAGAACAAGCTCTCTATTTAATCTCTAACCATTAAACAACCTAGAATAAGCTCTCTAAATTCAATTTAATGGCAGCTTTATGATGAGAAAGATAGGTTGGTCTAAGCAACAAACACATAATCTCGGATTGTTCAACTTAGGTTATGTTCCACTTTGCAATTATTGAAAACTTGACCATAATCATTATCACAAATTGCCACTTATGAATAGGAAATCAAGACAATTACACGGATCAAGACTCCTAGACTAGCAATAGATAATTATCAAGATCTATCTAGTTGTACACCTAAATAAATCAAGACAACATCATGAACAATTCTTGTAGAAGAACATAAGCAACTTTGATAGAAAATTAATGATAGATAGAATCTGAAAATCAATCACAAAACATGTTTAGGGCTTTGAAATCACCCTTAACCAAATAGAAGTTTAGCCTAGCATAGGCATTATAAACATAAAATTAAATAGAATCTAAGAAGGAAATAAAAGAAAGAAAGAAGAAGAAGAAAATAAAGAAAAAGAAAACTAGAGAAAGGAAAGAAGAAGAAAACTTAGAGAATTTATTTATTATGGCTAATATCCTACCAATGTACAATATGATCCCTTACAATCATCCAAGGCCCTCTATTTATACACATTTTGGAGGGCTAAATGACAAGAGACAAGCTTTACAAATTTCAAAGGTAGGTATAATAGGTGGGTGCATTTTCTAACAATTTTCGTCATACATGACGATTTTGATCAGCCAACTTGATGGTCGATTTTGTCAATTTTGCAGGCCTTATCTGATCACATGGTCTTCTAGAAAAATGTTACCCTATCAGTTACTGATCCATAGCCGTTGGAATCAGCTCATTTTCTGATGTGGATAAGAAGATATGGGCAAAATACGAAAACAGGTCAGCACAGACGTCATTGCACATCAGCCAACTTCATGGTCGATTTCGCTAGGGAAAACGACTCCGTTTCAAGAAGTGTAAAACATGAAAAAGATAAATATGCCTCTTAGCTTTGCACGGCTACAAATTGCAGCCTTATTGCTTCAGTGAAACTCGAGATATAGCTGATATGGAAAAAGGTGTCGGAACTGGAACTGAACTGGATTTACCCTTAATTCTAGTAATCTGAAATCACTCAAAGAAACTTGTGAAAAACACCAAAATACATAAAGATCATAAACACAATTAGACTAAACAATAATAACTCGTATTTGACACAAAACAATAATAAAACATAACTAAAAACTATATAATTATACGAGTTATCACACCCCCACACTTAGATTGTTGCTAGTCCCTAGCAACGACTCAATAAAAATAAAATAAGAAAATCTAATCTAATCCACTTTCGTAGGAAATCACGGTGGCACTTAGCATGTGACACAAGCCTTTAAACCCCTAGGTGTCCCTAGTGGACGAGTTTAGTCTCGTGAGGGTTTACTAGAACGATACCCACAAACATTGAAAAACTAAAATATAAATAAACTACATATACTAAAAATATTTACTCCTAATCCTTTCAATACAAATTAGAGACAATCTTTGAACAAGTCTTATAAACTAATCAATAGCTTAAAGAATTTCACAAAAAATCATGCTTGAATGTAAATTGTTTGAGTTAAGCCAATATTAACATAACATATTTCAATCAAAATAGTGCATATTCAAACTTAATCTCAACTACTCACATGGGATACCCTCATGATTTTCACTCTTTAAAGTAGTGGTGAAGTGTTTACACTCAATCAATCTCATGAAAACAGTTCTACCATATTCTTGCTTGTCCACCTATTCTCCACTATTTAGATCATACAACTTCATGAATCAAGAGGTCTTTAATCAAGGTTGTAATGGGGCCAAGGGGTTTGTAATGTGGTTGAAGAACAAAAGGATAAAGATATCACAAAGGTTCCAAAGAGTTCATAAAGTTTAGAGACATAAAAAGATCATACAAATAAAACTTCTCAAAACTCTTATAAAGCACATAATAACATAGGCTAAATATTCATGTTGAGCCTTTGCATCATTCTAACCAACTTTGTAACATCTTTTTTTTTTCTTTAACTAGAAGTTCAAGAGAAGTTTTTTTTTTTTTTTAATATGGGAATGTATTTGACAATGATCCCTTTCTTTTTCTCTTGACTTTTTTCTTTCTTTTCCCCCCACACTTATTTCTTGTTTCTAACCTAAATTTTCAATAAATCTTCCTTGTCTTTGCAACTTGTCTCAAAACATGCTAATTCATCTTTGGAACAAAGGTAAAGATATAAGTATATTTAGGTTAGGGACAAGTTATGGTTACCAAAGAGATAGCTTATTCAATGTAGGCTCAAATTGGTTCACTAAGGGTGTGTTCTCTTGGAACATTAATAATGGATGGCTGTTTGGCTCTGGTTATAATCCTAATGCCTCTATCATATTCATGTTGTCACATGTATCAATATAGTCTCAAACGGTTTAAAGCAAGTTCTAGAGAATCATGTAATCATAAGAGCACTCAAGAAAGAAATTAGATTGATTTGTATAATGCATCAATCATTATAGGCTCAAAAACTCACAAGGATGATTATACAAGTCAGATTAAGTCTAAACATGCTTCTTTCTCAATCAACATATCATATTAACATTGGCTCATAAAAAGGTTGACATCAAGCTCAATTCTCATGAAAATCTTCTCACTAATAAATCTGTTTTAGACTTATGCAATTCATATCTCATCATTGTATTAAAAAGGAACTAAAACTCAAAAAAAAAAAAATAATAATAATAATAAAGACTCATAAAAAAAAATAGTAGACAAAATAAAAGAAATCCTAAATCATTCCCCCCACACTTAATTCTTACATTGTCCTCAATGTAAGTCTATTAACTCAAATGAAAGAATCATGTGTAAGAGAAAAGAACTAATAACATAAGAATAGGAAAAGCTAAGACTCAAAACAAAACAAACTCATGCAACCTGAATAATCTTAAAATACTAAACAAAAATTAACAAGTAAACATAAAAAGATTAAAATCAAACTGACAAGGTGTGTCTCAAGTCTCCCTTACTCAGACCTTGTTCAGAATGAATACTTCTAAATTGCTTAAAACACAACAAACTATTTTATTTTATTTTTTTGAAAAGAAGAAATCAAACTGACAAGATATGTCTCAAGTCTCCCTTACTCAGACCTTGTTCAGAATGAATACTTCTAAATGGCTTAAAACACAACAATTTTTTTTTTTTTTAAATTAGCAAAATATGTCCCTTACCCCCTACTAAAATATGACATTGTCCCCAATGTCAAATTTTAAAGGTAGAATTTAGGAGATATTACCTGCAGAGGTTGCTAACCACTTATTATAACTGAGACACAACAAGCAAAATGTTAGATAATGTCACAAAGACAAAGTGCAATCCACTCCTTGCTCGTCCATATCTCTTTTTCTTTTTCCGAGCGTTTGCGAAACAACCGTAGCAGATAAACACTCATAAGCTTGGAGCTTTTTGAGTAAATCTTCAATGGTTGTAGCAGAAATTATGGTTCTCCTTGCCTCTGAAAACATGAATCCATTATGCACAGCATTATCTAAATATGAAAGCAAATTACTAAAATAACCATTAATATTAAGCAAACCAATGGGTTTCTTATTTGTGACCAAAGATGACCAAGAAGCCACGCAAGCTATTTCTTCCAATGTACCCAGACCTCCTGGTAAAGCAATGAATGCATCGGCAGAATGGTAGATGATTGTTATCCGTTCAGGGACACTCCAGACTTGTATTTCCTTACCCACGGTAGGTCCACAAAAACTTGTGAATAGTTTTTGGCACGATTCCTAGAACTGGACTTCCTCCGGCGTGTGCTGCTGTAGCGACTGCTCCCATTAAACCCGTACTACCGCCTCCATAAATCAAGTGGATCTTTTGTTGGGCAAGTATTACTCCAACTCTTATGGCTTCATCAGCGAATATGTTATTTTTCCCTGGATAAGCACCTCCAAAGACACAAATTTTTTTAATGCGCTGGGATGAAGTACTTTCCTTTTTTTTTTCTTCGAGTGCCTGAAAGAGAATGAGTACATGGTGTAATATATAGAGGACTGAGTAGTGAATCAGACAAGAGTAATAATGTCGCCGAAAGTGTATCTGACCTGTCAGAAGAAAATGTTAACCTAACAAAAGATTTTTGCGTGATTTCAGGAAGAAAATCAAAAAGAGAAGAAAAAATCAACCGTAAAAGACAAATAAAAAAAACCGAGAATAATTACACAAATCGAACTACACGTAAATTAAACCAAAATAAAGTTATTGCAAATCAAACCAAAAGCTGAGAAGTCATTTATTGTAGTTGTGATTGTGGCTCACATCTTCCTCTGGTTTTACGTCCAGAAACGGCTTAAACGCCTTCTATGAGTCGAGGATATGCTTCCCATCCAGTTTTCTTACAAGCTGGCAAACAGGGTCTTTTAACATCAGATTCCCAAGATGTTGCCATTCCCTTTGGAATTGCGGCCATAAATCAAGAATTTCTCTTTGTACGTCTGATGGTGACTCAATTAAGAGTTGTAAACCCAAGTGCAGGTTATGTTCAAGTAATAAATTCTCGGGTGTCCGAGGTCGAACCACAGGGAAGCGTATTAGTAAGTATAAGTTTATAAATATATAAGAAAAAGAAAGTAAACGAGATATTAGGGAATCAACAACAAAATAAGATAAACAAGATATTAGAGAACAAAATAAACAAAATATAAAAGAAATTAAACAAGATAGAAAAAACAATTAGAAAAGATGTTGAGGTTAGAGAATCCACTCTTGGTGTTATGCTAAGATTAATCTTGTTTTATTACACAATTGAAATCCACACATAAGGGAGGTTCCAATCGGAAGGTTTAGCAATTCAGTCCAAATTGTCCAACGTCCATAGCATATGATATTATGTTCATTTGGTGTCCTCAAAACTCACAAAAAGAGTCCAAGCATTCCTTATGCCAAGGTATATGTCTACAACAAATCAAGGTTATGAAACCAAGCATTTACTGTGCCATTTTCATTGTCAATAATGAATCAAGATCTCTACTTTGCAAGTATGATTTTAGACCAAAAGAAAATATTATCTATACTAGTGTTTATAAATGATGATTCATTTTAGTTCATGTTTAAGAGACTAACCTTAGCATTTACCAAGAGCTTCACCTCATCACCTCAACAATATGATTAGCAACACATACTAGATATGAATAAAATGAAAAGAAATGAAAGAAGCATAAGTAAATAAAGAAAAAGAAAACTAGAGAAAGGAAAGAAGAAGAAAACTTAGAGAATTTTATTACAATGGCTAATATCCTACCAATGTATCAATGTATCCCAATACTCATCCAAGGCCCTCTATTTATACACATTTTGGAGGGCTAAATGACAAGAGACAAGCTTTACAAATTTCAAAGATAGGTATAATAGGTGGGTGCATTTTTCTAACAATTTTCGTCATATTGTATGACAATTCTGATCAGCCAGCTTGATGGTCGATTTTGTCAATGTTGGAGGCTCGATCTGATAAAATTGTCTTCTAGAAAAATATACCCCTATCAGTTACGGATCCATAGCCGTTGGAATCAGCTCATTTTCTGATGTGGATAAGAAGATATGGGCAAAATACGAAAACAGGTCAGCACAGACGTCATTGCACATCAGCCAACTTGATGGTCGCTTTCACTAGGGAAAACGACTCCGTTTCAAGAAGTGTAAAACATGAAAAAGATAGATATGCCTCTTAGCTTTGCACGGCTACAAATTTCAGCCTTATTGCTTCAGTGAAACTCGAGATATAGCTGATATGGTAAACGGTGTCAGAACTGGAACTGAACTGGATTTGCCCTTAATTCTAGTAATCTGAAATCACTCAAAGAAACTTGTGAAAAACACCAAATTACATAAAAATATAAAAGATCATAAACACAATTAGACTAAACAATAATAACTCGTATTTGACACAAAACAATAATAAAACATAACTAAAAACTATATAATTATACGAGTTATCAACGTCTCCACTAGGATGCGTCTCAAGAGAAAGTTGGATATTACCCAAATTCTCCTTACTCAGTCCATCCTTAATGAATTCAATTTTATCATCTCGATTAGAGGACGGAATCCCAATAGAACGACATTTACCGTTACACGTCCATCGTGCACATTTGTGGCAATTTGAACTCATGCGCTTTGCTCGTCGCTTCTTTGCAAAAGTGCTTCTACCTGTACCTGGTAAATGCAAAACAGGAAGATATTCATCTTCACGTACCTTGGCTTCAATTATCCAACGTATGTCGTCAGGAATCCCTTTGTGCATAAGCATTCTTAATCTTTCAAGTCGAACTTGGTAAAGCTTCAGTAAAATATTTCGAGGAAAAGGAGGAAATCGTTTCTGCAATCTTGTGAGAATATCATCCATCCTGAAAAAAAAAATGAAAAAAATTGAAAGAGAAATTGGAAGAGAAATTTATATACAATATCAGTTTTGTGGGTAGCTGATGGAACCGATTTAAATAATCACGGAGTACCGTTATCCGCCATTTAACCGGGGTTAAAAAAAATTATATTTACATCTAGTTATTTTCAAAACAAGGATCAGAAAGAAAAACAACATAAAAAGACTCAAAAACAAAACACTCTAAATAAAATCCTAAATTCTTCCCCCCACACATAATTTTTACATTGTCCTCAATGTAATGCTATTATCCCCCAATGCAAGAATTATATGTAAGAGGAAAGAACTATTAAGCAAAAGAAAAGAAAAACAATAAAAGATAGAATGATGGAGAGTAAGGAATATGCAAATCTGATATAATAGATGCTCTCCATCCTTTTGGGTTGCCTCTCCAAGAAGCGCTTGGTTTATTGTCCTCAGCCTGACTTAAACCCATGCCATTATTATTCAACATACTTTGGCTCAAAAAGTGGAAACTCCTCCACATCTTGTATTGGAAAGTTCTCATAGTAAGGCTTCAATCTATGACCATTCACTTTGAATGCCTTATCTGTTTTCGGGCTTTGGATTTCAACTGCACCATGAGTAAATACATTAGTAATAACAAAAGGTCCAACCCAACGAGAACGTAATTTACCTGGATATAACTTAAGGTGTGAATGGAAGAGAAGAACTTTTTGTCCAACAACAAATTCTTTTCTTGATATCATCTTGTCATGGAATGCCTTAGTCTTTTCCTTGTAAATCCTAGAATTCTGATAGGCATCATTCCTTATCTCCTCTAATTCTTGTAGGTCAAGTTTTCTTTTCTTTCCTATCTCATCCATCTCCATGTTGCATTGTTTGATAGCCCAATATGATTTATGTTCCAATTCAACCGGAAGATGACAAGGCTTACCATAAACAAGTCGATAAGGAGACATACCAATGGGTGTCTTATATGCTGTCCTATAAGCCCAAAGTGCATCATCAAGTCGTGAACTCCAATCCTTCCTATTTGGATTAACTGTCTTTTCAAGGATGGACTTAACTTCTCGGTTTGACACTTCAGCTTGCCCACTAGTTTGAGGATGATATGAGGTGGAGACCTTGTGTGTGATGTTATACTTCCTCAAAAGTGCTTCCATAGTCCTATTGCAAAAGTGAGTACCTCTATCGCTGATTATGGCCTTTGGCGTTCCAAACCTAGCAAAGATGTTAGTCTTGACAAAATCTGAAACAACTTTACAGTCATTAGTCCTAGTGGATTTTGCTTCCACCCACTTTGAAACATAATCAACGGCAAGTAAAATATAAAGATTACCAAAAGAAGGAGGAAAAGGTCCCATGAAATCCATGCCCCATACATCAAAAATTTCAACAATAAGTATTGGAGTTTGAGGCATTTGATTTCTAGCACCTAAGTTACCTGTTCTTTGGCAACGATCAGATGACTTGCAAAAGAGGTATGCATCTTTGAATATGGTAGGCCAATAAAATCCAGAATCAAGAACTTTCATGGCTGCTCTTTTGGATCCAAAGTGTCCTCCACATGCATAAGAGTGACAAAAGGTGAGAATAGATTGAAATTCAGTTTCGAGTACACACCTTCTTATAATTTGATCGGAGCAATGCTTCCAAAGGTAAGGATCATCCCATATGTAGTATTTGGCATCACTCTTGATCTTATTTCTTTGAGCTTGTGTCAACTCTTGTGGCAACTTCTTGGTAACTAAGTAATTAACAATATCAGCATACCAAGGAGTTGTTGTACTTATAAAAAGAAGTTGCTCATCCGGAAAGTTCTCATTCAAGGGTAGTGCATCATCTTCATGAACTAAACGGCTAAGATGGTCCGCAACCAGGTTGTCACTACCTCTCTTATCTTTTATCTCCAAATCACACTCTTGTAAGAGAAGTATCCATCTAATCAACCTTGGTTTGGCCTCCTTTTTAGTGAGTAAGTACTTAAGGGCTGCATGGTCAGAATATACAATTACTTTAGTACCAATTAAAAAAGATCGAAATTTTTCTAAAGCAAATACAACAGCCAAAAGTTCTTTTTCAGTAGTGGAATAGTTCAATTGAGCATCATTAAGAGTTCGTGAGGCATAATAAATGGCATGTGAGGCTTTGCCAACCCGTTGGCCCAAAACAGCTCCAGTAGCATAGTCACTAGCGTCACACATGATTTCAAAAGGTACATTCCAATCTGGTGGTTGGATGATAGGAGCTGATGTCAAGAGTCCCTTCAATGTTTCAAACGCCTCTTTGCATTTATCATCAAAGTGGAAAACCACATCTTTTTGTAGTAGCTTGCAAAGAGGTAATGTGATCTTTGAGAAGTCTTTGATAAATCTCCTATAGAAACCTGCATGTCCAAGAAAAGAACGAACCTCTCTCACATTTGTGGGAGGTGGTAAAGAATGCATAATATCTATTTTAGACTTATCAACCTCTATCCCTCTAGAAGAAATAACATGGCCCAAAACTATTCCTTGTTCTACCATAAAGTGACATTTTTCCCAATTCAAAACAAGGTTAGTTTCCATGCATCTTTCAAGTACAAGTGTAAGGTTCTCTAGACATCTATCAAAAGAATCACCATAGACACTAAAATCATCAATAAACACTTCTATGATATTCTCTACATAATCTGAAAATATGCTAACCATACACCTTTGGAATGTAGCTGGTGCATTACAAAGACCAAATGGCATACGCCGGTATGCAAAAGTACCAAATGGACATGTGAATGTTGTTTTCTCTTGGTCCTCCGGAGCAATGGCTATCTGACTATAACCTGAAAAACCATCAAGAAAACAATAATGAGAATGGCCAGCTAACCTTTCAAGCATTTGATCAATAAAAGGTAAAGGAAAGTGGTCTTTGCGAGTTGTGGAATTAAGTTTACGATAATCAATACAAACTCGCCATCCTGTTTGAATCCTAGTAGGAACAAGTTCATTCTCATTATTTGTTACCACCGTTACACCTGATTTCTTTGGAACCACTTGGACCGGGCTCACCCATTTGCTATCCGAGATAGGATAGATCACTCCAACATCTAGGAGCTTCAGTATCTCCTTTTTCACAACCTCCATCATAGGAGGGTTCAATCTTCTTTGTGCTTCTCTTGTTGGTTTGGACCCTTCCTCTAACAAAATCCGGTGCATGCACATGGATGGGCTTATTCCCTTGATATCGGCAATTGTCCAACCAATTGCTGTTTTATGCTCTCTAAGCACCCGGATAAGTCGCTCTTCTTGCAAAAGTGTGAGCTCTTTGGCAATGATGATCGGTAGTGTGTCCTTTTTACCTAGGAACACATATTTCAAGTGGTTCGGTAGTGGTTTCAACTCTAAAGTTGGTGCCTGCAAAATGGAAGGTAGAAGTTTCTCATTAGATAAAGGCAAATCAATAAATGAAACATCAAACCTTGCATCTTTAGGTGGCAGCGAGTGTAAAGATTCTAGTGCCCCTTCCACATGGTCACTCAAGGCTAGTTTAGCATTCCCCATTCCGAGATGGTTGCTAAGGACTATTTCCACACTATCTTCACCATCTAGCTCATAAGCTTGCTGCACTAGTGAGTCAATTATATCAATATTAAAAACAGAATGCACATCACTAGGATATCTCATGGCCTCAAAAATGTTAAAGCGAATTATTTCACCATCAAATTCCATAGTTAAAGTGCCATCATGTACATCTATTTTAGTTCTTGCTGTTTTCAAGAATGGTCTCCCTAATAGAATAGGTGTGGGATTAGAAGACATCTCATCTTCCATCTCAATAACATAAAAGTCAGCGGGAAAAACCAATTCATTAACCTGTACAAGAACGTCTTCTACAACTCCTCTTGGATAAGTGTTAGAACGGTCAGCAAGTTGTATTATAACACCGGTTTCCTCTAATGGTCCTAGATTCAATGAAGCATAAATTGAATATGGCATGACATTAATAGATGCCCCTAGATCTAGCATAGCACGCTCAAACCTGGTGTTGCCTATCTTACAAGGAATGGTAAACATACCTGGATCCTTGCATTTAGGTGGGAGTTTCTTTTGAAGAACAGCTGACACATTCTCCCCCACACTTACCTTTTCATTCCATTTCAACTTCCGTTTAGATGTGCACAACTCTTTTAGGAACTTGGCATATCTTGGCACTTGCTTGATAGCATCTAGTAAAGAAATGTTCACCTCTACTTTCCGGAAAGTTTCCAAAATTTCCTTCTCTTGCTCCTCCTTCTTGGACTTTGCTAACCTGCCAGGAAAAGGTGGAGGAGTTATATAAGAAGGAAATGATGGTTTAGGAATTACCTTTTTTAGTGGCTCGTTGGGATGTGAAGTGGATGCCATGGTATTGTTCTCCCCTTGAGCACTATCATTTTTTGGTGTCTCTAGCTGTTTCCCACTTCTTAAAGTTATAGCATTGGCATTCTCTCTTGGATTCACTATGGTTTGGGAAGGTAATTTCCCAGAATCCCTTGCTTGCATTTGACTCATGGTTGTTGCCAATTGCCCTATTTGAGTCTCCAAATTTCGAATACTTGTCTTTGTTTCCTGTTGAAATTGAATTGTATTAGTAGAAAGAGCTTTAACAAGATCTTCAAGAGAAGTACCTGAATTTTGGGTGGGTGGTAGTTGTTGTCGGGTTTGGTATGGTTGTTGCACTCTTTGCTGAAAACCCGGTGGCCTGTGGTCAAATGGTGGAGGAATAGTTTGTGATTGGTTCCCTCCATAATTGAAGTTTGGATGATCCCTCCATCCTGGATTGTAAGTGTTTGAGTAGGGATCATATTTCCTTGATTGGTTCTAAAATCCACCCATGGCATTCACATGTTCATTGGTATCCTCTTGAAGTGTTGGACACATATCAGTTTGGTGCCCTATGTTTGAACATATGCCACAAGCCTTTATTTGTTGTATTTTACCTACAGCCAATTGTTGAACAAGAGAAGTCAGTTTATCAAATTTTTGTTCAAGGGATGATATACTTACCTCATTAACTCTCTTGGGTTGTGGTGGTGGATCTTGTCTCATTGAGAACTGTTGAGAATTGGCTGCCATGTTGGAGATTAATGTTCTAGCAGCCCTGGGAGTCTTATCAACTAGAGCTCCCCCACTAGCGGCATCTATCATACTTCTCTCCATGGGCATGAGACCTTCATAGAAGTATTGGATGAGAAGTTGTTCACTTATTTGATGGTGTGGACATGATGCACAAAGTTTCTTGAACCTCTCCCAATATTCATATAAGGACTCTCCGTTGTATTGCCGAATCCCACATATCTCTTTCCTAATGTTGGCAGCCTTAGATGCTGGGAAATACCTTTCCAAGAATGCTTTCTTCAAATCATTCCATGTAGTGATGGTCCCGGATGGTAGATAGTAGAGCCATTCCTTTGCTGAATCAGCTAGAGAGAATGGGAAGGCTCTCAACTTAACTTGCTCTTCCGTGACCCCTGTTGGTCTCATGCTTGAGCAAACTACATGGAATTCCTTGAGGTGCTTATTTGGATCCTCTCCTGCAAAACCATGAAAAGTTGGGAGAAGATGAATCAAACCAGATTTTAATTCAAAAGCTACCTCAAGATTAGCATATTCAATGCATAATGGTTGTTGACCCAAGTCCGGAGCGGCTAGCTCCTTGAGAGTTCGGTTGTCAGCTGCTGCCATCTCTCCTTGCTTCTCTTGGATGTTTTGGATCAACTCCTCGATTGGTTGTTGGTGAGAAGTTATAAATTCCTGAATTTTCCTAAGTCGTAAGTCTTCTTCGGGAGCTCGGAACATTCACTAATAAAAAAAAATAAGAAAGTAAATAATTAGAACAGAAAATAAGAATAAACCAATAAACTAATAAACTAAAGAAAGCAATCCCCGGCAACGGCGCCAAAAATTTGATGCACCCAAAAGAGTGTATCTTATTTAACCTTGCACTAAAAAGATCAATTGTAAGTATAATGATTAGCAAGGGTCGAGTCCTCAGGGATTGGGTTTTAATCTATGAGTTATTAGTTTATAACTTACGTTCAAAGAAAACAATAAAAGAAAAGGGGTTTTTGAAGCCAGATTTAAACTAAAGTAAATAATAAGAATAAGATGCAAGGCGGTATAACCAGCCAATAAAAATATATATACTAAATTAGGCGGTATAACCAGCCAATAAAAATATATATACTAAATTAGGCGGTATAACCAGCCAATAAAAATAAAACAAAGTTAATATACAAATTAGGCGGTATAACCAGCCAATAAAAATAAATATATTTTTAAAAATAAGCAAACTAGAAAAGTAAGAAAACAAGTAAGTAAGAAGAATCAAATATGAAAAATATGGTTAAGGTTTCATTCTCCACCACTAGACATCATTAAGAATCAATTTCAGATCTATCAATATCAACCAACTATCAAAGTTAACAACCGTAGATAACAACAAGCTCTGTTATCCCAATCTTTCCTTAGTTTGTCGTTAAATAGAACAAGCTCTCTATTTAATCTCTAACCATTAAACAACCTAGAATAAGCTCTCTAAATTCAATTTAATGGCAGCTTTATGATGAGAAAGATAGGTTGGTCTAAGCAACAAACACATAAGCTCGGATTGTTCAACTTAGGTTATGTTCCACTTTGCAATTATTGAAAACTTGACCATAATCATTAATCACAAATTGCCACTTATGAATAGGAAATCAAGACAATTACACGGATCAAGACTCCTAGACTAGCAATAGATAATTATCAAGATCTATCTAGTTGTACACCTAAATAAATCAAGACAACATCATGAACAATTCTTGTAGAAGAACATAAGCAACTTTGATAGAAAATTAATGATAGATAGAATCTGAAAATCAATCACAAAACATGTTTAGGGCTTTGAAATCACCCTTAACCAAATAGAAGTTTAGCCTAGCATAGGCATTATAAACATAAAATTAAATAGAATCTAAGAAGGAAATAAAAGAAAGAAAGAAGAAGAAGAAAATAAAGAAAAAGAAAACTAGAGAAAGGAAAGAAGAAGAAAACTTAGAGAATTTATTTATTATGGCTAATATCCTACCAATGTACAATATGATCCCTTACAATCATCCAAGGCCCTCTATTTATACACATTTTGGAGGGCTAAATGACAAGAGACAAGCTTTACAAATTTCAAAGGTAGGTATAATAGGTGGGTGCATTTTCTAACAATTTTCGTCATACATGACGATTTTGATCTGCCAACTTGATGGTCGATTTTGTCAATTTTGCAGGCCTTATCTGATCACATGGTCTTCTAGAAAAATGTTACCCTATCAGTTACTGATCCATAGCCGTTGGAATCAGCTCATTTTCTGATGTGGATAAGAAGATATGGGCAAAATACGAAAACAGGTCAGCACAGACGTCATTGCACATCAGCCAACTTCTTGGTCGATTTCGCTAGGGAAAACGACTCCGTTTCAAGAAGTGTAAAACATGAAAAAGATAAATATGCCTCTTAGCTTTGCACGGCTACAAATTGCAGCCTTATTGCTTCAGTGAAACTCGAGATATAGCTGATATGGCAAAAGGTGTCGGAACTGGAACTGAACTGGATTTACCCTTAATTCTAGTAATCTGAAATCACTCAAAGAAACTTGTGAAAAACACCAAAATACATAAAGATCATAAACACAATTAGAATAAACAATAATAACTCGTATTTGACACAAAACAATAATAAAACATAACTAAAAACTATATAATTATACGAGTTATCACCACCTGTGACTCACAACTCAGGTACTTCTTTAGAAAATCTTATCAAATCCATTGCTACTAATACTTTGCAATTACAACAGGAAAGAAGGGCAAACATCCAGAGTTTGGAAATGCAAAGAGGCAAACTGGCTAGTAGTGTGGTGCGATTGGTAGCGCGAAGATCTGAAAAACTTGATGCACTCAAAAGAGTATATCTTATTTAATCCTTGCACTAAAAATATCAATTGTAAATTATAGCAATAAGCAAGGGTCGAGTCCACAGGGATTGGTGTTTAATTTAAGAATTATTAGTTTATACTTAAATTCAAAGAAAACAAAATAAAATGGGAGGTTTTTAAAGTCAGTTTAAACTAAAAACTTATAATCAAAGAAGAAAGCAAGTAAATAAGAAGTAATCAAATATGAAAAAAGTATGGTTAAGGTTTCATTCTCCACCACTAGACATCATTGAGAATCAATAATCAGATCTATCAACATCAATTAACTATCAAAATTATCAACCGTAGATAACAACAAGCTCTGCTACCCTAATCTTTCCTTAGTTTGTCGTTAAATAGAATAAGCTCTCTATTTAATCTCTAATTATCAAACAACCTAGAATAAGCTCTCTAAATTCAAATTGATAACAGCTTTATGATGAGAAAGATAGGTTGATATAAGCAACAAACACGTAAGCTCGGATTGTTCAACTTATGTTATGTTCCACATTGTAATTCCCGAAAACCCAACATAAACATGAATTACAAATTGCCACTTATGAATAGGAAATCAAGAAAATTTCACGGATCAAGACTCATAAACTAGCAATAGATAATTATCAAGATCTATCTAGTTCGCGACCTAAACAAATCAAGACAATATCATGAACAATTTTTATGGAAGAACATAATCAACTTTGATAGAAAACTAATGATAGATAAATCTAAAAATCAATTACAAAACTTGTCTAGGGCTTTGAAATCACCCTCAACCAAATAAAAGTTTAGCCTTGCATAGGCATTGCCAACATAAACATGAATATTCAAAAGAAACTAATAAGAAAAATAAAATAAAACTAAGAGAAGAATAATAATAAGAAGAAGATTGATAAATAATCAAAAGCATGTCCTAGTTGATGGCTCAAAAGATGATATTTATAGAGCTTTTTGACCTTGGAAACCTTTTCTTGTTGATCAAGGAAGCTAGAAGGCAAAAGGGTGCAATTTTAGCAATTTTCTAGATTTTTGCGATTTTTCATGGATTTGGGCAGCCCGACCAGCGCTGCAGTGCCAGCGGCCAGCGCTGTAGTGCTGACTTTTGGACTTTTTGGGCGCTGCAGCACCAGACTCCGGTGCTGCGACACTCGTCGCTGATTTTTCTAACGCATGTTCTCGCACTTCGTCAGCTGATTTGGGTGCCCATTTCTAGTCCGATTTTGACGTGTGACCTATCGTTGAAAAGGTATTCAAGTTAGATTAAAAAGTCAAGAGGAAGTTTCTTCAAATAATGAATTTACATAATGTTTTCCTTGCAACAAGTTCCGGAGGTCAAATCTGCCTTCTTGCTTTGCAACCCGAAATTGATATTTTTGACTCCCAAGTCTTTTTCCATCTTGTGACTATGATTTTGTAAGCTCTTTAACATCATATTTGACATTTTTTTACTTCATCGCTTCCAAAATACCTATAATTCATAATGATGCACCCAAAAGAGTGTATCTTATTTAACCTTGCACTTAAAAAGAATCAATTGTAGAGTATAGTGATTAGCAAGGGTCGAGTCATCAGGGATTGGGTTTTAGTTTATAAGTTAATAGTTTATCACTTATAAACAAGTAAACAAAAGTAAAGAGCATTTTTGAAATCAGAATTAAACTAAAGTTAACAATAAGAATGAGAAAACAAGTAATTAAGAAGAATCAAATATGAAAAATATGGTTAACGTTTCATTCTCCACCACTAAACATCATTAAGAATCAATTTCATATCTATCAACATTAATTAGCTATCAAAGTTAACAACTGTAGATAACAACAAGCTCTGTTACCCCAATATTTTCTTAGTTCGTCGTTAAATAGAACAAGCTCTCTATTTAATCTCTAACTATCAAACAACCTAGAATAAACTCTCTAAGTTCAATTTAATAGCAGCTTTATGATGAGAAAGATAGGTTGATCTAAGCAACAAACACATAAGCTCGGATTGTTCAACTTAGGTTATGTTCCACTTTGCGATTATTGAAAACTTGACCATAATCATTAATCACAAATTGCCACTTATGAATAGGAAATCAAGACAATTACACGGATCAAGACTCCTAAACTAGCAATAGACAATTATCAAGATTTATCTAGTTGGCCACCTAAACAAATCAAAACATTATCATGAACAATTTTAATGTAAGAACATAAGAAACTTTGATAGAAAACAATTATAGATAGATTCTGAAAGTTAATTACATAACATGTCTAGGGCATTGAAATCACCCTTAACCAAATAAAAGTTTAGCCTAGCATAGGCATTGTAAACATAAACATAAAATCAAAGAGAATCTAAGAAGAAAATAACAGAAAGAAAGAAGAAGAAGAAGAAGAAGAAGAAGAATATTAATTATCCAACCTCTTGCTCTCTCAAAAACAAAGAAACACATAAGAAATCAGAACTTTGATGCTTGGAGAAGTGTATTTTCATTTGCCCCCTTGTTCTCTATTTATAGGCAATAACTATGGCATCACACAAGTGAATTTCAGCTTTCTCCCTTCAATAAAAACTGACTTGTGGCTAAAGTTAAGGAAAAGTGGCTGACTTTTATGTTTTAAAGAAAGAAGGAATACTTGGCAGCCAAGGTTTTAATAAAGTAGGAAAGTCTTCGTCAAAGTACTCTTTAATAAGGAGAGATTACAAACTTGCAGCCAGTAAGTGTAAGGAAGAAAAGTCTTGGCTGATTTAATTCTCCTACTTTGACTAAGATTAGCTTTAAGGAAAGATTCTTGCAATTAATGCAATTAATGCAAGTTGACAGCCACTAATCCCTCTTTGACAAGGATAAACATAAATGTCAACTAGGGTATTAAGAAAAAAATGTGATTTGCGGCTAGGGTTTTTTCTGCCACTAGGATTGTTTAGGGAGATATTCCAATGCCGATTTGGATGACTATTTCTTATCCGATTTAGGCCCATGACCAACTGTTGGAAAGGTAATCAAGTCAGCTTCAAAATTCAAGAGGACGTTTCTTCCAATAAATAATCTAACATCATGTTTTCTTAGCAAAAAGCTTCGAAGGTCAAATCTGTCTTCTTGCTTTGCACCAAGAATTTGATCTTTTTGACTCCCAAGTCTTTTTCCATCTTGTGATTGTGATTTTGTAAGCCATTTAACATCCTAATTGACATGTTTTGACTTCATCTCCTCCAAAATATCTACAAAGCATATAAACCTAGTAAAATGTCAAGGAAGTAATAATTAAAGCACAAAGTATAATGAAATTAAATAGAAAATTGTATGAAATTAAGCACTTATCAAATTCCCCCACACTTAACCTTTTGCTAGTCCTCGAGAAAAACCAAATAGACACAAGGTTAGAAAACTGAATCTAGTTCAATTTCAATACAACTTATAGATAATCATTGAACATGTCTTACAAACTAATCAGTAGCTTAAAGAGTTTCACAAAGAATCATGCTTGATAGTAAAGGGTTTGAGTTAAGTTGACATAACATATCTCAATCAAAATAGTGCATCTTCAAACTTAATCTCAACTTCTCACATGGGATACTCTCATGATTTTCACTTTTTAAAGCAGTGGTAAAGTGATTACACTCAATCAATCTCATAAAAATAGTTCTACCATATGCTTGCTTGTCCACCTATTATCCACTATTTAGATCATGCCACTTCATAAATCAAGAGGTCTTTATTCAAGGTTGTAATGGGGCCAAAGGGTAATAAATGTTGTTAAAGAATAAAAGGAAAAGGATATTACAAAGGTTCCAAAGATTTCATAGAGTTTAGAGACAAAATAAGATTCATACAAAGAAAACTTCTCAAAACTCTTTACAAAGCAAATAATACATAGGCCGAATATTCATGTTGGGCCTTTTCTTCATTCTAAACAACTTTGTAACATCTTTTTCTTTTCTTTAACTAGAAGTTCATGAGATTATTCAAATTTTCTATTCACATGGGAATGTTCAATATTCCCTCTCTTTTTCTCTTGACTTTTGCCTTTCTCCCCCCCCCCCCACACTTATTTCTTGTTTCTAACCAAAATTTTCAATAGATCTTCCTTGTCTTTGCAATATGTCTCAAAACATGCTAATTCATCTTTAGAACAAGGGTAAGAATATAAATAAGTATATTTAGGTTAGGGACAAGATATGGTTACCAAATAAATAGCTTATTCAATGTAGGCTCAAATTGGCTCACTAAGGGGGATGTTCTCTTGGAACATCAATATGGGATGGCTGTTTGGCCCTGGTTAAAAATCCTAATGCCTCTATCATATTCATGTTGTCACATGCATCTCAACAAGGTTTAAAGCAAGTTCTAGAGAATCATGTAATCATAAAAGCACTCAAGAAAGAAATTAGATTGATATGTATAATGCATCAATCATATAGGCTCAAAAACTCACAAGGATGATTATACAAGTCAGATTTAAGTTTAAACATGCTTCTTTCTCAATCAACATATCATATTAACATTGGCTCATAAAAAATGATATTTCAAGCTCAATTCTCATGAAAAATCTTCTCACTAATGATCAGTTTTAGACCCAATGCAATTCATAGCTCATCATAGTATTAAAAAGGAACTAAAACACACTAAAAACAAACTAAAAAAACTCAAAACAAAACAAATAAAAAATAACAACCTAAGAATAAAAGAAATCCTAAATTCTTCCCCCCACACTTAATTCTTACATTTGTCCTCAATGTAATGCTATTATCCCCAATGGAAGAATTATATGTAAGAGAAATGAACTACTGAACAAAACAAACTAAAGAAAAACAATAAAAGATAGAATGATGGAGAGTATGGAATATGCAAATCTGATTATAATGGATGCTCTCCATTCTTTTGGGTTACCTCCCAAGAAGCGCTTGGTTTACTTTCCTCAGCCTGACTTAGACCCATGCCATTATTATTCAACATAATTTGGCTCAAAAAGTGGTAACTCCTCCACATCTTGTATTGGAAAGTTCTCATAGTAAGGCTTCAATCTATGACCATTCATTTTGAATGCCTTATCTGTTTTTGGGCTTTGGATTTCAACTGCACCATGAGTAAATACTTTAGTAATAACAAAAGGTCCAACCCAACGAGAACGTAACTTACCTGGAAATAACTTAAGGCGTGAATGGAAGAGAAAAACTTTTTGTCCAACAACAAAGTCCTTTCTTGATATCATCTTGTCATGGAATGCCCTAGTCTTTTCCTTGTAAATCCTAGAATTCTCATAGGCATCATTCCTTATCTCCTCTAATTCTTGTAGGTCAAGTTTTCTTTGCTTACCTGTCTCATCCATCTCCATGTTGCATTGTTTGATAGCCCAATATGATTTATGTTCCAATTCAATCGGAAGATGACAAGTCTTACCATAAACAAGTCGATAAAGATACATACCAATGGGTGTCTTATATGCTGTCCTATAAGCCCAAAGTGCATCATCAAGTCGTGAACTTCAATCCTTCCTATTTGGATTAATTGTCTTTTCAAGGATGGACTTTACTTCTCGATTTGACACTTCAGCTTGCCCACTAGTTTGAGGATGGTATGAAGTGGAGACATTGTGTGTGATGTTATACTTCCTCAAAAGTGCTTCCATAGTCCTATTGCAAAAGTGAGTACCTCTATCGCTGATTATGGCCTTTGGTGTTCCAAACCTAGCAAAGATGTTAGTCTTGACAAAATCTGAAACAACTTTAGAGTCATTAGTCCTAGTGGCTTTTGCTTCCACCCACTTTGAAACATAATCAACGGCAAGTAAAATATAAAGATTACCAAAAGAAGAAGGAAAAGGTCCCATGAAATCCATGCCCCATACATCAAAAATTTTAACAATAAGTATTGGAGTTTGAGGCATTTGATTTCTAGCACCTAAGTTACCTGTTCTTTGGAAACTTTCACATGACTTGCAAAAGAGGTATGCATCTTTGAATATAGTAGGCCAATAAAATCCAGAATCAAGAACTTTCATGGTTGTTCTTTTGGATCCAAAGTGTCCTCCACATGCATAAGAGTGACAAAAGGTGATAATAGATTGAAATTCAGTTTCGAGTACACACATTCTTATAATCTGATCGGAGCAATGCTTCCAAAGGTAAGGATCATCCCATATGTAGTATTTGGCATCACTCTTGATCTTATTTCTTTGAGCTTGTGTCAACTCTTGTGGCGACTTCTTGGTAACTAAGTAATTAACAATATTGGCATACCAAGGAGTTGTTGTACTTATAAAAAGAAGTTGCTCATCCGAAAAGTTCTCATTCAAAGGTAGTGCATCCTCTTCATGAACTAAACGGTTAAGATGGTCCGCAACCAGGTTGTCACTACCTCTCTTATCTTTTATCTCCAAATCAAACTCTTGTAAGAGAAGTATCCATCTAATCAACCTTGGTTTGGCCTCCTTCTTAGTGAGTAAGTACCTAAGAGCTGCATAGTCAGAAAATACGATTACTTTAGTACCAATTAAATAAGATCGAAATTTTTCTACAGCAAATACAATAGCCAAAAGTTCTTTTTTAGAAGTGGAATAGTTTAATTAAGCATCATTAAGAGTTTGGAAGGCATAATAAATGGCATGTGAGGTTTTGCCAACCCGTTGGCCCAAAACAGCTCAAATGGCATAGTCACTAGCATCACACATGATTTTAAAAGGTACATTCCAATCTGGTGGTTGCATGATAAGAGCTAATATCAAGAGTCCCTTCAATGTTTCAAACGCCTCTTTGCATTTATCATCAAAGTGGAAAACCATATCTTTTTGTAGTAGCTTGCAAAGAGGTAGTGTGATCTTTGAGAAGTCTTTGATAAATCTCCTATAGAAACCTGCATGTCCAAGAAAAGAACGAACCTCTCTCACATTTGTAAAAGGTGGTAAAGAATGCATAATATCTATTTTAGATTTATCAACCTCTATACCTTTAGAAGAAATAACATGGCCCAAAACTATTTCTTGTTTTACCATAAAGTGACATTTTTCCCAATTCAAAACAAGATTAGTTTCCATGCATCTTTCAAGTACAAGTGTAAGGTTCTCTAGACATCTATCAAAAGAATCTCCATAGACACTAAAATCATCCATAAACACTTCTATGAAGTTCTCTACATAATCTAAAAATATGCTAACATACACCTTTGGAATGTAGCTGGTGCATTACAAAGACCAAATGGCATACGCTGATATGCAAAAGTACCAAATGGATTGATGGTAACTCAATTAAGAGTTGTAAACCCAAGTGCAGGTTATGTTCAAGTAATAAATTCTCGGGTGTCCGAGGTCGAACCACAGGGAAGCGTATTAATAAGTATAAGTTTATAAATATATAAGACAAAGAAAGTAAACAAGATATTAGGGAATCAACAACAAAATAAGATAAACAAGATATTAGAGAACAAAATAAACAAAATAACATAAAAACAATTAAACAAGATATAAAAAACAATAAGAAAGGATGTTGAGGTTAGAGACTCCACTCTTGGTGTTATGCTAAGATTAATCTTGTTTTATTACACAATTGAAATCCACACATAAGGGAGGTTCCAATCGGAAGGTTTAGCAATTCAGTCCAACGTCCATAGCATATGATATTATGTTCATTTGGTGTCCTCAAAACTCATAAAAAGAGTCCAAGCATTCCTTATGCCAAGGTATATGTCTACAACAAATCAAGGTTATGAAACCAAGCATTTACTGTGCCATTTTCATTGTCAATAATGAATCAAGATCTCTACTTTGCAAGTATGATTTTAAACCAAAAGAAAATATTATCTATACTAGTGTTTATAAATGATGATTCATTTTAGCTCATGTTTAAGAGACTAACCTTAGCATTTACCAAGAGCTTCACCTCATCACCTCAACAATATGATTAGCAACACATACTAGATATGAATAAAATGAAAAGAAATGTAAGAAGCATAAGTAAATAAAAAAGAAAACTAGAGAAAGGAAAGAAGAAGAAAACTTAGAGAATTTTACTACAAAGGCTAATATCCTACCAATGTATAATGTATCCCAATACTCATCCAAGGCCCTCTATTTATACACATTTTGGAGGGCTAAATGACAAGAGACAAGCTTTACAAATTTCAAAGGTAGGTATAATAGGTGGGTGCATTTTTCTAACAATTTTCGTCATATTGTATGACAATTCTGATCAGCCAGCTTGATGGTCGATTTTGTCAATGTTGGAGGCTCGATCTGATAAAATGGTCTTCTAGAAACATATACCCCTATCCGTTACGGATCCATAGCCGTTGGAATCAGATCATTTGCGCACGTGGATCGGAAGATATGGTCAAAATACCAAAACGGTGCAGAACAGACGTCATTGCACATCAGCCAACTTGATGGTCGATTTCGCTAGGGAAAACGACTCCGTTTCAAGAAGTGTAAAACATGAAAAAGATAGATATGCCTCTTAGATTTGCAGGGATACAAAGTTCAGCCTTATTGCTTCAGTGAAACTCGAGATATAGCTGATATGGCAAAAGGTGTTGGAACTGGAACTGAACTGGATTTGCCCTTAATTCTAGTAATCTGAAATCACTCAAAGAAACTTGTGAAAAACACCAAATTACATAAAAATATAAAAGATCATAAACACAATTAGACTAAACAATAATAACTCGTATTTGACACAAAACAATAATAAAACATAACTAAAAACTATATAATTATACGAGTTATCACACCCCCATACTTAGATTGTTGCTAGTCCCTAGCAACGACTCAATAAAAAAAAATAATAATAAAATAAGAAAATCTAATCTAATCCATTTTCGTAGGAAATCACGGTGGCACTTAGCATGTGACACAAGCCTTTAAACCCCTAGGAGTCCCTAGTGGACGAGTTTAGTCTCGTGAGGGTTTACTAGGACGATACCCACAAACATTGAAGACATAAGAAAAACTAAAAATAATAATTATAACTAATCCTTCCAATATAAATTAGAGATAATCATTGGACAAGTCTTAAAAACTAATCAATAGCTTAAAGAAATTCACAAAAGATCTTGCTTGAATGTAAATAGTTTGAGTTAAGCCAATAATAACATAACATATTTCAATCAAAATAGTGTATATTCAAACTTAATCTCAACTTCTCACATGGGATACTCTCTTGATTTTCACTCTTTAAAGTAGTGGTAAAGTGTTTACACTCAATCAATCTCATGAAAACACTTCTACCATATGCTTGCTTGTCCACCTATTCTCCACTATTTAGATCATACAACTTCATAAATCAAGAGGTCTTTATTCAAGGTTGTAATGGGGCCAAAGGGTTATAATGTGGTTAAAGAACAAAAGGATAAAGATATCACAAAGGTTCCAAAGAGTTCATAGATTTTAGAGACATAATAAGATCATACAAATAAAACTTCTCAAAACTCTTATAAAGCACATAATAACATAGGCTAAATATTCATGTTGAGCCTTTGCATCATTCTAACCAACTTTGTAACATCTTTTTCTAGAAGTTCAAGAGAAGATTTTTTTTTTTTTTTTTTTTTTTTTAATATGGGAATGTATTTGACAATGATCCCTTTCTTTTTCTCTTGACTTTTTCTTTTCTTTTCTTCCCCCACACTTATCTTTTGTTTCTAACCCAAATTTTCAAATAAAAATATCCCTTGTTTTTTTGCAATATGTCTCAAAATATAAAATTCATCTTTAGAACAAGGGTAAGGATATAAGCATATTTAGGCTAGGTGTAAGTTGTGGTTACCAATAAAACATCATATTTAATGTAGGCTCAAATTGGCTCACTAGTGGGGATGTTCTCGTAGAACATTAATAATGGATGGCTGTTTGGCTCTGGTTATAATCCTAATGCCTCTATCATATTCATGTTGTCACATGTATCAATATAGTCTCAAACGGTTTAAAGCAAGTTCTAGAGAATCATGTAATCATAAGAGCACTCAAGAAAGAAATTAGATTGATTTGTATAATGCATCAATCATTATAGGCTCAAAAACTCACAAAGATGATTATACAAGTCAGATTAAGACTAAACATGCTTCTTTCTCAATCAACATATCATATTAACATTGGCTCATAAAAAGGTTGACATCAAGCTCAATTCTCATGAAAATCTTCTCACTAATAAATCTGTTTTAGACTTATGCAATTCATATCTCATCATTGTATTGAAAGTAACTAAAAAAAAAACACACTAAGTCTAAACATGCTTTTTTTTTTGTTTTTTTTGTTTTTTTTTTGTTTTTTTGTTTTTTTGTTTTTTTGTTTTTTTTGAAGAAGAAGATTAAATCAAACTGACAAGGTATGTCTCAAGTCTCCCTTACTCAGACCTTGTTCAGAATGAATACTTCTAAATGTCTTAAAACACAACAATTTTTTTTTTTTTTTTTTTTTTTTTTAGCAAAATATGTCCCTTACCCCCTACTAAAATATGACATTGTCCCAAATGTCAAATTTTAAAGGTAGAATTTAGGAGATATTACCTGCAGAGGTTGCTAACCACTTATTATAACTGAGACACAACAAGCAAAATGTTAGATAATGTCACAAAGACAAAGTGCAATCCACTCCTTGCTCGTCCATATCTCTTTTTCTTTTTCCGAGCGTTTGCGAAACAACCGTAGTAGATAAACACTCATAAGCTTGTAGCTTTTTGAGTAAATCTTCAATGGTTGTAGCAGAAATTATGGTTCTCCTTGCCTCTGAAAACATGAATCCATTATCCACAGCATTATCTAAATATGAAAGTAAATTACTAAAATAACCATTAATATTAAGCAAACCAATGGGTTTCTTATTTGTGACCAAAGATGACCAAGAAGCCACGCAAGCTATTTCTTCCAATGTACCCAGACCTCCTGGTAAGGCAATGAATGCATCGGCAGAATGGTACATGATTGTTATCCGTTCAGGGATACTCCAGACTTGTATTTCCTTACCCACGGTAGGTCCACAAAAATCTGTGAATAGTTTTGGCACGATTCCTAGAACTGGACTTCCTCCGGCGTGTGCTGCTGTAGCGACTGCTCCCATTAAACCCGTACTACCGCCTCCATAAATCAAGTGGATCTTTTGTTGGGCAAGTATTACTCCAACTCTTATGGCTTCATCAGCGAATATGTTATTTTTCCCTGGATAAGCACCTCCAAAGACACAAATTTTTTTAATGCGCTGGGACGAAGTGCTTTCCATTTTTTTTCTTTTTCGAGTGCCTGAAAGAGAATGAGTACATGGTGTAATATATAGAGGACTGAGTAGTGAATCAGACAAGAGTAATAATGTCGCCGAAAGTGTATTTGACCTGTCAGAAGAAAATGTTAACCTAACAAAAGATTTTTGCGTGATTTCAGGAAGAAAATCAAAAAGAGAAGAAAAATCAACCGTAAAAGACCAATGCAAAAAAAAAAAAGAGAATAATTACACAAATCGAACAACACGTAAACTAAACCGAAATAAAATTATTGGAAATCAAACCAAAAGCTGAGAAGTCATTTATTGTAGTTGTGATTGTGGCTCACATCTTCCTCTGGTTTTACGTCCAGAAACGGCTTAAACGCCTTCTATGAGTCGAGGATATGCTTCCCATCCAGTTTTCTTACAAGCTGGCAAACAGGGTCTTTTAACATCAGATTCCCAAGATGTTGCCATTCCCTTTGGAATTGAGGCCATAAATCAAGAATTTCTCTTTGTACGTCTCCACTAGGATGCGTCTCAAGAGAAAGTTGGATATTACCCAAATTCTCCTTACTCAGTCCATCCTTAATGAATTCAATTTTATCATCTCGATTAGAGGACGGAATCCCAATAGAACGACATTTACCGTTACACGTCCATCGTGCACACTTGTGGCAATTTGAACTCATGCGCTTTGCTCGTCGCTTCTTTGCATAAGTGCTTCTACCTGTACCTGGTAAATGCAAAACAGGAAGATATTCATCTTCACGTACCTTGGCTTCAATTATCCAACGTATGTCTTCAGGAATCCCTTTGTTCATAAGCATTCTTAATCTTTCTAATCGAACTTGGTAAAGCTTCAGTAAAATATTCCGAGGAAAAGGAGGAAATCGTTTATGCAATCTTTTGAGAATATCATCCATCCTGAAAAAAAAATGAAAAAGAAATTGAAAGAGAAATTTATATACAATATCAGTTTTGTGGGTAGCTGATGGAACCGACTTAAATAATCACGGAGTACCGTTATCCGCCATTTAACCGGGAAAAAAAATGTATTTTTTTTTTTTTAAGATTAGTAAAAATTATATTTACATCTAGTTATTTTCAAAACAAGGATCAGAAAGAAAAACAACCTCTTCTTGAGTAACATGATTTTCCAAAAAGAGTTTGAGTCTTTGTCCATTTACCTTGAATACGTTACCATTTTGAGGATTCTCAATGTCAACTGCTCCATAATGATACACATGCTTAACCACAAATGGGCCAGTCCATCTTGATCTCAACTTACCAGGAAATATGTGAAGTCTAGAATTATAAAGTAGAACTTTTTGCCCAACATCAAATGTTTTTCTTGAAATTAACTTGTCATGAAAGGCTTTAGTTCTTTCTTTATGAATTTTAGGATTCTCATATGCATCATTTCTGAGTTCCTCAAACTTTTGTTTCCAACAATGCTTAACCTGAAAAGAATTTAACAAAGAATCAGTGTGTGAAATTTCTGAAGCATTATCAAACTCACATTCAATTAAATAAGCTTCTAAAGGATCATGGAATGTGGTAGTGGTGAGATGTTTATGAACAAGTTCTTCAATGAAATCCACTTCATGTACTTCTGAATCATCACCAGGTTGCTTGCAAGTGTTGAACACATTTAATTCTAAAGTCATATTTCCAAAAGAAATGTTCAAAATACCATTCCTGCAATTTATCAGAGCATTAGAAGTTGCAAGAAATGGACGGCCTAATATAACAGGAATTTGAACATTTGGATTTGAAACAGGATGTGTGTCCAAAACAATAAAATCAACAGGGAAGTAAAAATTTTCAATTTGAACCAAAACATCTTCAACTATCCCTCGAGGAATTTTTACAGAACGATCAGCTAGTTGAAGTGTAACAGGTGTTTCCTTGAGTTCACCTAAACCTAACTGTTGATAAACAGAAAAAGGCAAAAGATTAACACTAGCACCAAGATCAAGCAATGCACGTTCTATTCTAGTGTTTCCAATGATGCATGAGATTGTTGGACATCCAGGATCTTTGAATTTTGGTGGAGTGAGGTGCTGAATGATTGAGCTCACACTTTCCGTCAGAAATGCTTTCTTTTGTACATTATGTTTCCTTTTAACTGTGCACATGTCCTTCAAAAATTTAGCATAAGATGAAACTTGTTTGATTGCATCCAATAAAGGAATGTTAATCTTAACTTGTTTGAAAAGTTCATAAATTTCTGCATTTTGATTCAAATTCTTTATTGTTTGCAACCTTTGAGGAAAAGGAGCAGGATGCATACCTTTTTCTTTGTCCAAATTTTCAAGAAGTTCAGACTTACCATCATCCTTACCCATACTTTTCGGAGAGGAAGGAGGATCTTGGTCTTTTGATGGAATGTTTTTGTCAATTGCCTTTCCACTTCGAAGAGTTGTGATAGAACTGGCATTTTCCTGTTGAGTTTCATTGGAGCAAGAAACAAGACATTGAGTAGAAGGGTTAGGCTGAGGTTGAGCAGGAAACTTACCTTTTTCTTGAGTGCGTAATGAAGCTGTCAATGTGGACAAGGTGTTTTTGATCTCATTGATGTCCTGTGAAGTTTGGTTATTCACATTTGCTTGTGTTTGCATGAATGCTTGCAATGTCTCTTCCAAGGTTTGTACACGTGAAGGTTGATAGGAAAAAGTGTTGCCCGGCTTTTGAGATTGTGGTACCTGAACATGATTATTATTCCGCTAACTGAAGTTGGGATGATTTCTCCATTCAGGGTTATACGTTTCAGAGTAAGGAGAAGGAAAAGGCTTTTTAAATGTGTTTATGGAATTTACTTGATCATGCAACGCTTCTTTAAGAATGGGAATGTTTGGACATTCAGAAGTGGGGTGTCCCATGATTTCACAAATTCCACAACTTTCTTCATTTTTAACCGTTTTGACTTCTTTTACTTCTCTAAGTTCCATGGCTTCAATCTTTCTAGCCAAATTAGCTACTTTAGCTTTTATCTCATCTTCTTGACTAAAATGATATTTACCTCTGTTAGAAACAAGATTAGATCTATTGGAACTTTCAGAGGAATTATCTGTGTGCCAGGCTTGAGAGTTATCTGCCAAATGGTCTAGGTAGTCAAAGGCTTCTTCAGGTTCTTTTTCTAGAAACTCACCGTTACACATTGTTTCAACAAATTGTTTAGTTTCGGGAGTTAAACTTTCATAAAAGAAACTAATAAGACGCCATTTTTCAAAACCATGATGTGGACAAGAACTTAACAAATCTTTAAAACGCTCCCAGCACTGAAAAAATGCTTCATTTTGATTTTGATTGAAATTTTGAATCTGTCTTTTCAAAGCAGTAGTTTTATGTGCTGGGAAAAATTTCTTTAGAAACTCAGTTTGTAATTCTTGCCATGTGCCAATTGACCTTGGTTTTAAATTATGAAGCCAAATTTTTGCTTTATCTTTTAAAGAAAAAGGAAATAATTTTAGCTTGACAATTTCATTTGTACATTGTTGGTCATTAAAGGTGACACATACATCTTCGAAGTCTTTTAGAAACGAGTAAGCACTTTCCGATTCTAACCCATGGAAATTTGGAAGCAAAGCTATCATACCTGGTTTAAAACGAAAGTTGTTTGCATTGAGAGGAAAAATAAAACAAGAGGGTGATGAGCTTCGAGTTGGTTGCAAGTAGTCACGCATGGTGCGTACTTGTCTGTTCTCATCTTCAGCATGAATACTTTCATTGTCAGCCATGGTAGGAGTTGTATTAGAAAGATTACCTGAAAAATTTTCACAATAAAATCTAACTAAACGACGAGATCTAAAATCACGTCGCCAAACAAGCATAAAACAAAGTTAATAAATAGATAATATATAAATATAAACTTTACAATATAAATATAAATATATACTAAATTAGGCGGTATAACCAGCCAATAAAAATAAATTAGGCGGTATAACCAGCCAATAAAAATAAATATATACAAAATTAGGCGGTATAACCAGCCAATAAAAATAAATATACTTATAAACTTATATACTTAGTATTGCTTCCCCGGCAACGGCGCCAAAAACTTGATGGTAACTCAATTAAGAGTTGTAAACCCAAGTGCAGGTTATGTTCAAGTAATAAATTCTCGGGTGTCCGAGGTCGAACCACAGGGAAGCGTATTAATAAGTATAAGTTTATAAATATATAAGACAAAGAAAGTAAACAAGATATTAGGGAATCAACAACAAAATAAGATAAACAAGATATTAGAGAACAAAATAAACAAAATAACATAAAAACAATTAAACAAGATATAAAAAACAATAAGAAAGGATGTTGAGGTTAGAGACTCCACTCTTGGTGTTATGCTAAGATTAATCTTGTTTTATTACACAATTGAAATCCACACATAAGGGAGGTTCCAATCGGAAGGTTTAGCAATTCAGTCCAACGTCCATAGCATATGATATTATGTTCATTTGGTGTCCTCAAAACTCATAAAAAGAGTCCAAGCATTCCTTATGCCAAGGTATATGTCTACAACAAATCAAGGTTATGAAACCAAGCATTTACTGTGCCATTTTCATTGTCAATAATGAATCAAGATCTCTACTTTGCAAGTATGATTTTAAACCAAAAGAAAATATTATCTATACTAGTGTTTATAAATGATGATTCATTTTAGCTCATGTTTAAGAGACTAACCTTAGCATTTACCAAGAGCTTCACCTCATCACCTCAACAATATGATTAGCAACACATACTAGATATGAATAAAATGAAAAGAAATGTAAGAAGCATAAGTAAATAAAAAAGAAAACTAGAGAAAGGAAAGAAGAAGAAAACTTAGAGAATTTTACTACAAAGGCTAATATCCTACCAATGTATAATGTATCCCAATACTCATCCAAGGCCCTCTATTTATACACATTTTGGAGGGCTAAATGACAAGAGACAAGCTTTACAAATTTCAAAGGTAGGTATAATAGGTGGGTGCATTTTTCTAACAATTTTCGTCATATTGTATGACAATTCTGATCAGCCAGCTTGATGGTCGATTTTGTCAATGTTGGAGGCTCGATCTGATAAAATGGTCTTCTAGAAAAATATACCCCTATCAGTTACGGATCCATAGCCGTTGGAATCAGATCATTTGCGCACGTGGATCGGAAGATATGGTCAAAATACCAAAACGGTGCAGAACAGACGTCATTGCACATCAGCCAACTTGATGGTCGATTTCGCTAGGGAAAACGACTCCGTTTCAAGAAGTGTAAAACATGAAAAAGATAGATATGCCTCTTAGCTTTGCAGGGATACAAAGTTCAGCCTTATTGCTTCAGTGAAACTCGAGATATAGCTGATATGGCAAAAGGTGTCGGAACTGGAACTGAACTGGATTTGCCCTTAATTCTAGTAATCTGAAATCACTCAAAGAAACTTGTGAAAAACACCAAATTACATAAAAATATAAAAGATCATAAACACAATTAGACTAAACAATAATAACTCGTATTTGACACAAAACAATAATAAAACATAACTAAAAACTATATAATTATACGAGTTATCATGGATATGTGAATGTTGTTTTCTCTTGGTCCTCCGGAGCAATGGCAATCTGATTATAACCTGAAAAACCATCAAGAAAACAATAATGAGAATGGCCAGCTAACCTTTCAAGCATTTGATCAATAAAAGGTAAAGGAAAGTGGTCTTTGCGAGTTATAGAATTAAGTTTTCGATAGTCAATACAAACACGCCACCTTGTTTGAATCCTAGTAGGAACAAGTTCATTCTCATTATTTGTTACCACCGTTACACCTGATTTCTTTGGAACCACTTGGACCGGGCTCACCCATTTGCTATCCGAGATAGAATAGATCACTCCAACATCTAGGAGCTTCAGTATCTCCTTTTTCACAACCTCCATCATAGGAGGGTTCAATCTTCTTTGTGCTTCTCTTGTTGGTTTGGACCCCTCCTCTAACAAAATCCGGTGCATGCACATGGATGGGCTTATTCCCTTGATATCGACAATTGTCCAACCAATTATTGTTTTATGCTCTCTAAGCACCCGGATAAGTCGCTCTTCTTGCAAAGGTGTGAGATCTTTGGCAATGATGACTGATAGTGTGTTCTTCTCACCTAAGAACACATATTTCAAGTGGTCCGGTAGTGGTTTCAACTCTAAAGTTGGTGCCTGCAAAATGGAAGATAGAAGTTTCTCATTAGATAAATGCAAATCAATAAATGAAACATCAAACATTGCATCTTTAGATGGCAGCAAGTGTAAAGATTCTAGTGCCCCTTCTACATGGTCACTCAAGGCTAGTTCCCCTTTAGCGTTCCCCATTCCGAGATGTTTGCTAAGGACTATCTCCACACTATCTTCACCATCTAGCTCATAAGCTTGCTGCACTAGTGAGTCAATTATATCAATATTAAAAATAGAATGCACATCACTAGGATATCTCATGGCCTCAAAAATGTTAAAGAAAATTATTTCACCATCAAATTCCATAGTTAAAGTGCCATCATGTACATCTATTTTAGTTCTTGTTGTTTTCAAGAATGGTCTCCCTAATAAAATAGGTGTGGGATTAGAAGACATCTCATCTTCCATCTCAATAACATAAAAGTCAGCGGGAAAAACCAATTCATTAACCTGTACAAGAACGTCTTCTACAACTCCTCTTGGGTAAGTGTTAGAACGGTCAGCAAGTTGTATTATAACACCGGTTTCCTCTAATGGTCCTAGATTCAATGAAGCATAAATTGAATATAACATGACATTAATAGTTGCCCCTAGATCTAGCATAGCACGCTCAAACCTGGTGTTGCCTATCTTACAAGGAATGGTAAACATACCTGGATCCTTGCATTTTGGTGGGACTTTCTTTTGAAGAACAGCTAACACATTCTTCCTCACACTTACCTTTTCATTCCCTTTCAACTTCCGTTTAGATGTGCACAACTCTTTTAGGAACTTGGCATATCTTGGAACTTGCTTGATAGCATCTAGTACAGGAATGTTCACCTCTACTTTTCGGAAGGTTTCCAAAATTTCCTTCTCTTGTTCCTCCTTCTTAGGTTTTGCTAGCCTGCTAGGAAAAGGTGGAGGAGTTATATAAGAAGGAAAATATGGTTTAGGAGCTATCTTTTGTAGTGGCTCATTGGGATGTGAAGATGATGCCATGGTCTTGTTCTCCCCTTGAGCACTATGCTTTTGTGGTGTCTCAAGCTATTTCCACTTCTTAGAGTTATGGCATTGGCATCCTCTTTTGGATTCACTATGGTTTGGGAAGGTAATTTCCCGGAATCCCTTGCTTGTATTTGACTTATTGTTGTTGCTATTTGCCTAATTTGAGTCTCCAAATTTTGGATACTTGTCTTTGTTTCCTATTGAAATTGAATTGTATTAGTAAAAAGAGCTTTAACAAGATCTTCAAGAAAAGTACCTGAATTTTGGGAGGGTGGCACTTGTTATCGGGTTTGGTATGGTTGTTGCACTCTTTGCTGAAAACCCGTGGCCTGTTGTCAAATGGTGGAGGAACAGCTTGTGATTGGTTCCCTCCATAATTGAAGTTTGGATGATCCCCATCCTAGATTATAAGTGTTTGAGTAGGGATCATATTTCCTTGGTTGGTTTTGAAATCCACCCATGGCATTCACATGTTCATTGGTGTCTTCTTGAAGTGTTAGACACATATTAGTTTGGTGCCCCATGTTTGAACATATGCCATAAGCCTTTATTTTCTGTATATTACCTACAGCCAATTATTGAACAAGAGAAGTCAGTTTATCAAATTTTTGTTCAAGGGATGATATACTTACCTCATTGACTTTCTTGGGTTGTGGTGGTGGATCATGTCTCATTGAGAATTGTTGAGAATTGGCTGCCATGTTGGAGATTAGAGTTCTAGCAGCCCTGGGAGTCTTATCAACTAGAGCTCCCCCACTAGCGGCATCTATCATACTTCTTTCCATGGGCATGAGACCTTCATAAAAGTATTGGATGAGAAGTTGTTCACTTATCTGATGGTGTGGACATGATGCACAAAGTTTCTTGAACCTCTCCCAATATTCATATAAGGACTCTCCGTTGTATTGCCGAATCCCACATTCTCTTTTCTAATGTTGGCAGCCTTAGATGCTGGGAAATACCTTTCCAAGAATGCTTTCTTCATATCATTCCATGTAGTGATGGTCTCGGATGGTAGATAGTAGAGCCATTCCTTTGCTGAATCAGCTAGAGAGAATAGGAAGGCTCTCAACTTAACTTGCTCTTCCGTGACCCCGGTTGGTCTCATGCTTGAGCAAACTACATGGAATTCTTTGAGATGCTTATTTGGATCTTCTCCTGAGAAACCATGAAAAGTTGGGAAAAGATGAATTAAACCAGATTTTAATTCAAAAGCTACCTCAAGATTAGCATATTCAATGCATAATGGTTGTTGACCCAAGTCCGGAGCGTCTAGCTCTTTGAGAGTTCGGCTGTCAACTGCTGCCATCTCTCCTTGCTCCTCTTGGATGTTTTGGATCAACTCCTCGATTGGTTGTTGGTGAGAAGTTATAAATTCCCGAATTCTCCTAAGTCTTCTTCGGGAGCTTGGAACATTCACTAATAAACAAAAAAAAAGTAAATAATTAGAGCAGAAAATAAGAATAAACCAATAAACTAAAGAAAGCAATCCCCGGCAATGACGCCAAAAACTTGATGCACCCAAAAGAATGTATCTTATTTAACCTTGCACTTAAAAAGAATCAATTGTAGAGTATAGTGATTAGCAAGGGTCGAGTCCTCAAGGATTGGGTTTTAGTTTATAAGTTAATAGTTTATCACTTAAAAACGAGTAAACAAAAGTAAAGGGGATTTTTGAAATCAAATTTAAACTAAAGTTAACAATAAGAATGAGAAAACAAGTAATTAAGAAGAATCAAATATGAAAAATATGGTTAAGGTTTCATTCTCCACCATTAGACATCATTAAGAATCAATTTCATATCTATCAACATTAATTAGCTATCAAAGTTAACAAACGTAGATAACAACAAGCTCTGTTACCCCAATCTTTCCTTAGTTTATCGTTAAATAGAACAAGCTCTCTATTTAATCTCTAACTATCAAACAACCTAATATAATCTCTCTAAGTTCAATTTAATGGCAGCTTTATGATGAGAAAGATAGGTTGATCTAAGCAACAAACACATTAGCTCGGATTGTTCAACTTGGGTTATGTTCCACTTTGCAATTATTGAAAACTTGACCATAATCATTAATCACAAATTGCCACTTATGAATAGGAAATCAAGACAATTACACGGATCAAGACTCCTAAACTAGAAATATACAATTATCAAGATTTATCTAGTTGGCCACCTAAACAAATCAAAACATTATCATGGACAATTTTAATGGAAGAACATAAGCAACTTTGATAGAAAACAATTATAGATAGATTCTGAAAGTTAATTACATAACATGTCTAGGGCTTTGAAATCACCTTTAGCCAAATAAAAGTTTAGCCTAGCATAGGCATTATAAACATAAACATAAAATTAAAGAGAATCTAAAAAGAAAATAAAAGAAAGAAAAAAGAAGAAGAAGAAGAATATTAATTATCCAGCCTCTTGCTCTCTCAAAAACAAAGAAACAAAGAAGAACTTTGATGCTTGGAGAAATGTATTTTCGTTTGCCCCCCTTGTTCTCTATTTATAGGCAATAGCTAGGGCATCAAACAAGTGAATTTCAGCTCTTTCCCTTCAATAAATGCTGACTTGTGGCTAAAGTTAAGGAAAAGTGGCTGACTTTTGTGTTTTAAGGAAAAGAGGAATACTTGGCAGCCAAGATTTTAATAAAATTGGAAAGTCTTAGTCAAAGTACTCTTTAATGAGGAGAGATTACAAACTTGCAGACAAAGTAAGTGTAAAGAATGAAAGTCTTGGCTTATTTGATTCTCCTACTTTGACTAGGATTAGCTTTAAGGAAAGATTCTTGCAATTAATGCAAGTTGACAACCACTAATCCTTCTTTGACAAGGATAAACATAAATGTCAACTAGCGTATTAAGAAAAAAATGTGATTTGCGGCTAAGGTTTTTTCTGCCACTAGGGTTGTTTAGGGAGATATTCCAATGCCGATTTGGATGACCATTTCTTATCCAATTTAGGCCCATGACCAACCGTTGGAAAGGTAATCAAGTCAGCTTCAAAAGTTAAGAGGAAGTTTCTTCCAATAAAGAATCTAACATCATGTTTTCTTAGCAGCAAGCTCCGGAGGTCAAATCTCTCTTCTTGCTTTGCACCAAGAATTTGATCTTTTTTACTCCCAAGTCTTTTTCGATCTTGTGATTGTGATTTTTTAAGCTCTTTAACATCCTAATTGACATGTTTTGACTTCATCTCCTCCAAAATACCTACAAAGCATAAAAACCTAGTAAAATGTCAAGGAAGAGCACAAAGTATAAGGAAATTAAATAGGAAAATGTATGAAATTAAGCACTTATCACATAAAATCATAGTAATTTGTCAAGGAACTTAAGAATTAAAGCACAAATAAGGAAATAATATATGTAAAATGTATGAAATTAAGCACTTATCAAAACTTGAGGAAGCTAATGCTAGTGCTATGACCTTGAGAAGTGGGGAACAAATTGAGGAAGCACCAAAAGGAGAAAGGGATTCAACCCTTGAGGATAATGAAGCTACAGTTCCAATTGAGAGTACTTTGGCACTTGAGGTAACGTTTAAGGTTCCTATTTCTACTAATGTTCCTTCTCCACCTTTTCCTAGCAGATTTGCAAATTCTAAGAAGGAGGAATATGAAAAACAAATTCTGGAAACCTTTCACAAAGTTCAAGTAAATATACCTTTTTCTGGATGCCATTAACCAAGTACCAAAATATGCACCATTCCTTGATAAGCTATGCACCACCGAGAGCAAATTAAATTGTGATGAGATAATAAGTGTGCCGGACAATGAATCCACTGTTTTGCAAAGAAAGCTTCCTCCAAAACGCAAAGATCCGGGAAGTCTCATACCTGAACCAAAAGATCCCAAAAAGCCAAGAAAGGGTATAGGTTAGGTTGAAGATATTAAATCAAGTGCTAAATTGGGAGGCAGCCCAATTGATGAAACCATTGCCAACCTGCCATATCAGATTTGCTTTCTCTTCTTTTGTCTCTTTGTTTTGTTTAGTTATTAATTTTTTTAATTTTTGTAGGTTTATTTAAGTTTCATTAGTTTTGTTCTGTTTTGAGTTTTTAATATTTTTGTTTGTTTGTGTGTTTTAGTAAGTCAGGTTGAGGACACTAAACCAAGCTCTTATTGGGAGGAAACCCAATGGATGGAGAGCACACATAATAAACAACTTTGATCTCTCTTACTCTCCATCATTCTATCTTTTATTGCTTTCTTTAGTTATTTTGATTATTTTATTTTTGTGAGTTTCTCTTGCACATAATTCTTTCATTTGGGATGATAGTATTACCTTGAGGACAATGTAAGAATTAAGTATGGGGGGAAAAATTTAGGATTTCTTTTATGTTAGGTTGTTATTTTTGTTTTGGTTTATTTTGAGTCTTAGTGTGTTTTTAGTTCCTTTCAATCCAATGATAAGACATGAATTGTGTAGGTCTAAAACTAGTTTATTGGTGAAAAGAACTTTCATGAGAATTAAGCTTGAAATATCAATTTTTATGAGCCAATGTCAATATGATATGTTGATTGAGAAATAAGCATGTTTAGACTTGATATTGACTTGTATAAACATTCTTGTGAGTTTTGAGCCTATATGATTGATGCATTATACATATCAATCCAATTTCTTTTCTTGTGTGCTCTCATGAATATATGTTTCTTTAGAACTTGCTTTAAACCGTTTGAGACTATATTGATACATATGACAACATGGATATGATTGAGGCATTAGTATTTTTACCAAGGCCAAATCAACCATCCCCTATTGATGTTCCAAGAGAACATACCTCTGGTGAGCCAATTTGAGCCTACAATTATAAGCTATTTCAATGGTAACCACATCTTTCACCTAACCTAAATACACTTATATCTTTACCCTTGTTCTAAAGATTGATTACATGTTTAGAGACATATTGCACAAGCAAGGGATATCTATTGAAAATTTGGGTTAGAAACAAGAAATAAGTGTGGGGGAGGAGAAAGGAAAAAGTCAAGAGAAAAAGAAAGGGAACATTGTCAAAATACTTTCCCATATTGAAAGAAAAATTAAATTATCTCCTGAACTTTTGGTTAAAGAAAAAGATGTTACAAGGTTGGTTAGAATGAAGTAAAGGCTCAACAAGAATATTTAGCCTATGTTATTATGTGCTTCTAAGGAGTATTGAGAAGTTTTTCTTTGTATAATCTTATTATGTCTCTAAGCTCTATGAAGTCTTTGGAACCTTTGTGATATCTTTTTTACTCTTTAACCACATTACAACCCCTTGGCCCCATTACAACCTGATAAAGACCTCTTGATTCATGAAGTTGCATGATCTAAATAGTGGAGAATAGGTGGACAAACAAGCATATGGTAAGACTATTTTCATGAGATTGATTGAGTGTAAACACTTTACCACCACTATATTGAGTGAAAATCATGAAAGTATCCCATGTGAGAAGTTGAGATTAAGTTTAAATATGCATTATTTTGATTGAGATATATTATGTTAATGTTGGCTTAACTCAAACCATATACATTCAAGCATGATTCTTTGTGAAATTTTCTTTAAGCTATTAACTAGTTTATAAAACCTATCTATTAATTTTCTGTAATTTATATTGGAAGGATTAGTGGTAATTATTATTTTTATTTTTTTCTTATGTTTTCAATGTTTGTGGCTATCATTCTTAGTAAACCCTCACGAGACTAAACTCGTCTATTAGAGATACCTAGGGGTTTAAAGGCTTGTGTCACATGCTAAGTATCATCATGATTTCCTAAGAAAGTGGATTAGATTAGATTTTCTTACTTCATTTTTATTTTGTTTTGCTCGAGGACTAGCAAAAGCTAGTGTGGGCGTATTTGATAAGTTCATAAATTACACATTTTATGCCCTTTCTGTTCTTAGTTTCCGTTATGTTTTCTATCTTTATTTTGATTGCTTGTGTTATGTTTTTGAATATTAGATATATTTAGGAGAATGAAGTGAAGACATGTCAATTATGATGTTAGAGAGCTTACAAAATCACAAGCACAAGATTGAAGAAGACTTGGGAGTCAAAAAGATTAAATTCTTGGTGCAAAGCAAGAAAGCAGATTTGACCTCTGGAGCTTGTTGCAAGGAAAACATGATTTTAAAATCTTTATTCAAAGAAACTTCCTACTTCACTTTTGAAGCTGACTTGAATATCTTTTCAACGGTGTATCATGCTCCCAAATCGGATAAGAAATGTTCATCCAAATCGACGCTGGAATATCTTCCTAAACAACCCTAGCGGCAGAAAAACCCTAACCGCAAATCACCTTTTGGAAAGCCGTAGTTGCTGCCTATAAATAGGGGAACAAAGGGGGAGCCACAACACATATTGTACATAATATAGTAGTTAGATTTTATTTTTTTTCTTAAAAAGTTTGAGAGAGCAAGAGGCTGAATTATCAATATTCTTCTTCTTCTGCATTCTTTTAGTTTTCTTCTTAGTTTCTTTTTAATTTCATGTTTATGTTAACAATGCTTATGCTAGGCTAAACTTTTCTTTGGTTAAGATTGATTTCGAAACCCTAGACATGTTTTGTAATTGATATTTAGATTTTATCTATCATCGATATTCTATCAAAATTGCTTATGTTCTTCTATAAGAATTGTTCATGATATTTGTCTTGATTTGTTTAGGTTGCAAACTAGATAGATCTTGATAATTGTCTATTATTAGTTTAGGAGTCTTAATCCATAATTGTCTTGATTTTCTATTCATAAGTAGCAATTTGTAATTAATGATTATGTTAGAGTTTTAGCTAATTGCAATGTGGAAAATAACCTAAGTTGAACAATGGGTTAATATATAAATTAGCCCATGCACTTTATGCCTTTTGTCCGTTTGGTACCTGAAGAAATTTTTTTGTCACTTCGATACTCAAACTTTCATGCCGTCATTCACATTGGCTCTTTTCCCTAACACCGTTAGTTAATGACTGACTACGCAGAAAACAACTAATCAGAGTTTGACACGTGGCAAAACTGCCAAATCATTAGTGCCACATCATCATATAAGAAAAAATTCAAAAAATTCAAAAATTCAAGAAAAATTCAAAAAAAAATTATAAAAATCAAAATAAAAAACTTTTTAAAAAAAAACAAAAAAGAAACCAAAATTCAAAATAAATAATAAATAATAAAAATTGAAAACTTTATATACATATATATATTTAAAAATCTGTAAAAAAAATTAAAAAAAAAAAAAGAAGAAAAAAAAATCTGAATATTTTTTAAAAAATATGAAAAGTTAAAAAAAATTCTATTTTTAAATTTTTAAATTCTATTTTTTTTTATTTTCATATATATAATAAAAAACCAAAATTCAAAAAAAAAATTTGAAAATCTCATTTTCTTAAAAACAAAATTATAAAAATAAAAAACCAAAATTCAAAATAAATTATAAAAATTGAAAACTTTATATATATATTAAAAAATCTGTAAAAAAAATTAAAAATAAGAAAAAGAAATCTGAATATTTTTAATAAAAATTAAAAAATTAAAAAATTAAAAAAATCTATTTCTATTTCTATTTTTAAATTTGAAATTTCTTTTTTTTTTTAATTTTGAATTTTCATATATATTATAAAAATAAAAAATAAAAAACCAATATTCAAAATAAATTATAAAATTGAAAACTTTATATATATATTTAAAAATCTGTAAAAAATTAAAAAATAAGAATTATCTTTAATTTTGAAATTTTCAGATTTATCTTTTGATTTTTTTAATTTTTTAATTTCTAAATTTTTTTTTAAAAAAAAATTTAAAATTTTGATTTTAAAAAAATCAGTTTTTATTTTAGTTTTTATAATTTTTTTGAATTTTTTTTCTTTCATGTTGACGTGGCACTAATGATGTGGCAGTTTTGCCACGAGTCAGGCTCTGATTGGTTTTTTTTTTTTTTGCCTAGTCAGCCATTAACTAACGGTGTTAGGGCAAAGGGCCAATGTGAATGACGGCATGAAAGTTCGAGTACCAAAGTGACAAAAAAAAAATTTCAGGTACCAAATAGAGAAAAGGCCTAAAGTACAGGGGCTAATTTATATATTAACCCTTGAACAATCCATGTTTATGTGTTTGTTGCTTAGATCAACCTATCTTTCTCATCATAAAGCTGCTATCAAGTTGAATCTAGAGAGCTTATCCTAGGTTATTTGATAGTTAGAGATTAAGTAGAGAGATGTTTATCTTATTTAACGACGAACTAAGGAAAGATTGGGGTAGCAGAGTTTGTTGTTATCTACGGTTGATACTTTTGTTAGTTAATTGATGTTGATAAATCTGATATTGATTCTCAATAATGTTTAGTGGTGGCGAATGACACCTTAACCATACTTCTCTTATTTGATTTCATCTTATTCTCGTAAATCTTACTTTTCTTGTTTGCTTTAATTTCAAAACAATTTAAAACCCCCTTTTCTCTTATTCTTTTAGAACTAAAGTTATAAATCAGCAACTTAAAAATTAAGAGCAATCTTTGTGGATTCGACCCTTGCTACTACTATACTAAACAATTGACCATATTTAGTGCAAGGTTTAAGATACACTATTTTGAGTGCATCAAGTTTTTGGCGCCATTGCCGGGGACTGTTTTCTTTTATTTATTTGTTACTTGATTTATTTTTAATTCTCATTAGTTGTTTTCCTTTTAATCAGGGCCCAATCGAAGTTGCTATGTCCCCACAACTTCAAGATATCAGAAACTGTGATACATTACATCTTTGTCTCTTGAATGTGAATCATATCTATTTTATGGAACCCCATAATTTTTAAGACCAGACCCTTCTAGGCATTCGTCATTCCCCTAATATTCCAACCAAGAATTATCATATGAAAGCCCAAAGAAACAAACTTGTAACCAGGACAAACCAAAATTCCCCAAGTAAGACGTCTATCACCAAACCCAATATTAAAGTTCAAAACCACCATTCAACATTGAAGTGTTCTTTGCTAATATTAACCCACCCCCAAGCAGCTTACAGAACACGAACCTTAAGCGACAGTCCCACAACCCACTTTTACTCACCTTCAACCAAAGACCCAAAATTAACAAGAAAAAATAAAGAATAAAAGAGGTGAAAGCTAACCTCTCCTTTTCAAATCTATTGTCCAAGTGGCTCTTGCATCTAAATATAACTTTGCTAATATTAACCCACCCCCAAGCAGCTTACACAACATGAACCCTAAACGACAGTCCCCCAACCCATTTTTACTAACCTTCAACCAAAGATCCAAATTAATAAGGAAGAATAAAGGATAAAAGAGGTGAAAGCTAACCTCTCATTTTCAAATCTACTGCCTTCTTCTTTTTTCTGTCGATCATCAAGGTCCATATCTATAACTTTGCCATCATCGCAATTTGCAGTGCAACCAAGCAATTTCCCCAATTTATAAGTGGCTCTTGCATCCTCCTCGCAAATCTCTTTTAGATTTCTGAAATCTCCATCTAACATAGACTCATTAACAATTTTATCGTCTTTCTTTTTCATTGTACCCTTTTTTTCTTAAATTTTTTCCTCTCTCTCCTGTTTGCTTTATGATGTAATTTACAAAACAACTTCTCCTCCAGATCTTCAATACTTCTCGAAAACCTCTTATTCTTTGTTTCTCAGTCTGGACTATTCGATACTAAAATTTCTCCCATATCCATTGTAAATGAATTGGGCACTATTGTGTCAATAGGCCCACCATCCTTATTCCCCACAATTGGCCTGTCACCCATCAAATTTATTGTAGCCCCAGAAAACCTAATGTTAAGCCCATTCAGGATGTAGTTTGATAGGATCCAAGATGGCCCAATTCTTAAAGATTCATGGCAAGTTCCATATGGGTCAAGAACCAAGAAAATCAAGGAAACTTTGCAAGCATTGGTGAAATTCACTTGGGCCATGTTGCAAATTATCCAAAAAAGGATTATCCAAGTGGCGGCATTAGAAAGAGAGTTGAAGTGGGCTTATCTTTATTCATTAATTGATATGGCATGTGTGGGGACCATTTCATTAATTGATATTGCAAGCAATATGGGGCTTGTTTTAATTCATTCAAACATTTAGGCATGTGGGCCTATTTTATGTATTAAGTCTATTGGGTTTGTTGGGACTATCTTCATTAAACTTGTTGAACTATTTTAATTTATTAGGTTTTAGGCTTGAGCATGTTCAGTCCATATTTTACATATTCTTACTTAGTATTTAGGGCTGGCCGAATAGAATATTGATGTTAGGAAAAGAGTATTGGCCGGCTATAGTCTTGTAACTAGGATAGGAGTTGTGATTCTAGGTATAGTCGACCTAGGCTATGTAGGGAGGCTATAAATACTTGTGTAGCCGCCTACCATGAACGACAATTCAATAAAGTCTGAATTTTATTCATTGAGAGTATTTTCTTTTATAGTTCTTGAACGAACTTTTGAACTTATCAAAGGTTTCCTTTGTGGCGTTCGTCAATCAAATTTAGGTTCTTGAAACAAGAGTTCATTAGGTCTAGCTTAAACTAAGTTCTTGAAACAAGATTTCAGTGGGTCTAAATTCTTCAACCTGAATCTTGGCTTTTCTAGGTTAGGATTTTGAATTGTTAGTGGGTTCAAAGGGTTTCAATCCTAAGGGTTCACATCACCAATACCATTACATTGTTCCATTTAACTTTTGCCTCTCCCTGACATTCCCATAATCACACCAGACAAAGACTGTTGCTAAGCTTCCATCCTAATGATCTCGTGATTCCCATAACAAACATCACCTGACTCTAAATTGCTATTGGCCGCCTCAATGTTCTCTGATAGCGCAGCTTCCATTCTATTTACTTCGATCGAATTGACGTTTCCCTTTCTAGGCGACTATTCATCTTCATAATCTTGACCTTTTTTCGTTATCAGAGAATTAATATCCTTAGAAATAAAGGAATTGTGATAATTTGTACCCAAGGCACTGTAATTCAAACCTGAGAATTTTTTATATCCTTGGATAACATTTTCAGGATCTTCCATCAATTCAGAGACCCGAATGGGGACTTTCTTATATCTCTCCCAACTGTTTGGTTTGGATTAGCATTGCACTTCTATTGTAATCTATTCTTCTCAATGTTTTACTATCCAAATGAATAAAATCTCCCCAAATACCTGCAATATTTCAAAAGGTGCTAATGTTCCAAGCTTTAACAGGGACTCCATATCAGCATATCCATGTTAGTCTATCACGAATTAAGAAATTTTCATACCATAGTTCAATATCAGTCAACCATTCTTTCAACCATGACCACTCATCCTTCTTCATCATCTCCATTGTTTCGGAATTTTCAAATTCAATAAAAAAATATCCCCCTTTGAGCTTTTTAACCAAGACCTTAAACACCCCTAGTTGATGGAAATTTTCGAGAAACCATTCAGGACCAAAACCCCTTTCGCCTTGCCCACCAAACATCTTCCCAGCATATGCAATGTTTCATCTTCGATAACCGCCATGCAAGATTTCATATCCTTAAAGAAATATAAGGGTGGAACCTTTTATGCATCGGCAGCCACTTCCACAATAACTGATGGACCCTTATTCATCAAGACATGTTTGAACGAACGTTGACCAGTATCCATATGTATTTTTTCACCACTCAAAGGTTTTGAAGACAATTTCCTTTCATCAGAAATATCCTGATTCTGAGACTTATAAATATCATTCCTTTTTAACACATTATTATTCACCGACTGGATTCTCCTTCAATAAGAATCTCTGACTTTAAATCTTGTCATGTTCATGTTTAGACGATATTCCATAATCTATGCCCCATTCAACTTCATAACATCTCTCATTGCATCATAGTAGCTTCCAAAGTGAATGAAACCAAATTTTCTACCTCATTTACTTCTCTTCTTTGGTATGAACACATCAAGAACTCTCTCTTGGTTTGAAAAGATCTTTTGCAACCACCTCCAATGAACCCTTGGAGGAATATTATTGATGAAAACTGAATAGATCGCCTGCTTTTACATAGTAAGATCGCCTGCTTCTGATCTTTATAATGTTCAAGGAAAGTAAGATACCCAACTTCTCATTCTGCAAAACTTGTATAATAGTTGTTAGGTTATGAGTTATTGTATAATAGTTGTTATGTTTATAATAATTGTTAGGTTTATATTTTTTTTCTGTTTCTTAATATGAATAGAAATTATGAATATCAATATAATCTAAATAAATAAAATTTTGATATCCTTCTTAATTTTTCTTAAATATAATGTACATATAATGAATTAGATTTGTGTATTCATATTGTGTTTGTGTTATTTTATAGCTATATCTTATTTTAAAAGTTGTCCTCAAGTTGGGATATTTTGCATAGTTTATCATAGTAACTCTAAATTTATGTTATTTTTTTGTCATAATCGTATTCAATGTATTATCAATGACAATAAAATTAAAGCAACACGAGAATTCAAACATTAGTAATTAATAAAAGTAATCAAATTGGTCATCTAAGTTTTTATGTTTTTTTAAACTGTCCGAAACATCAGCATGTATTTCAGGGATACTCAATGCTCAAAGATAAATATCAAAATTTTAAAATTGGAAGTCTCAATCCACAAAAAATGAGGAATTGGTGATTCTTGTCTCGAGGAACACCAATACTATTGAAAAGGTGAATCCTAGGTAGGAGCATGTGTCACGGACTCCAAACTTTAGTCTTACGAACCGTGCGGCCTTAGGCTAAAATTCGCTTCCTTGAATGCCTAAGTCAGCCTGTTAACACTCAAGAAAGGCACTAGTAACTAAAAGTTACTAGGGCTAAGCAGAAAAACTGAATAAGAGAGAGTAGAGAAGAAAGCTCTTGTATATTACTCAAATGAGTTGAATGATACAAATGAGGCTGGTGGAGGCCTTTATTTATAGTTGAGTCCCCCTTACATCAATGGTTCAGATCTTTACAAATGAACGGCTAAGATTACATTATCTAGAGGCCTAAACAGTTTAAACTCTGAACTCTAGAATCCTAGATAAGCTTGAACTCTGGGCAGTAACTATATTTTACTGGGTCTCCAAGCTTCTAGAACCTCTAGGTAAAACCTTTCCAGGGCCTTCTAGAACACTCCAGGTATTGGGCCTGTCTTGGAGGGTCAGGATGCTCCCTGTAACTCATATCCTAGTCCTGGGCCTGTAATGTGCTTAACGGACCCTAGCAGGCTCGCGCGGGCCGTGACATTCTCCCCCACCTGTTCCAGCGACGCCCTCGTCGCGTCCTCTGCATGGAACTGCTCAATCTTATCCTGGAACTGCCACAATGCCTCGGCTAGTTCCCAACTTGCCTCACTATTGGGTAGTCCCTTCCATCGGACAACGTACTCATGCCTTGGCCTGTAGTTCTTTCGCCGTACTTCTCGATCTGCAAGTATACACTGTATATCTCTGTTGTAGGAGGCCTTCACTCCTACTGGTGCGTGTTGAGACTCGCTCCTGGCTGGATACTCCTGATCAACCTGAAAAGGATTAACAAACATGTATGCTGCTAGATTTGGCATCTCGAACGGACTCTGGTTTGTGGTCTCACTCCGTTGCAAGTTGTAAGAAAATTGCGTCACATCCAACAACTTTGGCCAGTCTCACTGTATTGCACTCACATAGTGCCTGAGATATAACTCCCGTAAAGCATTCCCTCTCCCAGTCTTCCAATCTGTTTGGGGATGCACACTGGTGGAAAAGTTCAAGCCTGACTCGATCAGCTTGAACAACTCTGTCCACACCACTACTCTAGTGCTCCCAAACTTATCCGCCTTAGGCAAACCTGCAATAAAATCCATGGAGTCGCACTTACCTGGGTGTTCTGGTATGGACAATGGCTGTAAGAGTCCGGTTGATGTTTTCAACTCAACCTTGTCTTGTTGGCACACTAGACCCCCAACATCTTCCTGCATGTGTGGCCAGTAATAACGTCCTCCGACAATGTTCTCTCCTGGACCGTTCTGCAAAGCTTAGTCTCATCGAGCTTCTAACTCTCGAACGCCACTGTTTGTCCATCTTGCATCAGCACTTCTCCTATAGCAAAGTCTGATGCATTAGTTTTATCCATCCTTCTCTTGGGTGGCAGCCCCTCTGGCAACTTTGCAGGCATCACATCCTTAAAGGACTGATGCACCTCTAGCACATCCATGTGGGTCTCGTCCTTGGGCTCCTGAGGCTCATCAAACTTCAAGGTCGCCAAGTAGGTGTCTTCATTTTTGCGCACACCCTTAGCAAGCTGGATTGCGGATAATACCTTGGCTCTGGCACCCATCTCCCGTTTCATCGGCACAATGCATTGATATCGGGCATCCAAGATACATATGCAATCAGCAAATGGAACAACAAGAGCATTAATCCGGTCAAGGAAATTTAAACCAAGAACAAAATCATAGTCATCCAATGGGATTACCTCAATATTTTCCTTGCCTTTCCAGTCTCCAAGTTGCAGCTCAACTTCTTTTACCACACTCATGGTTGGGACCTCCTTAGAGTTAACAGTCTTGAGCCATCCAGCTGTTTTCTCAACCTTAAGACCAAGTTTTTTGACAACTTTTTCGAACAAGAACAGGTCAGATGCTCCTGTGTCAACTAGAGCACTCTTTCGTCTGCCTGCGATGGTGATTTCCACGAACATCAGCCCCTTCTGCTTTCGACACCTCCCAGCCTTCACAAAACTGAGTATAATGGAACCAAGCTTCAAAGTCTCATCCTCTGGCTCATCATCCTCCTTGTTGATGGCAAACAGCTTGGCTCACTGTGGGCAGTCTCGCATCTGATGCGAACCTGCACATAAGAAGCACTCCACTGGCTCTCTGTCCTTCTTATTGTCGGATTGTTTGTTGGGCTTCCACCTCTCTGTCGGTGGCTTTTCATCGCCATCTTTGGGCTGTCGATCCTTGTCTCCCCCACCATTGCCCTTGCCCTTGGGCTTGGAAGACTCAAACTTGTCCGGCTTCTTTGACTCAGCTGTAGTCATGGCTTTGGTCAGATCCTGGACACCTCTCCGCTGCAACTTTTGTTTTGCCCAGGGTTTAAGTTCATCCATAAATGAGAAGAACGCCTCTTTCTCCCCCAAATCTGAAATCTAAAGCATGAGTTCACTAAACTCCCGCACATACTCCCGAACTGTGCCTTGTTGTGTAAGCCGTTGCAATTTGGCACACGCCTCATCCTCGGCATATTCAGGGTAAAACTGTTGCTTGAACTCAGTTTGGAACACCTCCCAGGTTCTAATTACAGTGCCTTCACGCTTCTCATCGTTGCACCTACGACGCCACAATAAAAGAGCAACATCAGTAAAATACATAGAAGCAGTATTTACCTTAGTGGCATCTTCCTCAATGCCCATTGCACGGAAGTACTGCTCCATCCCCCACAAAAAGTTATCAACATCCTTCGCCGATATGGTTCCCTTGAACTCTTTTTGCTTAGGAATCTCCATCCTGTGCTTGGGTGTCACAGCTAGCACGCCACCCCCTATGGCTGCTTTGCATGAAGTGAGCTCTCTCTTAAGCTCCTCCACTCATTCCGCATGGCCACCATCATGGCCTCTAAAGCATTATTCTTCTGAGTAAGCATGTCTATCGCCTCATTGAAAGCCCCTTGCATCCTGTCCTTGAGCTCCTCCCCCACGGAGTCTAGCTCTTCGATGTGACCCTCAACGATCTCCATGTTCTCCTGCATGTCCCCAACGGTTATCTCGATCTTGGCCACCCTGCCATCCATGGACGATAGAACATCCCTCGAACTAGCCTTCTTGGCTCTCCCACGAGTCTCTAGGACCTCATGTATCTGATTATCTGCTTGAGACGTCATCCCTATGATCAGCACCTTTCACGAACCACGAGCTCTGATACCAACTGTCATGGACTCGGAACTTTAGCCTTATGAACCGTGCGGCCTTAGGTTGGAAGTCGCTTCCTTAAATGCCTAAGTTAACCCGTTAACACTCCAGAAAGGCACTGGTAACTAAAAGTTACTAGGGCTAAGCAGAAAAACTGAACACGAGAGAGTAGAGAAGAATGCTCTTGTATATTACTCAAATGAGTTGAATGATACAAATGAGGATGGGGGAGGCCTCTATTTATAGTTGAGTCCCCCTTACATCAACGGTTCAGATCTTTACAAATGAACGGCTAAGATTACATTATCTAGAGGCCTAAACAGTTTAAACTCTGAATTCTAGAGTCCTAGATAAGCTTGAACTCTGGGCAGTAACTATCTTTTACTAGGTCTCCAAGCTTCTAGAACCTCTAGGTAAAACCTTTCCAGGGCCTTCTAGAACACTTCAGGTATTGGGCTTGTCTTGGTGGGTCAGGATGCTCCCTGTAACTCATATTCTGGTCCTGGGCCTGTAATGTGCTTAACGCACCCGAGCGGGCTCGCACGGGCCGTGACACATGCATGATTCCCTCTCTTGAAATTATAATGGATTGTAATTGTCTATCGGAAAATGTTAATTGATGTTAATGACACTGGTTAAAATAATATTAGAAAAAATATATATAATTAATAAATATTTTTTAAAATTTAGTGAAAATAATACATTAAATGCAACAAAAAAAAATTAATTAATAATTAAATAATCTTTAATCAATATCTATAAACACCAATTAAACTAATCATTATCTATTTAGTTCAATGTGAAAAAAGGAGCTTTAAAGACAGTCAAAGAACTACAAATCCATTGTTTTATGATATGCTAAAACACAACTTAATTGTAAAAAGTATCAAATTCACAATGAATCTTGCAATCTAGAAAGATCACTAATTAGAACTGATTACTAGGCATTTTCACGGTAATAAAGGTCCATGATTATTATTTAAGCCTAAGATTTCCTATTAGATGATATCAATCGTTAGAGTATCAAAAATAAAATTTTAAATGTATCAAATCGATATCAAAGAATACATTTTTAAAATTGCCTAAAAAAATATTACATCCAAACAAAATCTGAAAATACTTCTGATAATCTGTTCGCATTATAAAAAAATTCACGTGGTCCCAAGATTATTTATATTGTCCTATAATCAACTTCAAGTTAAGGTTATTTTTATAGGTTTGTTTGTCTTCAATCCCAAGTTAAATATATATTTTTTATGTTCATAATAGCGTAAGGAGAAACGGAAAATCAAACCTTATTACAATCCATGCTAATATTTATGAGAATAGGAACGATTCAAATCTATTTTTTAAACCGGAATACATGCCTTTATCATTAAACTAAAATGCTCGGATGTAAAAAAAAAAGTAAATGTTAAAAATAATGTTATAATTGATTTACAATGAAAAAATAAATAAAACGTAACACGAATTATTATATAATTAATTTATATAAAGTAAAATCATGCATTTTCTAATTAAGAAAAAGTTATACGATTTTGAATATAATCTTTTAAAATTTTATTTATTTTTGTATATTCTTGTAAACAAAAAATGTAAATATTAAAAGCGCTAATCAAACGAAGACTTAGGGGACGTTTGGTGATTTCTCATGTCATGATTTCAATGGAATGTGATTTTTGAAAATATCATTCTTGAAAATATAACCTTAAAGCGTTTAATATACATGAAAAAGTGCTGATTAAAATCCTGGGAAAGTTACATTGACACGTTTGTTTTACTAAACACTAAACTAAAAATGTGATGGTCATTTTCAAAATTACCCTTATTAAATAAAATGCATATTTTATTAATTTTAACATTTTTTGATGATATTTATTATTAACAAATATTTGTACTAAATATTTAAAAATAATATTTCAATTGATAATTTGAGTTACTTTTAGGATAAAAATGTTTGTTAATAATAAATTTTCAAAGTTACTCTCATGTAGTTGAAAAATTAAAAGACTAGATGCAAATTAAATATTATTTAAATATTTCAATGATATTTATTATTAACAAACATTTTTACTAAATATTTAAAAATAATATTTTAATTGATAATTTGAGTTATTTTTAGGCTAAAAAAATATTCGTTAATAATAAATTTTAGAAGTTATTCTCATGAAGTTGAAAAATTAAAAAACTGAATGAAAAATAAATATTATTTAAATATTTCAATGATATTTATTATTAACAAACTTTTGTATTAAATATTTTAAAATAATATTTTAATTGGTAATTTTAAATCAAATAGAAAAAAGGGTAACTTTGTCTTAATATTTTTTTTAACTTTCCAACTATATGAGAAAATTATTCTTTCACCTCTCCTCATGAGAATCATATTTCATTGCTTGTGGGAAAGTAAATCCCAAAAGAAAGTTTCATTCTCATAAAACTAGATCTTTTTTAGCATATCAAACATGAAAATCACATTTTTACCAATTAAATTTCTTAAAAAATGATCATTTTTCATCATACCAAACACCATATTAATGCTAATTCGAAAACTTCATTTCATAAACTCCAAACACGTATCTGATCTCAAACTTTAGTTTGAAAAATTAACTAACAAGTTTGAATAAATTCCAAACCTTTGAAGCTTACGTATTTAATATAACTAACAAGTTTGAATAATTGAAAAAGCTTAAAACCGAAAGTTCCTTAGAATTAAATGAGAAACAAAAATAATTTCCATCATTTTCTTGAGGGTAAAGCATCTCTCTCAAAGACGAAATCAATTAATCGCTGCTGAAAAAATATACTGTCTCACAATTTGTATATATGTGTTGTGTTTTATATTTTTTTATGTCAGTTATGTAAACATAAACATAATACAAATTATTAAATGTGTCAAAATCCTAAACACGAAAATCATATGTGTATTAAACGTGTCATGTCGTATTTATTACATTGTTTTCTTTCTTCTTTTTTTTGATAGTTTGAGGATGGGGGATTTGAACCCTGTTCTTTTTTAAACAGGGGAACCACCAACCGTTGAGACAAAAGCTCGGGTGCTTATTATATTGTTTTCGTATTTATTAAATGTGTCATGTTCGTATCGTATCCAAAATTATTAGATCTCTTTATGAATTTTTCTTCTTCAATATTTAAAAGGGCAATGCAATATATAAGGTTGCATTTGGATAAAATATTTTAAGGAGGGAATTCATTTATAAAAAAGATTTTCAAAACTCTAAATCAAATTACTTTTTGATTTTGGAATTTGAAAGAGAAATTTTAGAGGGCTCAAATTCTCATTTTCAAATTCTACATCTAAGGTGAATTTTGTTTTAATAAGATATTAACATTTATTATTTTTTTTACGTAAGTTTTATTTTTTTTTAATTCTAACTACGAAAACTCATTTCAAAATTTATTTTTTATGTTATTAGTAATATATATATACATTTTTACAAATCTAATGGCACTCATATTGCATATTTTTCTCAATATTTTTTTTTTAATTTTATCTCTAATATTATTCTTTCTCTATTATAATTATATTTTTACCTCATCAAATTTCAATATTCAAAATTTTTTTCAAAAAATATTTATTCAAACAATACAATTAAAAATGCTATAATTTTGAATTGATGTATTTTAAAATGCTAGCATTTCTATAAAAAAATCAACCAAACACACCCAAAGAGAATACAAAAACAAAAAATCAATGCAATCCTAGTATTTTTTTTTTAATTTAATTTAAAAAAGAAATTCAAATATATTTAAACGAAAGGATCGCCGATCGTGCAATAATTACCGAACCAAATGCTCAAATGCGTAACGCCATTGTTTATATAACAAAACTGAAAGTGCAAATCTTGCAAAAGTCATATTTACACACCTTAGCATTCACATTTTATGTCCATATGATTAATGTGCTTTATCCTTATCCATTAATTCAACTATATTTTATAGTATAATTAATTATATATCACATCAAACCAAGCATAATTTAGAACCTCACCAAAGTTTCCACATCATTTCTTAACTTGGTTTTGTCGAAAGTGACACCAACGACCAAAATCATATTGAATAAAAAGAGATAAAAATAAAATAAAATATATATATATAGTTAATGCTAATAAAACATTAAAAAAAATTATAAAAAAAATGATAATAGGATTGCTTTTATTTTAGCATTTCAAGAGATCAATCAAAAAAATTCCTATACTAGTCGAACAGTTGCATTGAAAAGTAATGATAAGGATTTCAACTAGTGGTGTTCATAGATCTGGTCGGACTGAATCGTAATCCAATTTTTTTTTTGAAATTTCTTATTCAAGTCCGGATCGGGTCGAGTTCAGAGGTCCGTTTCACTGTTTAAAAAAAATATTAAAATTCCGAATTATAAAAATCTATACCCAAATCCGATCCAATACAAACCGAATTTGTCGAACCGAGCGAATAGTCCGATCTTTGAACAGGTATAATCTCAACCCTTTCTTTAAACGTTAATGAAGTTTTTCAAAAAATTCGTATTTTCTCAAATTATACGTGGAGATGATTTATTATCGCGATTATAATTTTCTTAGTTTTCCTTATATGAAGAGTATTAAACCATCTAATTAAAACTCATACTTCCTTCATCTCATAAATATTGTTTTAATTTATATTTTTTAGTCAAACATTTCAACTTTAATCTTAATTATTTTAAATATTTGATTAAATTAAATTTAAAAATTACATGTTTGAAAACTATTTTATTCAAAATTTTGAAAAGTATTTTTCAAAATTTAATTAATAATGATTTTAAATAAAAGATTATCAAAACTTGAAATTTTTGTTTGAAAAAAAAAAAAATCAAACTCAAACACTAATAATGATTATTAATTTTTTTTTGGTACATGAAAGTTTAGGTGAGGGGAGGTTATCCGAGTCCAAGGTCAAAGTATGTCACAGATTAACAGTAGTATTTACAGATCACTCACCAAGTGAGACTGTTGGTGAGACTAGAATCATGGTATTTACCGAAACGCTAATGAGTACTCAACGAACTAAACCATGATGATACAAATTAGAAAACAATTACATAACTCACACTCCTAGATGTTCCCAAGTTTTGAAAAAAATGGGTATTCTTTTGACTCTCTTTTGGTGTGAAGACAGAGCCCAAAAAGTCTTTTGTTTGATCTCCCAATGCTCATCATTGACTTGGTCTAGTTGAAAACAAAGAACAAATAATCATCTTCAATGGGGTAAAGAGAGCAATACAAACATTATTACATGCATTCATATTAAAGTTTTTCAACCTTTTCGTCTTTGTCTTTTTTGGTTTAGTTTGGGACCACTAAGTTTAATACCTTAAGCAAAATAAGGTCATAGAATTTATTTTTCTGGTCCTTGGATGGAATTGGAAACCCCAACACTCCAAGGCAAATAATTATTAGGAAGTATATTTTACTTAAATCAGTATGAACTTTGAATGGAAGATTGACCATTGAGTCCATTACCAACTTAGGCTATAATTGAGTCACTGAAATTTGTAAGATAGACATGATATTTGCTATTTGAATTTCACTTTTTAACCTTGAAATTTAATGTTTTCCTTTTGACTTAAAATTATCATTGAAAAGCCAACTTAATATTAATTTATATGGTACGCACACTAAGCATACTCTTAAAAAAACTACGGATTCGAGAGAATTTAGACGCGTAATGTCTTTATCAATTGAGTTAAATAGATAAAGGTTGGAGGTTAAAGGTAAATTAAAATTCTCAAAAAAAAAATATTATCATTGAAACAAATTATTTATGTTTGGGTTGATCTAATTAGTTAAGAGACATCGACACAGTCAATGAATTATGTGTACATAAAATAAATAAATTAATAAACAATATATCATTTTTATTTTTAATAAATAAATTTAGAGTGTGATTTCACATTTAAATTGAATTATATCTTTTAAAATTTTTTTAGTTTCACATATAGTTAATTAAAAACTTTCACTTTTCATTTTTTTTCCGTATTTGAAAATATTTTTTTAGTATAAATCATTATTAATTTCATATTTGAAAATATTTAATAATGTATCTTTTACGAAAAAAGAAACTTGATGATAGAGATTTTTGTAAACTTGTCAGAATAATGAATTCAAATCTAGCCCAAAAAAAAAAAAAAAGAAATTAAGTTGTATGTTTGTATGTGTTAGAATTTAAATATAACAGTTATACATTTTTCTTATTAGTTACCTCAATCTAACATAGTATCACATATGTTCAAATACTTCTTATTTTTTATTTATATGATATTAGAATTTTCGAATTTAAATATTGAAATTTTTTTTGCTTTTAATATGTTTTTATCCAGTTTCTTCTTGGCCATTAAGTTGTGAAGTGTTTTTTTTTTCCGGCTTGTACATTCTTTCTAAATTTGGATTATATGCAACAGTGTAAATTTATTAATGGCTTTTTTAAAATAATATTGATATTTTTTTATTTTTTAAATTATCGACGTTTTGTTTTTATGTACCAAAATACGCCAATTTCAAATGCATTGGAAAATCGTCATGACTGATGACGATTTCTCTTCATGCTTTATTTTTCCTTCAAATAATAGTATGGAAGACGCCCTCGATGAGGGCGGCTTCCATACGTAAAAGAATTTTTTTTTTTTAAATTTAAATTTTTTATCGTTGGCCAACGGTTATAATTTTAAAAAAATAAAATTTTAATTTTAAATTTTTTTTATGGCAACGGTCACTTCCCCACCCCAACCTCAACCCATCTCTATATAAACCCCCATCTCCTTCATTCTTTCTTCCAATTTATTTCTTAAACTCAATTTTTTTCCTCTTATTTCATACCCAAAAAAAAATCAAAATCTCTTCAATCTCCTCTTATTTCATAGAAATTTTTTTCCGTCTGTTTTGTTGATTTAAAAATGACTTCATCATCATTATTGAGGTTGCAAGAGAATCACATATCTTCAGTTATATTTCAAGAGATAAGTAAATTTTTTAATATTATATGTTTTACATTATTAATTTTTTTTATAATTATTTAATTAAATTAATTATCAACAGGATACTCGTCGCGTCTTACGTTCGAGGAAAATTTCTTTTGACGACTCGCGTCCATATATTATTAACCACTTAAAGAGAACCGAAATTTTTATGTAGCTCAAGTTCGACGATTTCTGCTTCAGCCCGAGTTAATTAGTGCGTTAATTGAACGATGGAGACCCGAGACGCATACTTTTCATTTTCTGTGTGGTGAATGCATGATCACTCTAAAAGATGTTGCGCTTCAACTTGGACTTCCAGTGGATGACATGACAGTTACAGGCGCAAGCTTTCTAGATTGGAATGAAGAGTGTCGAAATTTATTGGGCGTTGTACCTCCATAAGAGTATGTCAGGGCTCAATGGTGAAACTAACTTGGTTGCAGTCCTTTCAAAATCTCCTCGAACACGCAAGTGAAGAAGAGGTAAAATATGCTGCTAAAACATATATTTTATGTTTGATTAGAGGAATGCTAATGCCCGATAAATCGAGCATTTGTGTAGATTTAATGTATCTTCCATTACTTCGTGATTTAGAGCATGCAGCAAATTATAGTTGAGGTTCTGCGTGTTTGGGGTTTTTGTATAGAGAACTGTGTCGGGCTACAATTCCTAAGAGCCATGACATAAGGGGATGTTTAGTGCTTCTGCAGTCATGGGCTTGGTATCGACTGCCATTTCTTGCTCCGCACGTGAAGGTTTAGCCTGTATACCCCCATGCAAGCAGGAAATAATCTTGACTATTTTATTAATTTTGTACGAACTTGTATTTTTTATAGGTCTATTAAGATTTTATATGCATTTTAATGGGTGGAGTCATCGTAAAGATCATACAGATATTCTGACCGACCTTGCAAGTATAAGATTACGACTAGATCGACTAGGATATGATAAGGTAAATGTTTCGATTGTTACATTCAAGTATTTGTGTATTTAATCCATATGAACGCTAATAATTTATAATAATTATTTGCAGTTTGTGTGGATGTCATATTCTTCAAATGAAATTATGGCATGCCTCCCATCGAATGCCTATAATAATTGTCATATATGGAGAACTATTACAGCATTGATATGCTTTGCATATGTGGAGTGGTACCACATCGACACAGTGATGCGACAATTTGGGATGCAACAACCAATTCCGCATCCACCGATGAACTTTGATAAGGTTCACAAGATTGACATGTGTGGCCGTCATGAAGAATTCTGGCCTACAAAGCATCAAGAATGGATCTAGTCATGGGATATACGTTCTCAACGAATTCCTCTAGGTTATGCCATTGTTGGTAATAATTTCATACCATCTGATGATTACATAAGATGGTATAAGGATGAAGGTCGACCTTTTATTTGTCCACCGTCAAAGTTTGTGGATGTAACTTGATGCACTCAAAAGAGTATATCTTATTTAGTCCTTGCACTAAAAATGACCGATTATAGTAAAGTAGTATGCAATGGTCGAATCCACGGAGATTGCTTTTAATTTATAAGTTGTTGGTTCAAAACTTTAGTTCTAAGACAAGAAAAGAAAAGAAAAGAAAATGGGTCTTTGAAATAATTAAAAGTAAAGTAAATCAAAAAAATAAGAATACAAGTAAGCAAGTAAAAAAAATCAAATATGAAAAAAGTATGGTTAAGAGATCATTCGCCACCACTAGATATTATTGAGAATCAATTTCAGATCTATCAACATCAATTAACTATCAAAATTATCAACCGTAGATAACAAACTCCCATGTTACCCCAATCCTTCCTTAGTTTGTTGTTAAATAAGATGAACACTACTACTTAATCTCTAACTATCAAATAACCTAGGATAAACATCACTAGATTCAAAGTGACAGCAGTTTTATGATAAGAAAGATAGGTTGATATATATAAGCAACAAACACATAAACATGGATTTATTCGACTTAAGTTATGTTCCACTTTGCAATTAGCGAAAACTTTAACATAATCCTTAATCACAAATTGCCACTATTTAATAGGAAATCAAGACAATTACATATCAAATCTCCTAAACTAGCATTAGATAATTATCAAAGTATATCTAGTATGCATCCTAAACAAATCAAGACAAAGATCATGAACAATTTTTATGGAAGAAAATAAACAACTTTGATAGAAAACTAATGATAGATAGAATCTGAAAATCAATTACACAACATGTCTAGGCCTTTGAAATCACTCTTAACCAAAAGAAAACTTAAGCCTAGAATAGGCATAGATAACATAAACTGAAACTAAGAAGAAATAAGAAGAAAACTAAAAGAATGGAGAAGAAGAAGAATATTGAATTATTCAGCCTCTTGCTCTCTCAAACTCTCTAAGAAAGCAATAAAATCTGACTACTATAATATGTACAATGTGTGTTGCAGCTCTCCTTCTCATCCTCTATTTATAGGCAGCAACTAGGGCTTCCAAAAGGTGAGTTACGGCTAGGGCTCTCAGGGTTTTAAAGAGGGATGCGGCTAGGGTTTTTTGCAGCTAGGATTGTTTAGAGAGATATTCCAATGCCGATTTGGATGATCATTTCTTATCAGATTTAGTCCCATGGTATACTGTTGGAAAGATATTCAAGTTACTTTCAAAAGTTAAGAAGAACATTTCTTTGAATAAAGAATTTAACATCATGTTCCCAGCAACAAGCTCCGGAGGTCAAATCTGCATTCTTACTTTGCACCAAGAATTTGATCTTTTTGACTCCCAAGTCTTTTTCCATCTTGTAATTATGATTTTGTAGGCTCTTTAACATCCTAATTGATATGTTTTGACTTTATCTCTTCCAAAATACCTACAAAGCATAAAAACCTAGTAAAATGTCAAGGAATTTAAGAATCAAAGCACAAAGTATAAGGAAATTAAAAAGGAAAATGTATGAGATTAGCACTTATCAAAGGAGTAAGCCATTTCTCGGACGAACTTCAAATCTAGTCCCTCCTACATAGAAAATTGAACTTCCTAGACCTAGCCGACAACGTGGCAGACGCGTCAACCGACCTTATCACATGTCGAGGAGTTCACTACACCGAGAATGTCATTTAGTCATCCTGAACCTGAACGGGGTCATGGATTAGGATCCAATCATCGTTATTCCATCATTCAACCCGGGGATGATGTTGATGAGTGTTATCGACCATCACCGCCAAGGACGAGGTTAGATGACCAACTCCTCACCTAAAGTTCAGGTTCAGAATATCTAAGTACACTGTATCAGTTTGGTACCCCTGCTTCAGAATATGGTGGTATATCATTTGTGGGTCCATCTAGTAGTCAGTTTCACTGTTTTGGTGGACCAGATGTTGGCTCCTCCAGCAGTGCGTTTTTATTTTTAGATATGACGATATGGGTCCCTCCAATATTGAGTTTCCATTGACTGATACAGCTGATGTGGGTCATTATAGCACCGTCCATGAGGATGCATATGCCACACAACAAGATCCAGTAGTGGTTACAGCAAGAGGTCAAGGTCGACCGCGAGTACGTGCCACTGACGAGGTTGAACGACGAGTGCTACCACCACGCAATAGGAGAGCTCCGCACTGTTACTCAACACCATGCGATAAAAGAGCTCCCCAATAGATAATACTTTAATGTACTTTTGTATAATATAACAAAAATAATGTATTTTTGTATAATAATATATAAATTTACATGTTTTGCATTCCATGTTATGCAAGTTTTTTCCTATTTATCATTACATGTTATATAATTTATTTTTATATATAATTTATTTTTTATAAAAATTATATGAAAAAATATAAAAAATAAAAAGTTTTAATTATATATATAAATTTAAAAAAAATTAAAAAATCAAATTTAAAAAGTTTGATTTTGTAAGTATGGAAGCCGCCCTCTTCCATACACTATTTTTTTTTTAAAATTATAGAATGGAAATCGCCCTCCGTGAAGGCGGCTTCCATTCCATTCTATTGTTTTTTTGTTTTAAACATGTATGGAACAGGGCGCTTCTATACTATTATTTGAAAAAAAAAAAAAAAGCATGAAGGAAAATCGTCATCAGACATGGCGATTTTTCAATGCATCTGAAATTGGTATATTTTGATACATAAAAACAAAACGTCGATAATTTAAAAAATAAATTTTTTTATCAATATTATTATAAAAAAGCCTCTATTAATCATTCATCTGATATATCTATGAAGAATATTAGAATTAAAATATAATAATTAAGCCTTTCATATTAACTTAAAATTTTAAGATAATCAATCACTCAATTTAATAATATGATTAAATTGTTTTTAAAAATGGGTTAGAATAATGAAAAATGTATAACATAGATTATATTAACTGTATTTTCAAAGGAAAAAAAAAAGAATATTTTTTTTTCTTTTTATATATGTCTTGAGTAGACCTGTCCATGGATCGGACCGTGGCCCGAATTTTTTTTTATTTCTTTGCCCAAGCCCATTCGGGCCGGGCTCGGGTCGGCCCGTATAAGTCCGTTTCACAATTCAAATATATTAAAATATTAAAAAATTATTTTTTATTAATATTTATATATATTTTATAATTAAATTTAAATAAAAAAATAAAATTTTAATACTTAAACAGTGATTAGGGCCAGGCCGGCCCAGATCATAAAAAACCATGTCCATGCCCGGCCCAATACGGACCAGGTCGGACGGGCTACCCGGCCCATGGACAGGTCTAGTCTTGAGTTATATAATGAAAAGCAACTCATTTTTCATCTAATAAATCTCATCATTTTCATCTCAAAATTAAAACTTAAAATTTTTAAATTCAAATTTTAAATTTTAACAGCTGAATTATATCCCCTTAGAAGAAAAAAACCATATATATAAAATCAAGATTTGAACTAGGAAAGGCAATGGAGTGGGTGGGGGCGGGGACTGCATTATCCACTGCCGCTCTACTCCTACATAGATGTTGAAAGCCCCTACCTCCATGAATATCGGTTACATCCATGACCGCTCCACCCCATTTTTTATTAATTATTTTTAATTTAATATTGTAAAAAATGTATTATAATGTATTCATGAAAATAATTTTAATATATATAATATATATTAAAAGTATATATATAATATTAGTATATAAAATATAAAATATAAAATATTTTAAGAGATAAAATATTAATTTTAAAAGACGAGATAAAACAAAATAAAACAAATATTTACCAAAATTGCTCTGCTTTTAAAAAAAAAAAAAAAATTATTCAAAGCTGATCGAATTTTAGTATCCTTCATATGAACTAATGATTCCTACAATTCTCTTGACTTGTGAGTTGACTCGTAAGAGTTCATCATAAATATTGAACAAGAAAGAAAGATCCTAGAAAGGATTGGGCTGCAATATCAACAAAATATCCATCCTACCTAATTAAAGCCTTCAAAAACAAAGGTTTCTTCTTGTTGCTTTAATTTTAACCAATTAATAGTCCTTCGTCGGTACTTCTTTCAAAGAAATTTATAGTCTTCACATTGTCAAAGCAAATGAGTAACATAAAAACAAAAATTGGAGATGTTAATTAATAAATAAATATAAAAAAATTAATGAAATATGATATCCATGAAATTCAATTGCCTTTAAAAGCGTAATTTATATGTATATATTAAAATCCATGTTATCACCCCTCCAAAAATTAAAAGAAGAAAGGAATCCATACAAAATTTGATCTGAGGTAATATTCTTTGAACTTATTAAAAATTCAAGTAATAACGCAGAGAAAATAGTACTCTTTTTTTTTTTTTGCCTATGAACATCTCAATTTACCCTATTTTTTTAGAGTGAAAAGTTTTTTTTACATAAGGAATATATCGAATTTGGTGATTAACATTTGTTGATTAAGAAGTTCAGTTATTATGTGGTTTACGATGGTTCGAATCTAAATGATTTTGCCACGAGTCATGAGGTACGTTGATAGAGTACTGAATTTTTAGGCCTCATTTAGTATTATTGTTGGTACAATTTTTGAAGTTAAAAACTGTGTTTTACAACAAACGCAATGTTAAATGGGTAAAAAAATTGACTTTTACGTTGAAATTATAGTTTGGCAACTCAACTCAAAAAGCCAAAAAATAAAATTTTTGGACTTTAAAAACTGACTTTTGAATAAAAAGACTTTATTATCCTCGCATCTCTACACTTTTATTATTTTAAACATATCTTTTTTTAACATTTCAATTCCTCACAATACTTTTTCACAGCAATGTCAAACACTTAAAAGTTTTTAAACCACATTTTTTCATCACACTTTTTAAACATATTTTTTTTAACCCAAACTTTTTTTAACAGCAATGCTAAACTAGCCCTTAGTTATAGTGACCAGAAATCAAACCTTGACAATATCAAATATCAAAAAAAAAAATCTAAATGGTTTTTCAAATTAATATTTTTTATATAGGGATGACAGCGGATTAAATATCTATAATTTTTAAAATATTTGAATCTGATTAATTTACATATATTATCTGAATTCAATTATTATTCGCTTACTATCCAAATTCAAATCCGAATTTGATAACAATATTCGTCGAATATCCGAATCCATTAAATATCTAAATTATTGGTAATAAGAGTTTGCATGCCAAAATTTGAATCTCTACACTAGTATAAATTTTTTTATATTCTATAAATATGTAAGGGGATATCAAATTTGAATATACGATAATATCAATATAAGTAAAGCGGATTCGAATAACAGATTCGGATATATGATACTATCCAAATCAAAATAAAACGAATTCAAATATTGGATGTCTAATAATTACTATCCGAATTCGCTCTGAATCTGTTATGTATAGTAAATCTAATATTTGAATCCGAAAATTATTCGAATTCACAATATTTAAGAATGTCAAAATCAAATAAAATAATATCAAATATCTGAGTTTTTATTAGTAATTGGCATTCCTATTTTTATACGAGTGCTATTCATAATTATTATTATTAATTATAATTATTAAAGATGTATATAATTATAAAAGAGTAAAAGATGGTTTACTGTTTCCCAACCCTTAAACTGTTTACACGAGGTACGTAGCTATCATTTTCTAGTCGTTTGAAAGCTTAATTATTTTTCTCTCATTCAATTTTTCTTGGATTTAGAACAAAGTTGAAAGTCATGCTATTTAATAGACATGATAATATTAGACTGAACACAATTATATTATAAGAATATGATAAAAAAATAATTAAAGTATAATATAATAAAAAAAAATATGAACACGATATGAATGTATGAATACACAAATATATCAAAATTTATATAATATAAATCATTAACATATCAAAATTTATATAAATATAAAATATCTTACACACAAATATAATATAAAAAAATATATAATCATGATACGAATTATCAGGTTTACTATTTAACTTGATATATTTTGTGGCAACAATTTGTACTATTGGAAAGTAAAAAAGGGTATGGTGGATGAATTAATAAATACTTTTGTCAAAATCAAGTGGTGCAAACAATTGGAACAAAACTAAACTAATAATGAAGACATGCTATCAGTTTTTTTTTTTTTTTGGGGTTTGACATGGTCTCTTTGAAAGTTTTTATCTTTTGAGAAAAAATATTTCAATAATAGATATTTATAAGTTGCAATTCAATTCTAGATTATTTGATATAAATTTTTTTCCTCTCGAACATTATCCTCTAGTCAAAGTTGTGGAATCCTAAGCAAGAGAAGAGTAAGTATAATTTTGAATAGAATATCAAAAATGATATGAACATAATATATTTAATAAATAGTGTAATAAGCATGACATGATTTTTCACAGATGGCATCATCTATTGATATAAAAATTGTTAAATAGCGTTCACTTTATATTATTATCCATTTTAAGGATTTTTTTATTTATTTTATAAGGGTCCATTTTAAAGATTTGACATGATCTTTCTCACAAATTTATTCTTTGAAAACGTTAACCCTAATGAAGAGTGTAGACCGTGTTTTTTTACAAGAGCCACATTTTTCAATAAATATTTGATTAATGTATGACTTCTAAACTTAATACATAGTATTAATTAGACTCCTATGTCTTTAGTTTCATTTTCATTTCATTTGCATAAGTGATACCATTCTAGAAGAAAAGTGACAAAAATATATGTAAAATGTAATTTTGTAGTTTTCAATAAAAAAATTTGAAAGTTAGACATTTTTTTTTTTCTAATTGATTAAAACTCTTAGCAAGTAAAAGGAAAGAACAAACATTAGAAGAAATATATTCCAAGGCAAAATTTGGAACTTTCCATCCATATATGTATTGGCATAATCATGAAAATAGGTTAACATTATTAACTTGCTTAGATTTATGTAATTAGAATTTAACTATTTAAATGAACAAAGTTCGGAATTCGAGTGTTGCATTGCATAAAATTACACATTGCAGCAATCTTTGGCACTACTCACTAATTAGGATTAGAGTATTTTGTTCAAAAGTCAAAAAAAAAAAAATTGGTGAAACTTCAAACCTAATTCAATGAAATGAAATCCTTCCATATATGACTATCAACACTATCATAAAACTTTTACCTTTTTATTACTAAAATTATCTTTCCATTAACTTGTTCATATTAGAACTGTCCAAGGATCAGATTACTCGTTCGATCCGAATTGAATCGGGCCTGAATAAGGTTTTCTATGATTCGGGCCGGTTTGATCCGACCTGAATTATTATTTATTAAATAATTTTTTTATTTAAATTTAATTATAAATTATATATAAATATTAATATAAAAAATAATTTTTTAATAATTTATGAACAGTAAAACGGACTTACGAGTTGATCCGAAACGGGCTTGGGCAAGGGAATTTTTTTTTTCTGAGCCACAATCGCGGCCCGATTCATGGACAGATCTAATTCACACATAACATATTAATTTAAAGAGTTTGTATTTGATATATTGAATTGAAATTTTTTATTTTATAATCGAGATTAAAAATCGGTAATATGTCCAATTTTTTTAATTAATTTTTTTGTTTGTTTTAATATATCCTAAAAATATGATCACTCTGCCAACTCTGGTCGTAAAGTCCAATCCTTCAACGATGAATAGATAATTTTTTTAATTTACATTTAAATTTATCTTTAGATTTTAACAAAAGATTTCGTATTCCAATTTTATCATAGAAATAATCAACGAATTCAATAAGATTTTATATGTATAAGAAAAAGGAAAAATTACATTTAAAAAAATTTATTTTATTCATAATCAATAAAATTTTAAATTTTAATGGATTAATAAAATGACACATATTTTATAATTTTTTTAAAAAATAAAAAATTAATTTTAAAAATAAAACATATGATAAAATTTTTAAACTATTTATAAAATTAAACAACTTCACTCCATTACTGCATCAAAATTCAGAACTGAAAAAGGCTTGAAAAAGAACAAAGAAAAAGATAACCATTGGTTAAAATTTATAAGAAGAAAGTAAAAGAGTCAAAAAAAAGAACAAGGTCAGTTTTTCTTTTTCTTCAAAAAGAGTTTTTGACCATTTCCTCATTTCCTCTCCTTTTATTTATTTTTCTCTTTTCTTTCTTAGTAAAGACTAAAAAAAGAGTGTGTTTTCTTTGAAGTTTTGTTGGTTTAGCAGTGACACAAAAGAGAGAGAAACTGTCAAGCTGCCCTGATTGTCACCCACACCCCTTAGGAAGAGAAGTCTTCTCTCTCTCTCACTGTAATTTTCTCACAATTTTTTTTTAAGGACTTTTTTTTCTCTCTTGTTTTTGCTGTTTTTATTGATCTCTTCTTCTTAACATCACCATCATTAATAAAAATTATTTTCTTCTGTTCTCTTTGTAAAGTTCGTGTATTTGTTAGTAAAAGACAGAACCCAGCATCTCTTATAATCTTTCTCTCTTCTCAGATCCAACCATTTTCTCTATCCCCACCTGGTAAGCTTTTTTTTTTGGGATTTTAAATTACTTTTTTTTGGTTATATTGGGCAGTGTTTTGATCTCAAAGTTTTGATTTGGGTATTTGCCTGCTTTCTGGGTTTTCTTTGTCTTAGTTAGCATAGTCAAAATCCTTTTACTGGTTTTGTTCCTGATTTGTCTTTTGCATATTTCTAGAGATGCTGTGAGCTGGGTTTTGTTCATTCTTTGCTGCTTTATTTGTATTCATGGGTTTGATTGTTTTCTTGCTGTTTTACAGATTGGTGAGACTTGGTGTTAATGGACTGGAGCTTCAGTATGAATCAAAATTGGTACCGTGAATGCTTTGCTGGGACTTGGGTTTATATCTCTAGGTTTAGACTTGTATGATTCAATAAGTAGCTAAGGGCCCTATCAGTTAAACTGATTCAGTTTTGTGAAAAGTTAGGAGCTTTTGATTAGATTTTTAGATTGTTGTGATAAAAAAAAAAAATAGGAAACAGTCTTTGTTCTTCTACATACTTGAGAGCTTGTTGGCTTTTTTTATGGCAAATTTCAATCAACACTGAAGTATAAAATTCGCGGTGAACACAAATGGGTGGGCTTTGCTCGAGGAGATCCACTGTAGATAATGCTCCCAGTGGAGGCTTTCCACATGTTAATGGCCATTTTGGTCGAGGGTCTGGATTGGTTTTTCAGACCCGTGAACTGCCCGCGAAGATAAACACCAATTCAACTCCTCCCGCTGAGAACAGTGCAGATAATGCAGACATGGAGTTAAGAGAACCCTTTTCATTTCCGGAGATCAGTACAGTTCCGTATGGTACGAGTCTAGATGATATCGATGATGGAATTCCTCGTTTGTCAAGGGCACTATCTAATAAATCTAGATCAACCAAGTCTAAGCAGGCTGCTGTTGCAAAGGTAAGTTCAAATTCTGTTGTCTTCCCCTACAATTTTATCCCAATTTTCTGTTTTGTCCATAGGTGCTTATGTTGTGTTGGAGTAGACTGTTTTTTTAAATTGGTTTTATACTGTACGGGGGGGTTTAGAGATGATGGATTAGGGTCTGGTTGTCTGCAGTACTATTTAGAGCCACAGCTTATTTACTCGGAATGAAACTGATGCAGAAGGTGTTGGGAGATTACAAATGGATGTAAAGATTTATTTTTATGAGTAGCTGGAATTTAACTGTTCATTCTCTACTACTCTTGTTCTCTAGAGTGAAAGTGCATGATGACTGAAAGCGGGTTTAAGAGCTCATTCTTAGAGCTGCCTTTGTAGTGTTAATTGGACACCTCTTTAGTCAAAGCCATATAATTTGCTTCTGTCTTTCCAATATGATGAATGGGTTAGTTGCTTGTGGTTAAAAATTGGCTGTCTGCTTTCCTCCTTCCATCTCTGGGTCAATAGTTTGTTTGCTAGCTAGATATAGGAACTAGGATAGGTTTTGACTTTTGATAATTGGCACAGTACAATTTGTGACAACAAAGAATACAACAAAAGAAGGACAAAGAGTTATTAAGTGAAAGACTAAGAGAAGCAACTGGGTAACCAAGAGGTGTTGTTTTATTGTGCTTTATCGTGTTGTCTGTATGCTAGCTGTCCTCAGAAAGTGGTGAAAGTTGGAATCCATGCTTTTTTAGAGGCAATTTCCTAAGACTGCATTCGTTGTAATAATATACGGTTATATTGTTGCTAATGACTATTACTTTTCTTTCTCTGTAATATTTACCACTTCTTGAACCTTATCTTGGTGTCTATGGCTAATTTCTGTATGATCAGACTCTGTGTTCTCTAGGTTTCACTGGGGCAAACAGGACATTTTTTTTGGTTAACTTTGTGTAAGGAGATGCTTGTAAAAGTGAATGTATTATCAATTTTAGATTTTTTATGATCAAGGGCGTAAAAGTAGTCTGTTTTCTTTTTGATTATGCATATGTGCACTTATTGAGACACATTTTTTTTTTATCATAACCTCTCTGGATGCTTGTTTAAGTTTTCTTTCTCTCTTTTAGTGGGTCAAATGTCTCCTCGGTTCCGTGAAATTGTTCTACAAAAATCTGAAGATTGATATGTTCCATAAGCATCAATAAGCTCAAAACATATATTTCTTGAATCGAGAATAGGTAAGGAAAAATGTTGCATAAACACTTCTTTCTAGACTGTCATATCGTTCAGAGAGAAATACGGGTTTAATTTTAATGTTCATTGAGGATTTGAACTCCAGTACACGGCTAAAGAGTGGCTAGTGGTTTCAAAAGAGCAAAATGATGCAGTGAAACTAAAGGAATGGTTAGCGCTTAGAATTATAAAGAAATTCGATAGCCAAAATAAAAGCTACTTGCTTTGAGGGTTCCAACTAATTTCTGTGCTTAATACACTTATATTTTGGGACTCTTATTTGTGTTTTTGAATTTTTGTTTCCTTGAATGAAGGTTGCTTTTAAGGCATGTGAATATGATGTTCGTAGTTTCTTTCCCATTAGAAAAAAAAAAAAAAACATTTAGAAGGATGTAGTCTGAAATTTCTCATTTTATTGGAAGCATTTCTGTAATTTTTCTGTGAAAATTTCTTAAATTTTAAATGGATTAAAAATAGGAATTAAGTCCTATCTTAACCCAACAACAACCTATGTTACTCAGACTTGGGGTGAGTGTCGCATGTGGGTATGTGTCCAACACGGTGGGTTCAAAATTTTCCAAGTTTTTCCTTATATTCGGAGGGTTGGGCCTCCATTACCAAGTCCTTTAGATATGTTTTGCGCATGGGTACTTTATGGATAATGAAGAGCTGGAGCAACATTGGCAACAACAACAAGAACTTAGTTGGCTACATGGATCTGATCTCGCTATCATGCTCTGTTTAGGATCATATCCTAAGTAAGATTATTAAGAGAGCTCCTTTTTAATACTTTCATTCTCTCTCTCCTTTGGTCTTGCTCTCCTTTCGATATAATATTCCATTAAAATCAACAGGAGCATTTATAGATCTGTCTCACTCTAACATGTTCGGACCACCTTAAATATGTTGTCCTCACTTTGTCCTAAATTCGTGCTACCTCCATCCTTTTATATTTGCAACCATTTCTGATCTTTTCTTGTATACCTGGACATCTGTTGTAATATTCTCAACTTAGTTACATTAATCTTCTGCTTATCTTGATATACTTAAATGTAATCAAAGCATTGCTGTCCTACCTGAACCCAATGACTGAATTTATCACTTAATGCATAATCTATAGCCAATTTCAGGGACTGTTTCCTGTGAATGGAACTGGGTATGCAACTTTCTTATATTTTCAGACGTCAGTTTTACAAAATTTATTCGAATACATGTTGTGATCGCCAACAAAAACAATATTTGCGTGGTTTCATATAGTGCATGAAATTGAAACAGTCTTCTTTCTGCTAAAAAACTTGGTCTTCTCACATATCTATAGAAACTTACCGGATTGAACTCTGTTAGGGGGTTTTATAATTAATACGATTCTTCGTGGCTTTTTTTGAAGTGGCACAAGTATCCATAATTGTACCATGTGGAATTATGATGCACATGTGTGGGAAAACATAATGGATCAGTAGGAGTCCAAACTTGAGCATCAGAGATTTAAAGTTGAGTCTAGGCTTGAGAAATTCTATTTTTAGATATTGCCTTGATGATTATGTAGTTTGCAATGTCTGGGTGGTGGCTGGATTGAAGTGCAGGTCTGAGTTTCTTTATCTTCGCCATATTCTTTGTTAAAATTCATGTTTTGAATGGAAATAATAGTATATGACATAGCTGGAAAAAATTTTCTTTTGCTACTGGAATAAAAATGTATGTATGGGAGTAATAGTGTGTGATTTGAGCTGAAAGAATTGTCTTTTGCTTCTGGACTAACAATGTAGGAACCAACTGTTGGTTTCAGGAATGACTTTCTTCTGCATAAGATGAAGAGGTCTTTCTCATTCCTTTGGAATCAAACTCCTGATTTAGGGCTTTATGTTCTGAGCATCCAAGAGTTTTAAAACCGTTTGAGCCAAATTTAACAAGGGAAACACTGATCTGATTTTTTTTGGGGGGTGGGACATTGAAGTAATTTCAAGTTGCTTTATGATGATATTAATGAAACAATCTAAGCTTATGTTGCAACTCTGGACATGCTACAAGTGTCAACGCTATTATATTTTTTCTTGTATATCGCTTGTTATTTTTTTATGGTTGCTATATTTATGCATATTGTCTTCAAAGAAGCTGAATTGTTTTCGGGGGTACATTTATATATAATATCACTTTGTGATTATACAAGATCCACCCGCTAATTAAACCTACTATATCAGGACCACAAGGCGGTATGATAATTGATAACTTCTCTTTTTTGGGGGCACTATATATAATCACTTCATGATTTCTTTGATGAAAATTATCCCTGACTGTTTGATTCGGTGAAATTCATTATGTTTCTGTCATTTTAACAAACTACAATTCACGTTTCTAACTGCTGTTTTTGGTGTTAACTTATGGTTCTCTCCTTAACTGTGGATTGTATCATTGAGATCTGTTTCCTAAATGCTGCATTTTAATGGAAGTATATCTAACCTTAAAACACTTAAAATGATGGGTCATATGGTGTAACTCTGTGAAATTTGTGTTTCATGATAGAAGTCAGGCCTCTTGACAAATGCCTTATGGGGTTATTGGGATATCTTTCTTGTATATAGGCTCTTCCCCATAAAATTTTTTTTGAAAAGCAACTCACTGTAATTAGGGCGAGCATTTTGCAGATCTCTTCTCTATGATTGGTGTTAATGGATTTGGAGAACAAAATTGAAATGAAATTATATATATTCTGAAGTATTCACTAAAACAATTCAAATTTGTACCTGACAATCTTTTTCTATGCCATTGAATAGTTCTGAGTATGAGCGCAGTCATGATAACTTCCATTTTTTTTCTTAAATATGTATAGAACGGATGGAATCTTTCATGCTTAATCATAGATGTGTCTAAGCTATTTTTATTTGTTAGGATTGAGATTGAGAATTTATTGTTTGTCGGGAATGGAAGGACAATGAGGAAGAAACTATTAGAAGTATAGAAGGTTGCCCGAACCATGTGGAAAACCATGATAGAGATTTTGTTTTTTATGGATAAATTTGCTTATTTTTCTGTAATTCATGTTTGTAGAGAGACAAGTCAGGTTGTTGATTGTTGTTCTAATATTGTAATGCTTTGGATCTAGCATTATAATTGCTGGTTGTTAGCTCCCTGCAGAGATTAGAGCAAAGAGGGATGCTTCTAGTTCTACTATTATGACTTTTTTTTTTTTTGGGTTGCAGCAAACTTTGTTTGATGAGTATCATCCACCAAACACGCTTCACAACTATTCAAAAGATCAATTGGTTGCTTTCTTTTTGCAGGTTTCTGAGGTTAGCTCTCTTTTAGGTAGAGCTGGTACTGCTGGGCTTGGAAAGGCAGTGGATGTTTTGGACACTCTTGGTAGTAGCATGACGAATTTGAATCTCGGTAGTGGCTTTACCTCAGGGGTAATGACAAAAGGGAATAAAATATCAATTCTATCTTTTGAAGTTGCAAATACAATTGTTAAAGGGGCCAATCTGATGCAATCGCTTTCTAAGGAGAACATTAGACATTTAAAAGAGGTTGTCCTTCGGTCAGAAGGAGTGCAAAATTTAATATCAAGAGATATGGATGAACTCCTGAGAATTGCAGCTGCTGATAAGAGGTGGATAATGAAGAAAATGCCATATTGCTTTGAAAATGATTCTGTTGTTATACAATTTGTTAATATGCTAAAATGGTGGTTATGTTCTCAAAGAATATGAGAGATTATTAATTTTTTTTTCCAACTTCAACAGGGAAGAGTTAAAAGTTTTTTCTGGAGAGGTGGTACGTTTTGGCAATCGTTGTAAAGATCCTCAGTGGCACAATTTGGATCGTTATTTTGAAAAGTAATTTTACAGCTTGCACTCTTTAAGTGTTATTTATGAAATTAGAGTAAGATTCTAATATTAGTTCCTGCACTATCTTTTATAATTTTCAGGTTGGGTTCAGAAGTTACACTTGAAAAGCAATTGAAGGAAGAAGCAGAGACAACAATGCAACAGTTGCTGAGTTTGGTTCATTATACAGCTGTAAGTATTAGTTCTTACTGTTATAATAAGAAAGCTGCTCTCAAAAATTGCAGTCTAAGATTATATTGTTTAAACCAAGATGATTCCTATATTTTCCATCTTGTACTAAGTTGTGGAGGAAAGATTTCTTTCTCCCCTTGTGTTTGGAGACATTGAATGAACCATGTACCATGTGGCAAAGAGATTGGTTTTTGTGGTCTTTTTGGTTCTTCTCTCTTCTGAATATGAGCTGGTGGGTAGATATCATAATTGCAAGGTTTGTTATGATTAACAGGGTACAGTTCAGAATTTTTTCTTCTGAAATTATCTATTTGAAATTTGTTAAAGTTATGTTGATGCCATTTTGTTCTATTGCATTTGACAATGTGAATGCATCTTGCGAAGTGAGATCTTTGTTGATAATGATGGATCAAAATTTAATACCTTGAACCCATCACACGTTGAATAGTGACTATATGAAAATTCTTCCAAAATATGGCTGCCAGCTGATTTATTACCGTCGAGGCCCTAGAATAACTTGTGGGAGAATCGTTATGTGGTTTTCATTTTATTCTTGTCACAGACATCCATAAGTGTAAATCGTTCTACCTATTCCTGTTTTTTGTTGATTCGTGGCTTTGTTACATATCTTTTTATGAGAGATTTGCCATTGACACTTACTAATTTCTATTGGCTTGAGAATGCCCTCCGTTCTTCTCATAATCATAAATTATTAGTGTTGTTCCCTCATTTTGCATCCACTTCTGAAATTCTGTCTTTTGCTGCTTTTTTCCTTTTACCTGTATTGGATACTGGATAGTTTAATAATAGTAGTTTAAAGGAATATTGACCACAGAACCTTGGACAATGATGATTTCAAAGGAATGTAAAAGAAATAAGTGTTTAATCTAAATCCAATAAGGCCTAGTTTTCATGCTTCTATAGAGGAATGAATGCCCTACAGGTTTGACCACGTGCGTTTTTATTTTTGCATTTTAAGGCAGTTATTTGTCTCTTATAGCAGTTTTGCCTTTTTAAAATGTATCTTGACAAGGTACAACTCCACTTTCTTTTGATTTCTGTAAAGACTGAAAGAGATCCATATCCATCCTCTTGATAGCCTAGTGTTTTATTTTCTATTTTAATGTATCAGTCATGTATGACACAGAACTCTGCCCCCCTGTGCTGGTAAGTTGAAAAACCGACTGTCATGTCTACTTGATGATTAGCTAGTGAGGAGTGGTTTTGTGCACCATGCAAGTTGAAAATTGTAAGTGCAACTGCATGTAGGTGTTTTCTGTGAGAGAAGAGTTACCTTGTGGACTTGTTTGGAAATTGATAGTTTAAGCTGATTGGCTGTAGGAACAAAAAAGAGGCAACAGATGCTATTTAGAATGGTTGAGAGTACACAGTTGTTGGAAAATTTTTTCTTGCTTTTGACTTTAATGTCCTGATGCATTTCTTATAAAAGAAGGCATATGAATAATGGCACAATTCATTGGTTCTGTATTTGAAGCTGACATCATATCTCTAATCATTTAAGGAGAGAACTGTTTTCTTTGCAGGAATTATATCATGAGTTGCATGCTTTGGACAGATTTGAACAAGACTATCGACGTAAGCTTCAGGAAGAGGATAATTCAAATGCTGCTCAAAGGGGTAACCTGTTGTTTGGATCTCTATTAGAATTGTTACTTTTTTGTGTCATATACTTCTAGGTTAACAAGGTGTTTCTAATTTGTTTTTCTAGATTAAAATGGTGAATTGTGTTGAACCCAAAAAAACTGCAGATGTGTAGAAGTAACAATTTATTTTTCTGCATTTCTATTCAAAACCCTATGTGGCCAATTCGGTTTTAGTTTTAAGGGACTTGTAAGCTTTATCATGGGCCTTCTCAGGCATGTTAGTGCTCATTCTGATGACATTTCATTTGCAAAGTTGCTGTGAAGTTCTATGTGCATCCCGATGTTGTTTCCTTTTAATTTATTCCACCTTTCATATTTTAGATTGGTGGACCGCAGTCAATCCTACATTTAATTGTTGGGTTCAGCCTTGCATTTCTGCCTTTGTTTTCAGAGGCCTAGGTTGAGTCAAAATGGATATTTCTAGGTCTAAGACACTGCTCAGCTGTAACTATTTACTGTCTTGTTTCTTGTAAGGATGAAGGTGTTTTACATTAAGTTTTTCCCCTTTCCTTGGTAATGTTATGGAATATAGCTCATGTCATGTAAGCCCCCCCTCCCTTTGATCTTATTATTTTAATTTTGGCATGTAGGAGACAGCCTTGCAATATTGAGAGCAGAGTTAAAGAGTCAAAAGAAGCATGTGAGAAATTTGAAGAAAAAATCTCTTTGGTCTAAGATTTTGGAAGAGGTACAAGTTAGTAAAGCTCTATGCATCTTCTTTTTAGTTTAGTGTTTTTCATATATTTATGATGAACTCCTAAAAAAATTGTATTGTTGTTCATACTTTTTGTCTTTTTGATGGTGGACTTTGAGTCTAAACTTATGCAAGCTTTTGCATGTAATATTACCAGTGTCTTTTGCTACTTATTTTTGAAGTTACTTTATATATATTGGTGGAAGGAAGTTTTATATCTTGTATTCTAGGTCATGGAGAAGCTCGTAGATATTGTTCATTTCTTGCACTTGGAGATTCACGAGGCATTTGGCAGTGCTGGTAAGAATATAAAAACATCAAACTCAACATTTGGAATGGAATTATTTTATGGAGGAATTTGTGAAGGCTAAAAATATATAGTTGCACTTGTTCATAAAACTTAAGCTAAGAATGTGACATGTGCAAATTATCGAAGCTTTACTAAATTACAACTTCTCCTGCTTGATTGGAAACTCCGATTCCTCTTAAATTGAGGATGGATAAAATGATCAAATTTGATATCTGAAATCTAGATCCTTCCGTTAGGTTATTTCCTTTTTGTTTTGGAAGGAAAGCTATCTTGTTTTGTTGATTACATCTATTAATATGACATCCATAACTTTATGGCTCATGCACATGCTTAAACCTATAATCCACTTAGAAACAGAGAATTAGCTATTTGTTCTATTTATTGAATGGTACTGGTTTTTGCCTGTGACCTTGCAGATGGTGATAAACCTGTTAAAGGTTCTGTCAGCAGTCATAAAAAGTTGGGGTCGGCTGGTCTTGCGTTGCATTATGCAACTATCATTACTCAAATTGATACTCTTGTAAGTGTATCATATTCTGCCAAATTGGATTTTCTTTTACGTCTTTTCTTTATCTCCTTCATTTGTGGTGGTATATTTCTGGAAGACTTAGAAAGGATGACATAATTGATCCCTTGGCGGTCTTTTGAGTGGACATTTTGTCTTAGCGATTAAGGATGGTGGATTCTTTGTATTACAATCTTGGTGATACACCACAAGAGCATTCATGCTTTTTTTGCTATCTTTTTTACTTATCATAATTGAGGGGTGACTAGAAATTTACAAGAAAGTTCTAGAGAGAAAGAAAAAAAAAAAAAAAAAAAGAAAGAGAAAAGAACATTAATAGTATTATGATTCAGGAAATCAATAACATCAAGAAAATTACCCCAAACAGAGAAAATGCTTTGGAGAAACTGAGAAGAGTCAGCAACAGTCCTGATCTCTGAAGCATGGGTACGGCTCTGAAGCATGAGTATCCGTACCGGATACGTACGGGGTATTGGTACTCATCGGGTACGGCTGGGTACGTACCGGGTAAGTACCAATGTTTAAAAAAAAAAAAATAATAAGAATGGGTACAGCTTGGGTACGGCTTGGCCAAATTTTACACTAAAACTCAGCATTTTAATGCCCTAAAGCATATTTCCCTTCCCTTCTTTTCATTATCAATAGCATTAGTATGTCCTAAAACATATTTGGAGACTGTTCTTTTCACTGAAGATGGGCAAGGAAATAATGAGATAAACACTGTTAGAGTTTGATTTTCATAGTCATGTTAAGATGTTGTCATGTTGAACAATTTATGTACTGTATTTTCTTAATTTGAGATGTTGTCATGTTGAAATTTGTGTTTTATCTTTTATATTATGTTGTGTCATATTTTATCATGTGAAATTTCAGTTTTTTTATAAAAATATATATATAATATTAACGTACCCGTACCTTAGTTTTTAAAAAATTACCGTATCTCGTACCCGTATCCGTACCGGGTACCGGGTACCGTACCCGTATCCATGCAACGTAGGTCCTGATGAATTCATTCACCAAACTTGATAAAAGCTTTACAAGTGTTCTAGGTATTTTAGTAGTGTTATCCTACATTTGTTTAGAGCTTGTTGTGGGCCTTATATTCAGGTTGCGCATATAACCAATTGGTTCTAGGTTCAATGCTTAACATAACCCAACTGAAACCAAAAAAAATCATGGACTACATTTCTGAGCACTATTGCAATGAAGTAGGGATAAGATAATTAACCTTTTCTCTTCAGCACTGCTGTAGTATAACAAGTAAAACTACTTGTTTCCTCTTCTACAATATTTCACATGTAAAGATACAAGAATGTGCTGTTCTCCAAACTGAAGAATATATGTTTTTAGTGGTTTACTTCCAGAAATGATTACAATGTATTTTCTATGTATTTTGATGATTTTAAACCTATTGGAAAAAGCTTTTAATCTGGAATTTTTGAAGTCTATATTATCAGCAGCTACTGTGGAAAGTAGTTCTGTTGCTACCATAAGCTTTGCTAATTAAACAGGTTTTACTGTATTCAGGTCTGCTTGTATTTGGACATTTTTCTCCTTAAATTGTCCTTGAATGGGCCTAATAATTTGGCAGCCTTCTAGATTTCAAGTGGACAGACCTACATTTATCATGTGGTACCTTATGTTTTATGGTCCCTAAATTATTCTGGATGTCTAGCAGGAATCAACTTGAAACATAAAGAAGTTGGATAATTTGTATCTGTGTTGGATAATTTGTATCTGTGTTGACTATTATATGAAATGGAGAGGTGGTTGTGATTTTAACCTCACTATCCTATGTTATATGTGGAGGTTGGCTTTTTTTTTTTTTTCTTCCCAAGTCAGATAATTTCTTAGGCATATGATGAATATGGACCAACTAATATTTTGTGTGGCACAATCTATGCGCAGAACAATATTTAACATGCTATAGATAATAGAATCAATGCTCAGTTATTCTATTTCTGTTTTGAGAAGTTGTTTTCTCTTCATTGCATTAGAAACTTGCTATTTAATGAGGAAAATTTTAATAACAATGAGGAATGTGGCTAGGGAATAATTAATGGTTCCCTTTTGTTAGCATGGCTTGGAAAGATCGTGACACCGCTATTGATTTTGTTCTGTAGGGGATGATGTGTAGCTTGGTCTGGGTCTCTATAGCTGCTTTTGTTTCTTCCCTCTAAATCAGTTTCATATGGATTTTCTTGTGGTACTCTGTAAAGAACCTGTTTTGGACATTCAAGAAAATATAGGATTAAAATATCTATATATTCATGAGCATGCCAATAATCATAGGTCTGCTAGGAGCGTTTATGATAAAACGCGGTACACTGTGAATCTTTATGATTCTTCTTCTCTTCCTAGATAAATGTAGAAGTAGCCTTATGAATGGTAATATGAATATTAATCTCGTCCGAAGAATAGATACTGGAGTTTTGGGCGATTTCCTCTCAAAACATAAGAATGTTCAAAACTTTGAGGTATATATGTGCTTCTATTCAGTAACATCATGGGGATTTTGATAAGTTCATAACTCAATGTACTCAGGTGTCTCGATCAAGTTCGGTGCCCCCTAATACGAGGGATTCATTATACCAAGGACTGCCACCTACTATAAAGTCTGCTCTGCGGTCCAGACTGCAGTCATTTCAGATAAAGGAAGAGGTGTGATTTTTGATAATCTTGATGCTTGAAGTATTACTTACTACTTGCTCATCTATTATACTTCTTCTGGGATTTTGAAGATGCTGTTAGCCTGTTATATGCACTGACTAACACATTTTCAAAATTCTTTGCAGCTAACTGTCCCACAGATCAAAGCTGAAATAGAGAAAACATTGCAGTGGCTTGTTCCCGTTGCCACTAATACAACCAAGTAAATGGCTCTCTCTCACAGTAGCTTATTTTGTGATTGACATTTTGTTGTTTCCATTCATAAGGCATGGTCTGGATCTATGTTACTTGGACTCGGGTTTGAGTGTCGGACACGGGTATGTGTTTGACACGGGTATGTGTTTGACACGGATATGTTCAATTTTTTACAAGATTTTCATGTATTTGGAGGGTCCTTGAAGGATCATATCCCCATACCCATGTCCGGATAGGTGTCGGATACAGGTACTTCAAAAAAAATGAAGAGTCGGAGCAACATAGGTCTGGATTCCATCCCTGAAGTCATTTTTTTAGCCTGAAGTCATTGTCCGCTAGTTGTTCTTCTTCTTCTAAGTTTATTTCTAATTACTCATCCTTGTTTCTATTGTACAAAATTGTTCCAACTAGAGCTCATCATGGGTTTGGCTGGGTTGGAGAATGGGCAAACACCGGGTAACTTCTGAATTTAGATGCTTTTTTCTTTCCTTGATGTTAATGCTTTTTGTTACTCAGCTTTTGTGTTAAATTTTCAGGTCTGAGGTGAATCGTAAACCTGCTGGCCAGGCTGACTTGCTCAGGATCGAAACACTACACCATGCGGACAAGGAGAAAACTGAAGTTTATATTCTTGATCTGGTAGCATGGCTTCACCATCTTGTTACCCAAGCAAGGGCTGGTAATGGTGGAATCAGATCTCCTGTTAAGTCTCCAATTAGGTCCCCTAACCAGAAGACAATTCAACTATCGACTCAAAAGCGCCCATCACCGATGTTGACAGTCGAAGATCAAGAGATGCTTCGGGATGTGAGTAAGAGGAAAATAACACCTGGAATAAGTAAGAGCCAGGAATTTGACACTGCAAAAACTAGGTTAAGCAAGCACCATAGCTTGAGTAAAAGCAGTAGCCAATCTCCGACAAGTGAAACTAAGAAAGATCCCTTCCCTATTCGGAGGCCATCGTCAGTTCCTGTCATTGACTTCGATATCAACCGGATCAAGGCATTGGATGTCATTGATCGAGTGGACACGCTTCGAAGTTTGTAATTATATGTTGAATTGAGATTCCTAGGCAAAGAGGCCTTTTGCTTGTGTAAAGAGTCCATCCATCTGCTGCATTTTTCTGTGTAGGGTGCTAAATTGGTTTGCGGTTGCCCATATTTTTGGTGAGTTACTAAGCAGATGCTGAGTGATACAAGCTGTTATTTTTCTGTATGTGAAAAGTCTAGGGGGTGATAAATGCATTGTTCAAGGGGAAGAATTTCACTGTTTTAGGATTATAACTGATTTCAAGGCTATAGTTTTCTCATTAGTTCTATATGTACAGAATATTTCATCATTTCATAATAATTATAAATTTCTGCTCCTTTATTTTTGTCTTGTCTCCCTGTTGATAAACAATTCTACGTTGCTTGTTCTTACTTACAAACTTCTAAGTGAACATTGTCATCCAATAATTACATGGAATGGGAGTCTTAATGGATACGCCTTTTAGCATTGATTAAAAAACCGCACCAACCGGTTGAACCGGGAATAAGTGGCTTGTCCGATCCAGATAGTATATTTAAATCGGGCATTAATCAAACCGAACAAAATTGATTAAAAGTTGGTAAAAAAACCGATTATATGTATTTTTAATTTTTTTTTAATTTTATTTGTAATTAATGAGAATTAAATCTTTAACTTTTTAATTTTATATTAAAGATCATATTATTAAGCCTAATAAATATTTTTATTAATTATTAACTATATTTAATATTAAACTTAGTGTTTAAATATAAAAAAATTCATCAAATCGATCGATCTAATCGGTTGAACCGATTGAACAAAGAATCGAAGGTATGATCAGTTCGATCTCCAATCCTATTTTTGTAACCTTGCCTTTTAGTGAATGCTAGTTATTTCTATTGTTCCTCACAAATTGGACCTTGCTAATATTGGGCTCCCAAGGATGTCAATGACCCAAAGCTTGGTAGAGATGAGCTTGTTGATTACTGAAATTATTTGGAACTTGGCATTCCTCGAATTCGAACTCAAGCAGCTTGAGTAATAAGTAATAAGTAATAAATCAAGTTTGAGTTCAAGTATTTTAATACTATGTTAAAGCTGTTCATGAACTTAATTCAGATTTCAAATCATTTAATATTTACAATTTTCATTCAAGAGCTTGAACTTAATAATCTAGTCCAAGTGATTCGAGTGATTCACAAGTCACTTGAGCTTTTGATTTTGTAAAATAATAATAATAATAAAGGGCATGAGCTTGAAGTTATAGTTTTTGATTCTGCAGTAATGATAATCCTTTTTACTGTCACTCAGACTCGACTTGATTACAAGGCAGAGAAATAATTAATCTGGCTAAAACCAACTGTAATTGCCCATAATAATCAACCCACCAACAGAGAAAAAGAAAAGTCTTATTTTATCCTTTCCATTTCCCAAGTGAAACGAAAACAGATATAGCAACTGAAGTAATTTACACAATGGCATGTGAAGAGGTGCACGTTTAGAGACCATCGCATCGCTTACAACAAGCTGTTTCTATGGGGTTATGCAGTATCAGCTGTCCTCTGTGCAGAAGAATAATAATGAGATTCAAGCTCCTTCAGGCTTGCTGCTGCCTCCTCTCCGATCCTGGCCAACATTCGATCCGTTTTTTCTGATTGTTGGTTAAACTCGACAGTTCGTTGCTCGACATGGTCATTAAGTGATGCAAATCCTGAAAAGATTGCCGTCTGCTTCAACTCAGACACCAACTTAAGCAAAGAATCAGCTGCCTGGACCTGCAGTCAGTGAATTGGTAATGAAGAATGGCAAGGAAAAAGACAATAAGAAAGCACTTCTATCATCCATCTATATCATCTAACAAGTCAGTGACTGGACCTCTAAATGTATCACTGCTATGTATGTATTTTGTGTTAAAGATAACAAAAATGTTGATAGACAACAGTGTGTTCTCACCATTCTGGCTGCACGCATCTCCATCATGAAAGCTTCTTGTGAATTTCGAACTGGTGGGTCATTTACCTACAATGAGGTGCTTCCATGTGAATATTAAATTAAACAATAATTCTACGGACATCAGCTATGTTGCTCCGACTTTTCATTGTTCTTGAAGTACCCATGTCCGACGCATATCCGGACATGGGGTATGGGGATATGATGCTCCAAGGACCCTCCAAATACATGGAAATCTTAGAAAAAATCGAACATATCCGTGTCGGACACTCACACCCGAGTCCGAGTAACATAGGACATCAGAATGACTCATCAAACAATCTCATAAGGTTCCAACTATATAGAAGAACTCCTCATGAGAAGCCTATTTCTTTCTCAAAAATTTCTTCCTTGCTGCAACCCCACTGATATACAAACACAATAAGTTTACAGAGTCTGCCTATGTCAGTTTGAGACACAGTTAGGGTTTAAAGGAAATAGCACTTTAGGTTTTTATTGCAAAGAAATGTATAGGAGAATACATATGTCTAAAATTTAGAACCTTAAAACTACACATGATCAGCAAAATAAGAAATTAAAAAAAGAATCAATCCCAACATTACAATTTGAAAGACACTTATCAAATAACTTAAATTACCAAAAAATCAACTCTAATACAGATTAGAAAGATTGTATAAAGACATAGACTAGGACACTCAACCATTATATGCAGCAATGAACAGGCCCTATAAATGTTGTTCAAAAATGAAAAAAGACCATATAAAGGAACCAAAAACTTGGAATGGACACCAGAGAAAGCTGATTCTAGCAAACTAGGAAATTACCAAGATAACCTTGATTTTAAACTCAATTAAATAACTAAACTATCAAAACACTGACTCAATAATTACCATAGACACCACATGTTAGACAAAAGGATTTTCTTTTTGTTAAAGAGAACTCTTAGCCACCAAAGAGGATAATGCTTCCTCACCCTAGCTACCAACAAGCGACAAAGAAGTTCCTAGGTAAATGTAACAACTAACAAAACAAGGTTAATAAAATGAAATTAACCAACTGCCAAACTGCCTTTAATGGATTCTATTTCAGTTGAACTTTAACCAGAGGGTCACAGCCTTACATGCCAAGTTTACGTAGAAGGCATCAGTTCATCAGGGTAGACAGTATCTGGTAGATTTTACATCACAATAAATGATAGATTTCAAAATGATTAATCACGACCCCAACACCTCACCAAAATGATGTGCTTTTAAATGATTAACAGCAATGTTTCTGTCTCCATGACCAATTTAGTTGCATCAGTGAGTTTAAAATGACATTGCCTATCTTTCTAACCAATGAACTAAAATAAACATTTTCTAAGCTGGCAGATTTAATCCTAGAATCATATGGAAGAGAAAAGGAAGAATGGAGACAGCTAGCACATTATATTCTCATAGCAAGAATTTAAATGATTAGCCAATTTAATACCATAAGAAAAAAAAAAGAAAGAATAGGATTATAAAAGAAATTTAAAACTCAGTAGAACAGGCACAAGAAACTACTTCCTTCCAAGTTAAAAATATATTCTAAAACCAAAACTAGTGACACAATCTTTTATCCAACAGATGTTCTACAAGTGACATTTTAACCAAATTCAGGCTCAATGCTCAAGGTCACCTATTTATATTAATTTTTGGATAGACAGACATAAATTCATTTTTCTTTGGGCATTACATAAATTCATTTCAGAATATGCAATATCATCTATATTCGACTAAACACATTGTACAGCACAAAAAGAGAATATCTTTCCAACATAATGGAATCTTGTAAATAAGCAAAAGTTTTCCAGATATGTTACTCGGGTGTGAGTGTCGGTACGGGTATATGTTTGACACGTGTATTTCTATATTTGGAGGGTCTTTGGTGAATCAAATCGCTATACACATGTCCAGATATGCGTCATCAAGAAAAATGAAGAGTAGCAACATAGCTTTCCAGCATTGTACACGACAAATAAAGTGAAATCGGACCCTAAAATTGAAGGGTTCCCGCTCCCACCTCTAACTTCTAAATTAAAGATCAGAAACGAAATGAAAAACCCATTCAGGGAAGTTTTAGAATCTTGTCACAAGACTCTTTAAACTTGAAGAAATTGTAGTAATTGCTTTGAAGTAAGAGAGAAAGAGAGATTTACCCGGGCAACATTAACAAGCTGGGAGAAATTGTCGACAATGTTGGCGATGTCAGTTTCCACTCTCTGCATCATAGTTTTTTGCTTCTGTGCCGCTGCCGCTGCAGCCGCCGCCGTTGGCCCAGTTCCCACTCCCGTTCCTTTGTTCATTGCTTGTAAAAGTTTCTTTCCCTTTCTGTCTTGCAATTTTATAATGAAAATGAATAAAACCCAACACACCAAACAAGATAGACAGATTAAAGAAGTGGAATGGGTGCTAGGAAAAAAATGGAGCAAAATTGGATCAAAGAAAATATGGGAGAAAACTTAATTATTTTCTCTATCTTTCCTTCAAAAAAAAAGCGAGGAAAATTAAGGAAAATCTTTTGGGCTCCACCTCCAACTAATAGAAACCATAATTTCTAGGAGAAGAACAGAGAGAAGAGTAAGAAATATAGACCGTCGGCCAGCCACTAGTAGCTTTTCCGATGGAAGCTCCGGTTGTAGTCGGAGCAGTAGTTAAGAGGCCTGGGAGGAGGGAAATTTCAGAGGAAAGGATCTGATAAGTCGTTTAAGGCTAAGTTAATAGAAAAAGGGGAATTTAAAAATTAAATAAATTAAAAGTGAAAAAGGCCAGCCCAGCCCAGGCCCCAGCCCAAGTACTAAATGCCAAACCCAAATCCAACCAAAAATAAATGCTTGGAATGAATTTTTTAAATAAATTCATTTTTTATATATTGACCGTGAAATTTTTTTTATTTCATAAACGAGTTAAGAGATTGTCACAAATTTTTTTTTATTTTTTTTTATTTTTTAAAGGATATGTGTCACTTTAGTAATCCTACTTGTGAAGTCTTATAATTCTAATATTAGTAAATGCGATAATTTCTCTTTTTAAATATATAAATTAATTTTTAACCAAAATTAGTTTTTTAAAATGTTTATCATGGTAATTGGTAAATATGAATTTTTTCTTTATCTTTGAATGAAAAAATATGATTTCAACATGCAATAAAGAAAAAAAAAATCCCCTTGCTATTATCTTATATATCCAAACTAAACCCGCTTAGGGGCCAGGCCAGACCGAACATCATATTCAATAATTTTCAGCCATTCTTTCTCTCTCTTAGGATTTCATGTTAGGGTAGCTATAAAGGGTTTTTTGATTTCAAATTTAGGAAAGAGGAAGAGGAGATAAAGGTAAACAATATATATATAAAAAAAAAAATTAAGTTTTTGGGGTGACGGAAGATGGCAAAAAAAGGGTGGAAGTCGGGGGTTGTTTTTCTAGCTCTACGCTTTTCAATGATTTTTAGAAGAAACAAAAAAACAATTGGAAAAATGGAAATAGGAGATTGAGAGGAAGCTTCGGGTGAAATTTGGAGATTTTTTAGATTTGGGCGACAACGACCGGCGGAAGGCGACGACGACAGCGACAACCGCCTACCAAAATTTGGATTTTAGGGTCGGGATCTGGGTTTTGATGAATATTCTGGTTGAATATTCATGTTTTTAGAGAGAGAATGAGAGTTAGTGAGAGTGGTTTAGAGAGGAAGTCAATGAAAAATGAGAAAAAAAATTGGCTTTTATATAAGCCAAAAAAAATTAAATATAATTAAAGTTTATTTTAAATGTAGATATTTATATAATTTTAAATATTATTTTAAAATAAATAAATTTTTAATTTTTAAAGATTAATACTTAAATTTATTTTATAATAAACTTAAATATATTTTTAAATTTAACTTACAAAATTTTTTGTAATATTATTTTTAGATATAATTTTTTAAAATAATTTTTTTTAAAATAATATTATTTTAAATATTTATTTTTGGGTTTTTTAATTATAATATATTAAAATATTTCTAAATATTATTATTCTAAACAAAATAACTTTTTAAATAAAATATCTGTATTTAATTTAAAAGTAAAAAAATCATTTTATATATATTTCATACTTATTCTTTAACATCATTTTAACCAATCAAACAATATCATAATATTTCATTACACTAAACATAGAATTAAGTCATTTCCCCAATTATTCTTTAACACCAATTATTTCTTTTTTTCTTTTATTTCATTACACTAAACATAGAATTAAGACATTGTTTAGCATTGCTTCTGACACAGTTTTTGAGATCAAAAGCTGTTTTTCACCGCAAAAATAATGCTAAACAGATAAAAAAATTATCTTTTGAATGGTTTGAAAAGCCAAACCAAAAAGCTAAGAAATATAACTTTTGAATTTGAAAAACTGGCTTTTGGATAAAATGACTTTATTATCCTCACATCTCTATACTTTTATTATTTTAAACATATTTTTTTTGACATTTCAATTTCTCACAACTTTTTTTCACAACAATGCTAAACATTTAAAAAATTTTAAACCACACTTTTTCTCCATACTTTTTAAATACACTTTTTTAAATTCAATTTTTTTTCAACAACAACGTTAAATTAAATAATTATTTTTTATTTATTTTTTATTATATTTTAAAAATATATGTCATTCTATTAATCATATTGATTTATGAAATTTAAAACTCTACCGTGAAAATAAACCTTTGAACAAACCGTAAAAGCACACCTCCCAAGGTGTTTTGGGAGTTGCAACCTATAATTTGGAAAGGACATGACGAAATACCATTTTTGTTTTAAAATGTGACAAAATTATCTTTTAATTAAGTTTTGATATACTGGATTCTATTTCAATATAGCATTATTATCCTTGAACTTGAAAATATAGAAGACATATAATTATTTAATTTTTAGTTTGAAGTAATTTAATTTTTTCAAACATCTAAAAATTATATTTTGTATAAATTTTTAAAATTAAATTTTATAAAGCTAAAATATTAAAAAACTCTTGAACTATGACACCTTTTTTTAAATAAATCCTTATACTTTTATTGTGGTTTTTTTTTTCAGAATATAGCTAAAAAATTTTATTTATCAAAATACCGTTGTTTTCAGATTAATTCTCAAAATTCACTTGTTTTAAAACTAGTTGGGAAATCGCCATCCCCCATGACGATTTCCCAGCGTAAAATTTTCAAAATTTTCAAAAAACACCAAGAAAAATCATCATGGGGGTGACGATTTTTCTTGGTGTATTTTTTTAAAAATTCAAAAAACACCAAGGGAAATCGCCACCCCCATGACGATTTTTCTTGGTGTTTTTTTATTTTTTTTTCAATTTCACCAAGGGAAATCGCCATGGAGAGTGACGATTTCCCTAGGTGGTATTTTTTTTTACTTAAATTTATAAAAAAATTGCAAATTTGTTTTTAAAATTTGTATTTTAATTTTAAAAATTATAAATTAAATAAAAAAATTATAATAAATTTTAAAAAAAATAAAAATAAAAATTCAACGGTATATTTCTTATTTAAATTTTATGAAACTTTTTTTTTTAAATTTTACTATATAACCTTTTAAAACAAAGAAATAAAATAAAATAAAATTCAAATTTTTTTGAAGGCAACGGTAACTTGACCGTTGCCTTCAAAATCCCCTCCCCTCCCCCCACACGCATACACCACTCTTCTATAAATAACCCCCCTCATTTTTTACAACTTAATTTTATTTTCTTTCTTCTTTCTACAATCAATTTTTTTTCTACCAATAATTTTTTTTTCTACAACAATATTTAAAAATGGCTTCATCATCACTATTGAGGTTGTAAGAAAATCACATATCAGAGGTTATATTTGAAGAGGTAAGTAAATTGTTGTAATAGTATTCGTATTACATTATCAATTTTTAGTAATTTTTTAATTATTATTATTTTGTAAATTTATAGTTTTATATTTTTAATGTTTTAATTATTATAGTTTTATCATTTATTAATTAGTATTGTTTTTTCATTTTATAGTTTTATAATTATTTATTTTTTATATTGTTTAATTTTTTATCAGTATTATGAATTTATAATGGTTCATTATGTTGTACCGGATGACAAATCTCATCCTTTGTACAGGATGGAATCTGATTCTCATTTTCTGGCTAAGGTTAATTGACTGAAAAACTGATAACTCATTCAATGCAAAAAACTGATGATAAATCCCATCCTTTGTACCGGACTGTCCAATAGTCTTATCCATTGCAGAAGGAATCCAATTTCAATATTTTCTACAGCATTTGATTCACTGAAAAATAGTTGAAACCTATCACTTACCCTAAATCATTAGTCCCATCAATTGCAGAAGGAATCCAATTCCAATATTTTTTGCAGCATTTGATTGACTGAAAAATAGCTGAAACCTATCTCTTACCCTAAATCATTAGTCCTATCCATTGCAGAAGGAATCCAATTCCAATATTTTATGCAGCATTTGATTGACTGAAAAATAGCTGAAACCTATCTCTAACTCTAAATCATTAGTCTTATCCATTGCAGAAGAAATCCAATTTCAATATTTTTTGCAGCATTTGATTGACTGAAAAATAACTGAAACCTATCCCTAACCCTAAATCATTAGTCTTATCCATTGCAGAAGGAATCCAATTCCAATATTTTCTGTAACATTTTATTGACTGAAAAATAGCTGAAACCCTAACCCTAAATCTGGTCAATACTCCCATCCATTGCATAAGTAATCCAATTCCAATATTTTCTGCAGGATTTTATTCACTGAAAAATAGATGAAACCCTAACCCTAAATCATTAGTCCTATCAATTGCAGAAGGAATCCAATTCCAATATTTTCTACAGCATAAAATTCAAATAAGAAATTAATTTAATTTTATATAAAATTCAAATAAGAAATTAATTTAATTTTTATATAAAATTTAAATAACAAATTAAATTTTAATTTATATAAAATTTAAATAAGAAATCAAATTTTAATTTATATAAAATTTAAATAAGAAATACATTTTTTAAAATAAAATTGTATTTTATATAAAATTTAAATAAGAATTTTTTTTTTATAATTTTAATAAGAAAATTTTTTTATAAAATTAAAATAATAAATTTTATTTTTATTTTTATTTTTATAAAATAAAAATAAAAATTAAATTACATTTTTTATAAAATTAAAAAATTATATAAATTATAAAATTTTAGTATATATATTTTAAAAAAATTAAAACAATTGAAGATAAATTTTTTTATACCTGTTCGTTACAGATCTCACATATAAAATTTAAATAAGAAATCAAAATTTTTATTTATATAAAATTTAAATAAGAAATAAAATTTTTTATATAAAAATTTAATAAGAAATAAAATTTTCTTTTTAAATTTTAATAAGAAATAGAATTTTAATAATAAATTAAATTTTATTTTTTATAAAATTAAAAATTAAAAAAAATTTAATATATATTTAAAAAAATTAAAGAAAAAACCAAGATAATTTTTTTTTATTTAATTTACAATTTTTAAAATTAAAATACAAATTTTAAAAACAAATTTGCAATTTTTTTTAATTTAAGTAAAAACATATATATATATATATATATACCACCAAGGAAAATCGCCACCCCCATGGCGATTTCCCTTGGTGTTTTTGGAAAATTTTGAAAATTTTACGCTGGAAAATCGCCATGGGGGATGACGATTTCCCAGCTAGTTTTAAAACAAGCGAATTTTGGGAATTAATCTGAAAACAACGGTATTTTGGTAAATAATTTTTTTTAGCTATATTCTGACAAAAAACCCTTTTATTGTACCTAAATAAAGCTTTATCCTTTGATTTGAACCTAAATAAGCCCTTATTTCAAACAAAATGTTGGTTTATGTTAGACCTGCTCATAAGTCGGATAGCCCACCCTACCCGGTAGGCCAGGCCATATTGGATCGAGACTGTGTATGATTTTTGGTGATCCGGGTCTGTCCGGGCCAAATCACTATTCATGCATTAAAAAATTAATTTTTTTATTTAAATTAAGTTATAAAAATTAATATAAAAATGATTTTTAAATTTTTTATTATTTTTTTGAATAATGATTCGAGCCGGACCTGGGTAAGGTAGAAAAAAAAAATCTAAGCCGCGGCCCGCCCCATGAGCAGGTCTAATTTATGTTAAGGGTTTATTTAGATATAAATTAAAGGTTAGGGTTTATTTGGGTATATGTTAAAGGTTAAGGGCTTAGTTGGGTACAAATTAAAAGTTAAGGGCTTATTTAGGTGTAATAAAAGTATATGAGTTTATCTAAATAAAATGATAAAGTTCAGAGCTTTTTTATTATTTTAGCCATTTTGTAATAATTTATTTTTTGATGAATCTTAATAATAATTTACTTAAATAGTGTTAAAATGACTTACTTTTAATTTTCAATATCATGTATTTCTTAGATATTTTAATTATTCACAACACTTTTCTCATCAATACCAAACACTCAAAAATCTCGAATAACAATTTTTCATCATAAAAATTTTGAAACACATTTTTTACGATTGAATTTTTTTAAACGCTAAAGCAATGTCAAACTAGGCCTTAATTAAGGGTGTAATCGAGCCGAGTTGAACTCAAGTAGTAAGAAACTCGAGTTCGATTCGAAACTCACGGCTCAAAACTTGGCTCAATAATGACTAAGCCGAATTCGAATTTTTTTGAATCAAACTCGAGTAGCTTGCGATATTGTGTGTCATTTACACCCTAGCCTTAATAACTTTTGGTATCATCTATTTTCAATCTCAACAAACAACGCTCTAAAATCTAAACTAGTTGGTTATATACTTATATCCTCCCCTTCGTAAGAGGGTTATGGGCAAGTTAGGGGATCAAATCCCTGATTTACAAATTGGGGCTATGAAGGAAAAAAAAATCAAAATCAATCCCAAGAAAAAATTGAAATAATAAAGGTTTTATTTGATTGATACTTTTACTATTTGGTTTTTGGTTTTTACTTTTTTTATCAGTAAAAAATAAAAAAAAACTAAAAACAAATAACAAAAAATAAGAGCACCAATCAAACGAAATCAAAGTGAATAAACACTAGGTTTTCTATATAGGTAGCCCTTCTTTTTGTTCACCTTAAGTTTTTCAGTTTTTTTTGGAAAGGGATTTTTTTTTTCTGAATAATAATAGAATTTTCTTAAAAGGTTAAAAAGAAAAAAAAATTGTTTTAAACACAAGATCCACCAGACAAAGCATAATAAACAACCACCCTATATATACAGATAATTAAAAAAAAAAAAAAAAGTCCCCTTCCCAAACATGAAAGCCAAAACATAACAGAAATAAACTCAATATATATATATATATATATATATATATATATATATATATATATATATATACTTGAAACAAGTGCAAGTGCAAGTGCAAAGTTGTAGCTCCAACCCCATATATCCCAACCACTCCAAAGTCAGAGCAAACATTTCTAAAAAGAAGGCCAGCAAAAGATGTTCCCTGTCCACTCTTAGGGTAATTTACATTTTAGGTCACTGAATTTAGCATCAGCTTTTATATAAATCATAAACGTTTAATTTCATCAAATTATATCACTGAACTTTTATTATTAATAAATTAGGTCACTTATGCTAATTTCGTTAAGTAATTCTAACAAAAATGCAGACTCAGCGTGAAACTTTTTTTTACTTCAAATGCTAATCAAGCATTATCTTGATGAGATGTAAAAAATATATGCATGCTGAGTCAGCTTTTTCGTTAGAATTACTCAACGGAGTTAGCCTAAGTGACCTAATTTATTAATAATAGAAGTTCAGTAATGTAATTTGATAAAATTAAAAGTTTATGACCTACATGAAAGTTGATGCTAAATTCAGTGACCCAGAATGTAAATTACCCTATACTTTTTTTGGTATTCTATACAAAGTCATTGAACTTCTATTTATATATCTCTCTCCACACACATATATATATATATATATATATATATAATTGGCCAAAATGAAAACTTGTATATATTGTTGTTTAAAATCCCAGCGAAAATGCTTTTAAAATGCCACCTTAATACTATTATGTTTGGATTAGAGATTTCAATATGAGAATTTATTTGTATAGCGATTTTTAAAATTTTAAAATAATTCTATTTTTAATTGGAAATGATTCGGAATTTATAAATTCAAATTTTTTTTTATATTCCCCAACAAACGTGGCAAAATATAGAAATTTTTATTAGTTTTGGAAAACTTTCCGAATCATTCTCTTTTTAAAGAAGATATCCGTTATTAATAATAATTGATGATATCCTCCCCAGCAAACCCGGCAGAGAACTCATGAATTATTTTAACTCGGGAATATCTTTATTTTATTGAAAACCATTATATTTTTTGAAAACATTTAAAAGAAATGAATATGTATATGCATGACATAAATAAAATGACATAGCAAAATCTAAATAATATAATGCAACCTAAATGACATGACATGATTTGAATGCCTTAGCATATTCTAAATGAAATGGAATATCCTAAGTTATATAATATATTCTAAATGAAATTAAATGACCTATGTAACATAATACATTCTATATGAAATGCAATATCCTAAGTCATATTATATAATTTAAATGAAATAAAATAAAATGACCTATGTAACATAATACATTCTATATGAAATGCAATATCCTAAGTCATATGATATAATCTAAATGAAATAAAATATTCTAGATAACATAATATATCCTAAATGAAATGACCTAGGTAATATAATATATTCTACATGAAATGCAATATCCTAAGTCATATGATATAATCTAAATGAAATAAAATATTCTAGATGACATAATATATCCTAAATGTATTGAAATAATTTAAATGACATGACAAATATGAATGATATGGCATATAATTTAAATGACATGGAATAAAATAATGCTATCATATAATATGCATGAATATAAAAATAATAATGCATGAACATAGTATATGCTAAATAAAAATAACTAAATAAAAGCATAGGATATCATGAAATATTCAAAACCATATGATAAACCATATAATATAAAAAAAATATAAATCAAAATAATAACAATATCATAGAAATTATTAAAGCAAGAATCACATATTATATAAAATGCATGAATATGAAAAATGCAATGCATGAAATGTATTTTTTCCTTTAATTAAGGAAATCCGTATATCTAAAAAGATATCCGGCTACCTTAGGAAAATATTTCAAATTAAATATTCTAAAACCAAAATACTTTGTGATTGTTTGAAAACAATTTTGAAAAGCTTGAATTAAAAATAAAAACTGGGCTAAATCTTTTTTTAAATGGCTCTAATTTCCTAAGTTTAAAAATCCGGACTTGACTACCCTTAACCCGAGACTTGAAAAACCATTTTTAGAGTTTAAAAAGGCTTAGAAACTACCCTAAGTCAGTAGCTAACCCTCCTAATCAGCCCACTCTAAGTAACTTAACCAAAACAGAAAAATGATTTTTCTTTAAATCTAATTCTGACTCCACTGTCCAGTTTTAAGCCACGATTTTTTATCCTATTTTTAAAAATTAAAAAAAAATTCTGAAAAAAATAATGGAGACTCAGGACATGTAAAACTACACGGGAAAAAATCCTCTTAATTTTCTGATTAAAGATGAATGCCCAGAAAAATCGGGAAAGTACGAGTACTGGATGAAAAAAAACTGCTTTGCCAAAATACATTTTTATCTTTGATAAAGTCATTTAAAAATCAAAGTAAAAATATTTAAGACTCACAGAATGACTCACAAACAGTAGGTAGGACTTTTTAAAAGTTATATAAAAATTGGCTAAGTAAAAAAAATCACAAAGGTAGAATAATCAATTTGACAAAACTTAATTTCCCACAAGTATGCTCAAGAGAGCATGACTTTAAACCATTAATTGGCTCAAGTCATTATTCAAGTGGCATGAACATGAAATGCATGAAAAAATTACAGCAAACATAGTGCATGAAATGCATGAGCTTAAACCTAAATGTCATGAAAAATGCATGGCATTCATATAGTGGCCTAGACCTAAATGAACTTGCATGGCATTTAATGCAACCTAGACCTAAAATGCATGAACATGCATGGCAAATAAACCTAACTTAATAACTAAAATATGCATGGCATTTTTACAAACACAAAGCATGCTTAAACCAAAAACTCAACCAAATATCATGCAAATGCTAACCTATCAACTAACATGGCAAGGATGCACATAAAATGCAAGAATTCCAAGGGTGGCCGAATAGCATAATGTAACTAGCAAACATGGCATTTTCACAAACACTTGGTATACTAGCATGCAAAACTAAATTAAATGTCATGAAAATGCAAAATCCTACCAACTAATCATGGCAAAAATGCAACACACAATGCAAAACACATGGAGTAGCCAAATGGTCTCAAGCTCCAACAAGCATGGCATTTTCACAAACACTTGGTATACTAACATGCTCAACTAAAATATAACACTCAAATCATGCAAAAACCACACAAGCATTTTCACAAACACTTAATATACTAAATCTAAAACATGCTCAAATAAGATATAAAACTCAAATCATGCAAAGACCACACAAGCATTTTCACAAACACTTGATATACTAAATCTAAAACATGCTCAAATTTAAACAACATGAAAACAGAAAATTAAAAATACAAAAACATGATATTTAAAACATAAATGGCAACAATCAAAGCAACCAAATTAAAATATAACTCAAGAATATGAAGTAACATAACATTTAAAACATCAAAATCAAAGAAAATAACATAAACAATATGGTAAAATAAACCCAAAACAGCAACTTAAATAAATAATGTAGGCCATTTGGCCATGGTGAGTTTATTGTAAAAATAAAATGTAAAAAATATACTTAAGAAAGAGATGAAGGAAGAACTTAAGAAAAACAATAAAAAACATTTATTTAAAATAGAAACTCACCAAATAATAATCAAAATAGCAAAAACAAGAATGGAAAATCAAGAAAGTGCAAGAGTTGGTGCTCAAGAGCAACCTCAAGAAGCTAATATTTCAAGCTTTTCTCTTCAAACTTTCCTTTCTTTTCTAAACTTTTCTTTTTTGCTTTCAACCAAGGAGAGAAAAAACAAGTAAAAACTCAAAGAACTCAGCCAAAATGAAATGAAAAAATGAATTTTCTCCCCCCTCTAAAGGGTTGGCCGAATCCCCCCTATAATGGCTCAAGGATATTGTCATTTTTTTTAACCAATTTTCCTTCAAATGGCTAATAATTCAAGGTGAAAAATCATGAAATTACCACCTTTAGATTAGCATCTCAGCTCTCTCAAATTACAGCTGTTCAAGAATAATGTTGACATCCCTCTTGGCCTATGGGCTTAATCACCATGGCTTGATCAAAGAGAATCTCTAACTAACTCTTGATTTCTACCCATTTGATTGAAAAATCAGAAGCTTCCTCCTTCCTTTGGGCTTGGGCAGGCCAGAACTTCTCTTTTCCAGCCCAAATCTGATTTTTTGAAAGGCCCAAAGAAGCCCTTTTCGGTTGCTTGGGTGAAATGACCGTTTTGCCCCCCGGATGCAAATAAATATCAAACGGACTCCAAATTCAATTTTTCTTTTCTTAATACTTCCAAAATAATAAAATATTGAGTTCTGGAAGTTTTCAAAATTATCCGAGTCCATTTGCTATTTATTTGGATTTTTTCTTCCAAAAATGCCCTTTTATGCCCATACATTTTACCATTTTTTAAACGAGCTCCAAATCAAGATTTTTCTTCACCAATCTCTTCCAAATAATTTAAAAGTGTGATCTGGAAGTTTTCATAATTTTTGGAGCTCATTTGGTATTTTTTCGGGATTTATCGGCTTGAATTACTGCATAGGAGGCTCGGGATTTGGCCATTTTGCAAACGAACTCCGTATCAAGATTTTATTTTGCCAATATCTTCCAAATAATTTTAAAATGAGATTTAAAAAATTTTAGAATTTTTGGAGCTCGTTTGCTATTTTTCCGGGATTTATCTTTTTCAATTATTGCATAGGAGGCCCGGGATTTGGCCATTTTGCAAACGAACTCCCAATCAAGTTTTTCTTTTTCCAATCTCTTCAAAATAATTTAAAAATGAGATTTTCAAAATTTCAGAAGATTTGGAGCTCATTTGCTATTTTTTCGGGATTTTCCTTTTTGAATTACTGTATAAGAAGCCCGGGATTTGGCCATTTTGCAAACGAACTCCGAATCAAGATTTTATTTTGCCAATATCTTTCAAATAATTTAAAAATGAGATTTGCAGTATTTCAAAATAGTTGGAGCTCATTTGCTATTTTTTCGGTATTTTCCTTTTTGAATTACTGCATAAGAAGCCCGGAATTTGGCCATTTTGCAAACGAACTCCGAATCAAGATTTTATTTTACCAATATCTTTCAAATGATTTAAGAATGAGATTGAAAAATTTTCAGAATTTTCGGAGTCCATTTGCTATTTTTCCCAAATTTTCCAATTTTGCCATTTTGCCTCCGAAACCTAGTTTTGCTCAAAACAAGTCCGATTTTCAAATTTTCTTCAATCTGAGCCTTGGGCTATCCTTTTTAATCATTCTTCATCCATTGGGGGCTTTGTTCTTACCAAGTCGGGCCATTTCTGTGATTCTTCCCGATTTCACCGAAATCCACTAAAAACCATAATTCTCGGTTTTCTCCCGGATTGACTTTTCTTTCGGTTTTTCTTGCAAGTGACTTCTCCATTACCCGTATTCAGTGCTTATCTTTCATTTGGAACCTTCAATTTCGACCAATTTGATCGTTTAAGCACTTTTCCCCAAATTTCTCAAATTAGGGTTTTCTTTCTACTGAATCTCCAAATCCCAACTTCCGAACTCCATATCTTTCAATGTAGGCCTCGGATTATCAAAATTGTTTCCCCATTTTTCAATTGAACTTAAAATCTTGATTCTGAAAGTGGGTTGACTTTTTCAGTAGTTGACTTTTTAGGGTTGACTTTTTTGGGGTTGACTTTTTCACGTTTGACTTTTTATGCTCGCCCTCTTAAACTAAGTCTCGGAGTATCACTTGCAGGATGAAAACAGTCTTTTTACACTCAAAAACATCAATTTAGGAAGAAAACATACCTGTTTTAGTGGTCCGGACAAAATTAGGTGTCTACAGCTGCCCCTCTTTGGCTATTGCTGAGAATCAGGAATCAGGCAAAGATAAACCAACACTAATTTTGTACAGTCAGTGAAATCACATGTGAAGGAAAGGGAAAGGGGTTTTCTTTTTCATTCTTCTATCATTTTTTCATTTTTCATTTTTTTTATACCGTAAATTGAAGATTTTGTCCTTAAATTGAATTCCCTGACTTATTAAGGCTCGACCCGTCTTAAGGAAACGAATTCGATTTTTAAAACAAAAAATTATGCCCGAAGGTCTTTACAATGGTGCCCGGAGGTCTTAAAAAACTGGTGCCCGAAGATCTTTAAAACTGGTGCCCGGAGGTCTTTAAAATGGTGCCCGGAGGTCTTTAAAATGGTGCCCGTAGGTCTTTAAAACATTGGTGCCCGAAGGTCTTTAAAATGGTGCCCAGAGGTCTTAAAAAAAAAAAAAACTGGTGCCCGGAGGTCTTTAAAATGGTGTCCGGAGGTCTTAAAACACTGGTGCCCGAAGGTCTTTAAAATGGTGCCCGGAGGTCTTTAAAATAGTGCCCGGAGGTCTGGAAAAAAAATTGGTGCCCGAAGGTCTTTAAAACTGGTGCCCGGAGGTCTTACAAAACTGGTGCCCAGAGGTCTTTAAAACTGGTGCCCGGAGGTCTTTAAAATGGTGCCCGGAGGTCTTTAAGATAGTGCCCGGAGGTCTTAAAAAAAAACTGGTGCCCGAAGGTCTTTAAAACTGGTGCCCGGAGGTCTTAAAAACTGGTGCCCGGAGGTCTTTAAAATGGTGCCCGGAGGTCTTAAAATGAAATTGGTGCCCGAAGGTCTTTAAAACTGGTGCCCGGAGGTCTTAAAAAACTGGTGCCCGGAGGTCTTTAAAATAGTGCCCGGAGGTCTTAAAACACTGGTGCCCGAAGGTCTTTAAAATGGTGCCCGGAGGTCTTAAAACATTGGTTTGAAAATACCTTGACGACGGTCTCAAGGCTCAACTTGACTGATAAACAAAATGAATTCGATTTAACACAGAAAGAAATACCTTGATGGTGATCTCGGAGTCTGAATCTTTTGAGAAGCAACACGATTTCTCTTTGGGGAAGTCCAAATTTCCCTAACTTCTGCAATGTTAGCTAAATGCAATGATGAGAATGTCATGCTTTGCAAATGCTTGTATGTTTCTTAAAATAAATGCAATCAAATGATTGTGCCAATTTCTAATCCATGGTTTCTTTGAGGTTCACAGATTATATGACTTTAAGACAGAGTCTTCATTTGTTCATTGATGCCCCACTTAAGGAATTCTTCACTCCAGATATCTTGTCAAACAGTCTCAGTTTCTGTCTTTCGCTGAAATTCACATATTTTTTGACTTCGTGATGGAGTTTCCAACACGTTCGCTGTTCCCTTTTCTTTGATGATCTTTCCAAACCTTTCCCAAGATTTAAATCTATTCCTTAGTAATACTTTGAAATCTTTTTATTTAAAGATTTTTATTACTAATTATCATTCAATTTAATAACAAACATAATGCATCTCAAAAATATATGAAAGAAAGTATGAATCAGGCAAAAATTGTCATGACAAGGATAACAAGAATTTATTGCAAGAAATGTTTTAAAATGATAAAAATAAATATCAAGGATATAAGAAACAAATATAAGGTTATAGGCTGTAGATGCCCCGGATGCGGAATATCTTGGACCCCTCATTTTTCAAACCATCTGAAATTTCTCTTGAACGAGCAATTCACTTGGGTAATCTCTTAGCTTCTGTAGGTACATCAGACTGAGTTGTTCCCCTTTCCTCTGATTGTCAAATACTTTCTCCCCCTTTACACGGAGCATTGGTTCAAACTTTGATTAGTACTTGAGCCGCCTTTTGTAGGTTTTCAACTCAAGTGTCCTCCGTTCGGTATTAAGTCGCCCTTTGCGGGTTTTCGGCTTAACCCTCTCCTTTTTCATTCTTTTTTTAATTCCATTTTTTTTTATTCTACCATGCATCTGAGAATTCTAAATGCTTCCAAGGTAAAAATATCAATTCAAAAGATGGGATGGATTCTGAGAATAACCTTTCAAATTAAATATCCATGCTTGATCAAAATGGGCTTTTAAAGCATGTAATGTAGGCCAAGGTTTAGGTTTAGAAAGAAAGGATAAATAGGCCCAAAATGTGTTTAAGGGTGATTGGATCAAGGATCACTTCCTGAGGAAAACTCATTCTTGAAACATTTGTCCCTTTTTGGACTTTCTTTTCTTTTTTGCTTTGTTGGCTTTCATTTGCCACATTTTCTGATGGCTTTCTTTTTTTGCCATGATTTTTGATTATCTTTCCTCTTATTTGCTCTCTAGTGTAGAGGGTGATCCTTGATCAAAGTTTAAAGAAAGAAATAATTCTTAAGGCTCAAAGGGGTGACTAAGGATAATTTCTTTTTAGTGGAAGGAGTATGAAAAACGGCCATTCATCATATCAAGCATAAATATTCTCTTTGAAAAGCAATTCTCAAGGGAAATAGATATATAGAATTTCTATTTTTACACTTGGAATCATTCGAATTTTCATGTGCACAGCATCACACAATTTTTTTTTCCAAGCATAATACTTCTTCAATTCATCAGCATTCACGGGATGTCTAAAATCATCTCCGTCCATCCGAGTTAGAATCAATGCTCCTCCAGAAAAAGCTCTCTTTACCACATAGAGTCCTTCCCAATTTGGAGCCCATTTTCCTATCGGGTCTTTCACTATAGGGAGAATTTTCCTCAATACCAACTCCCCCTCTCGGAACTGTCTGGGACGAACTTTCTTGTTGTGGGCTCGAATCATCCTTTTCTGATACAACTGCCCGTGACAAATTGCTTTCAATCTTTTTTCCTCAATGAGATTCAACTGTTCATAACGAGCTCTAACCCGTTCTGCTTCCTCTAGGCCAACTTCCATCAGAACCCGAAGTGAAGGGATCTCAACTTCAATAGGTAGCACTGCTTCCATCCCGTATACCAAAGAAAATGGCGTTGCCCCTGTAGATGTGCGGACCGAAGTACGATATGCATGAAGAGCAAACGGCAAGATCTCATGCCAATATTTGTACACATTGGTCATCTTCTCAACAATCCTCTTGATATTCTTATTAGCTGCTTCTACTGCGCCATTCATCTTCGGACGGTAAGGTGCCGAATTATGATGTGTGATCTTGAATTGAGTACACACTTCCCTCATCATCTTATTGTTCAAATTGAGAGCATTATCCGAAATAATTCTTGCTGGCAAACCGTAACGGCATATGATTTCTTTCTTGACGAATCTGCATACTACCGACTTTGTTACATTCGCATATGAAGCAGCTTCTACCCACTTTGTGAAATAATCTATGGCCACCAAGATGAAACGATGTCCATTTGAAGCTTTCGGGGTAATAGGCCCGATCATATCCATTCCTCACATTGAAAAAGGCCATGGTGCAATCATGACATGTAATGGCGATGGCGACACATGAATCTTATCTGCATAAATCTGGCATTTATGGCACTTCCAGGAATAACAGATACAATCTCCTTCCATCGTCAATCAATAGTACCCTACCCTCATAATCTGTGTAGCAAGCATGTGACCATTAGCGTGAGTACCACATATCCCTTCATGGACCTCTTCTATGATTCTTCGAGCTTCGGCAGACCCGACACATCTCAATAGGACTTGATCTTTCTCTTTCTTGTAGAGAATCTCGCTATCTAAAACAAAACCCATTGCTAACCTTTTCAGAGTCCTCTTGTCATTCTCTGTTGCTTGTTCTGGATACTGTTGACTCTTGATGTACTGCAAGATGTCATTATACCAAGGGAGACCATCTGCTTCTTCTTCGATACTCAAACAGTGGGCAGGAGATTCATATATGCTCATCTTGATCGGCACAACTTCCGCCCCTTCATTCACTTTAAACATTGATGACAAAGTAGCCAGAGCATCCGCCATTCGGTTTTCTTCTCGAGGAAAGTAATTGAAATTCACTTCTTCGAACTCCTCTAATAAACTCAGTATGAGTTCTCGGTATTGGATTATCTTTGTATCTCGGGTTTCCCATTCTCCTCGTAACTGGTAAATTACCAAGGCTGAGTCTCCGTAAACTTCCAATACTTTGATCTTTCTGTCCACTGTAGCACGAAGGCCCATAGTACATGCTTCATACTCAGCAGTATTGTTTGTACAATCAAAATCCAATCTAGCAGTGAAAGGATAACAGTTTTCTTCTGGGGATATAAGTACTGCACCGATTCCATGCCCCATGGCATTAGATGCGCCATCAAAGTACATTTTCCATACTTTCTTTTTTAGGGGAATCTCATCTGCTTGCGATACATACATCAAATCCTTATCTGGGAAGTCAAAGTTCAACGGCTCATAATCTTCCACTGCCCGACTTGCTAAGAATTCTGCCACTGCACTGCCCTTGATAGCTTTTTGACTTACATATACAATGTCGTACTCTGACAATAAAACCTGCCATCTTGCCGTCCTCTCTTATAGAGAAGGTGCTTCCAACATGTACTTGATTGGATCCAGCTTGGCAATCAGCCACGTTGTGTGATACAACATATACTGTCTAAGTCTTTGAGTAGTCCAAGCTAAGGCACAACACAACTTTTCTACCGACGAATATTTCAACTCATATTCTGTGAACTTCTTGCTGAGGTAGTAAACTGCCTGTTCCTTTTTTCTAGTTTCATCAAGCTGCCCCAAAACACAACCCATGGATCTTTCAAATACTGATAAATACAATATCATTGGTTTATCCGGAATAGGTGGCATTAATACTAGTGGGTTTGATAGATAATGCTTAACCTTTTCGAAAGCAATCTGACACCCTTCATCCCATTCTACTGGATCACGTTTTCGAAGTAACTTAAATATTGGATCACATTTGTCGGTCAACTGTGAAATAAACTGAGTAATATAATTCAATCTCCCCAGAAAGCCTCTTACTTCCTTTTGAGTGCGAGGTCGTGGCAGATTCTGAATGGCCTTCACTTTATCTGGGTCAATCTCAATTCTTCTTTTGCTGACGACAAAACCCAACAACTTCCCCGAGGTGACTCCAAAAGTGCATTTTGCCGGATTTAGCTTGAGTCTAAATTTTCTTAATCGTTCAAAGAGCTTCTTAAGATTTCTCAATATGCTCCTCTTCTCTTTGTGACTTTGCGATCATATCATCAACGTAGACCTCAATTCTCTTATGCATCATATCATGAAACAAGGTCACCATGGCTCTCTGATATGTTGCCCCAGCATTCTTCAACCCAAATGGCATTACTTTGTAGCAGAAGGTGCCCCACATTGTAACAAATGTGGTTTTCTCCATATCTTCCGGTGCCATCTTGATCTGATTGTATCCTGAGAATCCGTCCATAAAAGAAAAAAAAAGAACTCTTCGTTGTATTATCCACCAAAGTATCAATATGGGGCAAAGGGAAATTATCTTTAGGGCTAGCCTTGTTTAAATCTCGATAATCAACGCACATCCACACCTTGCCATCCTTCTTCGGTACTGGAACAATATTTGCCACCCATTCTGGATATTTTGCCACCTCTAAGAATCCAGCATCAAATTGTTTCTTCACCTCCTCCTTTATCTTTAACAGCATATCAGGCCTCATTCTTCTCAACTTTTGCTGAATTGGCTTGCAGTCTGGCCTCAAAGGGAGCTTATGAACCACAATATCCGGATCTAACCCTGGCATAACTTGGTAAGACCATGCAAATACATCCACATACTCCTGGAGCAAAGCCATCAATTCACCTTTTATTGATGGTGACAATGAAGTTCCAATTTTGACTTCTTTTATCTCTTCACCATTTCCCAAATTTATTGTTTCCAATTATTCCTTATGAGGAAGTACTTGCTTCTCCTCTTGTTCTATTTTCCTCAATAGATCCGGAGGTAGACCATAATCCTCAGTATCTTCATTAGCCTCAAAATCACCCGTGCAAATAGGTCTTTCAAAATCAATTTCAGAATTACTGACAAGAGGGTCCTCATATTCCGCATCCGTACACTTGTAAATAGGTGGAGAAAAAAAAATTTAGGAAAATATATATAGAAAACAAAATAAATAACAAAAATGAAAGAATATGGACACATCAATATGGATAATGCATTGTGCTTGTTATTTATTGAATGAAAATGTTTAAAAAGCCCATTACAGAAAAAACTCTTAATATCTCTGGGTAAAGATAATTAAGATTGCCTTTTAAAAAGTATTACTTTGGAATAGACATAAAGACTATGGGCAACTCACTCGCACTCCAGTTGGTTAGTCTATATCCTGGTGGACAAGGTCGCACCATCCAGCTAGTACTCTCTCTTTCAATCTTGTCTTTCTCGGTCGTGCAGATCTCCACATCATACATCTGCTCATCATTATTCACTTGGAATCTCTTGAAAGCTTTCTCTATCATTACAAGCACATCATCAGAATTCTTTTCTCCGAACAGAGAACCGACTGAGCGGAAGTTGTGAAGGATAGGTGGGAATGTCATAGGCTCCCACTCAATATCCATACCCGTAAGACGGGCCATCCTCCTTTGTCGGTTCTTTTCAACTTGTCTTCTTTTCTCATGGGCCTTCGGAAGATATCCTAGGCCAAATCGGTCCTTCTTTCCTTTTACTTCTATGGCTCGAGCCATCCCCTGAAGATATTTACCGAGACCCTTTCCTGCCCTGCAGCCTTTTCCTACGGTGGTTCTTACCCCCAGCCTTGTATTCTTGGACAGCTTCGGTTTTGGAATTTTCTGTCATTCAGCGACAAAAATTGCATTTAAAAATTCCAAAGACCGAAAAGAACACTCCACGGCCTCTTCATTCGGCTCCACATAAGGAGATTCAGTGGATGCGGAGGCTATTATGTCTTCCTCCCCTGAGACCATGATCAACCGGCCCTTCATCTCAAATTTTAGTTTCTGGTGAAGAGACAAGGGTACAGCCCCAGCTGAATGTATCCATGGTCTTCCCAACAAGCAGTTATAAGATGGATTGATATCCATATCCTGGAAATTCACTGTATATGTGCACGGGCCTATTTCCAGAGGAACTTCAATGGTTCCCATAACCTCCCTCCTTGTTCCGTCAAAAGCTCTGACCACTGTGCAACTTGGTATCATATAGGATAAATCCACTGGTAACTTGGATAAGGTTGCTAAAGGCATCACATTTAGTGAAGAACCATTATCCAAAAAGACCCTCGGTAATATGTGCCCCTTACAAGTGCTGTTATATGGAGAGCTTTTATTGATCCAATACCATTGGGTGGTATTTCCTCATAGCTGAAAAATATGTAGTCATCAGCTGCGATGTTCCCACCAAACTATCTAGCTTTTCCACTGATATATTATTGGCCACGTATGCTTGATTTAATACTCTTAATAAAGCATTTTTGTGTGGTTCTGAATTTAAAAGCAAGGATAAGATTGAGATCCTAGCTGGTTGACGTTGCAGTTGTTTAACCACGCTATATTCACTATGCTTTATAAATTTCAAGAACTCACAAGCTTCCTTCTCACATACTGGCTCTTTGATTCTGTTAACGGGGCTGATCCCCTCTCAGCTTCCTCTGGCAAATCCATCTCAATATAAATTGGCTCGACGACCTTCTTCCCTTTATCAACTCCTCTATCTTTCCCTGCTACCCCTTGTTCAACGGCCTCCGGAGCATAACACCTCCCACTTCGGGTTAAATGCCCCACACCTGTAATATCCTGCTGGCCTGAAGACCCGGGCATAACCATGCTGCAGTCATATTTCCATGGTGTAGCCTTGTTTTCCTTGTATGGAAAGGAAACAGGTAAATCAATGATTAATTTGGGCGCATTTTCTTCCATGGCTGGCATAACTTTTTCCTCCGGTTCATCATAGTAAATGATTAGGGGTCTTCCTATCCCATAGCCACCTATATTTTCAATGACTTCTATTTCCCCTTCTATCTCCTCATAGAATTGGGCTACCCCACTGTCCATCATTCTTTGGACTTTAACCCAGAAGTCCCCGCAGTTTTGTATGTCATGGCCTTCACTCTTATGGAACGGGCACCAATCATGCACCCTTCTTGCAACCATTTTCAGACCTTCCATACCTTCCACCAATCCTGCCTTGACCATTTCAACCTATACTGTCATTATTGGAGTCTTAACCTCTCCAATATCCCTTTTTAATCTTCTATCCCCTCCGATCAATATTGCATTCACCTGATTCCCAGCATGATTGGGTAATGGATTTCCAGCTACGTTCGGCCCATTTTTTGATCCAAACTTCACTACCCCAGCATTAATCAGGCTTTGGACTTTCTTTTTGAAGGCCAGGCAATCTTCAATTGAATGTCCTTGGATTTTCGCATGGTATGCACAGTTGGTGTTTGCATTGTACCATCTTGGATATGGAGGTGTCAAAGGTTTTAGGTACACGGGTGCAACAAGTTGACCATGCAACAATTTTGGATATAGATCACCGTAGGTAGTGGGAATCGGATCAAATTGGGCTTTTTGATCGTTCCTTGGTGAACGTTGGTCATTACGCGCAGGCCCTTATGTATTTGGAATAGCATTTCTAGGAAGGGTGATTTGAGGGGATATGCCAATTGGGAATGGCTGTTGTGGTATATTGGTGTAGGGGAACGGGTTTTGGGTAAGGTGGTTAATATTAGGGTAATAAGGATTATACCCTGGGTATGGTGTGTAAGGTGTCGGATGTGCATAAGGTGTGGTAGGGGTATAAGGCCTCGGTGGTGTGTATGGTGTAGGAGGTGTATAAGGGTATTGGTTGAAGCTTATTGCATGGGTTTCCTCCTTTTTCTTTGTAGGAAAAGCTCTCTTTGGGGTAGCAGACTCGCCCCCTTCCATCTTTCCACTCTTAATGCCTGACTCAATCATTTCTTCAGATATTACCATATCCGCAAAATCTTTGGTAGCGTTTCCCACCAATCTGTCATAATAAGGTGCTTTCAATGTGTTGATGAAAAGCACCGTGGTTTTTTTGTTGGTTAAAGGGGGTTGCACTTGTGTGGCCAGATCCCTCCACCTCTGTGAATACTCCTTGAAGGTCTCATTGGACCTATTTTCCATGTTCTGTAATGACAGCCTATCCGGTACCATGTCAGAAACGTGCTTATAGTATTCCATAAAAGCCCTGGCCAAATCCGTCCATGAACGAATCTTGGTACGACTAAGTTGGTTGTACCATCGGGTGGCTGACCCTGTTAAGCTGTCCTGGAAGCAATAAATAAGCAACTTCTCATTATCCTCATGCCCTGTCATCCTTCTACAGTACATAGTCAGATGAGCCAATGGGTTGGTGGTCCCATTATACTTTTCAAAATCTGGTACTTTGAACTTCGGTGGAATTATTAGATCATGTACCAGGCTCATCTCTTTGGCATCTAGACTGCCAAACAACTCTGCTCCTTCCACTGCTCTTAGCCTTTCTTCCAACAACTGATATTTCTTCTCAGATTCAACAGTTTCGACCCTCTTCAGTTCAGTCATCTTGGCCCTTTCCTTCTCTGCCATTTCTTCGAAGTCTGGAACCTCAACCTCAATTGGATCAACTCCAATGTTACCCCTTTTTGGACCTAAATTCTGTGCTTCGGCCGCCGGCTGTATGTAGATGTAGGATGCTGCCCCAGTTGGAATTTCATTTCCCACAGGTTGGGATGTCTGGCTATTTCTCTGTAACACTTCTGGTCTATCCTCCTGATTCACTGCCCCCATTCCAGCAACTGAATTCTCTCCGGGCCACTTCTGCTTCATCATAGTGCTCATCATCTCCATGAGCTTTGTCATCTGTTCTCGTGTCTCCTCTTGAGACTTAGTCAACTGTTCTTGTAGTTCTTTTTGGATTCTTTTCATTCTCTCAATTCTGGCAAGCTGATCGTTTTCCATGGCTTTTGTTCGAGACCGAGTATTGTAAGAGTGTTGGAAATCTGGTTCTTTCTGAGTGCGACCAATTGTACCTTTATTTTTTTTAAAACCATGAATTAGAAATTATTGACACATTTCTTATTTTATTTTATAAAAAATGAATGAATGAATGAATGAATGAATCAGTGTTAATGAATGAACAACTAAGTAAATTACTAAGTGTATGAACTTAGATGACTAATTATAAATGAATGAACAAATAAATAAATGGCTAAGTGTATGAACAATTTATAAAGAATAAATGAATGAATGATTATGAATATGAACAAATAAAATATATAAAAGAAAAAAACTAGTGAATGATGAATGTATTTAAAGTATTGGCCCCGGGATAATTCCAACCAAACGGTCTTTCATTGATTTCCTGGAACTAAATACATCAAAGAAAAGATCCCTGTTTAAGACAACATGATAATCTGTCTCTCCTAAAAAACTATTACAAGATACTAGTCCTATAATAACTCCCTCGGATCCTAGACCTTTTTCAATGTCCTCTTTTAACTGCCTTGCTCTTCCATCTGATCCCTACTTGTTCACGGCCCTTTGACGTGTCAGCAGAAGCATCACCCTGTAAGGTCTCCCTAGCTTGTTTCTCAAGTTGATTTGCTCGGGCTTCCTCGTGTTTTGCCTTTTCTGCCCAATAGTTCTTCTCCTTTTTGAGGTTTCTGACTTCTTGTTCCCATTCCCCGGAAATCTTGAGAGTCCCCTCGAATTTGAGCTCGAAACGATACCTCTTGTTCTCCAAGTGTAATTCCTGAAGATCACTTTGAACCGTGTCCCGCTCTCTCTTGATCTTTTCTTTTTCTTTTTCTCGGGCTACCTCTCGATCTTTCATGTCCTCAAGCTCTTCTTGCAGTCGGGCAATCTCCTTGTTCATCCGAGCCTTTTCTTTTTCAAATTCCGCCATTGCAATTTCTAACTCTGATGGCGCTTCCTTGGGAGGCGAGCTCAAATGCCGAACTTCTTCCCCATCCGATGTCAACAACCTATCATTAACCCTTGATTCTCTCCATGTCAAGTAGTCAGGTGTGACGATATCAACATATCTAGCTACTTCAACCCGATGAGTTTCCTTCCATGCCACCACAATCTCACGGACCTTACCTGAATATCCATCTTCTCCGTAAGCAAATTCCAAATTACCAAGGTCATGGGTCATTGGAGTAAACTGACGAGATTCTGATTGCCTTAGTACTAGCAGTGGTGCATGGCTCACTCCTCCCCATACTCCCAATAATGCAATAGAGGCTTTGTCTCCGCATTTATACAATATCGGTATAGAAGCTATCCATGGAGCTCTCCAAACTATTATCTCAGCCCTGATATTCCGAAATATATTGATCCATTGCTCCTTAGTCCTATTCTCAAGCCAATCCCTTTTAAGAAATTCTCCAATTGGTGCAAAAGATTTCCAATACGAACGAAGAGGGAAATTCTCCAGTTTACAGAAATGGCTCTGAACCTATATGTAGAGGAGCTGTATACATCCTAGAAAACGACCTTTGCCTTCCCGTCTACAAAAATTCAGGGATCGGATTGTTTCTGCTATGATTGTCGGGGCTGGGTTTATCCTTTGCCCAAGCCTCTCGAAAACATCAAATATCGCCACATCCACATACCCTAGTGTTTTCAGGAAGATAACTAAACCATAGATAGCCAAAGCAAAAATATTCCTAACTGTCTCCTTGCTTGAATGGCTATGGATTAAAGCCCGTAAAATGCCCCATGATATGCAGTAGCTTTCTCCTTTTCGGACAACATGGCTTTCTACCCAATTTCTTTCCACTCCCAAAATCTTCGACATCTTTTTCTTGAAACCCGGTGTCTTTGTATCCTTCAAATAAATACGATCGGGAATAACATCCTCAATATGCAGCAAAGTTGAATACTCCTCTATGGTTGGAGTCATATCCTCTCGGTTGAAAGTAAAACACTGATAAGCGGGATTCCAGAATTGTACCACAGCCCGGATCACCTCATCACTGACCTTAACCTGAGCTAACAGAGCTATGTCCCCATATGTCTGAGTGAATGCTTCTTTTTTCGATATATTCCACTGATTCCATATATCAATCAAATCCCAAAGATCATTTTGCTTGATAGTAAGATCAACCTCGGCTGGCAATGCTGACACATATCCCATCTTTAAACAATCCCCATTATCCTGTTGAAATTTCTCGGACTGTTTCCTAACCTCTAAATGTTTCTCGACCACTGAGACACTCTGACCCTCCATGAAAGCCCTTTTAGTTTAATAATATCCCGAGACCAATAACCTTCAAATGTGCAAAAATGATGGCAAGAATGTGATAACTCGTATAATTATATAGTTCTTAGTTATGTTTTATTATTGTTTTGTGTCAAATACGAGTTATTATTGCTTAGTCTAATTGTGTTTATGATATTTTATATTTTTATGTAATTTGGTGTTTTTCACGAGTTTCTTTGAGTGATTTCAGATTACTAGGTTAAATCAACAATTAAGGGCAAATCCAGTTCAGTTCCAGTTCCGACACCTTTTGCCATATCCGCTATATCTGGAGTTTCACTGAAGCAATAAGGCTGAATGTTTTACAGTGCAAAGTTAAGAGGCATATCTATCTTTTTCATGTTTTACACTTCTTGAAACGGAGTCGTTTTCCCTAGCGAAATCGACCATCAAGTTGGCTGATGTGCAATGACATCTGTGCTGACCTGTTTTGGTATTTTGACCATATCTTCCGATCCACATGAGCAAATGATCTGATTCCAACGGCTATGGATCCATAACTGATAGGGGTACATTTTTCTAGAAGACCATTTGATCAGATCGAGCCTCCAACATTGACAAAATCGACCATCAAGCTGGCTGATCAGAATTGTCATACAATATGACGAAAATTGTTAGAAAAATGCACCCACCTATTATACTACCTTTGAAATTTATAAAGCTTGTCTCTTGTCATTGAGTTCTCCAAAATGTGTATAAATAGAGGGCCTTGGATGAGCATTAAAGATACATTGGTAGGATATTAGCCATTGTAATAAAATTCTCTAAGTTTTCTTTTTCTTTCATTTCTCTAGTTTTCTTTTTCTTTATTTACTTATGCTTCTTACATTTCTTTTCATTTTATTCATATCTAGTATGTGTTGCTAATCATATTGTTGAGGTGATGAGGTGAAGCTCTTGGTAAATGCTAAGGTTAGTCTCTTAAACATGAGCTAAAATGAATCATCATTTATAAACACTAGTATAGATAATATTTTCTTTTGGTTTAAAATCATACTTGCAAAGTAGGGATCTTGATTCATTATTGACAATGAAAATGGCACAGTAAATGCTTGGTTTCATAACCTTGATTTGTTGTAGACATATACCTTGGCATAAGGAATGCTTGGACTCTTTTTATGAGTTTTGAGGACACCAAATGAACATAATATCATATGCTATGGACGTTGGACAATTTCGACTGAATTGCTAAACCTTCCGATTGGAATCTCCCTTATGTGTGAATTTCAATTGTGTAATAAAACAAGATAAATCTTAGCATAACACCAAGAGTGGATTCTCTAACCTCAACATCTTTTCTTATTGTTTTTTTTATATCTTGTTTAATTTCTTTTATGTTATTTTGTTTATTTTGTTCTCTAATATCTTGTTTATCTTGTTTTGTTGTTGTTTCCCTAATATCTTGTTTACTTTCTTTTTCTTATATATTTATAAACTTATACTTACTAATACGCTTCCCTGTGGTTCGACCTCGGACACCCGAGAATTTATTACTTGAACATAACCTGCACTTGGGTTTACAACTCTTAATTGAGTCTCCATCAAGTTTTTGGCGCCGTTGCCGGGGAAGCAATACTAAGTATATAAGTTTATAAGTATATTTATTTTTATTGGCTGGTTATACCGCCTAATTTGTATATTAACTTTGTTTTATTTTTATTGGCTGGTTATACCGCCTAATCTGTATATTAACTTTGTTTTATGCTTGTTTGGCGACGTGATTTTAGATCTCGTCGTTTAGTTAGATTTTATTGTGAAACTTTTTCAGGTAATCTTTCTAATACAACTCATACCATGGCTGACAATGAAAGTGTTCATGCTGAAGATGAGAACAGACAAGTACGCACCATGCGTGACTACTTGCAACCAACTCGAAGCTCATCACCCTCTTGTTTTATTTTTCCTCTCAATGCAAACAACTTTCGTTTTAAACCAGGTATGATAGCTTTGATTCCAAATTTCCATGGGTTAGAATCGGAAAGTGCTTACTCGTTTCTAAAAGACTTCGAAGATGTATGTGTCACCTTTAATGATCAACAATGTACAAATGAAATTGTCAAGCTAAAATTATTTCCTTTTTCTTTAAAAGATAAAGCAAAAATTTGGCTTCATAATTTAAAACCAAGGTCAATTGGCACATGGCAAGAATTACAAACTGAGTTTCTAAAGAAATTTTTCCCAGCACATAAAACTACTGCTTTTAAAAGACAGATTCAAAATTTCAATCAAAATCAAAATGAAGCATTTTTTCAGTGCTGGGAGCGTTTTAAAGATTTGTTAAGTTCTTGTCCACATCATGGTTTTGAAAAATGGCGTCTTATTAGTTTCTTTTATGAAAGTTTAACTCCCGAAACTAAACAATTTGTTGAAACAATGTGTAACGGTGAGTTTCTAGAAAAAGAACCTGAAGAAGCCTTTGACTACCTAGACCATTTGGCAGATAACTCTCAAGCCTGGCACACAGATAATTCCTCTGAAAGTTCCAATAGATCTAATCTTGTTTCTAACAGAGGAAAATATCATTTTAGTCAAGAAGATGAGATAAAAGCTAAAGTAGCTAATTTGGCTAGAAAGATTGAAGCCATGGAACTTAGAGAAGTAAAAGAAGTCAAAACGGTTAAAAATAAAGAAAGTTGTGGAATTTGTGAAATCATGGGACAACCCACTTCTGAATGTCCAAACATTCCCATTCTTAAAGAAGCGTTGCATGATCAAGTAAATTCCATAAACACATTTAAAAAGCCTTTTCCTTCTCCTTACTCTGAAACGTATAACCCTGAATGGAGAAATCATCCCAACTTCAGTTGGCGGAATAATAATCATGTTCAGGTACCACAATCTCAAAAGCCGGGCAACACTTTTTCCTATCAACCTTCACGTGTACAAACCTTGGAAGAGACATTGCAAGCATTCATGCAAACACAAGCAAATGTGAATAACCAAACTTCACAGGACATCAATGAGATCAAAAACACCTTGTCCACATTGACAGCTTCATTACGCACTCAAGAAAAAGGTAAGTTTCCTGCTCAACCTCAGCCTAACCCTTCTACTCAATGTCTTGTTTCTTGCTCCAATGAAACTCAACAGGAAAATGCCAATTCTATCACAACTCTTCGAAGTGGAAAGGCAATTGACAAAAACATTCCATCAAAAGACCAAGATCCTCCTTCCCCTCCGAAAAGTAATGGTAAGGATGATGGTAAGTCTGAACTTCTTGAAAATTTGGACAAAGAAAAAGGTATGCATCCTGCTCATTTTCCTCAAAGGTTGCAAACAATAAAGAATTTGAATCAAAATGCAGAAATTTATGAACTTTTCAAACAAGTTAAGATTAACATTCCTTTATTGGATGCAATCAAACAAGTTCCATCTTATGCTAAATTTTTGAAGGACATGTGCACATTTAAAAGGAAACATAATGTACAAAAGAAAGCATTTCTGACGGAAAGTGTGAGCTCAACCATTCAGCACCTTACTCCACCAAAATTCAAAGATCCTGGATGTCCAACAATCTCATGCATCATTGGAAACACTAGAATAGAACGTGCATTGCTTGATCTTGGTGCTAGTGTTAATCTTTTGCCTTTTTCTGTTTATCAACAGTTAGGTTTAGGTGAACTCAAGGAAACACCTGTTACACTTCAACTAGCTGATCGTTCTGTAAAAATTCCTCGAGGGATAGTTGAAGATGTTTTGGTTCAAATTGAAAATTTTTACTTCCCTGTTGATTTTATTGTTTTGGACACACATCCTGTTTCAAATCCAAATGTTCAAATTCCTGTTATATTAGGTCGTCCATTTCTTGCAACTTCTAATGTTCTGATAAATTGCAGGAATGGTATTTTGAACATTTCTTTTGGAAATATGACTTTAGAATTAAATGTGTTCAACATTTGCAAGCAACCTGGTGATGATTCAGAAGTACATGAAGTGGATTTCATTGAAGAACTTGTTCATGAACATCTCACCACTACCACATTCCATGATCCTTTAGAAGCTTATTTAATTGAATGTGAGTTTGATAATGCTTCAGAAATTTCACACACTGATTCTTTGTTAAATTCTTTTCAGGATAAGCATCGTTGGAAACAAAAGTTTGAGGAACTCCCATCACTCACAAATGTCACTATACCATCAACTATTGAACCGCCCAAGCTGGATTTAAAACCATTGCCATCCGAGCTAAAATATTCCTTTTTGGGAAAAATTCCTTCTCAATGGAGCCCCCAAGATAAAAGGAAGTTTCTGAATGAGGTAAAGAAGTTCTACTGGGATGACCCTTACTTGTTCAAATATTGTCCTGATCAGATTTTTCGAAGATGCATTCCCGACAATGAGGTAAGTAGTGTAATTAAGTTTTGTCATTCCGAGGCATGTGGTGGTCATTTTTCATCAAAGAAAACTGCTGCAAAAATTTTACAGTGTGGATTTTACTGGCCAATTTTATTCAAAGATGCATATGAGAATTCTAAAATTCATAAAGAAAGAACTAAAGCCTTTCATGACAAGTTAATTTCAAGAAAAACATTTGATGTTGGGCAAAAAGTTCTACTTTATAATTCTAGACTTCACATATTTCCTGGTAAGTTGAGATCAAGATGGACTGGCCCATTTGTGGTTAAGCATGTGTATCATTATGGAGCAGTTGACATTGAGAATCCTAGAAATGGTAACGTATTCAAGGTAAATGGACAAAGACTCAAAATCTTTTTGGAAAATCATGTTACTCAAGAAGAGGTTGTTTTTCTTTCTGATCCTTGTTTTGAAAATAACTAGATGTAAATATAATTTTTTTTAACCCCGGTTAAATGGCGGATAACGGTACTCCGTGATTATTTAAGTCGGTCCCATCAGCTACCCACAAAACTGATATTGTATATAAATTTCTCTTTCAATTTCTTTTTCATTTTTTTTTCAGGATGCATGATATTCTCAAAAGATTGCAGAAACGATTTCCTCTTTTTCCTCGAAATATTTTACTGAAGCTTTACCAAGTTCGATTTGAAAGATTAAGAATACTTATGCACAAAGGGATTCCTGAAGACATACGTTGGATAATTGAAGCCAAGGTACGTGAAGATGAATATCTTCCTGTTTTGCATTTACCAGGTACAGGTAGAAGCACTTTTGCAAAGAAGCGACGAGCAAAGCGCATGAGTTCAAATTGCCACAAATGTGCACGATGGACGTGTAACGGTAAATGTCGTTCTATTGGGATTCCGTCCTCTAATCGAGATGATAAAATTGAATTAATTAAGGATGGACTGAGTAAGGAGAATTTGGGTAATATCCAACTTTCTCTTGAGACGCATCCTAGTGGAGACGTACAAAGAGAAATTCTTGATTTATGGCCGCAATTCCAAAGGGAATGGCAACATCTTGGGAATCTGATGTTAAAAGACCCTGTTTGCCAGCTTGTAAGAAAACTGGATGGGAAGCATATCCTCGACTCATAGAAGGCGTTTAAGCCGTTTCTGGACGTAAAACCAGAGGAAGATGTGAGCCACAATCACAACTACAATAAATGACTTCTCAACTTTTGGTTTGATTTGCAATAACTTCATTTCGGTTTAATTTACGTGTTGTTAGATTTGTGTAATTATTCTCGTTTTTTTTTTTTTTTTTGCATTGGTCTTTTACGGTTGATTTTTCTTCTCTTTTTGATTTTCTTCCTGAAATCACGCAAAAATCTTTTGTTAGGTTAACATTTTCTTCTGACAGGTCAAATACACTTTCGGCGACATTATTACTCTTGTCTGATTCACTACTCAGTCCTCTATATATTACACCATGTACTCATTCTCTTTCAGGCACTCAAAAAAAAAATGGAAAGTACTTCGTCCCAGCGCATTGAAAAAATTTGTGTCTTTGGAGGTGCTTATCCAGGGAAAAATAAAATATTCGCTGATGAAGCCATAAGAGTTGGAGTAATACTTGCCCAACAAAAGATCCAGTTGATTTATGGAGGCGGTAGTACGGGTTTAATGGGAGCAGTCGCTACAGCAGCACACGCCGGAGGAAGTCCAGTTCTAGGAATCGTGCCAAAACTATTCACGGGTTTTTGTGGACCTACCGTGGGTAAGGAAATACAAGTCTGGAGTATCCATGAACGGATGACAATCATGTACCATTCTGCCGATGCATTCATTGCTTTACCAGGAGGTCTGGGTACATTGGAAGAAATAGCTTGCGTGGCTTCTTGGTCATATTTGGTCACAAATAAGAAACCCATTGGTTTGCTTAATATTAATGGTTATTTTAGTAATTTGCTTTCATATTTAGATAATGCTGTGGATAATGGATTCATGTTTTCAGAGGCAAGGAGAACCATAATTTCTGCTACAACCATTGAAGATTTACTCAAAAAGCTCCAAGCTTATGAGTATTTATCTGCTACGGTTGTTTCGCAAACGCTCGGAAAAAGAAAAAGAGATATGGACGAGCAAGGAGTGGATTGCACTCTGTCTTTGTAACATTATCTAACATTTTGTTTGTTGTGTCTCAGTTATAATAAGTGGTTAGCAACCTCTGCAGGTAATATCTCCTAAATTCTACCTTTAGTAGGGGTAAGGGACATATTTTGCTAATTTAAAAAAAAAAAAAAATTTGATGTGTTTTAAGCCATTTAGAAGTATTCATTCTGAACAAGGTCTGAGTAAGGGAGACTTGAGACATACCTTGTCAGTTTGATTTCTTCTTTCAAAAAAAAAAAAAAGTTTGTTGTGTTTTAAGCAATTTAGAAGTATTCATTCTGAACAAGGTCTGAGTAAGGGAGACTTGAGACATACCTTGTCAGTTTGATTTTAATCTTTTTATGTTTACTTGTTAATTTTTGTTAAGTATTTTAGGATTATTTAGGTTGCATGAGTTTGTTTTGTTTTGAGTCTTAGTTATTCCTATTCTTATGTTATTAGTTCTTTTCTCTTACACATGATTCTTTCATTTGGGTTAATAGACTTACATTGAGGACAATGTAAGAATTAAGTGTGGGGGGAACGATTTAGGATTTCTTTTATTTTTGTCTACTATTTTTTTATGAGTCTTTATTATTATTATTATTATTTTAATGTGTTCTAGTTCCTTTTTAATACAATGATGAGATATGAATTGCATAAGTCTAAAATAGATTTATTAGTGAGAAGATTTTCATGAGAATTGAGCTTGATGTCAACCTTTTTATGAGCCAATGTTAATATGATATGTTGATTGAGAAAGAAGCATGTTTAGACTTAATCTGACTTGTATAATCATCCTTGTGAGTTTTTGAGCCTATAATGATTGATGCATTATACAAATCAATCTAATTTCTTTCTTGAGTGCTCTTATGATTACATGATTCTCTAGAACTTGCTTTAAACCGTTTGATACTATATTGATACATGTGACAACATGAATATGATAGAGGCATTAGGATTATAACCAGAGCCAAACAGCCATCCATTATTAATGTTCTAAGAGAACATCCCCACTAGTGAGCCAATTTGAGCCTACATTAAATATGCTATTTTATTGGTAACCAGAACTTACACCTAGCCTAAATATACTTATATCCTTACCCTTGTTCTAAAGATGGATTATATATTTTGAGACATATTGCAAAAACAAGGGATACTTTTTGAAAATTTGGGTTAGAACGAAAGATAAGTGTGGGGGAGGAGAGAGGCAAAAGTCAAGAGAAAAAGAAAGTGATCATTGTCAAATACATTCCCATATTAAAAAAAAAAAAAAATCTTCTCTTGAACTTCTAGTTAAAGTAAAGAAAAAGATGTTACAAAGTTGGTTAGAATGAAGCAATGGCTCAACATGAATATTTAGCCTATGTTATTATGTGCTTTATAAGAGTTTTGAGAAGTTTTATATGTATGATCTTATTATGTCTCTAAACTCTATGAACTCTTTGGAACCTTTGTGATATCTTTATCCTTTTGTTCTTTAACTACATTATAACCCTTTGGCCCCATTACAACCTTGAAAAAAGACCTCTTGATTTATGAAGTTGTATGATCTAAATAGTGGAGAATAGGTGGACAAGCAAGCATATGGTAGAACTGTTTTCATGAGATTGATTGAGTGTAAACACTTTACCACTACTTTAAAGAGTGAAAATCATGAGAGTATAGTGAGAAGTTGAGATTAAGTTGAATATGCACTATTTTGATTGAAATATGTTATGTTAATATTGGCTTAACTCATTTATTTACATTCAAGCATGAATTTTTGTGAAATTCTTTGAGCTATTGATTAGTTTATAAGACTTGTTCAAAGATTGTCTCTAATTTATATTGAAAGGATTAGGAGTAAATATTTTTAGTGTATGTAGTTTACTTATATTTTAGTTTTTCAATGTTTGTGGCTATCGTTCTAGCAAACTCTCACGAGACTAAACTCGTCCACTAGGGACACCTAGGGGTTTAAAGGCTTGTGACACATGCTAAGTGCCATCGTGATTTCCAACGAAAATGGATTAGATTAGATTTTCTTATTTTATTTTTATTGAGTCGTTGCTAGGGACTAGCAACAATCTAAGTGTGGGGGTGTGATAACTCGTATAATTATATAGTTCTTAGTTATGTTTTATTATTGTTTTGTGTCAAATACGAGTTATTATTGCTTAGTCTAATTGTGTTTATGATATTTTATATTTTTATGTAATTTGGTGTTTTTCACAAGTTTCTTTGAGTGATTTCAGATTACTAGGTTAAATCAACAATTAAGGGCAAATCCAGTTCAGTTCCAGTTCCGACACCTTTTGCCATATCCGCTATATCTGGAGTTTCACTGAAGCAATAAGGCTGAATGTTTTACAGTGCAAAGTTAAGAGGCATATCTATCTTTTTCATGTTTTACACTTCTTGAAACGGAGTCGTTTTCCCTAGCGAAATCGACCATCAAGTTGGCTGATGTGCAATGACGTCTGTGCTGACCTGTTTTGGTATTTTGACCATATCTTCCGATCCACATGAGAAAATGATCTGATTCCAACGGCTATGGATCCGTAACTGATAGGGGTACATTTTTCTAGAAGACCATTTGATCAGATCGAGCCTCCAACATTGACAAAATCGACCATCAAGCTGGCTGATCAGAATTGTCATACAATATGACGAAAATTGTTAGAAAAATGCACCCACCTATTATACTACCTTTGAAATTTATAAAGCTTGTCTCTTGTCATTTAGTTCTCCAAAATGTGTATAAATAGAGGGCCTTGGATGAGCATTAAAGATACATTGGTAGGATATTAGCCATTGTAATAAAATTCTCTAAGTTTTCTTTTTCTTTCCTTTCTCTAGTTTTCTTTTTCTTTATTTACTTATGCTTCTTACATTTCTTTTCATTTTATTCATATCTAGTATGTGTTGCTAATCATATTGTTGAGGTGATGAGGTGAAGCTCTTGGTAAATACTAAGGTTAGTCTCTTAAACATGAGCTAAAATGAATCATCATTTATAAACACTAGTATAGATAATGTCGCAACCTAAAAAAAATAACGACGACGAGTCTCATCGCAAGATTTTATTATTCGTTAGGCGTGACATTAAAAAAAAAAATCGAGGAAAAGTCGACTTAATTCCTCTAGAAAAACGAAGGTTTTGAAAATGACCTTAAAAAAGACATGGAGTCGCCACCAATCTTTTTTAGCTAGGTGTGATCGGCCACCTATTAAAACCGGTTTTATAAAATATTTTAAAAATTAATTAAAACATTTTAAAAACCAATTTCAAGTCTGCGTTTTAAACCAGAGAAATCAAAGAAGCGGGTTCGGGAGTCGGTTACGTGTGGGGAAGGATTAGCACCCCCACAACGCCCGTATAAATCGGTACCTTATTAATCGTGTGTTATCTCAAGTCTCGGTAAAAAGTTGGTTTTAAATTTAGTATTTCAAGTTAATTCCCAATTTAAAGAAAAATAATTTCATTTTTTTTATTGAAAATGATCCGGAATTTATAAATTCAAAATTTTCCTATATTCCCCAACAAACGTGGCAAAATATAGAAATTTTTATTAGTTTTGGAAAACTTTCCGAATCATTCTCTTTTTTGAAAGAAAGATATTCCTTTATTAATGATAATTGATGATATTCCCTCCAGCAAACCCGGTAGAGAACTCATGAATTATTTTAACTCGGGAATATCTTTATATTTTTTTATTGAAAACCATTATCCTTTTTTGAAAACATTTAAAAGAAATGAATATGTATATGCATGACATAAATAAAATGACATAGTACAGTCTAAATAATATAATGCAACCTAAATGACATGACAAATATGAATGGTATGGCATATAATTTAAATGACATGGAATAAAATAATGCTATCATATAATATGCATGAAAATAAAAATGCAATGCATGAAATGTATTTTTTTCCTTTAATTAAGGAAATCCGTATATCTAAAAAGATATCCGGCTACCTTAGGAAAATATGTCAAATTAAATATTCTAAAACCAAAATACTTTGTGATTGTTTGAAAACAATTTTGAAAAGCTTGAATTATCAATAAAAACTGGGCTAAAAATTTTAAAATTGCTCTAATTTCCTAAGTTTAAAAAATCCGGACTTGACTACCCTTAACCCGGGACTTGAAAAACCATTTTTAGAATTTGAAAAGGCTTAGAAACCACCCTAAGTCAGTAGCTAACTCTCCTAATCAGCCCACTCTAAGTAAATTAACCAAAACAGAAAAATGGTTTTTTTTTTAAAATTCAATTCTGACTCCACTGTCCAGTTTTAATACACGATTTTTTACCCTTTTTTTAAAAATTCCAAAAATTCTAAAAAAAATACTGGAGACTCAGGACATATAACACTAAACGAGAAAAAATCAGCTTAATTTTTTGATCAAAGATGAATTCCCAGAAAAACCAGAGATGTACGAGTTTTTGGAGGAGAAAAAACTGCTTTGTTTTTTTTTAAATTCAATTCTGACTCCACTGTCCAGTTTTAATACACGATTTTTTATCCTATTTTTAAAAATTCCAAAAATTCTAAAACAAATACTGGAGACTCAGGACATGTAAAACTACACGAAAACAAATCGGCTTAATTTTCTGATCAAAGATGAATTCCCAGAAAAATCATAGATGTACGAGTTTTTGGAGGAGAAAAAAAAACTGCTTTGTTTTTCTTTAAATTCAATTCTGACTCCACTGTCCAGTTTTAATACATGATTTTTTACCCAATTTTTAAAACTTCCAAAAATTATAAAAAAAATACTGAAGACTCAGGACATGTAAAACTACATGAAAACAAATCGGCTTAATTTTCTGATCAAATATGAATTCCCAGAAAAATCATAGATGTACGAGTTTTTGGAGGAGAGAAAAAAAAAACTGCTTTGCCAACACATTTTTGCTTTTGATAAAATCATTTAAAAACCAAAGTAAAAATATTTGAAACTCATAAAATGACTTGGAAGCAGTAGCTAGGACTCTTTGAAAGTTAGATAAAAATTGGCTAAATAAAGAAATCACAAAGGTAGAGTAATCAATTTGACAAACTTAATTTTCCACAAGTGTGCTCAAGAGAGCATGATCTTGAACCATTAATTGGCTCAAGTCATTATTCAAGTGGCATGAACATGAAATGCATGAAACAATGCAGCAAACATAATGCATGAAATGCATGGATCTAAACCTAAATGTAAGGAAAATGCATGACATAAATAATATGGCCTAGACCTAACATGAACTTGCATGGCATTTAATGTAACCTAGACCTAAGATATGCATGGCATTTTCACAAACACAAGGCATGTTTAATTCAAAAATCCAACCAAATATCATACAAATGCAAAAACCTAACAACTAGCATGACAAAAATGCAACACACACAATGCAAAACACATGGAGTAGCCAAATGGCCCCAAGCTCCAACAAGCATGGCATTTTCACAAACACTTGGTATGCTAGCATGAAAAACTAAGTCATAACACAAAAATCACACAAGCATTTTCACAAACACCTAATATACTAAATCTAAAACATGCTCAAATTTAAACAACATAAAAACAGAAAATTAAAAATGCAAAAACATGATATCTAAGACATAAATGGCAATAAACAAAGCAACCAAATTAAATATAACTTAAGAACATGAAATAACATAATATTTAAAACATCAAAAATAAAGAAAATAGCATAAACAATATGGTAAAATGAATCAAAAACAACAACTTAAAATAAATAATGTAGGCCATTTGGCCATGGTGAGTTTATTGTAAAAACAAAATGTAAAAAAAATATACTTAAGAAAGGAAATGAAGGAAGAACAAGAAACATTATTTTAAAATGAAAACTCACCAAGTAGAGATTAAAATAGCAAAAAATAAGAATAGAAAATGAAAGTGCAAGAGTTGGTGCTCAAGAGCAACCTCAAGAAGCTAATATTTCAAGCTTTTCTCTTCAAACTTTCCTTTTTTTCTAAACTTTTCTTTTTTTGCTCTCAACCAAGAAGATAAAAAACTAAGAAAAACTAAGAGAAATCAACCAAAATGGAAAAGAAAAAACAAAATCTGCCTCCCCCCTTAGGGCTGGCAGAAAATAATGCTTATATGGACTCCAAGATGTTGTCATTTTTGTGTAACCTAATTTCCATCAAATGGCCAATAATTCAAGATGAAAAGTCATGAAATTACCACCCTTAGATTAGCATCTCAGCCCTCTCAAATTACAGCTGTCCAAGAAAAATGTTGACATCTTTTTTCCAGCCCAACTCTGATTTTTTGAAGGGCCCAAAAAGCCCTTTTCGATTGCTTGGGTGAAATGACCATTTTGCCCCCCCGGATGCAAGTAAATATCAAACGGACTCCAAATTCAGTTTTTCTTTTTTTAATACTTCCAAAATAATAAAATATTGAGTTCTGGAAGTTTTCAAAATTATCCGAGTCCGTTTGCTATTTATTTGGATTTTTTTTTCCCAAAATGTCCTTTTATGCCCCTACTTTTTACCATTTTTTAAACGAGCTCCAAATCAAGATTTTTCTTCACCAATCTCTTCAAAATAATTAAAAAGTGTGATCTGGAAGTTTTCATAATTTTTGGAGCTCATTTGGTATTTTTTCGGGATTTATCGGCTTGAATTACTACATAGGAGGCCCGGGATTTGGCCATTTTGCAAACGAACTCGGAATCAAGATTTTCTTTCGCCAATCTCTTCCAAATAATTTAAAAATGAGATTTGCCAAATTTCAGAATTTTTGGAGTCCATTTGCTATTTTTCCGGGATTTATCTTTTTGAATTACTGCATAAGAAGCCCGGGATTTGGCCATTTTGCAAACGAACTCGGAATCAAGATTTTCTTTCGCCAATCTCCTTCAAATGATTTAAGAATGAGATTGACAAATTTTCCATAATTTTCGGAGTCCATTTGCTATTTTTCCCAAATTTTTCCAATTTTGCCCTTTTACCTCTAAAACCCGGTTTTGCTCAAAACAAATCCGATTTTCAGATTTTCTTCAATCTGAGCCTTGGGCCATCCTTTTTAACCATTCTTCATCCATTGGGGGCTTTGGTCTTACCAAGTCGGGCCATTTCTGTGATTCTTCCCGATTTCACCGAGATCCACTAGAAACCCTAATTCTCGGTTTTCTCCCGGATTGACTTTTCTTTCGATTTTTCTTGCAAGTGACTTCTCCATTACCCGTAGTCAGTGCTTATCTTTCATTTGGAACCTTCAATTTCGACCAGTTTGATCGTTTAAGCACTTTTCCCCAAATTTCTTGGATTAGGGTTTCTTTTCTACTGAATCTCCAAATCCCAACTTCCGAACTCCATATCTTTCAATGTAGACCTCGGATTATCAAAATTATTTCGCCATTTTCAATTGAACTTAAAATCTTGATTTTGAAAGTGGGTTGACTTTTTCAGTAGTTGACTTTTTGGGGTTGACTTTTTCGGGGTTGACTTTTTTTCAAGTTTGTCTTTTTGTGCTCGCCCTCTTAAACTAAGTCTCGGAGTACCACCTGCAGGATGAAAACATTCTTTTTATACTCGAAAACATCAATATGGGAAGAAATCATACCTGTTTAGTGGCCCGGACAAAATTAGGTGTCTACAGCTGCCCCTCTTTGGCTATTGCTGAGAATCAGGAATCAGGCAAAGATAAACCAACAGTAATTTTGTACGGTCAGTGAAATCACATGTGAAGGAAAGGAAAGGGGTTTTCTTTTTCTTTTTCATTTTTCATTTTTTTCATTTTCTATTTTTTCATTTTTTTCATTTTTCCTTTTTTTCTTTTTTTCAATTTTTTTCATCATTTTTTTTTATTTTTTTAATTTAATTTTTTTTTATTTATTATTTAAAAAAAAAAAAAAAGTAAATTGAAGATTTGTCTTTAAATTGAATTCCCTACCTAATCAAGGCTCGATTCGTCTTAAGGAAACGAATTCGATTTGCAAGAAAGGAAATGACCTCGACGATGGTCTCGGGGCCTTAACCTGTCTTGTTCTCAGCTGTGTTTAAAATTCTGGATATCTCCTCCAGAAGCTTCGGCTATCACCACCAAAGTCTTGCTCATTTTTTTTTAAATGTAAAATTTCTGGGTATCACCTCAAGAAGCTTCAGCTATCACCACCGAAGACTTTCTATCTTTTCAAAGGATTTTAAAACTCTGGATATCTCCACCAGAGGCTTCAGCTATCACCACCGAAGTCTTGCTCATTTTTAAAACTGTAAAATTCTGGGTATCATCTCCAGAAGCTTCAGCTATCACCACCGAAGACTTTTGACCTTTTCAAAGGATTTTAAAACTCTGGATATCTCCACCAGAGGCTTCAGCTATCACCACCGAAGACTTGTTCATAATAAAAAAAAGTACCTCGACGATGATCTCGGGGCTCGACTCATTTGAGAAGCAAACGAGTTCGATTCTACATGACAACTTTAAGAGATGATGCAAATGCTTCATGATGCAAATGCAAATGTCTTTAGTTTATGCAAGCGCTTCTTGATGTAGATGCAAATGACTTAGATTGGTGCAAATGTCTTTGCTGCAAATGTAAATGACTTGATTTGATGCAAACTTTCTTGATGCAGATTTAACTAACTTAGATTGATGCAAATGCTTCTTGATGTAGATGCACATGTTGAAAAAAATTCTGGATAACTCCTTCAAAAGAAGATTTCTCATTTTTCAAAATTATAAAACCCTGGATATCTCCACCAGAGGCTTCAGCTATCACCACCGAAGACTTCTTCATTTTTAAAACTGTAAAATTCTGGATATCCCCACCAGAAGCTTTGGCTATCACCACCAAAGACTTGCTCAATATAAAATTCTAGATAACTCATCTAGAAGAAGATTTCTCATGTTTCAAAATTATAAAGCCCTGGATATCTCCACCAGAGGCTTCAGCTATCACCACCGAAGACTTATTCACTTTTAAAACTGCAAAATTCTGGATATCACCACCAGAAGCTTTGGCTATCACCACCAAAGACTTGATCATTGTAAAATTCTGGGTAACTCCTTCAGAATAAAATTTCTCATTTTTCAAAATTATAAAACCCTGGATATCTCCACCAGAGGCTTCAGCTATCACCACCGAAGACTTGTTCACTTTTAAAACTGTAAAATTCTGGATATCCCCACCAGAAGCTTTGGCTATCACCACCAAAGACTTGCTCATTGTAAAATTCTGGGTAACTCCTTCAGAATAAAATTTCTCATTTTTCAAAATTATAAAACCCTGGATATCTCCACCAGAGGCTTCAGCTATCACCACCGAAGACTTGTTCACTTTTAAAACTGCAAAATTCTGGATATCACCACCAAAAGCTTTGCTCATTGTAAAATTCTGGATATCCCCACCAGAAGAAAATTTCTCATTTTTCAAAATTATAAAACTCTGGATATCTCCACCAGAGGCTTCAGCTATCACCACCGAAGACTTGTTCACTTTTTAAAAACTGTAAAATTCTGGATATCCCCACCAGAAGCTTTGAGAAATGATGCAGATTCACATGTCTTTTAACAAGGTGCTCATGCTTCATGGTGCAAATGTAAAATATTTCTTAGTGCAAATGCAAATGGCCTGGATTGATGCCCATGTTTCATGATGCAGATGCCCCTATTAATTGTGTTCATGTAACTGGTTTATGAATGGTGTAACTACAATTACCACACAATAATGAAAATGCAATGATTCTAGAAATGATGCAATTGCTTGAGATGACACAAATGCGAATTCCATGAAGAATGTAAATGTAAAGGTAAAATGCAGATGCTTATGGAATAATGCCAATGCAAATACCCATGAATGATGCAAATGCTTGCCGACACTGTGCAGATGCAAAAGCTCGATAAAGAGATGAGTGCTCATGAGTGATGCAAATGCCCCCGGTTGTTTTTCTAGACTTTGGCTTAGCCTCTCAAATTCATTTTTCCTCTTCAAATCAGAGTATATCTTCAATTCATTTTGGCTATTCTCTTTGCCCCAACAGTTTTCAAACTTTCATCAACAGAGATCTGAACTGGGTTCGATATCTTCTTCTCATATCTGGAAGTCAGGACCTATCCTGGCAGTTCTATATCTTTGAATTAGAAAAATCTTTATCTCATGTCAACATCAAAATGGGTATTTCAAAAATATATTTATTTGTTTTCTTATTTTGAAAACTTCTGAACAAAAAATATTAACCCCACAATGTGTGATGTACAAATCTTTTGAAGACTGATGATCATTGTTAGAAATTTCTTTAAGTATCAATCTGTTTTTTTTTTCAACTGGGATTGGCAAGGCTTGGTATAACAAGATTGTGGCTTTTCCAGGAAAACTTCATGACAAAAATGTATATCCCTTCTAGGCTCACAAATGGAACAGATTTTATAAATCATGAATTAATTGGGAACCAAACAAATTCAACATTCTTGTAGTTTCCAATATCAAAGTATTTTGACAAGCGTCAAGATTGGCCGGGATGTTTAAACCAGAAAGTTTAATCTTGGAGAAAAAAAAGTTTCAGTTTTTGAAGACAATCCTTTGAATGAGAGTTGGCAATTTGGGGGTTCAAGAATTCCTAGATGTTCCTCGATGACCACTCCTTTAATAAGATCTTTTCTTTTGGGGTATCGGCACTATCATAGATGGCATCGAAAATTTCCAAATTTACTCTAGACCGCCCATTTTCGGGTTTTCGCCCTAGAGTCCCCTTCTTTCCATATATATATATATATATATATTTTTACCATACACGTGAGAATTCTAAATTCTTCCTTAGTGAAATGAAAATTCGATGAAATGGGATAAAATCTGAGGAAAAACCTTTCAAATTAAATATTCATGCTTGATCAAAATGGACTTTTAAAGCACGTAATGTAGGCCATGGCTCAGGGTTCAGAAAGAAAGGATAAATAGGCCCAAAATATGTGTTTGAGGGTAATCAGATCAAGGATCATTTCTTGAGGAGGATTCTCTTTGAAGCATTTGTCCCTTCTTGGATATTTCTTTCCTTTTGACTTTTGTGTCTTTCTTTCCTCGCTCTTGGCTTTCAATTTGCCATGTATTTCACACATTTTGTTTTCTTTTTTATTGTGTTTTTTTTTTTGTTTCTCTTGGCTTTCATTTCGCCATCTTTTCCTCTTCTTTTTTCTTTGACAGAGTGCGCCCGTATTTATTCGGGGATCCATTTGCTTTTTGTCTATCCTTGAGCTGTCACTCATTTCTCAATGATCTTTGAAAAGATCTTTCCTCGCATTTGCCCCCCAGTATAGAGGGTAATCCTTGATCAGGGTTCAAAGAAGAAAGAATTCTTTTGGCTCAAAAGGGGTGACTATGGAAATTTCTTTTTGTGCGAAAGGGATATGAAAGATGGCCATTTCTCATGTCAAGCACAAATATTCACATTGAAAAGCAATCCCCACGGGAAATAGATATTCAGAATTTTATTTTGCACTTTGGAATCATCCGAACTCTCATATGCATGATATCACGATTTTTCTTTTTCTTTTTTTCTTTTTTTTTTTTGTTTTTTTCGTCGCATGCCCCCAATGATTCATGCATTAGCCCCTCATTCTTCACTATGTATCCATCATTTTCACATATGATGCCCCAATTTGATTAATCATGCGAATTTGTATCAATGAGGAACATCGCAAGTCTAGGTCTGCTTTGAAAAGGCTGAGTTTCCAATCTGAGTACTTTGAAAAGACAAGGAAAACATGACCCAAAAACAGGTTTTCTCTGGGACAAGGGATAATCTAGTTTAATCATTGTGCCCCAAGGTGTCAATCATGAAGTGATGTCTGGGCAATTAGTGTTTTGTGGTCATTGGGAAAGGTCATGAATGGTTTTAGCACAATCCTGACACACACCAAATTATCAAAATCTGGATTCTTGAAAGAATGTCTCATTTGTTTGATTTTCAAGGAATTTGAAAATTTTCAAAAAAATTCGTTCCTTTGTTCATAGCCTAGACTAAGATCTACGTCTTTGCTTATTCTGTGATGACAATGGTTTTATGAAGTCAAATCATTCATATTCCTTGAAGCATTAGGTCTTTCAAGTGGTCTCGGTTCAAAAGATTTAGGCTTAGGAAAGCCTAAAAGAGAGGGCTGAAGGTATTGGGCCATTTCTAACAATGATCATCAATTTTCTTGAGACTATCCATCACTAAAAATTCCTTAATGCTTGTTTTTGCAAATTCAAGTTATTGTTGAAACACAACAAACACAAAGCATTTAAAATACAAAATTCATTTAATTAACATGAGACAAGTGCTTTCCTCATCACAGTGTATAGAACTACATGTGTCAAAAACCTAATGTGATCATGCACAATGTTTCTTATGACACTTGACTTCCCCATCTTCAAAACTTATCGAACCAGCCTTGATGAGATCTCTGACCTTGTACTTCAAAGCGGGGCAGTTCTCTGTTGAGTGACCTTGATTGCCAGAATGGTACCCACAACACTCATTAGCATCATACCAGCTCGGATAAGGGGGCTTCAGAGGCGCTATTTGCATGGGTGTCACAAGGTGATTCTGGATGAGTTGAGGTAGTATCTCACTGTATGTCATAGGAATCGGGTCAACCGGATTTCTTTTTCGCTTTTTATGCCCCTTTCGATTATCCCCAAGGGTGTTCGATTGATAGACAGATGTAAATCCTGGTGTATTTGCAGTCATTGGTTGGTAGGGATAAAAACCATGAGAGACATTATTCAGGGTAGAGTAAAATGGCTGATATGAGGAGAATTGGGGAGGTGGGGCAAAGTCTTCCACGACTTGGTTATCTTCCTTTTTCTTTTCAGATGCCCCCTTGTTCTTGGTATTGGATGTTCTTTCTCCATCAATTTTCCCATCCTTGATAGCATTCTCAATCATCTCCCCTGAAATTACCATGTCTGAAAAATTATTTGTGATGTTGCCAACAAGTATATCATAGTACGGGGCCTGCAGTGTATTCACAAAAAGGACAGTAATTTCCTTCTGAGTTAAGGGCGGTTGTACTTGGACGGCCAGGCTCATCCATCGTTGCACATATTCTTTGAAGCTCTCAGTAGCTCTTTTCTTCATATTTTGCAAGGTGAGACGGTCAGGCGCCGTGTCAGTCATATGCTTGTACTGGTTTAGAAAAACCCTAGCCAGGTCATTCCAAGAGTGAATCTGATCCTTGCTCAACTGACTATACCACCTAATTGCGGATCCGTTGAGGCTATCTTGAAAGTAGTGAATCAAAAGCTTATCATTATCTATATGACTTGTCATCTTCCGGCAGAACATAGTGATGTGGGCTGATGGATCAGTCGTCCCGTCATATTTCACGAAGTCAGGGATCTTGAACTTAGGAGGAATGACTAAATCGAAGACCAAGCATCGTTCTTTCGCCTCCACACTCCCTAATACGTCTGCATTTTCTACTGCCCGGAGCCTTTCATCTAGCAACTGATATTTCCCTTGGGAATCTGTCAACTCAACCTCATTTACAGCAACCCTTTTCAACTTGGCCTGTTCAGCTGGATCATTTGAGTTTAGGACATTGACGGGGTTAACAGTGTTCTGGGCATCACTTATTGCGACCTCATCTTGGCCTTTTTGTACCTCTAACCCTTCTCCGACGACAAAGTTTTCGGTGTATCCTTTTCCCTTGATTACGGCAGACATTAGCTCCATCAGTTTAGTCATCTGATCCTTAGATTCTGCTTGAGATTTTGCTAGCTGTTCTCGCAATTCTCTCTGTTCCCTTTCCATTTTTTCCATTCGGGCAACTTGTTCATCCTCCATAGCACCAGCCTGTATTAAAAGTGTACTCAGTACTTCTTTTGATTTGAAATGGAAATTCTTTCAAAGACTCCTAAAGCCAAGCCAACTTCTATTTTATTTCCCCCAAATGTATGTCATGATGAATGAGCCATGAATGCAATTTAATGCATGTGAAGCCTAAACAATATGATGTATGGATATGTACAATGGAAACATGCTGACCATATATGTGATAAATGCAATCACAATGCCAACATGTTGCAAACAAAGAATAAACAAATCAACACATGGATATATGCAATGACTGATCATGTGCATTTTAGCATGTTTCCCAATGAATGATCATATATCCTATGAATGCAACACGGTGTCAATTATGATACATGCAAACAATGAATGATTGATATAGAGTATATACAAAGAAAATCATGCTAACCATGTGTGTCATGAATGCGACCTAATGCTAACATGATGTATGTAATAAGCAAATTAATGCATGAACATATACAAAGAAATTATGCTGACTATGTTTGTTATGAATGCAACCCAAAGTCAACATGATGCATGTAAAGAATAAGCAGATTAATGCATGGATATATACAATGAATGACCATGTATGTTCCAAATGTATTTCCCAATGAATGATCATATACACTATGAATACCACACAATGTCAATTATGATGCATGTGAAGAATAAATGATTGACACAGAGTATATACAAAGAAAATCATGCTGACCTTGTATGTCACGAATGCAACTTGACGCCAATATGACAAATTAATGCGTGAGCATATATGGAGAACTCATGATGATTGTGTATGCCATGAATGCGACCTGATGTCAACATGATGCATGTAAAAAATAAGCAAATTAATGCATGGATATATATAGGAAAATCATTTCTGACTATGAATGCATGAATGCAACTTGATGCTACCATGATGCATATAGAGAAAGAATAAATTGATATATGGATATATATACAGAAAAATCATGCTGACTATGAATGCATGAATGCAACTTGACGCTAACATGATGCATGTAAAGAAAGAATAAATTGATATATGGATATATACAGAAAAATCATGCTGACTATGAATGCATGAATGCAACCTGACAAATAATTGATGGGATGCAAAATGCAAAGGGGGAGATATCACGGAGGAAATAAGAACCGGAGGAACTTAATCATCAACATCTCATAAATTTGAAACATAATCAATTCATTCCCACGTCAACATTCACAATGGTATAAACCATGTTTTACAAAATTTGAACAGTGGTTAAAACTGTCCTTACAAGCACTTTATTTTTCCTAACATCCTAAGGCTATAAGAGCCGGCTACTGAAAAAGTGAAATCCTATTACATCATATAAGACCGAAGTATTTCCACCTCAATGCTGTAAATCTCTCAATCCTAATGACGCTTTCCCAGTCCTCTATCAATCAGTGTCGTGGGATCCAACCACTTGGCATTTATAAGAGTTTGCACTTTCTTTTTGAATGCCATACAGTCTTCAACGTTATGGCCAACAATTCCACAATGATAATCACATTTTGCATTTGGATTATACCATCTTGGATATGGTGGTAACAGGGGTTTCAATGGGACACAGGCAACCATGTGATTTTGGATCAGTATAGGGAGGAGCTCTTGGTAGCTGATTGGAATGGGATCAAAAGGCATTTGGGTCTTATCCTGGGGTCGTTTCTTAGTCACACATGGCCTAGGAGTTGGGGCACTTGGTGGTGGCACTAAGGTCCGAACCGGAGTGTTTACATGGAGATGTGGCGGAACAGCATGGTGAGGGTATGGATTTGGACACGAGGACTTTGGAGGTTGTACATAGCTCGAGGTTCCTATCCCAGGTACTGGATAAGGTGATTGATGAGGGAAATAGTATGAACTGGCAGTTGTTGGTGATGGTGTGGGATTCTGGAATCCCGTAGTGGTCATCCCAATGGACGATTGGACCATAGTAGGGTTGGGATACTGGTTTGGACCTAGAACAGTTTGCAGGTATGGTACTGGATTCGAGGTTTCTGTCTTTGGTATCAAGCTTTCAGGTTTAATTATTTTCATGATTTTGTCCACAATTTCATCAGGATTGCAACCTTTGTGGCATTGACAAGTGCAGGATCCAGCAAGGATTGTATGTTCTGGACCTAATGGTTTTGGCTGATCCGAAGATGATGCGAAGCCCTGAGAAAGTTCCTTATTACTGTTACCCATATCCTCAACCATTTTCAGCAATTTGGCAAGTTGTTCCTTCACCTCTCGGATTTCATGTCCATATTCCTCTTGATTGCGTTCCAAAGCAACAAATCGTTCCTCCGATTCATTCCTCATATCTCGAACCCCTTTCATGCAAATGAAAATGTCATGAGATTAAGAATACAATTATGAATGTACATGCTCTATTCCTATGTGCATGAATATACTGATAATTAATGCATGAACATATACAGAGAATATGTATGATGACTATGTATGCTATGGATACAATCTAATGCCAGGTATATACAGATAATGACTATGCATGTATTCTACAATGAATGAACATGCATGCTATGATGTCAAAATGATACATGCTAAGACTAAATGAATTACCACAAAGGTATACACAAAGAAATCAATGATTACACGAAATTGGTGGGACCTAAATCTTGATTATTCAACAATCTCATTATGCAAGATTTGCCTCTAAATTTATGATGATTTTTTTTAACACGTTTTTTTTTCTGTGTTTTTTTTTCTGAGAAACCAATCACATTATTTTCAAAAGACTTTCAGGGTGGATCCTACTATGGTACAATATGCAAATGTTCATGTGACACTACCGGTTTTATGAAATCATCAAATGAAATTACCAACTGTTTACTGCAAAGAATGAGATCAATAACACAACCAAAAATGTACATGCTCTATTCACACATGCATGAAATGTGCAACATGCAAAAATGCTTGAAAAAAGATTTTTTTTTTTTTTAAAAACAGCTAATGAACATCTGCCCCAGCAATATCTGCTTATTTAGGCATCACGATGCCTTCGAGGCGGAGTATCACATTTATTATAGGTGATGTACGTACATCGTTGCCCGATCTACCACACTTATTCGGAGTGTAAAATAGGTAACAAAAGGTTTAGAAATGTCCCTCCATGTGTTCCTATTTTCGGTACATCTAACGGAAATCCGGCATGGCTTCGCCTAGGTTCACTATATGAGGGTGAATCAGTTCTAAGGCCCCGAATTGTTCCTCACTGTCGCCGGTGAAGGCTAGTAAGGCACCACGATAAAAGTGGGTTCAATTCGTTAGAGTATATTTTCCTATGCCCGTACGGAGGATTATCACGAAGGCATTAGGTACTTTATACTCCGGAAGTGTTTCACTAGCCCATACGGAGGATCAATCACGAAGGCGTAGTTACTTTACTTCCACTTAAAAGGACGGAACCCGGGTAGAGGATTCATGTTATGCAAATGCACGTGTAATGTGTGTGGAGCAATATCAAACCTTTCACTACCTATTCTACAAACCTTATTCTAAATGCCCTAGCAATTAAAACATTCAAGAATAGTGTAATGCATTAACCAACAAGCAATTATAATATACAACCTTAAATAACTAGAGAACAAAAATAAAATGCACGCACATGAGAATGAACATTTTTAAAAACATTTTATTATTTTCAAAATTCTCTTTATTAGAAAAATGTGGGAATTAAAATAAAATACCAATTAAACCAACCAAAACTGAGACTTTGATAACACACGACTATTTCTAGGCCTGACTCTCTAATAGTCCCCAGTGGAGTCGCCAAGCTGTCGCAACCTAAAAAAAATAACGACGACGAGTCTCATCGCAAGATTTTATTATTCGTTAGGCGTGACATTAAAAAAAAAATCGAGGAAAAGTCGACTTAATTCCTCTAGAAAAATGAAGGTTTTGAAAATGACCTTAAAAAAGACATGGAGTCGCCACCAATCCTTTTTAGCTAGGTGTGATCGGCCACCTATTAAAACCGGTTTTATAAAATATTTTAAAAATTAATTAAAACATTTTAAAAACCAATTTCAAGTCTGCGTTTTAAACCAGAGAAATCAAAGAAGCGGGTTCGGGAGTCGGTTACGTGTGGGGAAGGATTAGCACCCCCACAACGCCCGTATAAATCGGTACCTTATTAATCGTGTGTTATCTCAAGTCTCGGTAAAAAGTTGGTTTTAAATTTAGTATTTCAAGTTAATTCCCAATTTAAAGAAAAATAATTTCATTTTTTTTATTGAAAATGATCCGGAATTTATAAATTCAAAATTTTCCTATATTCCCCAACAAACGTGGCAAAATATAGAAATTTTTATTAGTTTTGGAAAACTTTCCGAATCATTCTCTTTTTTGAAAGAAAGATATTCCTTTATTAATGATAATTGATGATATTCCCTCCAGCAAACCCGGTAGAGAACTCATGAATTATTTTAACTCGGGAATATCTTTATATTTTTTTATTGAAAACCATTATCCTTTTTTGAAAACATTTAAAAGAAATGAATATGTATATGCATGACATAAATAAAATGACATAGTACAGTCTAAATAATATAATGCAACCTAAATGACATGACAAATATGAATGGTATGGCATATAATTTAAATGACATGGAATAAAATAATGCTATCATATAATATGCATGAAAATAAAAATGCAATGCATGAAATGTATTTTTTTCCTTTAATTAAGGAAATCCGTATATCTAAAAAGATATCCGGCTACCTTAGGAAAATATGTCAAATTAAATATTCTAAAACCAAAATACTTTGTGATTGTTTGAAAACAATTTTGAAAAGCTTGAATTATCAATAAAAACTGGGCTAAAAATTTTAAAATTGCTCTAATTTCCTAAGTTTAAAAAATCCGGACTTGACTACCCTTAACCCGGGACTTGAAAAACCATTTTTAGAATTTGAAAAGGCTTAGAAACCACCCTAAGTCAGTAGCTAACTCTCCTAATCAGCCCACTCTAAGTAAATTAACCAAAACAGAAAAATGGTTTTTTTTTTAAATTCAATTCTGACTCCACTGTCCAGTTTTAATACACGATTTTTTACCCTATTTTTAAAAATTCCAAAAATTCTAAAAAAAATACTGGAGACTCAGGACATATAACACTATACGAGAAAAAATCGGCTTAATTTTTTGATCAAAGATGAATTCCCAGAAAAACCAGAGATGTACGAGTTTTTGGAGGAGAAAAAACTGCTTTGTTTTTTTTTAAATTCAATTCTGACTCCACTGTCCAGTTTTAATACACGATTTTTTATCCTATTTTTAAAAATTCCAAAAATTCTAAAACAAATACTGGAGACTCAGGACATGTAGAACTACACGAAAACAAATCGGCTTAATTTTCTGATCAAAGATGAATTCCCAGAAAAATCATAGATGTACGAGTTTTTGGAGGAGAAAAAAAAACTGCTTTGTTTTTCTTTAAATTCAATTCTGACTCCACTGTCCAGTTTTAATACATGATTTTTTACCCAATTTTTAAAACTTCCAAAAATTATAAAAAAAATACTGAAGACTCAGGACATGTAAAACTACATGAAAACAAATCGGCTTAATTTTCTGATCAAATATGAATTCCCAGAAAAATCATAGATGTACGAGTTTTTGGAGGAGAGAAAAAAAAAACTGCTTTGCCAACACATTTTTGCTTTTGATAAAATCATTTAAAAACCAAAGTAAAAATATTTGAAACTCATAAAATGACTTGGAAGCAGTAGCTAGGACTCTTTGAAAGTTAGATAAAAATTGGCTAAATAAAGAAATCACAAAGGTAGAGTAATCAATTTGACAAACTTAATTTTCCACAAGTGTGCTCAAGAGAGCATGATCTTGAACCATTAATTGGCTCAAGTCATTATTCAAGTGGCATGAACATGAAATGCATGAAACAATGCAGCAAACATAATGCATGAAATGCATGGATCTAAACCTAAATGTAAGGAAAATGCATGACATAAATAATATGGCCTAGACCTAACATGAACTTGCATGGCATTTAATGTAACCTAGACCTAAGATATGCATGGCATTTTCACAAACACAAGGCATGTTTAATTCAAAAATCCAACCAAATATCATACAAATGCAAAAACCTAACAACTAGCATGACAAAAATGCAACACACACAATGCAAAACACATGGAGTAGCCAAATGGCCCCAAGCTCCAACAAGCATGGCATTTTCACAAACACTTGGTATGCTAGCATGAAAAACTAAGTCATAACACAAAAATCACACAAGCATTTTCACAAACACCTAATATACTAAATCTAAAACATGCTCGAATTTAAACAACATAAAAACAGAAAATTAAAAATGCAAAAACATGATATCTAAGACATAAATGGCAATAAACAAAGCAACCAAATTAAATATAACTTAAGAACATGAAATAACATAATATTTAAAACATCAAAAATAAAGAAAATAGCATAAACAATATGGTAAAATGAATCAAAAACAACAACTTAAAATAAATAATGTAGGCCATTTGGCCATGGTGAGTTTATTGTAAAAACAAAATGTAAAAAAAATATACTTAAGAAAGGAAATGAAGGAAGAACAAGAAACATTATTTTAAAATGAAAACTCACCAAGTAGAGATTAAAATAGCAAAAAATAAGAATAGAAAATGAAAGTGCAAGAGTTGGTGCTCAAGAGCAACCTCAAGAAGCTAATATTTCAAGCTTTTCTCTTCAAACTTTCCTTTTTTTCTAAACTTTTCTTTTTTTGCTCTCAACCAAGAAGATAAAAAACTAAGAAAAACTAAGAGAAATCAACCAAAATGGAAAAGAAAAAACAAAATCTGCCTCCCCCCTTAGGGCTGGCAGAAAATAATGCTTATATGGACTCCAAGATGTTGTCATTTTTGTGTAACCTAATTTCCATCAAATGGCCAATAATTCAAGATGAAAAGTCATGAAATTACCACCCTTAGATTAGCATCTCAGCCCTCTCAAATTACAGCTGTCCAAGAAAAATGTTGACATCTTTTTTCCAGCCCAACTCTGATTTTTTGAAGGGCCCAAAAAGCCCTTTTCGATTGCTTGGGTGAAATGACCATTTTGCCCCCCCGGATGCAAGTAAATATCAAACGGACTCCAAATTCAGTTTTTCTTTTTTTAATACTTCCAAAATAATAAAATATTGAGTTCTGGAAGTTTTCAAAATTATCCGAGTCCGTTTGCTATTTATTTGGATTTTTTTCCCAAAATGTCCTTTTATGCCCCTACTTTTTACCATTTTTTAAACGAGCTCCAAATCAAGATTTTTCTTCACCAATCTCTTCAAAATAATTAAAAAGTGTGATCTGGAAGTTTTCATAATTTTTGGAGCTCATTTGGTATTTTTTCGGGATTTATCGGCTTGAATTACTACATAGGAGGCCCGGGATTTGGCCATTTTGCAAACGAACTCGGAATCAAGATTTTCTTTCGCCAATCTCTTCCAAATAATTTAAAAATGAGATTTGCCAAATTTCAGAATTTTTGGAGTCCATTTGCTATTTTTCCGGGATTTATCTTTTTGAATTACTGCATAAGAAGCCCGGGATTTGGCCATTTTGCAAACGAACTCGGAATCAAGATTTTCTTTCGCCAATCTCCTTCAAATGATTTAAGAATGAGATTGACAAATTTTCCATAATTTTCGGAGTCCATTTGCTATTTTTCCCAAATTTTTCCAATTTTGCCCTTTTACCTCTAAAACCCGGTTTTGCTCAAAACAAATCCGATTTTCAGATTTTCTTCAATCTGAGCCTTGGGCCATCCTTTTTAACCATTCTTCATCCATTGGGGGCTTTGGTCTTACCAAGTCGGGCCATTTCTGTGATTCTTCCCGATTTCACCGAGATCCACTAGAAACCCTAATTCTCGGTTTTCTCCCGGATTGACTTTTCTTTCGATTTTTCTTGCAAGTGACTTCTCCATTACCCGTAGTCAGTGCTTATCTTTCATTTGGAACCTTCAATTTCGACCAGTTTGATCGTTTAAGCACTTTTCCCCAAATTTCTTGGATTAGGGTTTCTTTTCTACTGAATCTCCAAATCCCAACTTCCGAACTCCATATCTTTCAATGTAGACCTCGGATTATCAAAATTATTTCGCCATTTTCAATTGAACTTAAAATCTTGATTTTGAAAGTGGGTTGACTTTTTCAGTAGTTGACTTTTTGGGGTTGACTTTTTCGGGGTTGACTTTTTTTCAAGTTTGTCTTTTTGTGCTCGCCCTCTTAAACTAAGTCTCGGAGTACCACCTGCAGGATGAAAACATTCTTTTTATACTCGAAAACATCAATATGGGAAGAAATCATACCTGTTTAGTGGCCCGGACAAAATTAGGTGTCTACAGATAATATTTTCTTTTGGTTTAAAATCATACTTGCAAAGTAGGGATCTTGATTCATTATTGACAATGAAAATGGCACAGTAAATGCTTGGTTTCATAACCTTGATTTGTTGTAGACATATACCTTGGCATAAGGAATGCTTGGACTCTTTTTATGAGTTTTGAGGACACCAAATGAACATAATATCATATGCTATGGACGTTGGACAATTTCGACTGAATTGCTAAACCTTCCGATTGGAATCTCCCTTATGTGTGAATTTCAATTGTGTAATAAAACAAGATTAATCTTAGCATAACACCAAGAGTGGATTCTCTAACCTCAACATTTTTTCTTATTGTTTTTTTTATATCTTGTTTAATTTCTTTTATGTTATTTTGTTTATTTTGTTCTCTAATATCTTGTTTATCTTGTTTTGTTGTTGTTTCCCTAATATCTTGTTTACTTTCTTTTTCTTATATATTTATAAACTTATACTTACTAATACGCTTCCCTGTGGTTCGACCTCGGACACCCGAGAATTTATTACTTGAACATAACCTGCACTTGGGTTTACAACTCTTAATTGAGTCTCCATCAGAATGCAAAAGAAACACACACAAAAAGCAACAAAAAGAAAATGAATTAGTAACGGGAATAAATATGAATAATACAAAAAACATATAATTCAAAGCAATAATTATCCCTGAGGATGCCAACAAAATTTCAGCATTATAACCCCCCGGGGATGAAATATCAACATTTATTACGGACATTGTGATGTACGTTCATTATTGTCCGAAAAATAAACTTATTCGGAAAGTAGAATAGAAGGTAAAAGGATTGGAAATATTTCTCCATGTGTTCTTAACTTCGGGATATCTAATTGGAAATCCGTCATGGCTTCGCCTAGGTTCACTATATGAGGGTGAATCGGTTCTAAAGGCCCCGAATTGTTCCTCACTGTCGCCGGTGAAGGCTAGTAAGGCACCCCGATAAAAGCGGGTTCAATTCGTTAGAGTCTATTTCCCTAGCCCATGCGGATTGTTAATCACGAAGGCTTAGGTAATTTAGTACTCCGGAAGTGTTTCACTAGCCCATGCAGATTGTTAATCACGAAGGCTTAGTTACTTTGCTCCCACCTAAAAGGACGGGAAACCCGGGTATAGGATTCATGATATGCAAATGCACGTGTAGTGTGTGAGGAGAAATGACAAACCTTTCACCACCTATTCTATATCCCTTATTCTAAATGCCCCAACAAAATTAAACAACATAAATCATCAATTAATCAATAAATAAATATATGCACCAAAATAACCAGAGAACAATTATAATATGTATGCACATGAATATGGACATATTTAAAAACATTTTATTATTTTTTGAAATTATTTTTATTTTTTAAAATGTGGGAATTAAAATTAAATACCAATTAAACAACAAAATCGAGACTTTGATAACACACGACTAATTCTAGGCCTGACTCTCTAATATGTCCCCAGTGGAGTCGCCAAGCTGTCGCAACCTAAAAAATAACGAGTCTCATCGCAAGACTTTATTATTTGTTAAGCGTGACATTAAAAAAAAATCGAGGAAAAGTCGACTTAATTCCTCTAAAAAAATTAAGGTTTTGAAAATGACCTCAAAAAGACATGGAGTCGCCACCAATCTTTTTTAGCTAGGTGTGATCGGCCACCTATTAAAACCGGTTTTATAAAAATATTTTAAAAAATTAATTAAAATATTTTAAAAACCAATTTTAATTCTACGTTTTAAACCAGAGAAATCAAAGAAGCGGGTTCGGGAGTCGGTTACGTGTGGGGAAGGATTAGCACCCCCACAACGCCCGTATAAATCGGTACCTTATTAATCGTGTGTTATCTCAAGTCTCGGTAAAAAAGTTGGTTTTAAATTTAGTATTTCAAGTTAATTCCCAATTTAAAGAAAAATAATTCTATTTTTAATTGGAAATGATTCGGAATTTATAAATTCAAAATTTTCCTATATTCCCCAACAAACGTGGCAAAATATAGAAATTTTTATTAGTTTTGAAAAACTTTCCGAATCATTCTCTTTTTAAAGAAGATATCCGTTATTAATTATAATTGATGATATCCTCCTCAGCAAACCCGGCAGAGAACTCATGAATTATTTTAACTCGGGAATATCTTTATTTTATTGAAAACCATTATCTTTTTTGAAAACATTTAAAAGAAATGAATATGTATATGCATGACATAAATAAAATGACATAGCAAAATCTAAATAATATAATGCAACCTAAATGACATGACATGATTTGAATGCCTTAGCATATTCTAAATGAAATGGAATATCCTAAGTTATATAATATATTCTAAATGAAATTAAATGACCTATGTAACATAATACATTCTATATGAAATGCAATATCCTAAGTCATATGATATAATCTAAATGAAATAAAATGACCTATGTAACATAATACATTCTATATGAAATGCAATATCCTAAGTCATATGATATAATCTAAATGAAATAAAATATTCTAGATAACATAATATATCCTAAATGAAATGAAATGACTTAGGTAATATAATATATTCTACATGAAATGCAATATCCTAAGTCATATGATATAATCTAAATGAAATAAAATATTCTAGATGACATAATATATCCTAAATGAAATGAAATAATTTAAATGACATGACAAATATGAATGATATGGCATATAATTTAAATGACATGGAATAAAATAATGCTATCATATAATATGCATGAATATAAAAAATAATAATGCATGAACATAGTATATGCTAAATAAAAATAACTAAATAAAAGCATAGGATATCATGAAATATTCAAAACCATATGATAAACCATATAATATCAAAAAAAATATAAATCAAAATAATAACAATATCATAGAAATTATTATAGCAAGAATCACATATTATATAAAATGCATGAATATGAAAAATGCAATGCATGAAATGTATTTTTTCCTTTAATTAAGGAAATCCGTATATCTAAAAAGATATCCGGCTACCTTAGGAAAATATGTCAAATTAAATATTCTAAAACCAAAATACTTTGTGATTGTTTGAAAACAATTTTGAAAAGCTTGAATTAAAAATAAAAACTGGGCTAAATCTTTTTTTTTAAATGGCTCTAATTTCCTTAGTTTAAAAATCTGGACTTGACTATCCTTAACCCGAGACTTGAAAAACCATTTTTAGAGTTTAAAAAGGCTTAGAAACTACCCTAAGTCAGTAGCTAACCCTCCTAATCAGCCCACTCTAAGTAACTTAACCAAAACAGAAAAATGATTTTTCTTTAAATCCAATTCTGACTCCACTGTCCAGTTTTAAGCCACGATTTTTTATCATATTTTTAAAAATTAAAAAAAATCTGAAAAAAGTACTGGAGACTCAGGACATGTAAAAATACACGGGAAAAAATTCTCTTAATTTTCTGATTAAAGATGAATGCCCAGAAAAATCGGGAAAGTACGAGTACTGGGTGAAAAAAAAAACTGCTTTGCCAAAATACATTTTATCTTTGATAAAATCATTTAAAATCAAAGTAAAAATATTTAAGACTCACAAAATGACTCACAAACAATATCTAGGACTTTTTGAAAGTTAGATAAAAATTGGCTAATTAAAAAAAATCACAAAGGTAGAATAATCAATTTGACAAAACTTAATTTCCCACAAGTATGCTCAAGAGAGCATGACTTTAAACCATTAATTGGCTCAAGTCATTATTCAAGTGGCATGAACATGAAATGCATGAAAAAATTACTGCAAACATAGTGCATGAAATGCATGAGCTTAAACCTAAATGTCATGAAAAATGCACGCATTCATATAGTGGCCTAGACCTAAATGAACTTGCATGGCATTTAATGCAACCTAGACCTAAAATGCATGAACATGCATGGCAAATAAACCTAACTTAATAACTAAAATATGCATGACATTTTTACAAACACAAAGCATGCTTAAACCAAAAACTCAACCAAATATCATGCAAATGCCAACCTATCAACTAACATGGCAAGGATGCACATAAAATGCACGAATTCCAAGGGTGGCCGAATAGCATAATGTAACTAGCAAACATGGGATTTTCACAAACACTTGGTATACTAGCATGCAAAACTAAATTAAATGTCATGAAAATGCAAAAACCTACCAACTAATCATGGCAAAAATGCAACACACAATGCAAAACACATGGAGTAGCCAAATGGTCTCAAGCTCCAACAAGCATGGCATTTTCACAAACACTTGGTATACTAACATGCTCAACTAAAATATAACACTCAAATCATGCAAAAACCACACAAGCATTTTCACAAACACTTAATATACTAAATCTAAAACATGCTCAAATAAGATATAAAACTCAAATCATGCAAAGACCACACAAGCATTTTCACAAACACTTGATATACTAAATCTAAAACATGCTCAAATTTAAACAACATGAAAACAGAAAATTAAAAATGCAAAAACATGATATTTAAAACATAAATGGCAACAAACAAAGCAACCAAATTAAAATATAACTCAAGAATATGAAGTAACATAACATTTAAAACATCAAAATCAAAGAAAATAACATAAACAATATGGTAAAATAAACCCAAAACAGCAACTTAAATAAATAATGTAGGCCATTTGGCCATGGTGAGTTTATTGTAAAAATAAAATGTAAAAAATATACTTAAGAAAGAGATGAAAGAAGAACTTAAGAAGAACAATAAAAAACATTTATTTAAAATAGAAACTCACCAAATAATAATCAAAATAGCAAAAACAAGAATGGAAAATCAAGAAAGTGCAAGAGTTGGTGCTCAAGAGCAACCTCAAGAAGCTAATATTTCAAGCTTTTCTCTTCAAACTTTCCTTTCTTTTCTAAACTTTTCTTTTTTGCTTTCAACCAAGGAGAGAAAAAACAAGTAAAAACTCAAAGAACTCAGCCAAAATGAAATGAAAAAATGAATTTTCTCCCCCCTCTAAAGGGCTGGCCGAATCCCCCCTATAATGGCTCAAGGATGTTGTCAATTTTTTGTAACCAATTTTCCATCAAATGGCTAATAATTCAAGGTGAAAAATCATGAAATTACCACCTTTAGATTAGCATCTCAGCTCTCTCAAATTACAGCTGTTCAAGAATAATGTTGACGTCCCTCTTGGCCTATGTGGCTTAATCACCATGGCTTGATCAAAGAGAATCTCTAACTAACTCTTGATTTCTAGCCATTTGATTGAAAAATCAGAAGCTTCCTCCTTCCTTTGGGCTTGGGCAGGCCATCACTTCTCTTTTCCAGCCCAACTCTGATTTTTTGAAAGGCCCAAAGAAGCCCTTTTCGGTTGCTTGGGTGAAATGACCGTTTTGCCCCCCGGATGCAAATAAATATCAAACGGACTCCAAATTCAATTTTTCTTTTTTTAATACTTCCAAAATAATAAAATATTGAGTTCTGGAAGTTTTCAAAATTATCCGAGTCCGTTTCCTATTTATTTGGATTTTTTCTTCCAAAAATGCCATTTTATGCCCCTACATTTTACAATTTTTTAAACGAGCTCCAAACAAAGATTTTTCTTCACCAATATCTTCCAAATAATTTAAAAATGTGATCTGGAAGTTTTCATAATTTTTGGAGCTCATTTCGTATTTTTTCGGGATTTATCGGCTTGAATTACTGCATAGGAGGCTCGGGATTTGGCCATTTTGCAAACGAACTCCGTATCAAGATTTTATTTCGCCAATATCTTCAAAATAATTTAAAAATGATATTTGCAAAATTTCAGAATTTTTGGAGCTCATTTGCTATTTTTTCGGGATTTATCTTCTTCAATTATTGCATAGGAGGCCCGGGATTTGGCCATTTTGCAAACGAACTCCAAATCAAGTTTTTCTTTCGCCAATCTCTTCCAAATAATTTAAAAATGAGATTTGAAAAATTTCAGAAGATTTGGAGCTCATTTTCTATTTTTTTCGGGATTTTCCTTTTTGAATTACTACATAAGAAGCCCGTGATTTGGCCATTTTGCAAACGAACTCCGAATCAAGACTTTCTTTCGCCAATCTCTTTCAAATAATTTAAAAATTATATTTTCAAAATTTCAAAAGATTTGGAGCTCATTTGCTATTTTTCCGGGATTTTCCTTTTTGAATTACTACATAAGAAGCTTGGGATTTGGCCATTTTGCAAACGAACTCCGAATCAAGATTTTCTTTTACCAATCTCTTTTAAATGATTTAAGAATGAGATTGAAAAATTTTCAGAATTTTCGGAGTCCATTTGCTATTTTTCCCAAATTTTCCGATTTTGCCCTTTTGCCTCTGAAACCCGGTTTTGCTCAAAACAAGTCCGATTTTCAGATTTTCTTCAATCTGAGCCTTGGGCTATCCTTTTTAATCATTCTTCATCCATTGGGGGCTTTGGTCTTACCAAGTCGGGCCATTTCTGTGATTCTTCCCGATTTCACCGAAATCCACTAAAAACCCTAATTCTCGGTTTTCTCCCGGATTGATTTTTCTTTCAGTTTTTCTTGCAAGTGACTTCTCAATTACCTGTAGTCAATGCTTATCTTACATTTGGAACCTTCAATTTCGACCAATTTGATGGTTTAAGCACTTTTCCCCAAATTTCTCGGATTAGGGTTTCCTTTCTACTGAATCTCCAAATCCCAACTTTCGATCTCCATATCTTTCAATGTAGACCTCGGATTATCAAAATTCTTTCACTATTTTTCAATTGAACTTAAAATCTTGATTTTGAAAGTGGGTTGACTTTTTCAGTAGTTGACTTTCTAGGGTTGACTTTTTTCGGGGTTGACTTTTTCTGAGGTTGACTTTTTTCAAGTTTGACTTTTTATGTTCGCCCTCTTAAACTAAGTCTCGGAGTATCACCTGCAGGATGAAAACAGTCTTTTTACACTCGGAAACATCAATTTAGGAAGAAAACATACCTATTTTAGTGGTCCGAACAAAATTAGGTGTCTACAATATGAATTAATTAATTAATATTATACTAAATTATCCTTATATGACTCACTCACCAAGTGATATTAAGGCATATGCCAATAATTCTTTCATTTTCTATTGAGGTGCATGTGCTGTTGCCTTTTCATCTCACCATCTTACTTATGATATCCTTAGGGATCTTAAATGCTTTGATCAATCCTCATGAAAGGTAAAAAGAATATATATATATATATATATATATATATATATATATATAAAACAAGAGTCTCTCCCTCTTTCTTATACAGTTATATCTGACAATTGATGTATTCGTATCGTATTTATATATTTTAATGTATCATAATTGTATTTAAAATATTATATATTTATAATTTATGTATATAGATTTTGACATGTTCGTGTATCCATATCGTATCATATTTTAATTATTTTTTCGTATTTTATTCATGTTCAAAACTAACAAATCTACTGTTTCTTACCAATTTCCCCCAAGTCCAGGGAACAATCTCTTGCAACATAAAGAATAGTTTCGATCAATCTTCTTACGAAACTAAAGACTACGCAGATAATCTTTGCCACCTCAAAAGAACATGCTTCGGCAGGCAAACAACGTGAAATAAAAAAGAGAATAAATAGAGAAAAAGGGAGTCTACTTTGAAATCATATATTCCCTTTGAAGGGGCCTACTACTCCACCAAAATTCATTTTCAATTAATTTTTAACTAGTTGGACCCTTAGGGTATCCAAAAATGTGATTACACAAGAAAAAAAATAATAAAAAAAACAAAGTTCTTTTCTTATCTATTAAGTCATGTTAAGTAGAAAATGATTCTTAATTATCTTCTAGGCATCAAAATATTGAGCTTAAGTATGTCAAGTGGAGATAAAGATGAGATTAATGATTGTTGAAATTTATTTATTATGATTTTCCATATGCATGTATAAGAAGCGCAGGACTTAAACGAAGTTTCTTACATTACGTTTATGAATTTTTTATTAGAAATGATTAAAAAAACATAAGTAATAAATTAATATATATATATATATATATAGAGAGAGAGAGAGAGAGAGAGAACTTTTAAAATAGATTATGTACACAAATTATAATAATCACGTATTTATGTTATTTTTAGTTATTTTTATATATTATTGATATCATTGTTGAGTTCCATCAATTTATTTGTTTGGCATTTTGTTTTGGCTCTTATTTAATGCTTTTTTTTTCTTTTACAAAAGATCATAGTTTTAAGATAAGAGAAATGATTGCATAGATTTGAATTTGAATTTGAATTTGAATTTTAAATATATTAAATACCACTTTTTAAAACTGGTTACATAAACCAACGAGATTAAATTTTGAATTCTCTCTTATATAATGCTTTATAATAAGAATTTCATATCTTAATCTAAAAAACACTTTATTTTTTTTATAATAAAATAACTTCATATCAAGCCTAAAGGTATGTATGGGTCACGAAAGCTAGATCAAGTTAGATTGACACTTACCATTCTATTTAAGCTTGTTAAATTTAAATTTACTATTAAAATAATAAAATTATTTTTATTAATTTTTTAATATTTAAAAATTAAAATTAAAAAAATAATAATATTTTATAATAAAATATTTTTATTTAATTGAATCAAACTCGGGTTTGAAAAATCTTGTTTAGAACCTATCCGTGGATAGGTTACTCATGCTGGTATAATTAAGGCAAGTGCATTCAATTATCCTAACAAAATTTTACGCTTGCATATGAGTATAAATAATTTCTACAACTATTTAGATATATATATGTTTTAAATAAAATTCCCAATGTTCATAAAAGCAATTGTGAGAATAAATATTGAAAGTTTTGAATTTTCTTTAAAAAAAAAAAAAAAAGCAAAGGTAATCCTCAAATCTCAATTAGTTACACAATTTCGCAATTATGTTGATTTGATAGCAATCAATTTCCCACTTGCCTTATTCTCACATTCACATTAGGTTTGATAAATATATGGTTAATAAATTTTGTATTTGACTTCTTAGTATTATATGGTTAATAAATTTTTTTAAGTTGATAAATATATAAATTATTTCCTAATTAAATACTAAAATTACGGTCACTTTTTTGTATTTGACTTCTTAACATTATATGTGGCATTTATTTTAGACATTCCACATGTCAAAAATTTAAAATATCCACATAAAATAATTACTTTTTTTATAATAATACTAATATTTATAATAATATTAAATTGATCTATTGTTTTGCTATAATTTCTTTTATTCAAAATTTTATTATTTAACAATAAATATTTTTTTGTTTATTATGTTTGTTTATCTCATTAAGATCAAATTTTTATACTTTTATTTTTTTTTAGGCAAAAGTATCTGTCTCTCTCAAATAAAAAAAAAATATATATAGTTTGTAGTAATTATATCAAGTAATTTCAGGTTGATTTAATCATCAAATAATATAAAACTTATTGAATTTTTCAATTGCTTCACTTTTTCTCCAATAGTTTTATTGTTGAATTTTAAGAGCCATTATGAATTTCAAATTTAATAATATTTTTTTAAATAAAAATATAATTTTAACTTACTTATGGTTCAATAAACTAAATTTGTATAGTTGTTGATTTTTTTTTTTTGCAAGTATACATGTTGATTTGAATTTTAAAGATTTCATTTATATAAATATATCCAACCAAAGTCTTAGATGACAAATGCTTAAATCTCGGCTTCAAAATTTTGCCCAACTTAATCACGAAATTCTGTATTTGTCAAGAATTTGGAAAATCTACTCCTTTGTCACAATTATGTATATATAAAAATAAAAAAAAAAAACCATTAATTTATAAAATTAATTCTATTTAAGTCCAAGAAAGCTTCTGAATTTTTTTCCTCCTGATGAAGCAGTAAAATGTAAAAAAGAAAGATAAACTCTTCAACGTATATACTTGTTTTTTTTTTTTTTTTCATTTGAAAGGAAAAATCCAAACCAATTACTCATTGAACCAATAAAATGCATGCACATATATATCATTGAACCAAATGTTGAGATACAATTTTTTGTTTCCTTTTTATCAACATATCAAAACATGTTAAATGTCATTGGTGGTTAGGGATGGCAAAACCCGATCCGACCGATGGATTTCGCACCGATCCACTCCGAATGGAGAGGTTTTTTTTTTGAGCGGGATGGAGCGGAGCGGTTTTGGTAAATGCTTGCTCCACTCCGCCTCGCCCCGACTTTTGAAATTACTATTTTATCTTTTAAAATATTTTATATTTTTAATATATATTAGATATATATATATACTAAAATCATATATTTACTAATATTTTATATCTATACTTTTAGTATATATGTATTCATATATTATATTAAAGATTTTTATATACTAAAATTATGTTCATGAATAAATTATAATATAATTTTTTACAATATTAAGTTAAAAATAATTAATATAAATTGGGGTGTAGCGGAGTGTAGCACCGTGGAGCGGTTATGGATGTAACCGACATCCATGGATGTGGATGTTTCCTACATTCATGCAAGAGTGGTGTGGAGGTGGATAAGACAATATCCGCCCCCACCCCGCTCCATTGCCATCCCTATTGGTGGTCTTTTTAATTATCATAACAAACATAGAGAAAGAAAGAAAAGATAAATATTAATAATTCTTAAAAAATCAATTTCTTTCTACGAAAATCAATAAATTTACAGTTATGATCAATTCATAAAAAAGATTAAAGTTAATTATAATGAGAAATGAAGAACAATTTGAGACGAAATTAAAGTAAAAAAATGAGTATTATTACTATTTATTAGTTGAATTTTTATGTTCAATCTTTTTTATTAGTTGAATTTTTATTAAAAATCTGAAATCTAAAAAATAAATTAAAGTTAAATGCATAAAAATTAAAAAATAATTCCTATCATAAAAAAAATGAAAAAACCAAACCAAAATCAAAATCAAAATCAAAAGACCATAGAACTTAACAAAACATTAATACAGTGAATTTGAAAGAAAAAAATAATCTTATAATCAAATAGCTTTCATATACACGCAAGACACTTCAGTTTATAGCAATGAGATTGTCAATATTAATCATAGTTAACTCAAAATTATTTTACAATCGAAAAGCATTGGGACATTGGCCTTTAGATTTAAAAGCAAAAGAACATATAAGGCAATTTAAAAAATTAATTAAATAAGTTATTCAAAATTGCTTTATAAAACCAAACTATCAAAGTTGTCCATAGATTGAATCTTACATGACGGATTGAAATTTAATAATAATTGCTAACTTGTTTGAAAATATATTAAATAAATGTAATGTACAATGAGAATATTTAAATTGAATTAGTTTGATATTCGAATATCAAAATTATAATATAAAAGAGAAATGCCAATCAACTGTAACGAAAAATAATATACAAAATTATACTTCTAAAAAATATAGAAAGAATTTTAAAACACAAAAGAAATAAGTCTAGAAAAATATATAAAAAATCCTAAAATCTCCCTATTAATATGAAAAATAAAATCAATTTAAATCTAAATAGGATTCATTGTAATTCTCTTTTCTTGATTTAAATAGAAAAAAGATAATACAAATCAAAGTAAATTTTTATATACTATAGATTTAGACACATATAAGTTATAATTTTCTTTAACGTAATTGGTGGGTGATTAATTACGAATTGTATCTTAAAATAAATAGTCAACTTGTCAAAGTATATAGTAAATAGTAAATTTAATTTTGGTAGTCAATTAATGTAAAAGTTTTAATTGATTAATGAGTATATGACATAGTATCAATTTAGGTAGTCCACGTGTCAAAATAATAGATTGTCCACATAGGATTTTTTTCTTTTTTGTCAAAAGTTTTGGCTTTTATATATTTATATAAGATTAAAAAATCCTAAAATCTCCCTATTAATATGAAAAATAAAATCAATTTAAATCTAGATAGGATTCATTGTAATTCTCTTTTCTTGATTTAAATAGAAAGAAGATGATACAAATCAAAGTAGATTTTTATATACTATAGATTTAGACACATATAAGTTATAATTTTTTTAACGTAATTGACGGGTGATTAATTAAGAATTGTATATTAAAATAAATTATTTTAAATTAGTCAACTTGTCAAAGTATATAGTAAATGGTAGATTTAATTTTGGTAGTCAATTAACGTAAAAGTTTTAATTGATTAATAAGTATATGACATAGTATCAATTTAGGTAATCCACGTGTCAAAATAATAGACTGTCCACATAGGATTTTTTCCTTTTTTCCCAAAGGCTTTGGCTTTTATATATTTATATAAGATTAAAAAAATCCTAAAATCTCCCTATTAATATGGAAAATAAAATCAATGTAAATCTAGATAGGATTCATTGTAATTCTCTTTTCTTGATTTAAATAGAAAAAAAAAATACAAATCAAAGTAGATTTTTATATACTATAGATTTAGACACATATAAGTTATAATTTTCTTTAACGTAATTGGTAGGTGATTAATTACGAATTGTATCTTAAAATAAATTAGTCAACTTATCAAAGTATATAGTAAATAGTAAATTTAATTTTGTTAGTCAATTAATGTAAAAGTTTTAATTGATTAATGAGTATATGACATAGTATCAATTTAGGTAGTCCACGTGTCAAAATAATAGACTGTCCACATAGGATTTTTTTCTTTTTTGTCAAAAGTTTTGGCTTTTATATATTTATATAAGATTAAAAAAATCCTAAAATCTCCCTATTAATATGGAAAATAAAATCAATTTAAATCTAGATAGGATTCATTGTAATTCTCTTTTCTTGATTTAAATAGAAAGAAGATAATACAAATCAAAGTAGATTTTTATATACTATAGATTTAGACACATATAAGTTATAATTTTTTTAACGTAATTGGCGGGTGATTAATTAAGAATTGTATATTAAAATAAATTATTTTAAATTAGTCAACTTGTCAAAGTATATAGTAAATGGTAGATTCAATTTTGGTAGTCAATTAACGTAAAAGTTTTAATTGATTAATAAGTATATGACATAGTATCAATTTAGGTAGTCCACGTGTCAAAATAATAGACTGTCCACATAGGATTTTTTTCTTTTTTGCCAAAGGTTTTGGCTTTTATATATTTATATAAGATTAAAAAATCCTAAAATCTCCCTATTAATATGGAAAATAAAATCAATTTAAATCTAGATAGGATTCATTGTAATTCTCTTTTCTTGATTTAAATAGAAAGAAGATAATACAAATCAAAGTAAATTTTTATATACTATAGATTTAGACACATAAAAGTTATAATTTTTTTAACGTAATTGGTGGGTGATTAATTAAGAATTATATATTAAATAAATTATTTTAAATTAGTCAACTTGTCAAAATATATAGTAAATGGTAAACTTAGTTTTGATAGTCAATTAATGTAAAAGTTTTAATTGATTAATGAGTATATGACATAGTATCAATTTAGATAATCCATGTGTCAAAATAATAGAATGTCCACATAAGAATTTTTTTCCTTTTTTGCCAAAGGCTTTAGCTTTTATATATTTATATAAGATATAAGATTAATTTTAAACATCAAAAGTTAACACTAATAAATAAAAATTTGCTTTGAAATCATTGACTATTTTATATGGTTAATAAATTTTATTTGGTTGATAAATATATAATATTTCCTAATTAAATACTAAAATTATGGTCACTTTTTTGTATTTGACTTCTTAGCATTATACGTGGCATTTATTTTAGACATTTCACATGTCAAAAATTTAGAATATCGACATAGGATAATTACTTTTTTTTATCTAAAGTTTTTACTTTATATATTTATATAAGATTATTCAATTAGAGTTTATTACTTATAAGTTTAAACTATGCATAATATTTTAATGAATCCTATACAATTATAAATATTAATTAATTAATTATAATATAATTATTGTAGGTGATATGTTCCATTTTATTCCATGTTATTAATATCGCATCAATCTGTTACTAGTCATTAATTGGAGGTATATGGTAATCTTTCATTGATATCGTCTCATTAACGAATATTAGCGAGTGTGATGGTTTTAAATTTGATCAAATAAGAATCTAATGTAAGATCGTCGATATCATATCACTGAATGTATTTTTTTTATTTGATATTAGTATATATTGATATCAGTGTATTTTAATATATCTTCTCGAATTTATCAATATTTTTTCATATATATATATATATAATTTATTTTCAAGTTCTCTAATAAAATATATATTATATACACATACAAATATATTTTCATTACATATATCTATATGTTTATATACAAATATAAAATTTTAAAATTATAAATATTTAATATATAAAATTTTAAACATCGTATAAATAGAATAAATATAAAAATATTAAAAAATATATAATAAATTATTGATTTTTCCTTCTTCTATGAAATTTTGGATTTTTTGCTTCAAAAAAATAACTTGCATCCGTCGCAAGACCTTAATAAAGTTCAACAATCTAATTTAAAGAGCATATTTTATTTTTGAATGAGATTATGAAAAAATAAAAATAATCATCATAGAAAAACATTAGGAATTGGTTTAAAAAATTAAATAAATGAAAAGGTTTTAAAAATTGAAAAGCAAAATCTTGTATCAAACAGTACAAGTGACACCACCCAGTACAGAATGGTACAAGTCGATACGATCAGTATGGGTGATACAAAATTGAAATGATATAATATTAATATTGTATCAATTTTTTCAAAATTAGTATACACCAATTGATACCACCATACAATACGATAACCTTAATCTAATGAATCCTAATTTCAATAGTAGCTCTCATCAAATGTGAATTTAATCTAATTTTATGTTAGTTTAATGATTTTCTTTTGATTATTTATTTTGATGTAAATGAATTTCTCTTGCTGAATATATTTTGTTTAATTTCTTCTACATGTAAAAATGCAAATGTAACCTCTTAAAATGTTACTCCCATTGCACCCAAAAAAAAATAATAATAATTATGTTTGTTGTCTTGACTCTTTTCTAAATTTGATAACTTTAGATACGATACGAGTACACGACACGAAAAAATAATGAAAACACGACGCGATACGAAAAAATATGAATACAACACGAATATATAAATATATCAAAATCTATAAAACACAAATTATTAACGTATCAAAACTTATATAAATATATAATATCTTAAACATAATTATAATAAAAAAAAATAGACAAACACCATATAAATAAATAAATTACCATATCTATTTTTTTTTCTTTTGCAACTTGAGTTTTTGGCTTTGATTGTTGAGAGTTGAGTTGAGGGGTTTCAACTTGGGTTGGCTACTTGGCTACGTGTCGGATTCTTTGTTCAAATTTATTGGGCAGTGAATTTTTGACTCTTTTTATTATTATTATTTGGTGTTGGATATGACTGATTGTTCTATCAGTCGGTTCACTCCTACGTAACCTTTTTGTCGCTCATCAATTTGATATGAGTTTTTCAGTCTTCGTGTTCCCTTTTCAAATTGATTTTTTAAATTAAAATATTTTATTGAACTGATTTGACAAAATCAAATTGCTATAGATGCCAAATTTATAATATTTTATTTTTATTACAGAATCTTAGGAAAATAATACAAAGAACTTTATCTCAATTATGGCATTTCTTAATTAATGATCATGATCTTAACTGTGATTTGTGATCATCAATAATAAGCATCATTTAAGATTCAATTTTATAATGAAAATGAGCTTTCTTTTTCATAGAAGAATTTAAACATATTTAATTTTGATTTTTTTTTTTTATGAGATTATAAGAGCATAACAATTATTTTTGGCACGCAACAATTAGATATGTTCAAAAACTAAGCTACTCGTTCAATCCAATAAATTCGGTTCGTATTTGATCGAGTTTGAATAAATATTTTTTTAATTCGGGTTGAGGTGGCCCGACTTGAATTATTATTTATTAATAGAAAAAAATATTTGTTATTTAAATTTATCATAAAATATATAAATATTAATATAAAATATATATATTTTTAATATTTTTTAAACAGTGATTCGAGTTTATGGAGCGACCTGAATCAAACTTGAATAAAGGATTTGAAAAAAAATTAAGTCGTAACTCAATCTATGAATAGGCCTAATTACAACTCTAATGTAAGATATAAACTATTACATCTAGCATCAATTAATAAGAACAAAAAAATTACCAACTGCCGAAGAACATCCAATATAAAAGTTAGACCAAATTATTTACATCTATGGGTAATTTCGAACTTAAAATGTTTAGATTAACTTCGTCCTTGCCTTAAAGACAATGTCTCGTGAACTAATAAATTTGAGAACTTTATGTTTAAAGTTTCCAAATCAAAAGCATTAAACAGTTATTTTAACCTATGAAGATTTTTTATTTTTAAAAGTATTCGTCTTTGGCACTTGTGTCGGACACATATCAGACTTGTATCGAATATATACTCGTATGCAATAATCAATTATGAGTTTAGATAACATAAATCTTAACATAATTATGATCTTATATAAAATCACATGAAATTGTGGATAGAGGATATTACTAGACTTGTTCATGGGTCAGGTCAGACCGCAGCCTGAAATTTTTTTAAATTCCTTATCCAGACCCGGGCCGACCGACCAGCCCGATTTAATGTTTAAAAAATAATAAAATTATTTTTATATTATTATTTTTATAGTTTTATAATTAAATTTATATAAAATATATATTTTTATTATATGAACAATGATTCGAATCGGACTGATCCCACTTAGAAAAAATTATGTCGGATCGAACAAGCTACTTAATTCATGAGCAGGTCTAGGGGGTACGTACTAGTTTTATATATATCTTAATAGCAAGCCAAGGGCTAACTCTAAGTTATTCTTTGGTCATAATTGAAATGCGAACATGCTACTTTCTTGAGAGAACCGGCCAGCAATATGGAGCATATAACTGAGCAAATGCAGCTAAAAAATGGGGAAAGTGGAGCAATATAGTTAAGGAAAGTGATTTTAGAACAGGCAACCAGAAATAGATGCTCCAATCATATCCATTAAAAAATAAATAAAAACTTGGACAAAAGATAGAAAGGAAGAGGCAAAGAAAGATGCTTCAGTCACTTAGATAATCATGTCTGATAAAAGAATTTCAATTTTTCATAGCCAATTCATCATGAATTTAAATAGTGATTCCAACTTGATATTACTACGATCATTATTTTACGATTTCGATTTTTTTCGTCAACAATATTTATCGTAATTGATTATAATAACATTCGTTATATCTACTATCATAATAAATACGTTCACGATTGCAATTTAAATTCTTGAAACAGATAGCATCCGACCATTACTTTATCACGATTCACGAACTTAGGTGCTTTTTAGAGGGGAAAACGATGGAAGACTTTATCATGAGCCAAAAAGAAAGGAAATTGGAAGGAAGAATATTTTGAAAGTGAAATGAGGGTAGAGAGTGGAAGCAGCAGAGCATGGGAGGGAGGGTTGAAATTTGGGTTAGCAAAATGTCTTGGAAGTTTGTAGGAAACAGTTAAAGTCAATAGTCTATTTAGTCGGGAAAGCCCATGCCGTGCCATGGCTTGCTAGCTAGCGTGGTTCATTGACCCACGTGAAACCCTGTTTCCCGTGTCTTCTAAAACTCCCCCCACCCCCCTTTCTTTTTTCTTTTCTTTTTGGCCTACTCTATTCTTTGAACTTTACTACATGCCTCAATCACAATATGACCAAATGGCAAAAAGATGGATGGGAAGAATGAAGTTTAACCTTGGACCCCCAAAAGCTGTCTAATGAAATATAGATTAATATTTTTTTAAAATATTTGTGTTTGATACATATTTGAACATGAGTATAAGGATTAGAGATAATCATGGGTCGGGCTAGGCCGGACCGTAGTCCAATTTTTTTTAGATTCTTACCCAAGTTCGGTCCGAGTCGGGTCTAGACCAGCCTAAAAATTTATTTCACTATTTAAAAAAAATTAAAATATTAAAAAAATATTTTTATATTTTTATAATTAAAAAATATTTTTTTATTATTAAACAATAATTTGGGCTGGACCGGCTCGAATTAAGAAAACCTATGTACAAGCTCGATCCTTGAACAAATCTAATGAGGATATTATATTTCAAATATATGAAAATAATTTTTAAAAAATTGAATATATTCATATCTGATATATATCCGTATTCGATATTAACCTGAGCCAAAGTAACATAGAGTAACTCTAACTAAAAAAAGAAGGGTAAATTTGAAAAACATGCCTTCTAAAAAAGAATTATTGTTCAATGATCTAATGTTTGAAAATAATTTGTAAAAAGAAAATCTAAAATTTTAGAATTCTTAACAAGGAAATGAGAAAAACTTAATTACCCTTAATGAAAGAAACAAATTTCTCTTTGACTACTTTATTTTTTTATTTTAAGGATTTTTTTAATCTGTATATTAAAAAAATTATTTGTGAATAAATTTGGAGAAGATTTATTTGTCAAATTTTTTTTTTTAAAAAAAAAGATGAGATAAATAATAAGAGAAAAGAAAAAGGTTGTTATTAAGGATATTTAAGTCTTTGCAATTTCCTTCCTAATAATATTTTAATTTTTCATTTCTTTTTTTCATATTACTTTTGTCCATTAAACAATTATTCTCAAATGGATTGGATGTTTTTCATATTTTCTAAAAAAAAAAAAAAACCAAGATTCCCTCTCTATCACACTAAGATAGGCATAATATACAGAAACAATGAATAAGGAGATAATTACCCTTTGTTTGTGTGTTGTGGAGTATATTGTTACAGTTGGACCGAAATTTTCTTTTTAAAAGCTAGAAGCCAATTTTATTGCAATAAAAAGAAAAGAGAATAATAGAACAGAGTAGATGATAGCAAAGAACAAAAACAGCAGAAGAACAAAGACAAACAAAGCAATTACAACCAAGCAAATTATGAGTATCTTTATCTTTGCCAACACCTTCTCTTTGCAACCTCATTGGCCCCAAGTCATTAAAATTCATCACTTAATTGTGATTATTTCCTTTTATTATTATCTTTTTTTTTCTTGTCAGACTTGTGAATCTCTTTTTGCTATATGAGTTTGTATCTATTCTTCATTTTATTTTCTTTTTTAACATAAAAGAAAAGAAAAAAGAATCTCCTACCAGAAGAATTTTATTGCTTTAATTTGTTATACCCATAATAATATAGCATATTTTCTTTGCAGCCAAACAAGCATAAATATCAAGTCAAGCTATAACATGATTGAACTATCCATTTCCCTCCAGTAGTGTATAAAAGCAGAGCATTTAGTGATATTGAGCTAGGTTCAAACCAAGCCTATATATATTGATTCTTTCTTTCATGCATTTTCAACCCATAGTTTTAGTTCATCTCCATCTCATAAAACCTCAACAAAAGCTTTTACAGGAATTAAAAGAGAAGTTAGAAGAGTGGTGGAATTTTTGAAGCAAAATAACAGCAAGCAAGCATTGCAGCTTATAACTGCAGCTGGAGTTAGCTCTCACTTGAAAATCTGGTAAGTTTTTTCAAGCTTTTCCTAAAAATAGTCATGCAACCAGAGATTTGATACTATTGTTTATGATATATTGCTTGTCAGTCTCATTTATATACTTTGGGTTAGTTTAGCGCTGTTGTTGAAAAATTTTGAATTATAAAAAACTTGTGTTTGAAAAAGTATAGTAAAAAAAATTTGGTTTACGAATTTTTAATTGTTTGGTACTGCTGTGTAAAAGTGTTGTGAAAAATTGAAATGTCAAAAGAAGATATGTTTAAAATAATAAAAATTTAAAAATATGAGGATAATCAAATCATTTTATCTAAAAACTCGCTTTCAAACCGCAAAAGTTTTATTTTCTTGACTTTTTGGTTTAAGTTATCAAACTATGATTTTAACCTTAAAAATCAAAAAAATTTACTGATGGGTCTTTGCAGTAAAATATAGCTTTTGACCTCAAAAATTGTACGAACAGCAATATTAAAACGGGCCTTTGCCTTTCTCACATAAGTTATAGTTAAGTTGAAAAAGAAAGGATTTGATAGTCATGTTTAAATCATGAAATTTCATGTTTAATCTTAAACCATTTTTTTTTTAAAGGTTTGCAAAAAAAAAAGGGAGAAAAAAAAACATTTGGTCTTGAAAGCATGGTACAATCCATTCCGAAGAGTTGTGTAGTGGAAGGTCAAAAGCAACAGTAGGCATGCGCAATAATTGGGTAGTCCGTATGCCACATGTAAAATAACTTTTTTAATTTAAATGTGAGATACACTTAGTGTAGTCGATATCATGATTTTAACGTAAATATTAATATTATTTTGATTTTTATATCAGTCGTATCGATGATTTGTATTGATATGTATTAATCAATATCGATATATATCGATCCGTATTAATTAGTACAAAATTTTAATTTTTTTATAAAAATATTTACTTATTTAATTTTGTAAAACCAATTTCTAATTATTTTTTATCATAATCATTTTTATTTTTTATATCATTACATTTAAATATAAAATATATTTATTAAATTAAATTATTAAACTTAATTAATAATAATTTATTATATTTTTTAATATTTTAATATTTATTTTATTTATTTGATGTTTAAAATTTATAAATATTAAATATTTATAATTTTAAAATTTATATTTGCTTATAAATATATATATATATATATATAATTGAGGTATATTTGTATATCTATATAATATATATTTTATTACAAAACTTGAAAATATGTTATATATATTTAAAAAATAAAAATAAACTCGAAATCATATACAAAAATACATCGATACCAATACATATTAATATCAAAATTTGGTATTAATTACTTTAAATACACTTGGCATGATTTTATTAGTCAAATGTCACTTGGACAAATTAGTTAACAACAATGTAAAAAAATTCAAACCAGATCAATCAATCAAAAACAGTAAACTGTTAGCCTTTCGAGTCCGAAGATATATAAAAACCATTTGTGGTCAAAACTGGTCAAAACCCAGTGAAACCGATAAGAACCAACCGAATCGTTAAACCGGATTTTGACGGGTTTCAAATTTTCTTCCACCCTCAAACTTTGTTTTGGCTCTTCGTGACTCTTTATTCTTCTTGAGCATCAGCCAACAAAGTTGCCTTCAATTTTTTTTTTTTTTTCAATTTTATACCGATTTGTGGAAAAAAAAAAAGTTAAAATAATAAAAAACTTTTCGAATTTTATAATTTTATTTAAGTAAATTTTTATATTTTTATTACACTCAATTAAGTTCTTAACTTTTAATTTATACTCAAATAAATTCTTAACTTTTATTTTTTTATCAAAATAAACCTTTAATTTGTATTTTAAAAAACCCTTAACTTAAATCAATTTTTTTTTTTTATATAAAAATTTATTTGGATACAAATCAAAAGATAAAGGTTTATTTGAGTATAATAAAAATATAAAAATTTACTTAGATAAATTTATAAAATTCAAGGACTTTTTAATATTTTAGCCAAAAAAAAAAATATTTAGAGAAAATCAAGATACAATTGAGATTTTTTTTCTTTCTACTCCCCCCTAAGTAGTCAGTATCGTATCAGTGGGCATATCATTTTTCTTTTGGTATTGGTACGTACTGATATCGGCATGTTCAAGTACCGTTTCGGGTTTACCGATATTTTTAAAATATTTTTTCTATATATATTTATAAAGTTCATTTTCAAGTTTTTTAATAAAATATATATTATATACATGTATAAATATATCTCGATTACACACATATATATATATATATATATATATGTTTATATGCAAATATAAAATTTTAAAATTATAAATGTTTAATATCTAAAAAATTTAATCATAAATAAATAAATAAATAAAATATTAAAAAATATAATAAATTATTATTAATTAGATTCAATAGCTTAATTTAATAAATATTTTTTTGAATGAAATTATAAAAAAGTAAAAATTATTATGACTAAAAAATATTAAAAATTGGTTAAAAAATCAAGTGAAAAAAAATTAAAAAAATTAAAAAAATCAAAATCTTGTACTAATCGGTACGGGCCGTTACGTACCGGTATAGGCCGATACAGATCGATACAGGCCGGTACTGACGGTACGATCAGTACGGATCAATACAAAAATCGAAACGGTACGATGTTGGGACCATTTCATTTTTTTTCAAAACCGATACGTAATCCGGATTTGGTTGATACGACCAGTATCAATACGATATCGACTACCATGTGAAAAACAAAAAAATAAAAGAAGGGAGATCTTTCACGAATCTGGTTTCTTAGGAGAATAAAATGAAAGATAGAAGATGACTACTGGCTTTATGATAGACCTGTTCAAGGGTCGGATTATCCATCAAATCCGATAGGTTCAGTCTGTATTAAGTTTGGTCTGGATAAGTATTTTTCTAATTTGAGTCAGTATGGTCCGACTCAAATTATTATTTATTAATAAAAAAATTTATTTAAATTTAATTATAAAACATATAAATATTAATATAATAATATTTTTTAAATAATAATTCAAGCTTACGAAATAATCCGAATCCAACCAAGACCGAACTTAAATAATAAAAAAAAATCGAATCACGAGCCGATAGTAACATAAACCCCTTTACTTTGTGATTTAATTAAGAAAATAAATGAGAGTTATCTTGAAATTTGAAATTTGAAAAGTCAAAAAGCAAAAGTCAGATCACACGTGAAGAGTAAAACGGCGATTTGGCATTTATTTGTCACATTTAAAATAAGATTTACTAAGGTGTGGTAAGGTGCATGATAAAGCAATATATGATGGTAGTTTTCTTAAGTTCAATTGTCAGATTATTGAATAAGTTGGATTGATTAAATAAAAAAGCGAACATTTAATTAATTTAATTTTGGATTCAAATTTTATAACATCGGTTAAAAGTTTATGTATTAATTTGTACATTTTTTTAGTACTTTGTACATTTTTTTTTCAAAAATTGAGTATCAAAATTATAATTAACTTTTTTTTTTGGAGGTTTCGGAGGAAATAAGGAAACAGCTTGATTTTGATTATATTTATTTTATCTTTTGAATTTTTTATATAAAAAATTTGCAAGTACTAAAATTTAAATTTTAAATTTATTGAATGTCAATTTTAAAAAATAATTGCATGAATCAATTGTATTAAATTTCGGATTCTTCAATTAAAATATTTAACTAATTAATTTTGACTCAAATTTAATTTTCAGGATTTGATACCTTATTAAGTTAATTATTTCAATCTCTATTTTTTAATATTTAATTTTATAAGAAGTTGTTTTATTGTAATAAAAGATTGGCTTTTAATAAGAATAAAATAATATAATTTAATCAAAAGCTATAAAGAATAATATAATCCGAATTTCAAATTCCCCTTAAGTGACTTTATTAAATATTATAAATAAAAAATATATTTATTGAAATAATACCAAAATGCCTAGTTAGACATAAGAGAATCATATACATATGAAGAAATGAATAATAATAATAATATACCAAAAAATATTTACTTTTTATTTTCCCTTCAAATAAATATGTTCATATATTAAATAATATTGTTCATATCCAAACCTCAGTAGTTTAATTTCCTTTTACTCAAAAACTTGCTTTTCACCTTTAATTGGGAGTAGATTTGTTCAAAGACTGATTCGGTTCGACAGGTTCGATTCGTATTGGATCGGATTTGGATAAAAAAATTTCACTTACGGTCTGTCCGGCGCGGTCCGAATTACTGTTTATGTAATAAAAAGTATTTTTTACTTAAATTTAATTATAAAAATATATAAATATTAATATAAAAATAATTTTTAATATTATTTAAACAAAAAAATGATATTCTGAGCCGATACAAAACAGAACTTAAATAAGAAAAGAAAACTTTTTTTGAATCGTAATCAAATCTGATCCGGTTTATCAACAAGTCTAATTAGAGGAGATAGCTATAAATTATACCATTAAATTTAGGTGTAGAAAGAACAACTTTTTAATGCTTTTCTTTTTTGGTAAATAGTGAATGGATAGAACTTTTTCAACGCTTAATTATTCACTTAGCCCAAAATCATCATCACGAATTTAAAATTGATCAATATCAAACTTTAGCATAAACTTGACGTGTCCAAGAATAAAAAAAAAAAAAAATTTTGTTAACGAATGCTCTAAGGATATTCTTTAAGCTTACTACTTATAGTAATATTTTCATTCAATGTATTGAAAATAATGAATAAAATTATCAAATATTATATTTAATACAATATTTTTTTCTATAAATAATATATTAATTTAAAGGTATTTGTTAACAAAATCTTAAAAAAAAAAAAAAAAAAATTTATCCCAAAAGGACATTGAGAATAATCAGATTCTCGAATCATTACAACATGGAATTCAAACATGTAATCTTGAACTCTTCACTTTTGTCTTTAATTTTCATCTAACTTTTTACACATGGTCGGAAAGTGCTTCTAGAAAATAAGTACATTTTTTTTAAATTATTTTTCACGAACAAATAAACTATTATATTAGATATAATCATCTTAAATTTTGGTAACCAAGTTTTTAAAATTTACAAATAAACTTATATATATAATTAACACATATTCACTTAATTTATTATTTTTTGTTTAAAGTTAACACCAAACAAGTAGAAAAATTATAAATTAAATAATAATGTCATTATTTGATTAATTAATATAGTTTGAAGAACATATTGAATCAGAATGATAAAACTTATTACCATGGATTCAAGTAAGTTAAATACTTTCTCAAACTACTAAATAACTAAAGAGATTGTTTTTGATAACACATGCTTAATTTTTTTAATACATCATAAGAATATATGTCATCTTATTAATCTATATGTGAAATTTAAATATTTTAATGGTGATGTACGAGATAATTCCTCATATATAAATTTATTAAGATTTATTAGATAGCTATAATTATGTAAACTACATTTATTTCTTAAAAAAAATACCCGTTGGCAGTGATTGCATGATTAAAGGATAATAATTATCAGATGACTCTGTATCTCACCTACCTAATCATCTGAGAGAGACAGAATTTACGTTTTATTATATTATTAATACTAAGGAATACAGTTTTACAGGTAAGAGTGTAATTGGCAATAACCAAATGGAAAACGGAGATATCATCCCGTCTCCAAGCCCGCTTTGGAAAATTATCACAGTTGCAGCCATTGCCGCCGGCATCCAGTTCGGATGGGCTCTGCAACTGTCTCTTCTAACGCCATACGTCCAAACCCTTGGTGTCCCTCACACTTGGGCTGCTTTCATTTGGCTTTGTGGTCCCATTTCTGGCCTTCTCGTTCAACCCATTGTAGGCTACAACAGTGACCGTTGCACCTCTCGTTTTGGTCGCCGCCGACCTTTTATTGCTGTTGGAGCTAGCTTTGTCTCTGTTGCTGTATTCCTCATCGGTTTCGCCAAAGATATTGGTCACCATGCTGGTGATTCCTTGGAGAAATCCACTAAACCAAGAGCCGTTGCTATCTTTGTTGTCGGGTTTTGGATTCTCGATGTGGCTAACAACATGTTACAAGGTCCATGTCGTGCTCTTCTCGCAGACCTCTCAGCCAATGACCATAAGAAGATGAGAACTGCAAATGGGTGGTTCTCGTTTTTCATGGCGGTTGGAAACGTTTTGGGTTACGCAGCTGGCTCCTACTCGCACCTTTACAAGATCTTCCCCTTCACAAAAACTAAAGCCTGTGATGTTTACTGTGCAAACCTTAAATCTTGCTTCACTATTGACATTATGATCCTCTTGTTAGTGACTGTAACAGCCATTACAACAGTGAAAGAGGATCCTTTAACCAAGCAAGTCCAAGAGGAAGAAACCAAAGCACCGGCTCCTTTCGTTGGGGAGATTGTGACAGCTTTCAAGACTTTGAAGAAGCCAATGTGGATCTTGCTTCTTGTAACTTGCCTCAACTGGATAGCTTGGTTTCCATTCTTGTTGTTTGACACTGATTGGATGGGGACTGAAGTTTATGGAGGCAAGGTAAAAGGAAATCCACATGAAGTTAAGATGTACGGTGATGGAGTGCGAGCAGGTGCATTAGGGTTGATGATTAACTCTATTATCTTGGGCTTAACTTCACTTGCGTTGGAACCTGTTGGCCGTTTGATTGGTGGTGTCAAAAACTTATGGGGTATAGTGAACCTCATTTTGTGTGCATGTTTGGCATCGACGGTGTTGATTACTAAGATGGCTGAGGCTTGGAGACAACATAATGGGCCCCATCTTATCCATCCTCCACCCAACATCAAAGGCTCTGCGTTGGCTGTGTTTGGACTTTTGGGTATTCCACTTGCGGTTAGTTCATTATCTTCTTTTCCTTCTTCTACTTCTACATATAAATTAAGAAGGGTAAAATTACAAAAAGAAATATCATGTCATTTGAATCAAAGAAGATTTACATATTATAAAAACCCTGGTTTTATGCAGGTAACATTCAGCATTCCATTTGCTTTGGCATCCATATATTGTTCTAACGCTGGTGGTGGTCAAGGTAAAGTGTAGTGACTTTTATTTTTTGTTGCTTCGGTGTTGGCTTGGCTTGTGTGGTAAAATAATGTAATTATATCTAGAAGCTTCTCATCTCATGTACTGATTTTAATGACTTTCTGAACATGGCAGGTCTTTCCCTAGGAGTGCTAAACATGTCGATTGTTATCCCACAGGTAAAAATTCCCCCCACTTTATCATCTTCTTTGCATTTGATGCCTTCAAAAAGTACTAGGGAAAAGGCTAAATATAAAATATAGTAGGAATTAGAATATGTTACTATTTGGAAAAGTTTTGGCTAAAATATTAAAAAAAAAAAAAACTTTAAACTATATAACTTTTTTTAAATAATTTTTTATACTTTTATTTTACCTAAATAAACTATTATTCTTTGATTTGTACTCAAATAAGTCGTTATTTCAATTAAAAAGTTGATTTACGTTAAGGGTTTATTTATATTTAAATTAAAGTTTAGGGCTTATTTGGATACATATTAAAAATTAAGGGTTTATTTGGTACAAATTAAAGATTAAGAGTTTATTTGGATTTAATAAAAATATAAGAGTTTATCTAGATAAAGTGGTAAAGTTAAGATGATTTTTTTAATTATTATTTTAGACTGAAATTTTCTATTTTGAAAAAAAATTAATCTAATTAATTCATGCTGTCATCTTTTACTTTCTTTTTTTTAATATTTTAAACTGCAATTTACTTTATACCAAAAAACATGTTTTCTACTTTTTAGAATTATATATAAACACTTTGACTTAAAAATTTGGGCATGTAGCATTTAATTATTAGATTAATTCATTTTTTTAATAAAAAAATGAGGAAACCCTACCTGAAAAAAAGACGCTATATTTTTATGTAAATGGCAGATGCTCGTATCGGTAGTTAGCGGACCGCTGGATGCAGCATTCGGGGGCGGCAATTTGCCAGCCTTTGTGTTGGGCTCCATCGCGGCGGCTATCAGTGCGTTGATGGCGATGTTGGCGCTGCCAAACCCACCTAAACAAATATCTCTTTCGCCGGGAATGGGTGGTGGCCACTAATAAATTAAGCAGCTCTCTTTGCCTCTGCCTCTTCCACCATCGTTAGTTTAATTTGCTTCATGTAGTTTTTATATATGCATTAATATTGCTTTGATGCAATGCAGTCATGGCCAGTCCCATGCCTCCTTATGTATTTTTAAGTATTTATATATAGGGAAGTTTGCTGGGCAATCCTTTTATTTCTGTAAGATTAATCTAAGCTATATTTGTGTAAGATTAATCTAAGCTATATTCAACTGTCTACATTGAATAATAGTAAATTTCTGCTTGCATACAAATTATTTAGCAATTTTTTTTTTGATGCAAACATACTTTAATTAAGATTTTTCTTTATATTTAGGGTTGCATATGATTAAGAATGGGTGAGAATTACAGGTATCCATGGATCTGGCTTATCGACTCTCCCTTTTTAAAATCAATCTTGAGTTTGGCTCAATTTATTCATTTACATCTTATTTTATTATTTTAAATAGTATTTATATTAATTTTTAAAACATATTTTAAAAATTAAAATTAAATAAATATATTATTTATTAATAAAATAATTTAATTGAATTGTGTCGAACTGAGCTAAGGTCAAGCTAAAAATCTATGTCCAAGTTGGGTCAACCAAAATTGGGTCAAGCTCGCAAGTAGACTTTCGTAAAGATTTTCGTAATTCAAACCAATTCGAATTATTATTCATTAAATAAAAAATATTTTTTATTTAAATTTATTTATAAAAAATATATAAATATTAATATAAAAATAAATTTAAATATTTTTTAAATAGTAAAACAAGTTTTTAGCCATATTTGACCCGAAACGAATTTAAATAAAAATAAAACAATTTTGGACCGTAACTCAACTCGACTCATAAACAAATCTACTAAGCGTAAAACGGTGCAAGTATAGTCCATCATTTGAACACGTCTAGTGAGAATCTATTTGTGCCACTTAACGAAAAAGAGAAACTACCTATGTGGTCCTCTAACTTTTCGTTTTTTCCTATTTTGGTCTCTAAATTACAAAATGTTGTAATTGAGTCATTAATTATCGTTATATAAGTACTGCAATTATCATCCCTAACTATTAATGACTAAGGGAATTGCCACAGATCATCAAATCATCAATAAAAAAGACATATTGCACATGAAAATTTGAAAACAACTATTGAATTAAGTTTAATTTCAAACTTGCCCTGAATCAAAATTAACCCAATTAAGGAAAATATAAGAGAAGAGAAGATTGGACTAAGCATCTGGACTTCATGAAGATTGTTGAGAAGTCTTGGACATTGCTTGCTAGTGTGTAATCCTATATTGAAGTTACATAGAAAATTGAAAAGGTTGAAGGCTGACCTCAAGAGTTTGAATCATTCTCGATTCAGTAAGATTTCTGATAAAGTTGTGGAAAAGAGAGCTGCTTTGGATAATTTTAAATAGTGGTTGCGTATGCGATTGCAGTGTAAAGGTTGTGGATGTCGCGAGCATTACAGGAGGGGCGAAGGCAAAATTCGTGTTTAGGGGGCCGACATAATATATATAGAGAAAGTTAAAGTAAGAATAATGATATTAAAGTTTTTAGGGGGCAAACAATTTATAAATTTCTTTTAATTTTTTTTTTCAAATTTCAAATATTCTAATTAATATTGCATATGTAAAATATTTAATAAAATTAAAGTCTCAATGAAAAAAAAATCTAGTCTAACTAAAATAAGAATATGATTATTTCATAAAAATAAGCATAAGATTACATAGGTTAAGTAAGAAGAGTTAAATGCATAAATTGTACATATTATAGTTATTTAACTTTTTTAATTATGAGCATAGAATGAAAATTATTAATACAATAATTAATGTTTATGTATATATTTGATTGATTGATAAGAAAAATATAAAGAATTAATTAATAATTAATGAGGCTAAATCGAAAGTGTTAATAAATGTACCATGTTAAAATATAAATTTTACAAAAATAGGCCAAATCATAATTTATCATATTTTAAAGTGATGCAATATAATTTTTAGGATGTTAAAAAACTAAGGGGGCTAAACCATAATTTATCATATTTTAAAGTGAAAATACAATATACTTTTAGGATGTTAAAAAATTAAGGGGGACCAAACCATAATTTATCATATTTTAAAGTGAAAATAAAATATAGTTGATGTGAGCCCTAGGGGTTAAACCCTTTGAACCTACTAACAAATTGAAATACCTAACCCAGAAAAGCCAAGATTCAGGCAAAGAAAACTTAAACCCTTAAAAGCCTGTTTCAAAGAACCTAGATTAAGCATGTAAGCTAGACCCTAAGAACTCTCGTTTCAAGAACCTAAGTTTGATAGCTTGAACGCCATAAAGAAAGAATTCTTTGATAAGTTCCTAAGTTCCTAAGTTCTCTCACTGAATACCTAACCCAGAAAAGCCAAGATTCAGGCAAAGAAAACTTAAACCCTTAAAAGCCTGTTTCAAAGAACCTAGATTAAGCATGTAAGCTAGACCCTAAGAACTCTCGTTTCAAGAACCTAAGTTTGATAGCTTGAACGCCATAAAGAAAGAATTCTTTGATAAGTTCCTAAGTTCCTAAGTTCTCTCACTGAATAAAATTAGACTTAATTGATCAAAAGATAATTGAAGTAGGCGGCTAAGACATATATTTATAGCCTCCCTACAATAACCCTAATCTACTAAGTAATAATATGTAAAATATGGGCTGAACATGCTCAAGCCCAAACTTAAATAATTGAAAGATGTCCATGTTACATAATGTAGGCCTAAATGCCTAAGTAATTATAAGAATTAAAATAAACCATCTCTTATGCGCCACATGGTTAAATGAATTGGTCCACACAATTGCTATGTCAATTAATGAATGAAAGAATAAGCCCACTTCTTTAAACATGATGCCGCCACTTGTAAGTCCTCTAATGCCGCCACCTTGTGTTCTTGAATCACATGGACTAAACTTGGATACAAGCCCATCTTACATGTTGAAGCCTTTCTTGAATAACTTGCAACATGGCCCAAGTGAATTTTACCCATTCTTGCCATGTTTCCTAGATCTTCTTGGATCTTGGCCCATATAGAAATTGCCATGGGATTAGGCCATCTTGGATCTTATCAATAGTATTTAGGATATTAAAAAATTAAGGGGGGCCAAGGCCCCTGCCTGCCCTCTATATCCGCTTCTGCGTAGAAGTTGTCGCGGACGTGAATTTGGTAGTGTTTCAAGGAATTTGATAGTGTCGCGGGCGTTATGTAACAAGTAAAATATGCCTTTGGAATCCATACAACTTGATATATATGTTGCTAATCCTCCTTCTGAAGATTTAGTGAGGCTTGAAAAACAAACTGCTATGGAGTTGAATGACTTGATACCTGTTGAAGAAAGTTTCTACAAGCAAAAATCCAGGATAGAATGGGTGCAAGAAGGTGATCAAAATACTAACTTCTTCCATAAATATGTTACTGTAAGCAAAAAAAGTAATTCCATCAAGGTCCTTTATGATGCCCATGATACAAAGTTGGAAACATCTGATCAGATTTCTGCTGAAGCAATTCAGTTATTTCAACAGCGGCTTGGTACAAAGGATTCAAATGTTATTGGCTGCATATAGTTTGCTAAAGGAGATATTACAAGTATCTTTGTCCACTGACTTGCAGGGTATGCTAGAAGCTCCTGTAACCCCAGAGGAAGTGAAGACCATTATGTTTGCTTTGAATAACAATAAAGCTCATGGGTCAATGGTTATTCTGCATATTTTTTTCAAGATTGCTTGGAGTATTGTGGGATCTGATATGATAGATGTAGTTCTTTATTTTATTTAAGAGATGATTTGTTACCATATCTTAATTCTTCAATTATTTCCTTGGTAGTATGTATGATTTTAGGCCATTTCCTGTTGCTCTATCACTGCAAGTGCATCACAAAATTTTGGCTAACAGACTGGAGAGGTGTTTGCCAAATATCATCTGTAGCAACCAAAGTGCATTTAATATTGTAGGTAAGAATCCAATGTTCTCATGGCTTAAGAGTTGCTTAATGGATATCATAGATCATCTTTGTCTCGTTGCAGTGCAATCAAGGTAGATTTCAGGAAAGCCTTTGATTCTTTGGATTTACAGTTTATTAATCATGTACTTTCAGCTATGGAGTTTCCTAAGATTTTTATTGTTTTCTCGCTGGCTATGTAAATGTTTCACTACTCTTATATTTTCTCTAGCTATAAATGGTGGCTTAGTTGGTTATTTTCCTGGTGCAAAGGAGGTGAGACAAGGGGATCTTATTTCCCCTTATCTATTTGTCATTTCCATGAATGTTTTGTCTTGCTTATTGAATATTATTGTTGCTCATAGGGTGTTTTCATATCATCCTAAGTGCAAGCAGATTAATCTTACCCATTGTAGATACTTGATTTTGGATACTAATATATTACCTCTTCTCAAAGACCAATCAAATTGTTTTATAGGAAATTATACTTCTGTATACAATAGCAAACGTATTCCAGAACAAGTAATAAAGTCGCTTCATTGAAGGTTGTTTCACCGAACAACTCTTGTTCCTAATAGCTCTCGTTCGGAACAGCTTTGGATACTACCTCTTCTCAAAGACCAATCAAGTTGTTTTACATGAAATTATACTTTTGCTTACAATAGCAAATGTATTCCAGAATAAGTAATAAAGTCGCTTCACTGAAGGTTGTTTCACCGAACAGCTCTTGTTCTGAATAGTTCTCGTTCGGAACAACTTTCGTTCAGAATAGCTCCTATTCAGAACAACTTATGTTTAGAATAGCTCCTGTTCGGAAACAACATCTTCATGGAACAAGTCATTCACAGAACGACATTCTCATGGAAAACGACATTTATCGAGAAGTATTTTACAGAAGACGTTCTGCTTGGTACTACTTCACCGGAACAGAAGAAATGGAAATAACCTCGGAATATGACAGGGTTCTTGGGTTAATTTCACTATTGAGATGTTCTGGAGAGCTTGGCTTGGTGGATCAGATATGGAGATAGTTAAAAAGTCTCCTCTTAACCTTTCCCTGAAGTATGAATGCTTCTCCCTTTCTTTCAGAACAAATAGTGAGCTCTTGTTTACTATTCACTATTACCAATAATAATCTAAACTTTATTGCTTATACTTGCTATTAAGTGATTTCCCTTGGTACCAAGTTGAAAATGATCTCTTGTTTATAAATTGAGAACTACTTATAGTTGCAGCTTTATCGCTTATACTTTGGTTATATATTACTTTTTCAATTCTTTTAACGGAGAAGTCGGTCGTTGTGACCTCATGTGTCACTTTCGTCACTCCCACATACGAATTATTCTCAAAAGAGAAGTTGATGGTTGTGGTCTCATACACCACTTCTGTCACTCTCACATACAAATTACTCTTAAAGAGAATTGATCGTTGTGATCACATGTGTCACTTCCATCATTCTCACACATAAATTATTCTCAAAAAAGGAGTTGATCGTTGTGGTCACTTCCGTCACTCTCCCATTCACAGGTTCTCCCAATAGAGAAGTCGACCGTTGTGGTCTTATGCGCCACTTTCGTCACTCTTCCATAAACAAGTTCTCCCAGTGGAGATGTCGACCGTTGTAGTCTCATGCGCCACTTCCGTCACTCCCATATATAAATTCTTTCAATGGAGAAGTCGATCGTTATGGTCACATGCACCACTTCCGTCACTCTCACATATACAAACTCTTGCAATGGAGAAGTCGATCGTTGTAGTCTTATGCACTACTTCCTTCACTCTCATATACACGTCTTTCTAATGAAGAAGTCGGCCGTTGTGGTCACATGCACCACTTCCGTCACTCTCACATATAAAATTCTTTCAATGGAGAAGTCGATCATTGTGGTCTCATGCGCCACTTTCGTCACTCTCACGTACAAATTATTCTCAAAAGAGAAGTTTATCGTTGTGGTCTCATGCGCCATTTCTGTCACTCTCACATACAAATTACTCTAAAAAAAGAATTGATCGTTGTGATCTCATGTGCCACTTCCGACATGCTCCCATATACAAGTACTCCCAACGGAGATGTCGACCGTTGTGGTCCCATGTGCTACTTCTGTTAATCTCCCTTATACAAGTGCTCACAGTGGAGAAATCGACTGTTGTGGTCTCATGTACCACTTTCGTCACTCTCCCATATACAAGTTCTCCCTATGAAGATGTCAATCGTTGTGACCTCATGTGTCACTCTTGTTACTCCTATATATATATATATATATATATATATATATATATATATATATATAAAAGCCGATTCAAAGGTAAAGTTTAACGTTGTAGCTTTTGTGACATTGCTGTCACTCTCTTCCAAAAAGAAAATCCTCTTGGTTTTGTGTCATGTCAAATACAAATTATGAGTTCAGTATTATGGTCTTTATGCCAAGTGAAGAATGCATCAGTTGCTGCTCACGCCAAATCTTTCATTCATCAAGTATAACATGTTTCTCATGCTGTGTGTCAAGACCTGCATGTTCCTAACATTGCGCACACCAAGTATTATGTTGTAATGTTATACTTGTTCTTACTTTTATGTTATATTTCACCCTCTCTAAGGGGTTCACTATGTGGGTTATTTTGCAAGAAAATTTCATGCAACAGGTGCAGTGCAGATAATACTAATAATATTTTCTTAAGTAAAATACAAGTGTAGTGTAGAGTTCAGACAATCATGTGAAAGATAAGTCCTGTATTAGACAAATACTACAAAATGATATGCATCACAATCTCTCGTAAAACAAGCACACCACGTAGCTCACTGTCTTCACTATGATGGAGAATGGAGATATTGCAAAACAACATCAAAAAACCAAGTAAGTATACTTTGTAATTTCAGAATTACAAAGAGTCATAATTTCATATATATATATATATATATATATATATATATATTTAAAAATTGCAAGCCTGTCCCGCAAAGCAGCATGCTCGCCAGATGTGTAAACCCGCAAGACAGTATGACGCGAGCTTGAAAATTCACTGACATATCATGGCTTCTTGTGATCACATACTAATTTTTTAATAATTTTTTGATCCACGGATTTCAATTAACCCAACTCCATCCTATATTATTTTGAACGGATCACGTTTTTTTTTTTCATCCTATAATTAATGAAATTTTTTATTTTAATATTTTGATGGTCCCATTATTTTATTTACAAGTCTTGCTCGTTCTAATATTAATGCATAGTAAGATCTTACTCGCAAGATGTGCACCAGCGAAATTCCTGTTAGGCAGTGGCCCACTTGTTGCCTTCTACGGCAGATTGTATTTTTTTTTTCTTTTATATATATATATATATATATATATATACATATATATATATATATATATCCATTGCCTTGCGGGATACATCGTGCGAGGTCAGTTTAGTGTCTCGCGGGATTGATCTTGCGAGGTCAGTTTATTTTCTTACGAGATGCAACCCGCAAGAGCAGTTTGTTGCCGCACAAGATCATAAGATCTTAAAAAAAAAATCAAAATCAATAAAATTTTATGGACCTGGCAAGATAACACACCCGCGAGGCGTGCAATCCCGAGACCAAATAAATAAAAAAAGCTTCAAAACTCCAAAGGCTGCTTACAGTAATTTACTTTGTAATAGTAGTTTATTGTTTCTTATCATGTGAATTGCATTTTCCAAAGCATAATGATTTTAAATTTCTGTCATTCCCTCGTCATAAGAGAGTTTTAGGATAAACTCTTTAGGGTGAATTTAAAATAGGTTTTATTACATATAAATATAATAAAATTACATATAAACATAATAAATTATATAAATTTGTCATGTTTATATATAATTTTTTTTACATATAAATATGATAAATTACATATAAATATGACAAATATGTCATATATTTATGTAATTTTTTTTTTTTACATATAAACATGACACAAATTATATATAAATATGATAAATTACATATATAATAGAACCTACGAGAAACTCATTTTAAAGAGTTTTCCATAAAATTTTCCCTCTATTTTGAGTAAAAATATATTTAGTATCAAATCAACATCTCGTTTTCAAGATAAGTCTTTGATTTTGGTATATTTATTTTTATCCTATCTCCTTGGCTTTCAAGATAAGTTTTTCAAATATTCATGTTTCTTCTTAACTTTATGCATGCATGAAAAACTCTTTAATTTTATTTTTATATAAAGCATTTTCCATGCAGGGGTAGTAAAGTGAGAAAAATAATTTTTTTAGTAAAGTGAGAAAAGATTTTTTTTCTTCAGTTTTTTTAGTAAATTGAGAAAACATTAATTTTTTCTTTAAGATAATTTTTATGTGCCTCACATATATTATTTTGACGAAAAGGCTCATACCATCTATTCTTGAACTATGAGATTATATTACTCTATCATTTATTTTCTATACTTTTCATCTTTTACTTTTCTATCAAATTTTTGGCGCCGTTAAATAAGATTCTATCTATCATTAATTTTCTATCAAAGTTGCTTATGTTCTTCTATCAAGGGTCGAGTCCTCAGGGATTGGGTTTTAGTTTATAAGTTGATAGTTTAAAACTTAAATTCAAGAACAATAAAAGAAAAGGGGTTTTTGAAATCAGATTTAAACTAAAGTAAATAATAAGAATAAGATGCAAGGCGGTATAACCAGCCAATAAAAATATATATACTAAATTAGGCGGTATAACCAGCCAATAAAAATATATATACTAAATTAGGCGGTATAACCAGCCAATAAAAATAAAACAAAGTTAATATACAAATTAGGCGGTATAACCAGCCAATAAAAATAAATATACTTTTAAAAAATAAGTAAACTAGAAAAGTAAGAAAACAAGTAAGTAAGAAGAATCAAATATGAAAAATATGGTTAAGGTTTCATTCTCCACCACTAGACATCATTAAGAATCAATTTCAGATCTATCAATATCAACCAACTATCAAAGTTAACAACCGTAGATAACAACAAGCTCTGTTACCCCAATCTTTCCTTAGTTTGTCGTTAAATAGAACAAGCTCTCTATTTAATCTCTAACCATTAAACAACCTAGAATAAGCTCTCTAAATTCAATTTAATGGCAGCTTTATGATGAGAAAGATAGGTTGATCTAAGCAACAAACACATAAGCTCGGATTGTTCAACTTAGGTTATGTTCCACTTTGCAATTATTGAAAACTTGACCATAATCATTAATCACAAATTGCCACTTATGAATAGGAAATCAAGACAATTACACGGATCAAGACTCCTAAACTAGCAATAGATAATTATCAAGATCTATCTAGTTGTACACCTAAACAAATCAAGACAACATCATGAACAATTCTTGTAGAAGAACATAAGCAACTTTGATAGAAAATTAATGATAGATAGAATCTGAAAATTAATTATAAAACATGTCTAGGGCTTTGAAATCACCCTTAACCAAATAGAAGTTTAGCCTAGCATAGGCATTATAAACATAAACATAAAATTAAAGAAAATCTAAGAAGAAAATAAAAGAAAGAAAGAAGAAGAGGAAGAATATTAATTATCCAACCTCTTGCTCTCTCTAAAGAAAAACAAAACTAGAGAAAAGAAAGAAAACTAGAGAAAAGAAAGAAGAAGAAAACTTAGAGAATTTTATTAAAATAGCTAATATCCTACCTATGTACAATATGATCCTCTACAATCATCCAAGGCCCTCTATTTATACACATTTTGGAAGGCTAAATGACAAGAGACAAGCTTTACAAATTTCAAAGGTAGGTATAATAGGTGGGTGAATTTTTCTAACAATTTTCGTCATATTGTATGACAATTTTGATCAGCCAACTTGATGGTCGATTTCGTCAATGTTGGAGGCCTGATCTGATCACATGGTCTTCTAGAAAAAGGTTCCCCTATCAGTTACGGATCCATAGCCGTTGGAATCAGCTCATTTGCTGATGTGGATAAGCAGATATGGGCAAAATACGAAAACATGTCAGCACAGACGTCATTGCACATCAGCCAACTTGATGGTCGATTTCGTCAATATTAGAGGCCTGATCTGATCATATGGTCTTCTAGACAAAGGTTCCCGTATCAGTTACGGATCCATAGCCATTGGAATCAGCTCATTTGCTGATGTGGATAAGCAGATATGGGCAAAATACGAAAACAGGTCAGCACAGACGTCATTGCACATCAGCCAACTTGATGGTCGATTTCGCTAGGGAAAACGACTCCGTTTCAAGAAGTATAAAACATGAAAAAGATAGATATGCCTCTTAGCTTTGCACGGCTACAAATTTCAGCCTTATTGCTTCAGTGAAACTCCAGATATAGCTGATATGGCAAAATGTGTCGGAACTGGAACTGAACTGGATTTGCCCTTAATTCTAGTAATCTGAAATCACTCAAAGAAACTTGTGAAAAACACCAAATTACATAAAAATATAAAAGATCATAAACACAATTAGACTAAACAATAATAACTCGTATTTGACTCAAAACAATAATAAAACATAACTAAAAACTATATAATTATACGAGTTATCACACCCCCACACTTAGATTGTTGCTAGTCCCTAGCAACGACTCAATAAAAATAAAATAAGAAAATCTAATCTAATCCACTTTCGTAGGAAATCACGGTGGCACTTAGCATGTGACACAAGCCTTTAAACCCCTAGGTGTCCCTAGTGGACGAGTTTAGTCTCGTGAGGGTTTACTAGAACGATACCCACAAACATTGAAAAATTAAAATATAAATAAACTACATATAAATAAACTACATATACTAAAAATATTTACTCCTAATCCTTTCAATACAAATTAGAGACAATATTTGAACAAGTCTTATAAACTAATCAATAGCTTAAAAAATTTCACAAAAAATCATGCTTGAATGTAAATTGTTTGAGTTAAGCCAATATTAGCATAACATATCTCAATCAAAATAGTGCATGTTCAAATTTAATCTCAACTTCTCACATGGGATACTCTCTTGATTTTCACTCTTTAAAGTAGTGGTAAAGTGTTTACACTCAATCAATCTCATGAAAACACTTCTACCATATGCTTGCTTGTCCACCTATTCTCCACTAAAAGATCATGCAACTTCATAAATCAAGAGGTCTTTAATCAAGGTTGTAATGGGGCCAAGGGGTTTGTAATGTGGTTGAAGAACAAAAGGATAAAGATATCACAAAGGTTCCAAAGAGTTCATAAAGTTTAGAGACATAAAAAGATTATACAAAGAAACTTCTCAAAACTCTTTACAAGTACATAGTCACCTAGGCCGGATATTCATGTTGGGCCTTTTCTTCATTCTAAACGACTTTGTAACATCTTTTTCTTTTTCCACAAATTCAAGAGATGATTCATATTTTTTTTTTTTTTTACATAGGAATGTATTTGCCAGTATTCCATTTCTTTTTCTCTTGACTTTTCTTTTCTTTCCCCCCCACACTTATTTCTTGTTTCTACCCCGAATTTTCAATAGATCTTCCTTGTCTTTGCAACTTGTCTCAAAACATGCTAATTCATCTTTGGAACAAAGGTAAAGATATAAGTATATTTAGGTTAGGGACAAGTTATGGTTACCAAAGAGATAGCTTATTCAATGTAGGCTCAAATTGGTTCACTAAGGGTGTGTTCTCTTGGAACATCAATAAGGGATGGCTGTTTGGCTCTGGTTATAATCCTAATGCCTCTATCATATTCATGTTGTCACATGTATCAATATAGTCTCAAACGGTTTAAAGCAAGTTCTAGAGAATCATGTAATCATAAGAGCACTCAAGAAAGAAATTAGATTGATTTTTATAATGCATCAATCATTTTAGGCTCAAAAACTCACAATGATGATTATACAAGTCAGTTTTAAGTCTAAACATGCTTCTTTCTCAATCAACATATCATATTAACATTGGCTCATAAAAAGATTGATATCAAGTTCAATTCTCATGAAAATCTTCTCACTAATAAATCTGTTTTAGACTTATGCAATTCATATCTCATCATTGTATTAAAAAGGAACTAAAACACACTAAAAATAATAATAATAAAGACTCATAAAAAAAATAGTAGACAAAAATAAAAGAAATCCTAAATCATTCCCCCCACACTTAATTCTTACATTGTCCTCAATGTAAGTCTATTAACCCAAATGAAAGAATCATGTGTAAGAGAAAAGAACTAATAACATAAGAATACGAATAACTAAGACTCAAAACAAAACAAACTCATGCAACCTAAATAATCCTAAAATACTAAACAAAAATTAACAAGTAAACATAAAAAATAAAAATAAAAACAATAAAAATAAAAACAATAAAAGAAAAGAAAAAGGAAAAGAAAGAGAAAGCAAATCTGAATATGGAAGGTTGGCAATTTCTTCTTTAATTGGGTTGCCTTCCCAATTAACACTTGAGTTAGTGTTTTGAACCTAACCAACACCCCTTCTTGGCTTTTTAGGCTTGTCAGGCTCATACATGAAATTTTCCAAATTTATGCGTTTGAGAGGAAGCTTTCTTTGCACAACAGTGGATGCATTCTCCATTACAAGTATTATTCCATCATCCTTTGTGGTGCATATCTCATCGAGGAATGGAGCATATTTTGATACTTGTTGAATGGCATCCACAAACAAGTTGTTTAAGGTTTCTGGCATGTGTTGTTCATGTTCTTCCTCCATGAACTTTGCAAATCTACTAGGAAAAGGTGGAGAAGAAACATTAGTAAAAAGTGGAACCTTAAACGTTACCTCAGGTGCCGAAATACTCTTATTTGGATTTGTGGCTTCATTATCCTCAAGAATAGAATCCATCTCTAATTTTGTCTCATCCTCATCTTGTTCCTCATTCCTCAAGGTCACAATCGTAGCATTCTCCTTTGGGTTAATCATCGTTTGGGCAGGGAGTTCTTCAGATCTTTGTGCTACCCATCCCATCATACTACTAGTCAATTGGATCATTTGCTTTTCCAAACTCTGGATGCTTGCCCTTGTTTCCTGTTGAAATTGCAATGTATCAGTAACAAGAGAATAGACAAGATCTTCTAAAGAAGTACCTGAGTTTTGAGTCATATGTGGTGGTTGAAAAAGATCTGGTTCTTGGGACCATGATTGATTGAAGCTAGATGGATGAGTGTAATTGGCATAAGGATCTACTTCTTGGTAATTTTCCGAATAGCCATAAGTAGTATGATCCCACCATCCCTCATGGTAAGTGTTTGAGTAATGATCATACTGTTGGTCTTGGAACACTTGATGGCCTTGACATCCTCCCATGGCCAATTGTTGAACTAGGGAAGTGAGATTGGCTTGTTGATTCTCCATGTTCATGTATGCCACCAACTCTTCAAGTGTTAGATTGCTCAACTCCATCGTTTTTTTTTTTTTTTTTTTTTTTTTCAAAATTTGATAAGAAAAACTTGTATGTACAAGAAAATAAAACTAATTAGAACTGAAAATAAGAATAAACCAAGTAACAAATAGACTAAAGAAAACAATCCCCGGCAATGGCGCCAAAAATTTGATGCACCCAAAAGAGTGTATCTTATTTAACCTTGCACTAAAAAGATCAATTGTAAGTATAGTAGTTAGCAAGGGTCGAGTCCTCAGGGATTGGGTTTTAGTTTATAAGTTGATAGTTTAAAACTTAAATTCAAGAACAATAAAAGAAAAGGGGTTTTTGAAATCAGATTTAAACTAAAGTAAATAATAAGAATAAGATGCAAGGCGGTATAACCAGCCAATAAAAATATATATACTAAATTAGGCGGTATAACCAGCCAATAAAAATATATATACTAAATTAGGCGGTATAACCAGCCAATAAAAATAAAACAAAGTTAATATACAAATTAGGCGGTATAACCAGCCAATAAAAATAAATATACTTTTAAAAAATAAGTAAACTAGAAAAGTAAGAAAACAAGTAAGTAAGAAGAATCAAATATGAAAAATATGGTTAAGGTTTCATTCTCCACCACTAGACATCATTAAGAATCAATTTCAGATCTATCAATATCAACCAACTATCAAAGTTAACAACCGTAGATAACAACAAGCTCTGTTACCCCAATCTTTCCTTAGTTTGTCGTTAAATAGAACAAGCTCTCTATTTAATCTCTAACCATTAAACAACCTAGAATAAGCTCTCTAAATTCAATTTAATGGCAGCTTTATGATGAGAAAGATAGGTTGATCTAAGCAACAAACACATAAGCTCGGATTGTTCAACTTAGGTTATGTTCCACTTTGCAATTATTGAAAACTTGACCATAATCATTAATCACAAATTGCCACTTATGAATAGGAAATCAAGACAATTACACGGATCAAGACTCCTAAACTAGCAATAGATAATTATCAAGATCTATCTAGTTGTACACCTAAACAAATCAAGACAACATCATGAACAATTCTTGTAGAAGAACATAAGCAACTTTGATAGAAAATTAATGATAGATAGAATCTGAAAATTAATTATAAAACATGTCTAGGGCTTTGAAATCACCCTTAACCAAATAGAAGTTTAGCCTAGCATAGGCATTATAAACATAAACATAAAATTAAAGAAAATCTAAGAAGAAAATAAAAGAAAGAAAGAAGAAGAGGAAGAATATTAATTATCCAACCTCTTGCTCTCTCTAAAGAAAAACAAAACTAGAGAAAAGAAAGAAAACTAGAGAAAAGAAAGAAGAAGAAAACTTAGAGAATTTTATTAAAATAGCTAATATCCTACCTATGTACAATATGATCCTCTACAATCATCCAAGGCCCTCTATTTATACACATTTTGGAAGGCTAAATGACAAGAGACAAGCTTTACAAATTTCAAAGGTAGGTATAATAGGTGGGTGAATTTTTCTAACAATTTTCGTCATATTGTATGACAATTTTGATCAGCCAACTTGATGGTCGATTTCGTCAATGTTGGAGGCCTGATCTGATCACATGGTCTTCTAGAAAAAGGTTCCCCTATCAGTTACGGATCCATAGCCGTTGGAATCAGCTCATTTGCTGATGTGGATAAGCAGATATGGGCAAAATACGAAAACATGTCAGCACAGACGTCATTGCACATCAGCCAACTTGATGGTCGATTTCGTCAATATTAGAGGCCTGATCTGATCATATGGTCTTCTAGACAAAGGTTCCCGTATCAGTTACGGATCCATAGCCATTGGAATCAGCTCATTTGCTGATGTGGATAAGCAGATATGGGCAAAATACGAAAACAGGTCAGCACAGACGTCATTGCACATCAGCCAACTTGATGGTCGATTTCGCTAGGGAAAACGACTCCGTTTCAAGAAGTATAAAACATGAAAAAGATAGATATGCCTCTTAGCTTTGCACGGCTACAAATTTCAGCCTTATTGCTTCAGTGAAACTCCAGATATAGCTGATATGGCAAAATGTGTCGGAACTGGAACTGAACTGGATTTGCCCTTAATTCTAGTAATCTGAAATCACTCAAAGAAACTTGTGAAAAACACCAAATTACATAAAAATATAAAAGATCATAAACACAATTAGACTAAACAATAATAACTCGTATTTGACTCAAAACAATAATAAAACATAACTAAAAACTATATAATTATACGAGTTATCACACCCCCACACTTAGATTGTTGCTAGTCCCTAGCAACGACTCAATAAAAATAAAATAAGAAAATCTAATCTAATCCACTTTCGTAGGAAATCACGGTGGCACTTAGCATGTGACACAAGCCTTTAAACCCCTAGGTGTCCCTAGTGGACGAGTTTAGTCTCGTGAGGGTTTACTAGAACGATACCCACAAACATTGAAAAATTAAAATATAAATAAACTACATATAAATAAACTACATATACTAAAAATATTTACTCCTAATCCTTTCAATACAAATTAGAGACAATATTTGAACAAGTCTTATAAACTAATCAATAGCTTAAAAAATTTCACAAAAAATCATGCTTGAATGTAAATTGTTTGAGTTAAGCCAATATTAGCATAACATATCTCAATCAAAATAGTGCATGTTCAAATTTAATCTCAACTTCTCACATGGGATACTCTCTTGATTTTCACTCTTTAAAGTAGTGGTAAAGTGTTTACACTCAATCAATCTCATGAAAACACTTCTACCATATGCTTGCTTGTCCACCTATTCTCCACTAAAAGATCATGCAACTTCATAAATCAAGAGGTCTTTAATCAAGGTTGTAATGGGGCCAAGGGGTTTGTAATGTGTGTAGACACCTAATTTTGTCCGTGTTTTTAAAAAAAAAAACCAATTTTGATTTGTCCGCCTCTCGGGTTTAATATTTTTGTAAAAGTCACGGTCGCGATTTTAGATTTTTAAAATGTTCTAAATTATATATATCATTTTTAGCTTTAATTGTTCAAATAAAATCGGACCGTAAAATTACCAATTTAAAATTCAATTTAAACCCGAGGTAAAAAAAAAAAATTTAATCTTGAGCTTTATTAAATTTTTAAAATAATTCTTTTTTAATTGAAAATATTTGACAAAAAAAAAAAGAAAAAAAAGAAAAAGACTTGAAAAAATAAAGAAGAGGGTAATTTAGACATTACATATTTTTAGGTTAGGAATTGGTTATAAAAGGGGGCCGATTATTTTTAAAAAAAAAAAAGAAAGAAAGATGCCAAGAAGCTCAAAGAAGCCGCCGGGGAGAAGAAACGAAGCCCTGCAAGGGTTAGTTCTGGAGCAAGTGGAGGCTCGTCTCATGAAATCTTTTAACTTTTTTTTGTTGTTCAGTTAATTCTCTTTAGTTGTCACAACTTTTGCCACTGTACTTTTCAATTGATACCGGCCTTGGGGGAAGGTAAAAAAGTTCAACACTTCTCCCAGTTAACGAAACAGACAAGAGCTTAGTTCAAGATATCCGAAAGCAGACAACAACCATTGGGGGGCGCACATGGGGTGTTTCGCGCCAAACACGAGAGAATTTGTCTGCCCAGGATTCGTCACGTGGCACAACGAGTTAAATTGTAGACCCCGAGATGTACACCCGGGAAAAAGAATTCAAAGAAAAAGCTGGTGTTATTATTAAAAAAAAGGAGGGGAGGCCGATTTTGAGAAAAGAGGAGAGAGGGGAAGACGGCTAAAAAAAGAGGAGAATTAAAAAAGAAAAAAAGCTGAGTTCAGACCGGGGGTTTCCTTTGATTTCCTTTGATTTTTACTTATTTATTTACTTTCTTTAACCTCAAAGGAGTTCAGACTGGGGTTTCCTTTGATTTTTATTTTTTTCTTTAACCTCAAAACCAAAAAATTGATACCAAGGGCTTGGTTCGTCCCCATTTGTAGCCATCATTACTGCCCTCCATCGGCACTTTAGCTACGCTAAGGTGGTGCCTGATTAGTACGACGAGAGGACCTACTGTGTCTATAATACGGGCTACCTGCTTTTGATCTGCTTCTTCTAAGCCAGATTTTTGTTAACAGCATTACTAGATGTCTCTGCTTTGGGGGAAATGCCTTGTTACGGGCACATCATCCACAACTTTCACCTATTCGCTGTTCTTCTGATGCATGGGCTCACATTAGTATTGGAGTTGGAGATGTTTACTGCTGGCCTACGAATCTAGGAAGGGTGATGGAACCGATTTTACTCTTATCATGCTTTCTAACTGGTGCAACCCTTGCTCTCTATCATGGATCTCCTTTGGGCCGTGGTTTTGGAAAATTTGTTCAGCTCATATGTTGCTGTGAAGGCTCGCCACTCATATGGTCCGTAGGGGCATCGTGGGATGAGTGTTCTGACTTTTGAGAGCACAACAAAGGGGTTGTTTAGAAGCTGAACATTTGCATAAGCATTTTGCTGAGCAAGGAGCTAGATGGGTGTGAAGAGACCACGCTACATGATGTGAACCTTGAAGAGGAATTGAGGAGGAAGCAGCAGGCGGCACAGGAAGCTTATGATGAAGACGAGGATATGCATGGTGGTCCCCAGAGGGTGCAATGTGCCCAGCAGTAATGATGAAAAAAAATGGAAGCTGATTTGAGTAGTATTCATATTCTTAGGAATATATGGAAGCTGATCTCCATAGTAGTCATGTACAAGTGGGGAGTGGGTGGTTAGTTGCAAGGCATGTTTGTGCGGGTGCTCGTGTTCTTGTTTACCAGACACAGAAGATTTCTCAACTCTTTCCTAGCTTTCTCTAGCCTAATTAGATATATATTGGCCATGTGGATAGTGCCATTTGCAGGACTTCTTCCATTGGGGACCACTAGGCATGTGTCGATGATCACTATAACCCTTTCGAAAACAGAATTGAATACGTCCTCTGTCGGGTATCAGTCTCCATTACCAGCTGATCAGGTGAAGGCATCCACAGAATTTGATCATGAAGGAGAGGGCTCACCTAATGGCCGAGGTAGGGGCCGTGGTGGTAGAGGAAGGCCAAGGAGTAGAGGGAATGGTTTTGTCTCTGCTGAGTATGAGGATGGAAGCTGGGAACGCAATCATGGCTATGCTAGGGGTAGAGGTCGAGAAAGAAGACCAGGATGACGTGGAATCTCAGATGAGTCACCACCACAACAACAACAATGCCTTCCAAGATCTGTTCAAGTATTTGGATAGGGGGTTCTCCGCCAGGCGCTTCAGCTTCAAACGACTCGACAGAGACCGCTCCTCCCCGTCTTCCCTAGATCATCATCAACATCAACATCATCCTCACCCCCATTCTTACGTAGTGGATGTCGCTGATTCGTTGGGAGATAGTGCCCCTCCCGAATGGGCCTTGCTGCTTATCGATTGCTTGCTTGGGGTCGCCTCCGGTCTCTTTGTGGCCGCCTTCAACAAAGGAGTTCACGTCATACATGAATGGGCATGGGCTGGAACTCCAAATGAGGGTGCTGCATGGCTTCGTTCACAGAGACTGGCTGATACTTGGCATCGAATTCTTTTGATACCAGTTTATGGAGGCGTCATTGTTGGAATGATGCATGGTTTACTCGAGATATTGAACCAAATAAGGCAATCCAGTTCTTCTCAACAAGAAGGTTTCGATTTGGTTGCTGGGGCCTTCCCTACAATAAAAGCTGTCAAGGCTACCTTCTCCATTCAATTTAAAGGGTGTTCTGGTTTTTCTCGCTGCAAAGTCTGGATTCATAAAGGATGCTGAAGAAGCAACTCAATTTCAAAACTTCATTATATGTGTTGAGATGCTTGTAGCTGTTGTGGGTCATCTTTATGCATTTCCATATAAAGAGTATGCTGGTGCAAATATTGGTGGGTCTCGTGGTTTTACAGGAAGCCTTGCACATGCCTTGAAGTTGAATGACTTATATCATGATACTGTTCACCAGTTTGCACCAACATATCATGATTATGTACTGTATAATCATAATGATGGTGATGAGAGAACAAGAAAATACAGGTCAAGGACTTTTGTGCCAACTGGGCCAGAGATGGATGCTGTGAGAAGAAACAAACTCATGTTCGGAAACAAACTGGATGGCATTCAGCTATCCAGTCTCTCATCATCTGATACAAGCACCCCCCCAGCATTGTGAAAAGTATCCTAGGCCCCACAGTTCAAACAAATTCCAGCTCAATTGACATCAGATGGGCCCCGTTTAACGCGCCGGAATGAACCCACCGGCTCGGTGAGCTTGATCTTGCATTTTTAACATCATATACCATAGAGATGTATTTGGCAGGACATGTAGGTGATAGGATTGATTTAAGGCTTTTTCTTGTATTTGGAATATGGGTAGTGGCCTTTTGTACAATAATTTTCGGGTTCGGCTATTGGTTTGATGTTCGAACATCTGTTGGGTTACTTTATTGGCTTTAGTGGTGAGTCCTGTTGATTTGGGGTTCGAGAGATGAATGTTGGGGAAGAATATGTGTCTGATTCTTTGGCTGCCATTGGATTCTTGGAGGCATGAAGGTTGCCAGGTGTGCACCATTTGCTTTCTGCCTCTTCTTCTCGAAGTTGGTGGCTTATACATTTTTGTATTGGTTGCCCTTCTACATAAGGCACACGGTAATATTCTTTCATTTTATTTTTTATATATATTATATGTTTATTGTGCTTGCTTTGGACATAGTATATTACGGTGTATGTTTCGTGTTTGATAATTTACTTTTATACGACTAATGTTGGTTGCCTTGGACATGGTCTATTGTGGTGCATGTCTTAATGTCATTTTGCATATTTGTAGTATTTTAATAAATAAGGCAATATTCTCGAGTTCAATAATTCATGACTTTCTCTGCTGGATTTACCGGAGAGGTTATCATTAATTATTAACGAAGGAATACCCTTTTTCTAAAATAAAATGATTCGAAATTTTTTTGAAATAAATAAAACTTTCTATGTTTTGTCGGGTCTGCCGAGGAACATGAAAAGATTTTGGTATTAATAAACTCCGAGTCATTTTAAGCCATTTCACATGCCATATCATTTTATGTCATCCATATGCCATGTCACTTTGCTTGTCATGTCGATTTCATTCATATGCCATGTTATCTTATGCCATGTCATTTTATGTCATCCATATGTCATGTCATCTTGCTTGTCATGTCGATTTCATTCACACGCCATGTCATCTTATGCCATGTCACATGCCATGTCATTTTATGTCATCCATTATGCCATGTCATCTTGTTTGCCATAACGATTTCATTCACATGCCATGTCATCTTATGCCATGTCATTTAGGTTTAAATTCATGCATTTCATGCATTATGTTTGCTGTATTGTTTCATGCATTTCATGCCCATACCACTTGAATAATGACTTGAGCCAATTGATGGTTCAAAGTCATGCTCTTGAGCACACTTGTGGAAAATTAAGTTTGTCAAGTTGATTATTCTACCTTTGTGATTTTTTTACTTAGCCATTTTTTATCTAACTTTCAAAAAGTCCTAGCTACTGCTTTCAAGTCATTTTATGAGTTTCAAATATTTTTATTTTGATTTTTAAATGATTTTATCAAAGACAAAAAAAAATGTGTTGGCAAAGCAGTTTTTTTCAATAAACTCGTACATCTCTGATTTTTCTGGGAATTCATCTTTGATAAAACAATTAAGCCGATTTTTTCTCGTGTAGTTTTACATGTCCTGAGTCTCCAGTTTTTTTTTTAGAATTTTTGGAATTTTTAAAAATAGGGTAAAAAATCGTGGATTAAAACTGGACAGTGGTGTCAGAATTGAATTTAAAGAAAAACCATTTTTCTGATTTGGTTAATTTACTTAGAGTGGGCTGATTAGGAGAATTAGCTACTGACTTAGGGTGGTTTCTAAGCCTTTTCAAACTCTAAAAATGGTTTTTCAAGTCCCGGGTTAAGGGTAGTCAAGTTCGGATTTTTTAAACTTAGGAAATTAAAGCCATTTAAAAATTTTTAGCCCAGTTTTTATTGTTAATTCAAGCTTTTCAAAATTGTTTTCAAACAATCACAAAGTATTTTGGTTTTAGAATATTTAATTTGACATATTTTCCTAAGGTAGCCGGATATCTTTTTAGATATACGGATTTCCTTAATTAAAGGAAAAAATACATTTCATGCATTGCATTTTTATTTTCATACATATTATATGATAGTATTATTTTATTCCATGTCATTTAAATTATATGTCATACCATTCATATTTGTCATGTCATTTAGGTTGCATTATATTATTTAGATTTTGCTATGTCATTTTATTTATATCATGCATATACATATTCATTTATTTTAAATGTTTTCAAAAAGATAATGGTTTTCAATAAAAATAAAGATATTCTCGAGTTAAAATAATTCATGAGTTCTCTACCGGGTTTGCTGGAGGGAATTTCATCAATTATCATTAATAAAGGAATATCTTTCTTTCAAAAAAGAGAATGATTCGGAAAGTTTTTTCAAAACTAATAAAAATTTCTATATTTTGCCACGTTTGTTGGGGAATATAGGAAAATTTTGAATTTATAAATTCCGGATCATTTTCAATAAAAAATAAAATTATTTTTCGTTAAATTGGGAATTAATTTGAAATACTAAATTTAAAACCAACTTTTACCGAGACTTGAGATAACACACGATTAATAAGGTACCGATTTATACGGGCGTTGTGGGGGTGCTAATCCTTCCCCACACGTAATCGACTCCCGAACCCGCTTCTTTGATTTCTCTGGTTTAAAACGCAGACTTGAAATTGGTTTTTAAAATGTTTTAATTAATTTTTAAAATATTTTATAAAACCGGTTTTAATAGGTGGCCGATCACACCTAGCTAAAAAAGATTGGTGGCGACTCCATGTCTTTTTTAAGGTCATTTTCAAAACCTTCATTTCTCTAGAGGAATTAAGTCGACTTTTCCTCAGTTTTAATGTCACGCTTAACGAATAATAAAGTCTTGCGATGAGACTTCGTTATTTTTTTTAGGTTGCGACAGCTTGGCGACTCCGCTGGGGACTATTAGAGAGTCAGGCCTAGAATTAGTCGTGTGTTATCAAAGTCTCGGTTTTGTTGGTTTAATTAGTATTTAATTTTAATTCCCGCATTTTTTTAAATAAGGAGAATTTTGAAAATAATAAAATGTTTTTAAATATGTTCATTTTCATGTGCATGCATTTTATTTTTGTTCTCTAGTTATTTAAGGTTGTATATTATAATTGCTTGTTGGTTAATGCGTTACACTATTCTTGAATGTTTTAATTGCTAGGGCATTTAAAATAAGGTTTGTAGAATAGGTAGTGAAAGGTTTGTTATTCCTCCACACACACTACACGTGCATTTGCATAACATGAATCCTCTACCCGGGTTCCGTCCTTTTAAGTGGGAGTAAAGTAACTAAGCCTTCGTGATTGATCCTCCGTATGGGCTAGTGAAACATTTCCGGAGTATAAAGTACCTAATGCCTTCGTGATGATCCTCCGCATGGGCATAGGAAAATATACTCTAACGAATTGAACCCGCTTTTATCGGGGTGCCTTACTAGCCTTCACCGGCGACAGTGAGGAACAATTCGGGGCCTTAGAACCGATTCACCCTCATATAGTTGAACCTAGGCGAAGCCATCCCGAATTTCCGTTAGATATACCGAAAATAGGAACACATGGAGGGATATTTCTAAACTTTTTGTTACCTATTTTACACTCCGAATAAGTGTGGTAGATCGGGCAACGATGTACGTACATCGCCCGTAATAAATGTGATACTCCGCCTCGAAGGCATCGTGATGCCTAAATAAGCAGATATTGCTGGGGCAGATGTTCATTAGCTGTTTTTAAAAATAAAAAAAAAATCCTTTTTCAAGCGTTTTTGCATGTTGCACATTTCATGCATGTGTGAATGGAGCATGTACATTTTTTGTTGTATTATTGATCTCATTCTTTGCAATAAACAGTTGGTAATTTCATTTGATGATTTCATAAAACCGGTAGTGTCACATGAACATTTGCATTTTGTACCGTAGTGGGATCCACCCTAAATTTTTTTTGAAAATAATGTGATTGGTTTTTCATAAAAAAAAAACAAAAAAAAAAAGAAAAGAAAAAAACATGTAAAAAAAAAATCATAAATTTTGAGGCAAATCTTGCATAATGAGATTTTTGAATAATCAAGATTTAGGTCCCACCAATTTCGTGTAATCATTGATTTCTTTGTATATACCTTTGTGTTAATTCATTTATTTTTTTTGCATGTATCATTTTGACATCATGTTATAGTCATAGCATGCATGGTCATTGATTGTAAGATACGTTTATGACATGCATGGTCATCTCCTGTATATATCCATATATCAATTTATTCTTTCTTTACATGCATCATGTTGGCATCAAGTTGCATTCATGCATTCATAGTCAGCATGATTTTTCTGTATATATCCATATATCAATTTATTCTTTCTTTACATGCATCATGTTGGCATCAAGTTGCATTCATGCATTCATAGTCAGCATGATTTTTCTGTATATATCCATATATCAATTTATTCTTTCTCTATATGCATCATGTTAGCATTAAGTTGCATTCATGCATTCATAGTCAGCATGATTTTTCTGTATATATCCATATATCAATTTATTCTTTCTCTATATGCATCATGTTGGCATCAAGTTGTATTCATGCATTCATAGTCAGAAATGATTTTCCTATATATATCCATGCATTAATTTTCTTATTCTTTACATGCATCATGTTGGCATTAGGTTGCATTCATGGCATACATAGTCATCATGATATGCTCATGCATTAATTTGTCATATTGGCATCAAGTTGCAATCATGACATACACGGTCAGCATGATTTTCTTTGTATATACTCTGTGTCAGTCATTTATTCTTCACATGCACCATAATTGACATTGTGTGACATTCATAATGTATATTATCATTCATTGGGAAATGCATTTGGAACATACATGGTCATTCATTGTATATATCCATGCATTAATTTGCTTATTTTTTACATGCGTCATGTTGGCATCAGGTTGCATTCATGGCATACATAGTCATCATGATATGCTCATGCATTAATTTGTCATATTGGCATCAGGTTGCATTCATGACATACACGGTCAGCATGATTTTCTTTGTATATACTCTGTGTCAGTCATTTATCCTTCACATGCATCATAATTGACATTGTGTGGCATTCATAGTGTATATGATCATTCATTGGGAAATGCATTTGGAACATACATGGTCATTCATTGTATATATCCATGCATTAATTTGCTTATTTTTTACATGCATCATGTTGGCATCAGGTTGCATTCATGGCATACACAGTCATCATGATATGCTCATGCATTAATTTTTCATATTGGCATCAGGTGGCATTCATGACATACACGATCAGCATGATTTTCTTTGTATATACTCTGTGTCAATCATTTATTCTTCACATGCATCATAATTGACATTGTGTGACATTCATAGTGTATATGATCATTCATTGGAAAATACATTTGGAATATACATGGTCATTCATTGTATATATCCATGCATTAATTTATTATTCTTTAAATGCATCATGTTGGCATCGTGTTGCATTTATAACATACATGGTCAACATGTTTTCACTGTATATGACCACACATAACTTTGTTTATCCTTCACATGCATCAAATTGTACTCATGACATTCATAGCTCATTCATCATGAAACACATTAATAAGATGAAATAGAAATTGGCTTAGCTTTGAAGAGTTTTCTTCGTCAGCTAAAAGCTATGACCCCAACAGCAAGTGCAAGTATCACATTGGGGCAATTGGGCATTCGACTAAAAAATGCAGACAACTGAAGGAAAGAATTGAAGGTCTTGTCCATGATGGCATTTTGATTCCAGAGCTTATCGAACATTGGAAATCTGTTTTACCATAAATTGATTTCCTCTTGAAGAATTTTGAGGATAAGAATTGTTATCTTTGAAAGCATGTCAATAGGAGCTTTCTGATGCATATATTTCTACACTTTGATGATGAAGGCTCTTGTCTCATGATGACATCTACATGGAATAAATAAATTTTGAATTTAAATATTTTGTGTTCATTTTATTTTAGCAATAAATTTGAAATTGCAAAAAAAAAAAATAAAAAAATAAAAAAATAAAAAAAAATAAAAATAAAAAAAATGAAACTTTGAGAAAATTTGTGGTACACAATAAATAAGTGGTTTTCACATGAAATAATGAACAATCTTGATCATTGTTAGAAATGACCCAATACCTTTTGAACCGAGATCACTTGAAAGACCTAATGCTTCAAGCCTAAATCTTTTGAACCGAGATCACTTGAAAGACCTAATGCTTCAAGGAATATGAATGATTTGACTTCATAAAACCATTGTCATCACAGAATAAGCAAAGACGTAGATCCTAGTCTATGCTATGAGCAAAGGAACGAACTTTTTGAAAATTCTCAAATTCCTTGAAAATCAAACAAATGAGACATTCTTTCAAGAATCCAGATTTTGATAATTTGGTGTGTATCAAGATTGTGCTAAAACCATTCATGACCTTTCCTAATGACCATAAAACACTAATTGTCCAGACATCACTTCATGATTGACACCCTGGGGCACAATGATTAAACTAGATTATCCCTTGTCCCATGAGAAAACCCGTTTTTTGGGTCATATTTTCCTTGTCTCTTCAAAGAACTCAAATTTGAAATTCATCTTTTTCAGTACAGACCTGGACTTGCTATGTTCCTCGTTGATACAAATTCTCATTGGTTATCAAATTGGGGCATCATATGTGGAAATTATGGATACAGGGTGAATAAGGATGGACTAAACGCATGAATCATTGGGGCATGCGACGAAAAAACAAAAACAAAAAAAAAAGAAAAAAGAAAAAATTGTGATATCATGCATATGAGAATTCGAATGATTTCAAAGTGCAAAATGAAATTCTGAATATCTATTTCCCCTGGGGATTGCTTTTCAATGTAAATATTTGTGCTTGACATGAGAAATGGCCATCTTTCATATCCCTTTCACACAAAAAGAAATTATCCATAGTCACCCCTTTTGAGCCAAAAAAAAAATTCCTTCTTCTTGGAACCCTGATCAAGGATCACCCTCTACACTGGGGGGCAAATGCGAGGAAATATCTTTCTAAAGATCATTGAGAAATGAGTCATAGCTCAAAGACAGATACAAAGCAAATGAAGCCCCGAATAAATATGGGCGCACTCTGACAAAGAAAAAAATAAGAGGAGGAGATGGCGAAATGAAAGCCAAGAAAAACAAAAGAAAACACACACAAAAAAAGAGAGTCTGAAAAAGCGATGGCAAATGAAAGCCAAAAGCAAGGAAGAAAAAGCAAAGTCAAAGGAAAGAAACGTCCAAGAAGGGACAAATGCTTCAAAGAAAATCCTCCTCAAAGAAAGGATCCTTGATCTGAATACCCTCAAACACATATTTTGGGCCTATTTATCCTTTCTTTCTGAACCCTAAACCTTGGCCTACATTACATGCTTTAAAAGTCCATTTTGATCAAGCATGAATGTTTAATTTGAAGGGTTTTCCTCAGATTTTATCCCATTTCATCGAATTATCATTTCACTAAGGAAGAATTTATAATTCTCAAGTGTATGGTAGAACAAAAACAAAAAACAAAAAAAAACAAAAAAAAAACAAAAAAAAAAAAGAAGAAAAATTGAAAAGAATGGGACTCTAGGGCGAAAACCCAAAAATGGGCGGTCTAGAGTAGAATAGGAATTTTTGATGTCATCTATGATTGTGTCGATACCCCAAAAGAAAAAAATCTTATTAAAGGAGTGGTCATCAAGGAACATCTAGGAATTCCTGAACCCCCCAAATTGTCAGTTCTCATTCAGAGGATTGTCTTCAAAAACTAAAACTTTTGTTCCCAAGATTAAACTTTCTGGTTTAAACATCTCAGCCAATCTTGACGCTTATCAAAATGCCTTGATATGGAAACTAAAATAATATTGAATTTGTTTGGTTCTCAATGAATTCATGATTTATAAGACCTGTTCCATTTGTGAGCCTAGAAGGGATATACATTTTTGTCATGAAGTTTTCTTGGAAAAGCCAGAATCTTGATATACCAAGCCTTGCCGATCCCAGTTGAAAAAACCAGATTGATACTTAGAGAAATTTCTAACAACGATCATCAGTCTTCAAAAGATTTGTACATCACACATTGTGGGGTTAATATTTTTTGTTCAGAAAATTTTCAAAATGCGAAAACAAATAAAGAGATTTTTTTGAAATACCCATTTTGATGTTGTCATGAGACAAGGATTTTTCTAACTCAAAGGTGTAGAACTGCCAAGATAGGTCCTGACTTCCAGATATGAGAAGAAGAAATCGAACCCAGTGCAGATCTCTGTTGATGAAAGTTTGAAAAAAACTGTTGGGGCAAAGAGAATAGCCAAAATGAATTGAAGATATACTCTGATTTGAAGAGGAAAAATGAATTTGAAAGGCTAAGCCAAAGTCTAGAAAAACAACCTGGGGCATTCGCATCACTCATGAGCACTCATCTCTTTATCGAGCTTTTGCATCTGCACAGTGTCAGCAAGCATTTGCATCATTCATGGGTATTTGCATTGGCATTATTCCATAAGCATCTGCATTTTACCTTTACATTTAAATTCTTCATGGAATTCGCATTTGTGTCATCTCAAGCAATTGCATCATTTCTAGAATCATTGCATTTTCATTATTGTGTGGTAATTGTAGTTACACCATTCATAAACCAGTTACATGAACACAATTAGTAGGGGCATCTGCATCATGAAATATGGGCATCAATCCAGGCCATTTGCATTAAGAAATATTTTGCATTTGCACCATGAAGCATGAGCACCTTGTTAAAAGACATGTGCATCTGCATCATTTCTCAAAGCTTCTGGTGTGGATATCCAGAATTTTACAGTTTTAAAAGAACAAGTCTTCGGTGGTGATAGCTGAAGCCTCTGGTAGAGATATCCAGGGTTTTATAATTTTGAAAAATGAGAAATCTTCTTCTGGAGGAGTTACCCAGAATTTTACAATGAGCAAGTCTTTGGTGGTGATAGCCAAAGCTTCTGGTGGGGATATCCAGAATTTTACAGTTTTAAAAGTGAAGAAGTCTTCGGTGGTGATAGCTGAAGCCTCTGGTGGAGATATCCAGGGTTTTATAATTTTGAAAATGAGAAATCTTCTTTTGGAGGAGTTACCCAGAATGTTATTCAACATGTGCATCTACATCAAGAAGCATTTGCATCATCTTTTAAAGCTGTCAGGTATAATCGAACTCGTTTTGCTTCTCAAATGAGTCGAGCCCCGAGATCATCGTCGAGGTACCTTTTTTTGTATTATTATGAACAAGTCTTCGGTGGTGATAGCTGAAGCCTCTGGTGGAGATATCCAGAGTTTTAAAATCCTTTGAAAATGTAGAAAGTCTTCGGTGTTGATAGCTGAAGCTTCTGGAGGTGATACCCAGAATTTTTTACAGTTTTAAAAATGAGCAAGACTTTGGTGGTGATAGCCGAAGCTTTTGGAGGAGATACCCAGAATTTTAAACACAGCTGAGAACAAGACAGGTTAAGGCCCCGAGACCATCGTCGAGGTCATTTCCTTTCTTGCAAATCGAATTCATTCTGTTTTATCAAATGAGTCGAGCCTTGAGACCACCGTCGAGGTATTTCCTTTTGTTTTAAATCGAATTCATTCTGTTTTATCAAATGAATCGAACCTTGAGACCGCCGTCAAGGTATTTCCTTTTGTTTTAAATCGAATTCATTCTGTTTTATCAAATGAGTCGAACCTTGAGACCGCCGTCGAGGTATTTCCTTTTGTTTTAATCGAATTCATTCTGTTTTATCAAATGAGTCGAGCCTCGAGACGACCGTCGAGGTATTTCCTTTTGTTTTAAATCGAATTCATTCTGTTTTATCAAATGAGTCGAGCCTTGAGACCACCGTTGAGGTATTTCCTTTTGTTTTAAATCGAATTCATTCTGTTTTATCAAATGAGTCGAGCCTTGAGACCACCGTCGAGGTATTTTCTTTTGTTTTAAATCGAATTCATTCTGTTTTATCAAATGAGTCGAGCCTCGAGACCACCGTCGAGGTATTTCCTTTTGTTTTAAATCGAATTCATTCTGTTTTATCAAATGAGTCGAGCCTCGAGACCACCGTCGAGGTATTTCCTTTTGTTTTAAATCGAATTCATTCTGTTTTATCAAATGAGTCGAGCCTTGAGACCACCGTCGAGGTATTTCCTGTTGTTTTAAATCGAATTCATTCTGTTTTATCAAATGAGTCGAGCCTTGAGACCGCCGTCGAGGTATTTCCTGTTGTTTTAAATCGAATTCATTCTGTTTTATCAAATGAGTCGAGCCTTGAGACCGCCGTCGAGGTATTTCCTGTTGTTTTAAATCGAATTCATTCTGTTTTATCAAATGAGTCGAGCCTTGAGACCACCGTCGAGGTATTTCCTGTTGTTTTAAATCGAATTCATTCTGTTTTATCAAATGAGTCGAGCCTTGAGACCACCGTTGATGTATTTCCTTTTGTTTTAAATCGAATTCATTCTGTTTTATCAAATGAGTCGAGCCTTGAGACCACCGTCGAGGTATTTCCTTTTGTTTTAAATCGAATTCATTTTGTTTTATCAAATGAGTCGAGTCTTGAGACCTCCGGGCACCATTTTAAAGACTTTCGGGTACCAGTTTTTTAAAGTCCTTCGGGCACCATTTTTATGATCTTCGGACACAATTTTTATTTTGAAAATCGAATTCGTTTCCTTAAGACGAATCGAGCCTTGTTTAGGCAGGGAATTCAATTTAAGGACAAAATCTTCAATTTATTTTTTTTTTTAAATGAAAAAAATAGAAAAATGAGAAAAAAAATAGAAAAGAAAAAAAATGAAAATGAAAAAAAAAGAAAAAAAGAAAAATGCAAAAATGAATGAAGAAATGAAAAAGAAAACCCCTTTCCTTTCCTTCACATGTGGTTTCATAGATCGGACAAAATTGTTGTCTATTTTATCTTTGCCTGATTCCTGATTCTCAGCAATAGCCAAAGAGGGGCAGCTGTAGACACCTAATTTTGTCCGTGTTTTTAAAAAAAAAACCAATTTTGATTTGTCCGCCTCTCGGGTTTAATATTTTTGTAAAAGTCACGGTCGCGATTTTAGATTTTTAAAATGTTCTAAATTATATATATCATTTTTAGCTTTAATTGTTCAAATAAAATCGGACCGTAAAATTACCAATTTAAAATTCAATTTAAACCCGAGGTAAAAAAAAAAAAATTTAATCTTGAGCTTTATTAAATTTTTAAAATAATTCTTTTTTAATTGAAAATATTTGACAAAAAAAAAAGAAAAAAAAGAAAAAGACTTGAAAAAATAAAGAAGAGGGTAATTTAGACATTACATATTTTTAGGTTAGGAATTGGTTATAAAAGGGGGCCGATTATTTTTAAAAAAAAAAAAGAAAGAAAGAAGCCAAGAAGCTCAAAGAAGCCGCCGGGGAGAAGAAACGAAGCCCTGCAAGGGTTAGTTCTGGAGCAAGTGGAGGCTCGTCTCATGAAAACTTTTAACTTTTTTTTGTTGTTCAGTTAATTCTCTTTAGTTGTCACAACTTTTGCCACTGTACTTTTCAATTGATACCGGCCTTGGGGGAAGGTAAAAAAGTTCAACACTTCTCCCAGTTAACGAAACAGACAAGAGCTTAGTTCAAGATATCCGAAAGCAGACAACAACCATTGGGGGGCGCACATGGGGTGTTTCGCGCCAAACACGAGAGAATTTGTCTGCCCAGGATTCGTCACGTGGCACAACGAGTTAAATTGTAGACCCCGAGATGTACACCCGAGAAAAAGAATTCAAAGAAAAAGCTGGTGTTATTATTAAAAAAAAGGAGGGGAGGCCGATTTTGAGAAAAGAGGAGAGAGGGGAAGACGGCTAAAAAAAGAGGAGAATTAAAAAAGAAAAAAAGCTGAGTTCAGACCGGGGGTTTCCTTTGATTTCCTTTGATTTTTACTTATTTATTTACTTTCTTTAACCTCAAAGGAGTTCAGACTGGGGTTTCCTTTGATTTCCTTTGATTTTTATTTTTTTCTTTAACCTCAAAACCAAAAAATTGATACCAAGGGCTTGGTTCGTCCCCATTTGTAGCCATCATTACTGCCCTCCATCGGCACTTTAGCTACGCTAAGGTGGTGCCTGATTAGTACGACGAGAGGACCTACTGTGTCTATAATACGGGCTACCTGCTTTTGATCTGCTTCTTCTAAGCCAGATTTTTGTTAACAGCATTACTAGATGTCTCTGCTTTGGGGGAAATGCCTTGTTACGGGCACATCATCCACAACTTTCACCTATTCGCTGTTCTTCTGATGCATGGGCTCACATTAGTATTGGAGTTGGAGATGTTTACTGCTGGCCTACGAATCTAGGAAGGGTGATGGAACCGATTTTACTCTTATCATGCTTTCTAACTGGTGCAACCCTTGCTCTCTATCATGGATCTCCTTTGGGCCGTGGTTTTGGAAAATTTGTTCAGCTCATATGTTGCTGTGAAGGCTCGCCACTCATATGGTCCGTAGGGGCATCGTGGGATGAGTGTTCTGACTTTTGAGAGCACAACAAAGGGGTTGTTTAGAAGCTGAACATTTGCATAAGCATTTTGCTGAGCAAGGAGCTAGATGGGTGTGAAGAGACCACGCTACATGATGTGAACCTTGAAGAGGAATTGAGGAGGAAGCAGCAGGCGGCACAGGAAGCTTATGATGAAGACGAGGATATGCATGGTGGTCCCCAGAGGGTGCAATGTGCCCAGCAGTAATGATGAAAAAAAATGGAAGCTGATTTGAGTAGTATTCATATTCTTAGGAATATATGGAAGCTGATCTCCATAGTAGTCATGTACAAGTGGGGAGTGGGTGGTTAGTTGCAAGGCATGTTTGTGCGGGTGCTCGTGTTCTTGTTTACCAGACACAGAAGATTTCTCAACTCTTTCCTAGCTTTCTCTAGCCTAATTAGATATATATTGGCCATGTGGATAGTGCCATTTGCAGGACTTCTTCCATTGGGGACCACTAGGCATGTGTCGATGATCACTATAACCCTTTCGAAAACAGAATTGAATACGTCCTCTGTCGGGTATCAGTCTCCATTACCAGCTGATCAGGTGAAGGCATCCACAGAATTTGATCATGAAGGAGAGGGCTCACCTAATGGCCGAGGTAGGGGCCGTGGTGGTAGAGGAAGGCCAAGGAGTAGAGGGAATGGTTTTGTCTCTGCTGAGTATGAGGATGGAAGCTGGGAACGCAATCATGGCTATGCTAGGGGTAGAGGTCGAGAAAGAAGACCAGGATGACGTGGAATCTCAGATGAGTCACCACCACAACAACAACAATGCCTTCCAAGATCTGTTCAAGTATTTGGATAGGGGGTTCTCCGCCAGGCGCTTCAGCTTCAAACGACTCGACAGAGACCGCTCCTCCCCGTCTTCCCTAGATCATCATCAACATCAACATCATCCTCACCCCCATTCTTACGTAGTGGATGTCGCTGATTCGTTGGGAGATAGTGCCCCTCCCGAATGGGCCTTGCTGCTTATCGATTGCTTGCTTGGGGTCGCCTCCGGTCTCTTTGTGGCCGCCTTCAACAAAGGAGTTCACGTCATACATGAATGGGCATGGGCTGGAACTCCAAATGAGGGTGCTGCATGGCTTCGTTCACAGAGACTGGCTGATACTTGGCATCGAATTCTTTTGATACCAGTTTATGGAGGCGTCATTGTTGGAATGATGCATGGTTTACTCGAGATATTGAACCAAATAAGGCAATCCAGTTCTTCTCAACAAGAAGGTTTCGATTTGGTTGCTGGGGCCTTCCCTACAATAAAAGCTGTCAAGGCTACCTTCTCCATTCAATTTAAAGGGTGTTCTGGTTTTTCTCGCTGCAAAGTCTGGATTCATAAAGGATGCTGAAGAAGCAACTCAATTTCAAAACTTCATTATATGTGTTGAGATGCTTGTAGCTGTTGTGGGTCATCTTTATGCATTTCCATATAAAGAGTATGCTGGTGCAAATATTGGTGGGTCTCGTGGTTTTACAGGAAGCCTTGCACATGCCTTGAAGTTGAATGACTTATATCATGATACTGTTCACCAGTTTGCACCAACATATCATGATTATGTACTGTATAATCATAATGATGGTGATGAGAGAACAAGAAAATACGGGTCAAGGACTTTTGTGCCAACTGGGCCAGAGATGGATGCTGTGAGAAGAAACAAACTCATGTTCGGAAACAAACTGGATGGCATTCAGCTATCCAGTCTCTCATCATCTGATACAAGCACCCCCCCAGCATTGTGAAAAGTATCCTAGGCCCCACAGTTCAAACAAATTCCAGCTCAATTGACATCAGATGGGCCCCGTTTAACGCGCCGGAATGAACCCACCGGCTCGGTGAGCTTGATCTTGCATTTTTAACATCATATACCATAGAGATGTATTTGGCAGGACATGTAGGTGATAGGATTGATTTAAGGCTTTTTCTTGTATTTGGAATATGGGTAGTGGCCTTTTGTACAATAATTTTCGGGTTCGGCTATTGGTTTGATGTTCGAACATCTGTTGGGTTACTTTATTGGCTTTAGTGGTGAGTCCTGTTGATTTGGGGTTCGAGAGATGAATGTTGGGGAAGAATATGTGTCTGATTCTTTGGCTGCCATTGGATTCTTGGAGGCATGAAGGTTGCCAGGTGTGCACCATTTGCTTTCTGCCTCTTCTTCTCGAAGTTGGTGGCTTATACATTTTTGTATTGGTTGCCCTTCTACATAAGGCACACGGTAATATTCTTTCATTTTATTTTTTATATATATTATATGTTTATTGTGCTTGCTTTGGACATAGTATATTACGGTGTATGTTTCGTGTTTGATAATTTACTTTTATACGACTAATGTTGGTTGCCTTGGACATGGTCTATTGTGGTGCATGTCTTAATGTCATTTTGCATATTTGTAGTATTTTAATAAATAAGGCAATATTCTCGAGTTCAATAATTCATGACTTTCTCTGCTGGATTTACCGGAGAGGTTATCATTAATTATTAACGAAGGAATACCCTTTTTCTAAAATAAAATGATTCGAAATTTTTTTGAAATAAATAAAACTTTCTATGTTTTGTCGGGTCTGCCGAGGAACATGAAAAGATTTTGGTATTAATAAACTCCGAGTCATTTTAAGCCATTTCACATGCCATATCATTTTATGTCATCCATATGCCATGTCACTTTGCTTGTCATGTCGATTTCATTCATATGCCATGTTATCTTATGCCATGTCATTTTATGTCATCCATATGTCATGTCATCTTGCTTGTCATGTCGATTTCATTCACACGCCATGTCATCTTATGCCATGTCACATGCCATGTCATTTTATGTCATCCATTATGCCATGTCATCTTGTTTGCCATAACGATTTCATTCACATGCCATGTCATCTTATGCCATGTCATTTAGGTTTAAATTCATGCATTTCATGCATTATGTTTGCTGTATTGTTTCATGCATTTCATGCCCATACCACTTGAATAATGACTTGAGCCAATTGATGGTTCAAAGTCATGCTCTTGAGCACACTTGTGGAAAATTAAGTTTGTCAAGTTGATTATTCTACCTTTGTGATTTTTTTACTTAGCCATTTTTTATCTAACTTTCAAAAAGTCCTAGCTACTGCTTTCAAGTCATTTTATGAGTTTCAAATATTTTTATTTTGATTTTTAAATGATTTTATCAAAGACAAAAAAAAATGTGTTGGCAAAGCAGTTTTTTTCAATAAACTCGTACATCTCTGATTTTTCTGGGAATTCATCTTTGATAAAAAAATTAAGCCGATTTTTTCTCGTGTAGTTTTACATGTCCTGAGTCTCCAGTTTTTTTTTTAGAATTTTTGGAATTTTTAAAAATAGGGTAAAAAATCGTGGATTAAAACTGGACAGTGGTGTCAGAATTGAATTTAAAGAAAAACCATTTTTCTGATTTGGTTAATTTACTTAGAGTGGGCTGATTAGGAGAATTAGCTACTGACTTAGGGTGGTTTCTAAGCCTTTTCAAACTCTAAAAATGGTTTTTCAAGTCCCGGGTTAAGGGTAGTCAAGTTCGGATTTTTTAAACTTAGGAAATTAAAGCCATTTAAAAATTTTTAGCCCAGTTTTTATTGTTAATTCAAGCTTTTCAAAATTGTTTTCAAACAATCACAAAGTATTTTGGTTTTAGAATATTTAATTTGACATATTTTCCTAAGGTAGCCGGATATCTTTTTAGATATACGGATTTCCTTAATTAAAGGAAAAAATACATTTCATGCATTGCATTTTTATTTTCATACATATTATATGATAGCATTATTTTATTCCATGTCATTTAAATTATATGTCATACCATTCATATTTGTCATGTCATTTAGGTTGCATTATATTATTTAGATTTTGCTATGTCATTTTATTTATATCATGCATATACATATTCATTTATTTTAAATGTTTTCAAAAAGATAATGGTTTTCAATAAAAATAAAGATATTCTCGAGTTAAAATAATTCATGAGTTCTCTACCGGGTTTGCTGGAGGGAATTTCATCAATTATCATTAATAAAGGAATATCTTTCTTTCAAAAAAGAGAATGATTCGGAAAGTTTTTTCAAAACTAATAAAAATTTCTATATTTTGCCACGTTTGTTGGGGAATATAGGAAAATTTTGAATTTATAAATTCCGGATCATTTTCAATAAAAAATAAAATTATTTTTCGTTAAATTGGGAATTAATTTGAAATACTAAATTTAAAACCAACTTTTACCGAGACTTGAGATAACACACGATTAATAAGGTACCGATTTATACGGGCGTTGTGGGGGTGCTAATCCTTCCCCACACGTAATCGACTCCCGAACCCGCTTCTTTGATTTCTCTGGTTTAAAACGCAGACTTGAAATTGGTTTTTAAAATGTTTTAATTAATTTTTAAAATATTTTATAAAACCGGTTTTAATAGGTGGCCGATCACACCTAGCTAAAAAAGATTGGTGGCGACTCCATGTCTTTTTTAAGGTCATTTTCAAAACCTTCATTTCTCTAGAGGAATTAAGTCGACTTTTCCTCAGTTTTAATGTCACGCTTAACGAATAATAAAGTCTTGCGATGAGACTTCGTTATTTTTTTTAGGTTGCGACAATGTGGTTGAAGAACAAAAGGATAAAGATATCACAAAGGTTCCAAAAAGTTCATAAAGTTTAGAGACATAAAAAGATTATACAAAGAAACTTCTCAAAACTCTTTACAAGTACATAGTCACCTAGGCCGGATATTCATGTTGGGCCTTTTCTTCATTCTAAACGACTTTGTAACATCTTTTTCTTTTTCCACAAATTCAAGAGATGATTCATATTTTTTTTTTTTTTTACATAGGAATGTATTTGCCAGTATTCCATTTCTTTTTCTCTTGACTTTTCTTTTCTTTCCCCCCCACACTTATTTCTTGTTTCTACCCCGAATTTTCAATAGATCTTCCTTGTCTTTGCAACTTGTCTCAAAACATGCTAATTCATCTTTGGAACAAAGGTAAAGATATAAGTATATTTAGGTTAGGGACAAGTTATGGTTACCAAAGAGATAGCTTATTCAATGTAGGCTCAAATTGGTTCACTAAGGGTGTGTTCTCTTGGAACATCAATAAGGGATGGCTGTTTGGCTCTGGTTATAATCCTAATGCCTCTATCATATTCATGTTGTCACATGTATCAATATAGTCTCAAACGGTTTAAAGCAAGTTCTAGAGAATCATGTAATCATAAGAGCACTCAAGAAAGAAATTAGATTGATTTTTATAATGCATCAATCATTTTAGGCTCAAAAACTCACAATGATGATTATACAAGTCAGTTTTAAGTCTAAACATGCTTCTTTCTCAATCAACATATCATATTAACATTGGCTCATAAAAAGATTGATATCAAGTTCAATTCTCATGAAAATCTTCTCACTAATAAATCTGTTTTAGACTTATGCAATTCATATCTCATCATTGTATTAAAAAGGAACTAAAACACACTAAAAATAATAATAATAAAGACTCATAAAAAAAATAGTAGACAAAAATAAAAGAAATCCTAAATCATTTAGTAACTGACAGTTTCTACCATTATTCATATTCAATACTTAATTATGTAACTCCTATCCTTGACACCTATAAATAGGAGCTCTCACAACTTATTTGAGGATTTTTGGCATTTGAGCAAACTTTCTCTCTAAAGTTCTCTTTGCAATTCTCTCTTATCTAATTCTCTCTGCAGCCTTGTTCTCAGTTATACTCAGCCTTGCTCCGCTATCTCCTTACTTCCTTCGCCTTACCTACCACCACCTGTCGTTGCGCTCAGCACTTTAGGATTTGCTCCAGTCTTCCTCTCCATCGTCTTCCGGTAACATCCCGTTTCATTTGTTTGCAACGCTTCCTCTCCCTACCAAAAAACTCTCTACACCGATCTATGCTCTATTGATGATCTATTAATCTTCACAAAGAGGAATATTGATTATGTTGTGGCCATTGCCAATATCTTAAAGGTGTTTTACCAGTTTTCAGGTATGAAGTTGAATTACTCTAAGAGTGAGATTTTAGTTTTGGGATTTGTGATGCTATAAGTTGCAACATATTACAGATATGCAGGCTTTAAAGTTGGCTCTCTCCCTGTTTGGTACCTAGGTGTACCACTTGTTACCAGTTGAAAAAGATTACACAAAGGATCAAGGGTTGGGCTGCAAAATATCTTTCTTATGTTGGGTGTCTGCAAATCATTCATAGTATCAAAAAAAAAATATGGTGCAAGAATTTTATATTGCCAACAAGGGTTGTTAAAAAGGCTACACAGCTTTATGTTATTTTCTTTTGGAAAGGAAGAAAGGGTAATTCCGAAGGTGCTTGAGTCAATTGGCAGGCCATTTGTCATCTTAAGTCAAAGGGGGGTTTGGGATTAAAGGATTTGGTGTCCTAGAACAAAGCTTGCATCTTTAGGAATCTTTGGATGGTGTTTTCATAGACTAGATCATTGTGGGTAGCTTGGATTCGAGCTGATATTATGAAAGAAAGAAACTTTATGCAGCTACCTACAAGGCTACTTTATGCTTTGGAATGAATTAAGACATAGGCCATTAAGGTGGATTGGCATAAGCTGGTCATGTGGTTTCAATTTTACATTCCAAAACATGCTATCATTTCTAGGATGACAATCCTTAACAGGCTGCCAACTAGGAGCAGGATAGTTCATGGGATAGCAAAATTCTCTAAATGCTTGTTTTGTCAATAAAAGATTTAAACGAGGGATCCCATCTTTTTCATTTGTGGCTACTCTAACAGCTACGGGTCTTAGCGATTTTATGCTTTCATAAGCATAATTTTTTTTTTTGTGTGAAAGAATACAGTGAGAACCCTTAAAATAAAGAGCTAAAACTATATTTTAAGAGAATTACAAAAAAAAAAAAATTAATGATGAAAAATATTATTTGTTACGATCATAACAAAAATTTTATTAAAATAAAATATTAAAAATTGATTAAATAAAATATTATCATTAGATTTATTCATGGATCAAGGTACTTATCAAGTTTACGAGTTTGATCAGTTCAAGAATAAATTTGTTAAGCTTGACCCAAATTATAATATTATTTTATTAAGAGTACTTTTTTTATTTTAATAAACTTAACACATGTAAGTATAATAATCCATGTATTTGTATCATATTCGTATTATTTTTCGTGTCATAATCGTGTTTATACTGTTATATGTTTATATATTTCGACATGTTAATAATTCTGTTATATAGATTTTCACATGTTCGTCTAATTTTTCGTGTCATGTCGTATTTTGTATTATATTTTAGTTATTTTTCTCGTATCATGTCCAACATTGACAACATGTTGATTTTAGTAGATAAATTTTTTTAAATTTTAACCTATTTTATTTTAATGGTAAAACTATAAAAAATTATATATTTTTCCTGTAAGGTTAAGCGAGGTTCATGTCTGACCTAGATATGGTATCAATACTTTACATGCTTGCTCAAGCCTAAGCCGACAAAAAATTTAGGTTCAAAATTCTGTCCAGGTCAACCAAATACTACTAAATGTTACAATTTAGACCTATCCACAGGCTGCTATTCGCCCAAGCCCGAAAGCTCGTCCAATATTTGAGTGGGTTTAAACAAAAATATTAAGCCCAAAAAATGAGCTTAGACAAAAAAAAAATAAAGCTCATTTAACGGGTTAGACCTTGGTTCCAACATTCAAGGTTCGAGCTCGGCCTGGTCCGACCCATTTTTTAATTATATAAAATATATTATTTTAAAATATTATGTAATTTATGTTATATAAAGAATAAATATATTTATAATATTATAGTGTAAATATAAAAAAAAATGGTCTTAGCCTAGTTTATAGAAAAAAATATATCTAAAAATATTTTAATATTAATATTCAACTAATTTTATATTTTAAATAATACTTTTGCAATATTAAAAATATTTAATATTAATATACACATATTTTTTAATATTTTAAAAGGTATTATTATTAAAAAATTTAATATTATTATAAATATTATATAAATATTTGAATACTAAATCTCACTATTAATAATAGATGTATTTTTTAAGATGATTTTAATATAATTTAAATCATTTTTAAAATATTAGTTTTATTTTCTTTTAATACATTTTTTTTGTCATAATACATAATTAATAAATAAGTTTGAATTATTAATTTTTATTTTTTTTATTTATAATTTTCTCACCTTTTCACTTAGAGCAAAACGTGTGAGAAAAATGTGTGGGTGTAGTTGAGTGTTCTTATTGTTCCTATTTTTTATTTTTTGTAGTTGGCTGCTGTTTGCAGCATTGTTGAGATGGTAGCAATTATTGTTGCTCTCTTTGGATAAATAAATAAATTTATTTATTTATTTAATATATATATATATAAGATAAGAAAATTATTTAAAAAGAAAAATTAATCCAAAATTTTGTTTTACCTCATTATATTTTCTTTATTTCATATCCATGGGTCGAACCAGACCGAGTTGCGATCAAAATTTTTTTTTTACTCAAGTTCTTTTTCGGGCCAGGTCTAAATCGATTTCAAAGTCCATTTCACTATTTATAAATTATTAAAATATTAATATTTAAATATATTTTATAATTAAATTTAAATAAAAATATATATATTTTTAATAAATAATAATTCAGAATTATCTAAAAAAAATTCTTATCTAAACTCGACCTAATTCTGACTAAATCTGTCGGATGAAACGGATAATTCGATGCTTTAACAATTTTCTTCGCTTTCTCTCACCATCATCATCTTTTCACTCTCCGCTATATTCACCACCGACCTTGCTCTATCAAAAATAATCACTTATAAGATATAAATAAAATAAGTAATTTAAATAAATAAACTTAGAAAGATATTGGACAGTGTTATTAAAATCGAATTAAATCGATCGATTTGATCGGTTGAATCGAGAATTGGTGACATGTTCAGTCCGATGTATGTCATGAAATCGGATTTTTCCAAATCAATAAAACCCGATAAAAAATCGGTAAAAACTCAGGAAAAAAAATCCTAAAAAAACCAATTTTACACTTTTTATAAAAACTTATTTTATGTGATAGATTTAAACTTTTAACCCCTTAAATTTATATTAAAAATCATACAATTTAATCAAATACATATTTTATTAAATATTTATTATATTTAATATTAAAATTCTTTTTTTAATATAAGTGGCCGGTCCAACCAATTGGACCGGTTAAATTGATAACCGAAAATTTTACCAATTTGACCTCCAATCCGATTTTTTCAACATTGATATAGGATGGCTCAAAGCAATTGCAAACATGTAAGTTGGGCTGTAATTAGTTTGAACTCTGAACCCTTCTTTTTAATGCTTGTCTGTGTTAAGTAAATATTATGTTTTAGTTTGACCTAATAATTTTGGACACGATATGGTTATATAAAAATTTATAATAACTATATGGATATACGAATGCGTCAAAATTTATATAACACAAATTATTAACATATTAAAATTTTATATAAATATATAATAACTAAACATGATTATGACATATAAAAATATACGATTATGACATAAATATACAAATTGACAAGTCTAAGTTTACCAACCACCCCCACTTGGTAGAATTTAGCCATACAGAATAAAATTTTATTACCATGTATCGTAAAGTGGGCGACTCTCTTGGCTTAAAAGTTAGGTCTAGATTTATCTACGGGCCGGGTGATTATCGGACTTGATTAAAGGTTTTTGTAATTTGAATTAACTTGAATTATTATTTAATTTTATAAAAAATATTTTTTATTTAAATTTAATTATAATTTTTTTAATATATTTTAAATAATAAAACGTATTTTAAAATTCAATAAACAAAATTAAACTCAAATTCAACTCAATTGGAATTGGTTGAGTTTTTTTTCCCCCTAAACAGCGCTTATTAGTAGAGGTGGCAATTGGGCGGCTTCGGGCGGATTCGGGTCTGGCTCATTCGGGTTTGGGTTCATTCGGGTTTGGGCCCATTCGAGTTCGGGCTCAATCGGGTTTGGGTTCAATCGGGTTCGGACCCATTCGGGTTCGGGTCCGTTCGGGTTCGGGTCCGTCCGGGTTCGGGCCCAGTCGGGTTCGGGTTTGTTTTACATCATTTTTATTTTATGTTAGATGTAATTATTTTTACATAATTTAAATATTTACTTTTAAAAATAATTTTATAATTATTTTTAAAAATAATCTTTTATTATAATATGATATTTTTAATTATATTTATTTATTAAAATCAATATTTGTTAGACCAAAAGAATATAAAATTAATTTTTTTCTATAAAATAAAATTTTAAAATAATTTATTATAAAAAATATGATATATTATAAATTAATCATATTAATATTTAAAATAATTGATTTGATGAACTCGAATTTCAACATGTAAACATTATAATTTATATTCACTAGAAAATAAGAGATTTTTAGGGACGAACCATGGCATTCAACTTTGAGGTCTAAATGGGCTTGGACTATCCATTTACAAATATGGGCGGGTTTTGGCAGAATTTGAGGCCTATATTTCGGATCGATCCGGGCTTGGGCAAGTGAATATGGTGTTGATGACTTAATTTAATAATATGCCTAAGAAAATCATATATATGTTGCAAAGAGCAACACATTTTTTTTAAAAGTAGTTTTTATCTATTTTTTAATATAAGAAATACTATTATACTAGAGATAAGTTAAAATGAATGAATTGCTATTAATTAATTTTAATATATAGAAAATACTATTATACTATTATAAAGGTGCTCTTAAAATAACATAAATAAAGGATAAGTAATATTTAATGTCAAAAAAATTTACATTTCTAAAATTTTCATGAGTTTAGAATTTTTAGATAGTGGATTCATCAAGATATGGGACATTAAAGTTATAAGCACAAAATATAATTGTATTTTTGATAAAATTATTATTTTATCATATATATAATATAATATAATATAAATTAAATTATTAAAAAAGATATTAGAATAAATTGATAAATAAAGTTATTGCTTTATAAAAAAATTATTTAATTACAATTTGATAATTTTTATTTTTAGTATTAAATTCGGGTTCGGGTTCGGGCCGGGCTTGGGTTTGGGTGTTTTCAGGTTCGGGTTTTTTCGAGTTCGGATCTTTTCGGGTTCGGGCTCTTTCGGGCTTGGGCCATTTCGGGTTCGGGTTTTTTCGGGTTCGGGTTTTTGACTTTTTGGTCAAATCGGGTTTGGGCGAGTTCGGGTTTTCGGGTTCGGATTCATTTTGCCACCTCTACTTATTAGATTCTTTATTCCCAAATAACAACACTTTTAAACTTTATTTTCTGAGTGAGGTACTTCAAACCATGTAAATGCAGTGTCATTATTTACGTGGCAATAGAGTTTCATTTTTTTCTTATCTTTCTGAGCCATACTGTCATCAGAATAACCCTATACCATCGACATGTTGGAAACGGTTGCCCATTATGGGCACCGTTTCCAACATCTCCCACTCGCACATAATAGGTATAATATTCTCATAATAAATTTTAAGAGATCGATATCTCTTCTCTCTACAAAGTTCATACAAGAAAATAGGCCGTGCAACCAGCATATTTCATAATGTCGAGAGCTGGCTGCTATACATCTGTTAAGTATATATAGTAGCTCAAATGTTTAAGTAGAGAATGTATGCAGCACCCCAAATCCATTTAGTCACATTTCGAGTTTCCTATTATCTCTTTTACATTAGTGATATAATAAACTTTTGTATTCACAATTGTGTTTACCATTTAAAACACAATTGGTCGACCAGTGAATACAATTGAATGAGACACTAAAATGATCTTCCCTATTCCTCGAATCTTTTCATTCCAATTCAACTGCTATCTAGATATGTCCCATTAGATAGAATCATACATGACCATTGGCAACATTATAAGATAACTAACATTGAACTGAAACTTTAAGAAACAGTCAAAAGTTATAAGGGTACTAATTAGAGATCCCTAGTTGATCTCATGGGTCTCACACAACTTAGAATCAGAGATCAATTCTTCTGTTACCCATATTGGTCGAATAATGCACATGTGACATGAAACACATGCTACAGTATTACTCTTTTTTTTCCTTGGAGCGTATGTCTTTATCACAATTTCAATACCGTACAGGTGATGTTCAGATACACTCAGTATCTAACTTGAGTCCACAACTCTACTTTCTCAATAAATTTAATAACAGGACTTCCACCTGGCAGACATAGACAGATAAAGTGAATTATGGGATCATTCACTTTCGATCATAAACTCATTACTATATGACCTCATCTTGAACCGTTATCAAGACGGTTTTGTTTTAAGCTCAAGCTCTCGTAAAACTCTTAATTTTAAAGCTTAAAACTAATCTCATCTCCACCCGGCACTAAGCTGTAGAGGTGATTGCCTGTGTGAGAAGGCCAATCATCTGTCCGACATACCTTTAATCTCATATATGTACTTAACACATATATACATGTGTGTATGCTTTCATGAAACAAAGTACTAAACTTTATTATGCATTAACCATTGTCAACAATAATCATAAATGGGAAAGAACAAATTGTTCAACTTGAACAACTTAGCAAGTACATTAAATCCTATGCAATCCTAGAGATCTAAAATGTACATTATGCACATCTCTAGGAACCGATTTTGTAAACCGATCTATAATGGTCTTATGCGTAGATATGTACTACATGTTGACTTTCTTATGTGCAACCATGTCTATCACAAAATTACACTAGGTATCTATGTGTTTGATCCTTGAATGACATTAGGGACTTTCGTGAATGCAATTGCAACTTGACTATCGTAATTCATCAACACTGAGTTCGATGCATCTTTATTAAATCCCAAATATTCAAAAATATCTTAAGCCAAACACCTTCTTGCACTATCGCTGAAAATGCCATAAATTCAGCTTCCATAGTGGACAATGCTATTCAAGTTTGTTTCTTACTACTTCAGGAGATCGCTCCTTTATTAAGTAAGAAAAAAACATATCCGGAGGTAGATTTTCTCTCATCTAAATCTCCTCCCAAATCGATGTACGTTTACCCGATTAGATGCAATCATATCTTTGATAGCATAATATAGTCCACAATGCCTTTTAAATACCTCAATATCTTTTTAATTGTTTTCCAATGGGGTTGACCTAGATTCAATTGATATCTACTAACGAGTCCAACTGCGTAACAGATATCCAGCCTTGTGCAATTATAGCATACATAAGGCTTCCCACAGTACTGGAATAGGGAACTCTTGCTATTTGTTCCTTTTCTTATAGAGTCTCAGGATACATTCTTTTACTCAGGCCTTCGCCTTTTGCAATAGGAGTATCAATTGGCTTACAGTCTTGCATTTTGAATCGTTCAAGAACATTCTTAATATACGACTTTTGTGAAAGAGCAAGTAATTTCTTAGAACGATCCTGAGTGATTTTTCACTCTAAGAATGTAAGTTGCTTCACCTATGTCCTTCATCTCAAAAATTGAGGACAACCAATTTTTCACCAAATGATATACTCCTTATTATTATCATGAATATGCATCAGTCGATTTGCAATAATCAAATCGTCAAGATCTTTTATCTCATAAAGAGATATATCCTGATTAATCTCACCCCTACTTAGAAAATCATTTTCTAGAAAGTGACATCCCGATATTCAAATTCAGTTACACTCCCACCTGCTTGTTCACCAATGAACATGCATCCCTTTGAATATTTAGAATATCTTACAAATATACTTTTTTTTCCTCTTGGACTTAACTTGCCATGTTGATGAGCAGGCTCATAAACGTAGACAACGCAACCCCAAAGTCTTAAATTACTAAGATCGGGTTTTCTACTGGTCCATAATTCGTAGGGTGTAGATATAATTGACTTGGAGGGTACTCTATTCAATATATAAGCAGTTGTTAATAAGGTATCGCCCCAAAAGATGTAGGCTAATTTGCCTGGGCCATCATAGACCTAATCATTTCCAGAAGAGTTCGATTTCTTCTCTCTGCAACACGTTTTGTAGTAGAGTCCTCGGAATGGTTAGATTCCTATCTATTCATTTTTCATCACATAGATGTTTGAACTAATCAAACAATACTCACGTCCTCGATCTATTCTAAATGCCTTAACATTTTTATGTAATTGATTTTCCACCAAAGTAAATATTTATAAAGCACTCTAATGCTTCAGACTTATGGGAAATCAAATAGACAAACCCGAAACGTCCAAAATCATCAATGAATATGATGAAATATACTCCTCCATTTCGTGCCCTTACATTCATTGGGTCACAAATATCGGAATGTATAAGTTGCAATGAAAATTCGACTCTAGTCTCTTTATCAAATGGTTTTCTTGCTATTTTTTCGACTAGACATTTTTTTTACACGTTGATAGATTAACTTTTTCAATAGGGCTTAGTAATCCCTTTTTAATTAATCTATCCATCATTTGTTGCCCGATATGGCCTAGTCTAGCATGCCAAATATCTACATTAATATTTGCATTACTTGAAGAAGTAACTAAGGAAAAACTAGCATTATTGATACAACTACATGGAGTGTAGTCAACATCCAAAACAATAAAATCATTCGATAAATATCCAGAATCATAGTAATTTGTTCCCCAAAACAAATTAACATCAGCGCTATTGAAGTTCAAATTAAATCCTAGGTTAAGAAGAACAATGATAGAAACCAAAATTTCGTCAAATGTTGGGAGCAAACAACATGTCATGTAGGATAAGAGATCGGCCACCATGCATACTCAACTTGTATGTACCGATTCTGTTCACTTCAACTCTTGAGTTGTTTCCTACACAATCCACTTTGTCCCTACGAAATCCAAAGAAAATTCATAAACACATTTCTGTCATGTTACGTGGTCCATGGCCCTTGAGTTTACAATCCATAAAGGATGAGATTCATTTAATAAAATAGTACTTGACACAAATGTCGTACTGTTCAAATTATTCATAGCATTCAAAAATGCTTTAAGGGTTCGTAGCTTTTATGGCTCAGTGCATTCACGAGCAAAGTGACCCTTTTTGCCACAGTTATAGCACTTGACCTTAGACTTGTTCTTCTTTTAATGAGCCATGTCATCCTTTCTTTTGTACCCATGATATGGCTTGCATTTGAAGCTCGGAGCTTCTTTGGAACTTGTTCCAACCATAATTGACATTAGGCTTAGATCCATCGATCCGATCTTCCTAACGATGCAAATGCCTTGAAGCATCCTCAAATGGTTTGATGCTTTATTTTAGGTAAGATGCACTTTCATTCTCCATACTGCTTAGCAACGTAATGCAAGTAGTGTATTTTTTTTCAGGCGTTGTAAGCCTCTTGGTCCATTCTATGTTGGACCATATACTCATTTTCAGGCTCATGTAGGAGATTATTTAGAATTTTCAGAACCTCTTGGTCCATTCTATGTTGGAAACAGCGCCCATAATAGGCAACAGTTGTCAACATTTTAACTTCCTTTCGAAAGTTATTAAAAGGATTTAAAAGAGAAAAACTGCTAAGGCAATTAATTAACAATAATAAAAGAAGGAAAAAACTTCTTTTAATAACGATTCTTTTTATTCTTTCGGCCAAGTTAACCAAAAAGGAAGAATGTCTTTCTTGTTAAAAGAACACTATTCATTCGGCTATGAAATAATGAAAGATGAATGAACACTCTTTATTCGGTTAAAGCCGAGAGTAAGAAAAAGAGAGAAAACAAGTTTTCTCGAAAGCAATATTCAAAATTCTCTACATTCTCGAAAAATTTAGTGTTGTGGCAAACAGATAATTTTCGAATATGTGATCTTGTCTTTGATCAGTGAATCAAGACCGTTTTCGCATCGAACGATCCTATAAGTTATTTAATTTCGCATTTATTGTTATAGATTATTTACATGATAATCTTCACGACATAATCAACCAACGATCCATTGTTTAATTGAAAATAAAAACAAGATAAACAAAAGAATTACCAATAATAAAAAATCCATAAACCATTACAAAAATCAAAATCTTAATATACTAATACTACTATACTAGTAGTCATTAAACTATGGCATCCAAGCAATGAAAAATGAAATATCAACATAACATTTTCAACGATAAAAAATCACTTCACTTACACACATATATTTAATAATTTCACATAGAACACCATAACACTACTTAAGAATCACCTATGTCAAATAATTGAAAAATCCATTAAGCAATTAGCAACCAAATAAATTAAACAAGCACAAAAGTGAATTGCCCATTAAACAGCCAATAATAATAATAATAAAAAAAAAAACCCACAATTTGCTTTATAATCAATAAATTATTAATTTTTTTTTTTTAAAAATCTGCAGCTGAGAGTAAACTGTCCAAGGGCCGGGCTACCCGTCCAAACCCGAAAGTCCGTTCATATTTGGGAGGCTTGGACAAAAATATTAGGTCCAAAAAATGGGCTTGGGCAAAAAAATAAGGCTTGTTTAATAAATAGGCCGGGCCTTGGCTCCAACATTCAAAGCTCGGTCCCGGCCCGACCCGACCCATTTTTTAATTAAATAATATATTATTTTTATTTATATATATTATGTAATTTATGTCATATAAAGATTAAATATATATAATATTATAGTATAAATATTAAAAAATAGGTTAAGCTGTTTATGTTTAAGAACTTAATAAAAATATATAAAATTACTAAAGATTAAATAATAAAAATATATATATTTAAAAAAAAAATATGCGATGGTATAAACGGGTTTGGGCTATCCATTTACAAATATGGGCAGGTTTGGACAAAATTTGAGGCCCATATTTCGGGCCGGGCCAGGTTTGAGCAAGTAAATATAATATTGATACCATACATGAGTCCGACCCGGCTCATGGACACCTCTAGCTGCAAGTGCAGGGTCATCTCTCTTGCGTAGAATAAATAATAGGAGAAAGGATTGTATGAACGGTTACTTCATATCAACATGTATCCTTTTCATTCAAATCATAACATGTAATCAGATTTTAAAAAAAAAAAAAACTATTTATTACACATTACATATAATAATCAAATGATAAATATTTATTTCAGCAATTCATTAATGATTATGGTAATAAATAGTTGATTTTTTAAAAAAATTTGATTACTTTACATGATTTAAATAAAAGGGATATATATTTGACGTGAAGTAACTGTTTCATATAATTTTTTTCTAAATAATATATATATATATATATAGGCTCCCAAGACACACTTTATAATTTCTTCAAATTCGTATCTAGAAAAGGGATTATTATAGGCTAGAATATTGTTGTGGCCTCTTGTGTTTTAGGGTTAATTTAATATTATTGTTGAAAAAAATTTGAGTTAAAAAATGTGTGTTTAAACAATTTGATGAAAAAATACGGTTTAAGAACTTTTAAATATTTGTATTACTGCGATAAATTGAAATGTTACAAAAATATATATTTAAAATAATAAAAGTTTAGAGATGTAAGAATAATAAAGTTATTTTATACAAAAATCAATTTTTAAATCGTAAAAATTTTATTTTTTTTATTTTTTTTTAATTTTAATTGTCAAATCATAATTTTAATTACAAAATTTTAAAAAATTTAAAAAATTTAATATTGTATTTGTCAGGAAACATAATTTTTTACTTTAAAAATGTGCCAGCGAGACAATAACGAGCAGTGGAGGAAAGGACTTGAAACAGGGAATAGTATTTTTTTTAAGCGAGGGAAAGAAATCGAAATAAAAATTTTGTTAAATTTTTATTTGAAAAAGTGAGTTTTAATATTGAAGAATTTGTTAAAGTGAGTTAAGTTTATTTGATTGAATGTCTAACAAGGGTAGCTGTTGAGCTCGTGCCGATGCTACCGCTAACATTGTCGGTGACAAGAGAAGAAAAAAAGGAAATATTATAAATAAAAAAAATTGAATTGCCACGTTGTATGTGTATGTCATGTAGATAATGACATGGTGTTTACATAGTGTAAACTAAATTATGTCACATTTATTATGTGAATGGAAAAAATTATGTAAAATTATATTTATATAAATAGTTTTTTAAAAAAATGATAATTTTTTTAAGAGAATATAATTTTTAAATTAATGGTAGTCTTTTAAAAATATGTTAATTTTTTAAGTGAGCAATTGTTTTTTTTTTTAAAAGTGGATAATTAAAAAAATATAATATTAAAAATTAAAATATATAAACACTCTTATAATATTATTATTTGATTTATTAAATATTGATTTTTAGTAAAATGAGTGATTGAGTTGGTGTCACTTAACTCAATGACATCAACTCAACCATTCTTTTTCTAATAATACACTTGATTTAATGACACCAACTCAGTCATTCCTTTTATAATAGTATAAATAAGTAGTTTTTTAAAAGAATGGTAATTTAAAAAAAAAATGATAGTTTTTTTAAGAGAATATAATTTTTATATTTTTAAAAAGTGAATAATTTTAAAAAATATTATATTAAATATTAAAATACATAAATACCCTTATAATATTATTACTTAATTTATTAAATATTTGATTTTTATAAAAAAAAATGATTGAATTAATATCATTTGATTCAATAATATTAACTCAATCATTCTTTTCATAATAATACAGATATACATTACCTCACTCCGGAAAATAAATTTAAAAATATCTTTATTTGCGAATAAAAAATTTAATTAGCGATGTACCCAAAAAAAAAAAAAAAATTAATTAACCTTAGCTGATAGTGCCACGGTTTGTCATAAATGCACTTACCAACACCAAACTCTCAACTGTCATCACCCAAAGTCCAAACAGAAAAACAAACCTCTGAAAATCCAACCATATTTCCCTCCTACTTTCACTCTATCCATTCAAAACCTGTTTCCCACTTTCCATCCGTTCTGAAAAACAAAAAAAACCAAAAAAAAAAAAAAAACAATTTTCTCAATTTTTGCATGCAACGCATTGCTTCTTCCCAATCCCAGTTTGTTGATTTTACCTTTTTTTTGGTCTAAAATTTTGTCAAATGGATTGGTTGATTTCATTGGATGAATCTTCTCTCAATGCATATAAACAACTATTCGATGCCCTCTCTCTGATTCCAATTTCGCACTATCTACTGGCATTTATGCTGATTTGGGCAGTTTTTCTCTACAATTTCCTGGAAATTCATTTCTTCCAAGATTTGTTCTCTGGATTTCGCGGTGCTCCCGTTGCCTTGACCTTTCACCCGTACTCCCATATCTACCAAGGCGTCGTTTCCAAGTGCCGGATCCTTCACGGCAGGTACACAGTACACTTTTCCTTTTTCTATTTTACCGGAAAATTTGATTTTTCACCTTGTATTTTGATTTTAATTTTTTAAAAAAGTTTCTTACTATTCTCAGTTACTTTTTTTTTTTTGGGTGAATTGGTGAATTATTGCAGGTATTTAGTGACGCCATGGCTATCAAGTCCTCATTTTCAGATTGCTTTTCTCAATTTCTTCGGGAATCCTCCAGTTTTCAGCTACAGAAGGTCATAATTTTTTCACTTCGCTTTCTTTTTCTTTTTCCTTTTATTGGTTAAGTTATAATGCAGCGCTTTTCTTAATAGAATTTCTACTGTTAACATTTTTTTTGGGTGCTTTTAATGTAGCAAAAAGACTGTTTTCATCTGTCCTGCAAAGCTCATCCATGTTTATTTTTTCCTTTTGTTTGGTTGTTACTTTTGTCTCTTCTTTATTTTAGGAAGTAAAAATGTTTTCGTTACTATTTTATCATGAATTGAATTTTACAAAAGAATTCCCTAAGGCGAGTTGTTAAGATTATTACATGAAAATATCTCCATGTATTGTTATTGGGAATAATCACATTAATTAGAATCTTAACAGGTGCCCTTAAGGCACTCATTAGTGGAATCCTTTTAAGGCTTCATTTGGTTTGCTACTTGCTTTTTATTTTTGGAAGAAAAAAAGAAAGAAAGTGCTTTTGTATGTAAAATCAAATAATGTATTTAAGTTAATTAAAAATTAAAATTGTATATTCTTTTGGAACTTCCTTATGCTATGTTTGGAAACGTGAATTTGGAAATTTTGATTTGAATTTCATTTGTTATGTAAATTGTGAGAATGAAATGAATAAATTATGTATAAATTAATTAAGATTTAGTATGATTATATATTTAAAAGGTATAAAAACATGAATTTCAAATTCACAAATATCTATAAGTATTTCAAATTCACCACTAAATAGGCATCTAACAAATCCATGAATTTGAAAAATATTAATGAATGTTACATTTACATGTGTTTTATTACACAATTTATATTATTTTTGAATCCAAATGCATCTTTTGGAATCCAAGTTCCCAAACGCAACCTTAATTATTTGCTTAAATGTCTTCTATTGTTCTTCTTTAAGGATTGTTCCCTTTTCCCTTTTTTTTTGGGAGGTGGTGTATCATGGGAGGGGGCTGTGGAGGCTCCTCATTTTACTCAATTTCAAGCATTTTCTTCTCTTATAATGTTGGATTTAGAATGAATACAGATATGTTGGTCCATGTGCTTTTATCTCACAAATACCTCTCTATGCTTTCTCAGACAACTTTTTCATGCTTCAGATGGTGGAACCATAGCTCTAGATTGGCTGACAAGTTCTGATGGTAAGTGCAAAACTTTTGATGATATTATGAAGTATCCCCCCCCATATATATATATATATATATATATGCATGTTGAGCAACTTTTAAATTTTTGATATTAGTTGTTATGTGTGTTTTGGAATCTTTTAGTATTTTGTGCAAGGTTATGTTTTGAAGATTTGACCTTTCATAGCCGTTACAACCATCATCAATTATATTATTATTTTTTTCTTTTCTTGTGATATATGATAGGAGTATTAACTACTAAAAGAATGTGAAAGGGTGCAAGTTGAAGACAGATAAGCTATCAAAGCATCTATGAAGACTACCTCAAAATGAAATTGTTTAAAAGTCATGCTTTGGGTTATAAAACCTCGTACTTTTATCTTCCATTTATCATCTAACTATTTGGGCTGATACAATAAACATTTGGATATTATAATGCCAAAAGGGTTACAAAATGCAGCTGCTAAATGCATAGTGTTGTGTCACACCAATTTCTAGTACTATTTCATATTCTTTTTAGAGTTGAATCCTAATTTGTAATTAACTTCCTCATATGCATCTAAGATGATGGGATTAGGTGATACCCTCTGGGCAGCCACATATTAGCCCTAGAAGAGAGGCTAAGTTCAAATCTTTGCCTGCCCCCAAAACCCCCCCTCCCCTCCCCAACCAAGCAAAAAAGAAAAAGAAGAAGAAAAAACCTTTAACTATCCGCAAAGAGAACAAAAAGGCTTCTCAGGTATAATGGTGCCATATACCAACTCTTTGTTGTTTAAGTTTTTCCATAGGAACTCTGTATAATAAGAATTTATCATACTATGTTGCTTGGACTTGGGTTTAAGTGTTAAACATGGGTATGTATCTTGACACAATATGTTTCATCTTTAGTGAATTTTTCCTTAAAAATTAGAGGGTCATGCCTTCATAAATATGTGCTTTTGAAGTGTCCTATGCATTTCACAATTTTCATATAATGTGATGGCTTTTGATTATAGTTTCTTCTAGTTGACATGCTCTCATGTTTAGAAGTTTGACTCAGAATTTGATAGTGCCTTTAAATCAAATATTGCAGCTTGATTAGTATTCTTAATGACACTATTAGGTATCAGTTATTTGTCTACATGGACATAATACCTTAATTTCATATCAAGTCAGTATAGTAAATTTCTTATTCTACAATTGTTGTGTTTGATAATTGTACAGTTTCAAGAGGTACCTTTGAGATGAATAATGCTATCTCGAAGGACGACACAACTCCTTTGGTGGTTGTCATTCCTGGCTTAACAAGTGATTCTACTTCTTCAGTAAGTTAAATTTTAACTTATGACTACTCTTCTTTTCTTCTTGTTTCTAGCTGCTATTTATATCAACTTTTGGTGAACTTGGAAAAAAAAAATTCAAAATCCAACTAGGATGGCTGGATAATTGTGTATAGAAGCTTCAAGAGTATAGTGAGTAGTTAGAGGTGAAGGCTAGGTAGTAGATAACCAAACAGGCTTTTGAGGGATCTCAGTTTAGGACTTACAAATTTCTATCCTGATCTCAAAATTCAGTTGCCTAGTGAATAAGTAGGCCTAATAAATACAGAAGGTACTTAATCAGGGTGAAAATATTTAATTGTATCCTCTGCATTCAGTTTTAGGCTTTTCTGGTTTCTTACTCCTATTTGCTGATGAAATATACTCTGATAACTGTATTTATCGATTTTGCACATGGTCTTCATTTTGTTAGCACCTAAAATTAATATGAAATTAGCAAGTCTTATAAAAAATCCACTGGTATGGTTTGAAGTTATGAAGTTTCCTTGACCATTCTCTGAGGTAATTTTTATTTGAGACCTCAAAGAAAGCTATATGTCCAGATGGCGGACATTAAAATTAATGCAAATTAATGACACATAGATTGAATAGGGCAAATAGATTGTTGTGGGATATAGTTTACAAAAGTAAAATTGTCTTGCTATAATTCTTATGGCAGTACATTAAGCACCTTGCATTTGGATTGGCAAAACGTGGATGGAATGTTGTTGTTAGCAACCACCGAGGACTGGGTGGTGTTTCAATTACTGTGAGTTGTCCTTCTTTTTCTTTTATTTTCCTCCTGTGTTTAGCTCACAACATTTGTGTTTTTATTTATTCTTTTTTGGTTGGGCTGTTTTGAGTTGGAATTTTACATAAGTGATCTATCTTGCACTAGGGAGATTGAACTTCCATGTAACTATTCTGTACCGGTCTATGAAATCAATCAACAATATATATTTTTTCACAATTGTAGAATGCAGACCCAGTCATTTTGCCTTTTGCAGTTGCCGTTGTCGTGATCTTCAAGCTGACATTATAACAAAACTCATATTACACCTTTTAGGAAAATTATTGCTTAAAAATTTCTATGTCCAACTCCTATACAATGACAATAAAGTACGCAATATGGGCCATTATTGAGCTAGAGCAAACAAAACATCACTGTCAGAGTAGGAAGTGTAAAAATAAAAAAATGAAAAAGAAATATAATGAGGAATTCTATTAAGAAATTAAGGTGAGAATATTTCGTGTCGACTTTTAACAAAATAAAACATTATATTCAAAATAGCTAACCTCTAGCAGTGATAGTTATTTGCTTTTAATATATACATTTTGGCATTATTAGATTTTATTGGGTAATAATTGAGAAATACTTTGATTTTTTGTTTAATTAATGAGCTTTTCAAACAATGAAATCTTTGGACAGTTTATCTAAAGGTGGTAATAGTTTCATAAAGAAAGGACATAGCATTAGCTATTCAACCCCTGATAATCGTAGATCAATTAGGCCTATGTTGCTTGGACCTTTCATTTTCCTTGAAGTACTCGTATCCGATAAATATCTAGCAGACATAGGTATGGAGGTCCGACCTTTCGAATATATGGAAATACTTAGAAAAAATTAAGCATACCTGTATCCGACACTCACCTCCGAGTCTGAGTAACATAGAATTAGGTTGTTGCATTTTTAATTTCTGGCACATTAGATTGTGATGCTTTATTTCTAGATATATTGTTTCATTTTTAAATATCATTTAGCTATTCTATTGAGAACTACTATAATGAACTTAAATCTTTGACTAGTAATTGATTGGTGAGATGTATTTGGCTATGCCATATTCCAAGGAACAAGTATGTATGGATGAAAACCTGATAGTTAATTGGTTAAAAGTTGAGGGTTTCTTGTACTCCCTTTGGCAAAGCTCAGAGATGCTAGGAATTATATCTTGTAGTTAAATAAAGAGGTGTCCTCACTTAACCATTCTGTTAATATCAATCATTTCTTCATGATGTTTTCTAAAACTTAACATTGTTAATGTGTACTAGATCTATTTCTTTAATGTTGTATTTTGTAATAACACTTTTGCAGTCTGATTGCTTTTATAATGCTGGCTGGACAGAGGATACCCGAGTAGTTATTGATTATCTCCATCATCAGTACCCGAAGGCTCCTTTATTTGCTATTGGAACAAGCATTGGTGCCAACATTCTGGTATGTTACCTGGTCTGCGTTCTTTCTTATTCATTTGGTACAAAAATTTTATTACGAACTCTTGCTTGATTGACCTCCCCCATGCATCTACCAGCTGGTCTTGTCTATGTTTGATGATGGTTCTTCCCTTGGGTCTCTGAATTTCCCAGTAGAAATAGGTGTCTTTCTTGGTTTTATTTTTATTTTAAAAATTTTCTATAACTTGGAACACTAGTTGCTCTCCTCAGCTTAACCCTATGATTCAATTTAGCTTTAATACAAGTTACTTAGGAACCATGTAGCTCTCTTTCTTATTGCATGGGTTGAATTGTACTAAACCAAACCAAACCAACAAACCTTAATTCCAATATATTTGGGGCCGACTACAAGAACCAAGACATAAAAACATGTATGTCGGGATACACGAATCCTCTTCTTCCAATCATTCATATCCAACACCACCCTCTTTTCAAGTTTTAATAGTTTCATATAATTATTTATCACCTCCAGGCCATGTCTATTTTTGGTCTCACCTTCAACCTTTAACCCTGTGCAGTGTTAATTTGCTCTATCCTTCTAACAGATGCATCCCTCGATCTGCGTCCTATGTGGTCAAACCACTGTAAACGGTTTTCTCTCACCTTATCCTTTATAAGAGCTATCCCAACTTGGAGACGAATATCCTCATTTCTAACTTTGTCCTTCCTAGTCTTACCACACATCCATTTTAACATTCGCATCTTGGCTACACATCTTTTGTATATGTTGCTTCTTGTTAGCCCAACATTTTGTACCATATAGCAAAGCATGTTTGATAGCCGTCCTATAGAACTTCCCCTTCAAACTCAAGGGTATATTGCGATCACCCAAAACTCCTGTCGCATTTCTCCACTTAAGCCACCTAGTCTTGATCCTATGGTTGACATCTCTATCAATCTCCTTGTCTTTCTAAACTATCACTCCTAGGTACCTAAAGCACTCTGCCATCACTTGACCATCGAGTGCGATCACGTCGTGATTGTTATTCCTTCTTTTACTAAATATAAACTTCATATACTCAGTTTTTGATCTGTTCAATCTAAACCCCCGAGCTTCTAGTGTTTTTCTCCACAACTCTAATTTGGTATTAACACTTTCTTTAGGTTTCGTTTGTTTTGTGAAAAATGATTTCTGCATTTTTCGATGTTTGTATCACGACAAATAGCTTGGTCAATGGAAAATTGTCCATTTTTCGAAAAATGTCTTACACTTGAAAAGCGTAAGACATTTTTCGAAAGTTGAAGCAAAGCAAAAGGATCTATCCCTTAGTATAGGGATTAATTCCTTCTTATATAGAAGCTGAAGCAAAGCAAAAAGGGACTGATCCCCTACGTATAAGGATCGATCCCTAAGAAAATAAACTGAAGCAAAGCAAAAAAGGATCGATCCCTTAAGTGTAGGGATCGATCTTTTTTTATATCAACGCAGATTTTTCAGAAAAATAGTCAAACAACGAAAAATATTTTACACATGATCATTCAAACAATAGAAAATATAAACTTTTCCAGAAAATAAGTCCATTTTTCAAAAATAAATTTTCAAAATCCATTTTCCGCGAAACAAATAGACCCTTAGTCTCATCAACCAGCAAATATCATCTTTGAACAACATAACAAAGGTATTTCATCTTGAATGTCTATCGTTATCTCATCCATTACTAGGGCAAAGAGAAAAGAACTCAACATTGATCCTTGGTGCATCCCTATTATAATCGAAAACTCATCCGTCAATCCACCACAAGTTCTTATTTTCATAACTACTCCCTCGTGCATATCCCGTATTATACGAATATGTTTGAGAGGAACTGCCTTCTTGTTCTAAGCCCACCAAAGAACGTCTCTAGGTACTCTATCATAAGCTTTCTTTAATCAATAAAAATCATGTGTAAATTTCATTATGACGTTCTAAACCTCTCAATAAGTTGTCGCAAGAGATGAATCGCTTTCATGGTGGATCGTCCTGGCTGGCATGAAACCAAATTGATTTTCCGCAATATTAGCACGTTGTCATAAACGTTACTCAATAACCCTTTTCCAAAGTTTCATAGTACGACTGATACGTTTTATTCCTCTATACAGGCACCAAGGTACTCTTCCTCCACTCATCAGACATTTTATTACTTTGCCAACTCTTGTTAAACAAGTTCGTCAACCATCCAATCTCAACCTCACCGAGGCATTTCCAGACCTCGATAGGAATTGCATCCGAGCCTATCGTCTTTGTAGTCTTCATTTGGTGCAATGTCTCTTTGATCTCTAAAGGTCTTATCCTACTCATAAAGTTGTAATTTAGGGGCTAAATGCTCAAATTGAGACCAAACTTATTATCACTTGAGTGGATCAGGATCAAACCTTTTATTTGAGTCTAATAAGGGTTTAACCTTTTCGATTTGTGACGATTAAGGACTTTTGACAATTGGAATACGCGTTTGAAACGCACGCACCAGAAAAATCTCTAACATAAACAGGTGGCAAAATAAAATATCCACATGGATTTTCGCCAAGCAAAAAATAAACACGACATTATAAACTCACCATCTGCTTTCATTCTCTCATTTCTTCTTGTTTGTCAAAAAAAAAAAAAAAAAATTTGTTCTGTTAATTTCGCTCCAAATTTCATCTATCACTTTGGTCTATCTCTATCTCTGAGCATAATGTCTCAAAACTCTTCAAGCATGTGTCCTCATTTGGATCTTCAAAGTTTGTGCCATTTGTTTGCCCACACCAAATATTTTTTTTGAAAAGCCAAAATATGTGAATAAAAGAGAAGATTACAAAGCGTTCAACCCAAAAAGGAAATCCCTAGACAAGACCAGATAAAGAGGACATAAGGGACAAACCGAGATCCTCAATCAGCAATGCCTAGCAAAAACAACACATAAGCCTGATACACCAGACCAAAATAAAGCTAACAGATTCGAGATAAAACAGTACAAAACAGTTACCACCAAAGTAAAGCTAATATTTTTTTTTGTAATCTCGTCTTTGTCTTTCTCAGTTTCTAATATTTTGCAGGTTTTTTTTATTTTTTTTTATTTGAATTTGTTGATTTTTTAGTTTGAATTTGATGATGGGTTTGTTTATTTTTTTTTAATATTTTGCAATAGAATGATTCACGCACACAATTCCGATTTAAGCGAAAATGATTATCAAACATGAAGGGATTTGGGTTTCCTATAGGAATAGGGTTTCTACTCAATTAGGATTGAAAATAGGGTTTCGAAAAGGGATTTAGGGTTTTAATGAAAATGGATTTGGGGTTTTAGATAGAGATAGAAAGCTAATTCAATTAGGGATTCTGATTTTGAGATTTTATTTTTTTCGAATATATTATTTTTTAATTTCACATACTTATTTAACTTTTAGGTTTAATTCTAATATTTAAATGCCACATGTCATGCTACATATGCAAAAATATTACATGTCAGCATTCATTTTATAACTCACTGATTTTTTTGGCGCGTGCATTTCAAACTAGTATTTTAATTGTTATAAGTCGTTACTTGTTACAACTCAAAAAGGTTGAACTCTTAATAGACTGAAATAAAAGGTTTGGTCCTGATTCACTCAGGTGCTAATAGGTTTGGTCACAAATTGAGCATTTAGCCTAATTTAGGTCCTCTGATGGTATAGTCAGGTCACCCACATCTTGAGAGTAATTATCATTGAAGAGCTTATCAAAATATTCACCTCCATCTCTCTTTAATCTCCTCATCCTTCACCAGGACTGTATGGTTGTTATCCTAATACACCTAATAGTTCTCAAATCTTTAGTTTTCTTCTCTCTCATCTGAGCAAGCCTATAGATATCATTCTCTCCATCTTTTGAGTCCAATCTATTAGAAATAAATTTATAGACTCTCGTTCTAGCCTCCCTTACAGCTTTCTTGGCCTCCTTTGCTAGCTTATATTTCTTAAAACTCTTTGAAAATCTCTAGCTTTACTATTCCCTAAGTTTCTATAGCAAATTCGTATGTTCTTAATAGCTGCCTTTACTTACTCATTCCATCATGATGTGTCCTTACATGGTGGCGCCATGCCCTTTGATTCACCAAGTTCCTCCTTATTCCACATCACACTAGGGTCGATGACTCGACCCCATCTTCCTAATTAGCCTCTTTGGTTAGTCTATCCACGAAAGATGCTTGTGCGTTCCTCTTCAACCTCCACCATTTAATCATAGAGTCTAGGACATGTCTCACTTATATGTCTTTCTAAAACGAAAATCTAAAACTAGAAGCCGATGTTGGGTAGCTACACTCTTCCCTAGTATCACCTTATAGTCTATGCAACAACTCCTCCATATCCTTCTGGTCAGAAAAAACTATTTGGCTAGCATTCCCTCCACTCCCATTGGTGATCTGATGTGAGTCACTTTTCCTAAACCAAGTGTTCATTCAAACCAAGTCATAATATACAACAAAATCTAGTATGGTGTTTCCCGTCTCTTTTCTATCCCCAAAACCATATCCCACATGAACACTTTCAAACCCACTACGACTAGCCCCTACATGTCCATTAAAGTCACCTCCAATGAAAATATTTTCTTCTATAGGTATTCCTTGCACCACTTCATTTAAGTCCTCTCAAAATTGTAGCTTACTAGTATCAACTAAGCCTATTTGAGATGCATGAGACTGTTAATGTTTAAAGTCTCATCACCTAGTATGAGTTTAATGAGTAAGATCATATCGTCCTTCCTTCTAATGTCAACAACCTCATCAACCAACTAGCAGTCCAAAACTATACTTACCCCATTCCTATTCCTATCTCTACCTATATACCATAATTTGTGACCACACTCACCTATGGGTTTAGCTTTCTCTCCCACCATTTAGTCTCTTGAAGGCACAAAATGTTGATATTCCTCCTAATCATAGCCTCCGCTAGCTCTACATACTTACATGTAAGAGACCCTATGTTCCAAGATGCTAAACGTAAACTAAGGTTTTGCCTTTCTTTAATCCCCTTTGTCCATTAGCCTGGGAAACCCTTTCCCATTTGTCACTGCTCCCGAGCCTCGAAGATGCAGCGCATTGATTAGTAGGGAAAGCTCCAATATTAATTCTCTTACCTCGGTCCATGTCAAAAGATGTAACCAGATTTTACACTGGTTATCACAGGTCTATCGCAACCCTTCTTTATCCAAGCTTGGGACCGACAATGCAAGCACATGCGGAGTTGGTAGAATTATACAAGGACATAAAATTCTTTTATGCTTCCTATCTATTCCCATAATTGTTGTCTAGCCTACAAAGCACCTCTCTTTCTCTTTTTGTGTGTATCTTTGTGTCAAACTTTTAATTTCCATGGACAGTGGTAAGTACCAAACAACAAGTTACTCCCGTCAAATTTCACTAAAATACAAGTCTTTGATTGTTCCAAGTTAGGCATTTGATTTGATGGGAATTCGACTGTTGATGTTGATTCTCGTCAATTCCATTTTATTTACCATCATAATGATTTCTTAGCTAGGTTAGAATATGAAATTGGCACCCATTTATGCCTTTTTTTCAGATCATGAGAATCTATGTCTATGCCGATTTCTTGACTATGGTAAGGTGCAATTGTGTCCCTATATCTGAAAGATGTTGCTTGTTTCACCTTTATGTCAATCAACTTGGCTTCCACTTCCTATAATTGCTTTTGGTTAATCAACAAATTCTAGAAGTTTTCTTTCACTCTCTTTAAGTTTAGCATTTTTTTGGATTATTATTCTATGCACCGACGATCGAGTTTAAACACAAATAACGGGGTTAGATGGTTGCTATATGTCCATGTTGGAAATCAGGGATTGACTGTAAATCAGGGATTGACTGAAATCCCATGATTCTAGTAATTAGCTGTAAATTAGTAGAGCATAATTTTAGGGCGTAAATAGAGCTGTAAATTGGGGTGTCAAATTCCTATCTTTTAGGGATTTAGTAAACCCTTCCTTCATGTATAAATACCTTGTAACAGACTAGTTCAGATCAGAATACAATCAAACCTTTCTTCATGGTATCAGAGCTATAGACTCATTTTTTTCTGGGATTTGAAATCTGTCCAAGAACAGAATTTCTGCTCAATTTTTTTTTTTTTTTCAGCCTTCATAGCTGAATTTCTGGTCACTGATCAGCAGCCTTCATTGCTGATTTTTTTTTTCAAAAACAATCTCTTTACAAAATGTCTTCCATGACCGATAATGCTTCTACCGCCCAATCCAAAGAGGTGGCACTAAGTCAAACAACAGGTGAACTACAGAGTATTCAATCAGCCTACAGATTGAATGGCAAAAACTATATGAAGTGGTCTCAAATGGTTCGGACCTTTCTAAAAGGGAAGGGAAAACTGAGTCATCTCCTTGGAACTGGACCCAAGAAGGGAGATCCCGAATTTGATGCTTGGGATGAAGAGGACTCCATGGTAATGTCTTTGCTATGGAATTCCATGCTGCCAGAAGTTAGTGATACGTTCATGTTTCTGCCAACATCTAAAGAAATATGGGACGCAGCAGAACAGACTTATTCTAAAGTTAGAGATGCTGCTCGAATCTTTGAGATTAAAACTAAAATATCTGTCACTAAACAAGGAGGTTGCTCAGTCACGGAGTATGCCAACCAGTTGAAGAATCTATGGCAAGAGATGGATCATTCCCTGTGTATTGAGATGAAGTGCAGTGATGATGCAGCTGTGTTAAAGAACTTTATTGAAAAGGATCGAATTTATGACTTTCTTGCTGGTTTAAATGTTGAATTCGATCAAGTGAGAGTCCAGATATTGGGAAAAAAAGATTTACCCTCGCTGAATGAGACCATCTCTATTATCAATGCTGAAGAAAGTCGAATGGGAGTTATGCTTTACTCACCACCGGTTGAAGTATCTGCAATGATATCTGAAAAAAACAATGGTGATAGACCAAAGTTTAATGCTGGAAAAGATTCAGAAGTTGCGAGAATGGAGTCTCAGCCCTCAAACAAGGATAACCTCTGGTGTACCCACTTCAAAAGGCCCCGTCATACTAAGGAGCATTGTTGGAAGCTTCATAGCAAGCCACAAAGTTCTCAGTGGAATAGAGGACCTAAAAGTGGAACACAAAGAAGCCGGGTGCATATGACTCAATCCAAAGAATACAGATCAAATGAGTTCAATGGTGGAGAACAGAATGAATTCAACAAAGGAGACATTGAACGGCTGAGATCACTTCTTGATTCATTAGAAAAGTCTACAGGTACCTGTTCCTTGGCAAATTCTGGTAAGCTTCATTCCTTATATGCTTTAAGTGCCTCCAATTCTGAATTTTCAAACTCTTGGGTTATTGACTCTGGGGCAACCGATCATATGACTCATTCTTCACACAAATTTCTCACATATCATCCGTGTCCAAGCAATAGAAAAATAGTCATTGCTGATGGATCCTTGGCCACTGTTGCAGGCCAAGGAGACATTGTTCTAAGCCCATCCATTATTCTTAAAAATGTGTTACATGTACCCAAGTTATCTACAAACCTTGTGTCTGCTTACCAACTTACAAAAGATCTAAACTGCAATATGATCTTTTCTCATATTTCTTGTGTATTTCAGGACCAAGTTACGAGAAGGACGATTGGACATCCTAAGGTGAGACATGGCCTTTATTATCTTGAGTTACCTAGTGAACAAGTGAACAGTGGAAACAAATCACCTATCTCGTTTCTATCCAATAACTCTCATTGCAATAAAGACCAAATTTGGCTTCACCATTTTAGACTTGGGCATCCTTCCTTTAGTGTTCTTAGTGTCATGTTTCTATCTTTGTTTAAGAATGTTAGTTTAAATGAGTTTCACTGTGAGGTTTGTGAATTTGCTAAACACCGACGTGTGTCCTTTCCTTTGAGTAATAAAAGAACTACTGTTCCTTTTTCTTTGATTCACAGTGATATTTGGGGTCCATCTCGAGTTCCCAACATTTCGGGGGCTCGTTGGTTTGTCTCATTCATAGATGACTGTACTCGAGTTTCATGGATTTATTTGTTAAAACAAAAATCTGATGTGAGCAACATTTTTCCTATTTTTCATACAATGGTCAAAACTCAATTCAATATTAGAATTAAGAAGTTGAGGACTGATAATGCTAGGGACTACTTTAATCAAACTTTGTCTCCATACTTTCAAAAGGAGGGAATTATTCATGAATCTTCTTGTGTTGACACACCCCAACAAAATGGAGTTCCCGAAAGGAAAAATGGTCATTTGTTAGCCTCTGTTCGTGCTCTTTTGTTTCAACAAAATGTTCCAAAAACTTTTTGGGGGGAAGCAGTCCTTACTGCAGCTCATTTAATAAATCGTATCCCGTCTCGAGTTCTTGATTTTAAAAGTCCAATGGAGGTGTTTTCTAAGTATTTTTCAGATTTCAATATGTCTATGAAGTTAGTCCCTAGAGTTTTTTGCTGTGTCTCATTTGTTCATGTTCACTCTAATAGTCGAAGCAAGTTAGATTCTAGAGCAGTCAAGTGTGTATTCATAGGATATTCACCTACTCAAAAAGGGTACAAGTGCTACAACCCTATTACTCGTAAAACCTATGTCTCTGCTGATGTTACTTTTGCAGAACACGAAAGCTATTTTTCTAGCCCTTATCCTCAGGGGGAGGCATCATCTAGGGAGGATAAGGATTTGTTCTTGAAAAAACCATCAATGGTGGTTAAAATATCTCCTGTACAAACAGAACCCACTTCTGAAAGAGAACTTACCTCTGAACCTTGTGAACTCATAAATCCTACTCTCACAAAGCCACTACAGGTCTACTCAAGAAGGATAAAGCCCGTGATCAATCCTGTGCAAGTTCAAGAAACCAAATCGTCACTTGGGACTGAGGTAAGTCCTTCTACTGAGATATCACCTACTGTTCTTGATTTAGATTTGCCCATAGCCACAAGAAAAGGTGTTAGAAAATGCACACAACATCCTTTATCCCATTTTGTGTCATTTGAAAAATTATCAACCCCACACAAAAACTTTCTTACCCATCTAAACACTGTAGACATCCCACAGACCTTATCGCAGGCACTTGGCAAAGAGGAATGGAAGCATGCAATGAGAGTAGAAATGGAGGCCTTGGAGAAAAATAAAACATGGGAACTAACAGAATTACCAACTGGAAAGAGACCAGTAGGATGCAAATGGGTCTTCACAGTGAAGTATAAGTCGGATGGATCCATTGAGAGGTATAAAGCAAGACTAGTAGCCAAGGGATATACACAGACCTATGGGGTGGATTATCAAGAGACATTTGCACCAGTGGCGAAGATGAACACAGTAAGGGTATTGTTATCCTTAGCAGCAAATTATGATTGGCCTTTACAACAGTTCGATGTGAAGAACGCCTTTTTACATGGTGATCTTGAGGAGGAAATTTATATGGAAGTACCACCTGGTTTTGGCATAAATCTGGATAAAAACAAAGTGTGCAAACTGAAAAAAAGCATTGTATGGGCTCAAACAATCTCCCCGGGCATGGTTTGGAAGATTTACCAAAGCAATGGTGAATATGAAGTACAAACAGAGTCAGGGTGATCATACATTGTTTATCAAGCATTCGGCTTCAGGGGGAGTCACGGCATTGATAGTTTGTGGATGATATAATTTTAACTGGGAATGATCCAGATGAAAAGGAAGCTCTTCGGAAGTATTTAGCAAAAGAGTTCGAAATAAAGGACCTTGGAAAATTGAAGTACTTCTTAGGAATAGAAGTAGCTCGGTCCAATGAAGGAATCTTTGTTTCACAGCAAAAATATGTTCTTGATCTGTTAAAAGAAACAGGTAAGCTTGGTTGCAAACCATCAGATACGCCTATTGAGCCAAATCATAGATTAGGAGAATCAGTGGAAAGAGAACCAGCTGACAAAGGCATGTACCAAAGACTTGTTGGGAAGCTAATCTATCTATCACACACACGACCTGACATTGCATATGCAGTGAGTGTTGTGAGTCAGTTCATGCAAAATCCTAAGGGTGTCCATCTCGCTGCAGTATACCGGATCTTACAATATTTGAAAGGCAATCCAGGAAAAGGGGTTCTCTTTAGAAAAGGCACAAGAATGGAACTAGAAGCATACACAGATGCTGATTATGCTGGCTGTGTTACTGACAGAAGATCAACATCTGGGTATTGTACTTTCATTGGCGGAAATTTGGTAACCTGGAGGAGTAAGAAACAACCAGTTGTAGCAAGATCTAGTGCTGAGGCAGAATTTCGATCAATGGCACAAGGTATTTGTGAACTGTTATGGCTCAAAATTATACTAGATGACTTGAAGATTAAATGGGAGACTCCAATGAAGTTGTATTGTGATAATAAGTCTGCAATCAACATAGCTCACAATCCAGTTCAGCACGACAGAACTAAACATGTGGAGGTTGACAGACATTTCATTAAGGAGAAACTTGAAAGTGGATTGATTTGCACTCCCTATATTTCTACAGAGAACCAGCTAGCAGATGTCTTAACTAAAGGACTGATGAGTTCAGCATTTCAGCAGATTGTAGGCAAGCTAGGGATGGAAAATATCTACTCCCCAGCTTGAGGGGGAGTGTTGGAAATCAGGGATTGACTGTAAATCAGGGATTGACTGAAATCCCAAGATTCTAGTAATTAGCTGTAAATTAGTAGAGCATAATTTTAGGGTGTAAATAGAGCTGTAAATTAGGGTGTCAAATTCCTATCTTTTAGGGATTTAGTAAACCCTTCCTTCATGTATAAATACCTTGTAACAGACTAGTTCAGATCAGAATACAATCAAACCTTTCTTCAGTCCATTTAATATTTAATTAATATTTTATTTTTCTTAAATATTTGCTAATGGGACACACATCAACCCCTTAACTCTGCTTGTGGAGAACTCTGCTTGTGGAGTTTAAAAACTTCACCGCCGATGTATAGGATAATTTTCCTTGTCTTTTTGAAAGGTAAAAAAAAGTTTAGCATTTTGGGTTCTTATAAATTTCCACTTTTCAGCTTATTTAGATTGGAATAAGTTGGTTTATAGTCCATGCTTTAATTGGTCCTATAAATGGCCCTATGATTTCCACTTTCCACATAAAGAGTAGTTTTTTGTTTGTAGGCAATTTGGATATATACATATATATTTGTGTTTGCGTGTGTATATACTTATTCTTTTTGTTTCTTTGATTACCCAATAAGCAATTTACCTGATCATGTTGCCATTTTATAGTCTGGAAACTTGTTGGCTTATATCAGTTTATAATTATATTTCGTTACCTTGAATTATAAATCATATCGACTTAATATTTATTTGTGACATCTTAGTACGAATTATTTCCAACAGGTGAAATATCTTGGAGAGGATAGAGAGAAAGTACCTGTAGCAGGAGCAGTGGCTATTTGCTCCCCATGGGACCTTTTGGTTAGTGCTTTATCTCTAGCAAAATGTAGCTATTAGTCTTTCAGGTTTTCAAGTGGCACAAGTTTTTTGGAAGAAATTTCTCAAAGTTCCATTAGTTGTTGATTGCTAGTTTGAAATGCTTTGCTCGTTAAATATCTTCTAAGTATGCCATTGTATTATTCTTCTGATTTTTTTTTTTCTTCCACAAGTTTTATGAAATAAATTTCTCATATTTCATTATTTCTTAACTGCTAGTTTTTAATTACCTTGCTCCTTAATCTTTTAGGCTTATGTCATTGTAATTTGTTGAAATGGAGATAAGGTAAAATCACACCTCTATTAAATTAGGGGCAACCTGGGCACATAAATATAACAAGGGTCACTCCACCTATAACCAATTAGTTTCCTATAACCAATTAGTTTTAGGTTGGATGCCCATCTAAAATTTAACATGGTTTCAGAGCTGGTGCTGCCTCCGTTCATTAGCCCCTCCATGATAGGCATGTATGCCTAGGATGCGAAGTTCATGCAGCACGATAGGCTCAGTATGTCTACACATGAAGTTCATGCCACGTAATTGATCCGTTGTCCCTACACGTGAGAGGGAGTGTTGAAGTGGAGATAAAATAAAATCTCACATTAAATTGGGGGCAATCTGGCCACATAAATATAACAAGGTCCACTCCATCTATTTCCAATTAGTTTTAGGTTTCCAATTAATCTTAGGTTGGATGCTCATCTTAAAATTTAACATAATTGATTTGAAATATAGAATACAGAGTATTAACTATCAACAATACCAAATCATCAACACCATAAGGATAAAACACAACTGAGCTTAAGCTCCATAGTCCATAAAATATTGTAAGACTGACCAGTCAACCTTTCAGGTAGAGCAGACAATTAATTTCTCCTCAATATTGAAAACAAAGAGGATGCAAATTTCATTGACTAAATGTTGTGGGCACTTCCCCTGTTAGATAGTTTGCCACCCAAACTTCTCCCATATTTGCGCTTCTCTTCACCAAATTCAGCTTAAACTAGATTTTTTTTTTTTTTGTCAAGCATTCTGTCTATATTCCAGAGTCTGATGAACTGTAGGCTGGATTACTTAGTCTGCAATTAAGGGATATTTGTTATGTAAGTTTACTTGTGTTTTCATGTTTGACAGTATTGAGCAAAGTTGCTCTTTAAGTGCATCAAGTCAAGTGTATGCTTTCGAAATGCGAATTATGGTTCTTTTGCCCATCAATTAAGATTTATTTCTTCTGAGGAATGATAATGCAAAATAGATGACGTATGAACATCATTCTATATAATCGAAAAGAGATCCATAACTAATTTCTCTATTGATCTTCTTTATTATATCATCGAAAGATATTCTAGTATCACAGAAAAACAAACTTTTTAATCTTTAATAATGGAATCTACTGGAAAAATTACTGGATTCTGAGATGGTGTGCACAAGTGTTATGCATTTCATGGTGGTCAGAAATTACCCAACAATTTGTGACACCAGCATCATAAAGTTCTGCCTTCATGTGCATGCATAAAATGTGTCTTCATGCATTTCTTTGTTTTGGCTTATATTGATATTATTTTGGTTGGTTAATATTGGTAATGATTTCCTTCTTGGAATTGCCCTTTTATGTGTATGCTATTGATTAAGTATTAATCCTTAGCCCCTGAGATTATAATTAGAACTAATTATCTAGTGATGCTAAGCTACAAGAAGAAATTAATTAGAACTAATTAACTAGGAACCACAAAAATAGAAAACACTCATTTTGGTCCGGTTGTAGTTGAACTGACGCACGCTAAGCTCTCAGACATAAACTAACTTTCTAGCCTTGGCAATATAAAACTTGACAGAATCTCAATCTATTTGTTTTAATCATTTCTGTGGGCAAGTTCTAGCTGCAAAACCTGCCAACTAACTACATTAGCTCTCAAATTAACTCTTACCCATCTCCTATGACATTCTACATTTTCCACTCATTTGCATCAGCTAATTCTTAAAAGTTATTGACTTATTGTGATGTGAATATAAAGATTTATGTTGATAAGTATTCCCTATGCAGGGCCTGGTGTTCAAAGTTATATTAGTTGTCATGTTTTATCTGCTTTAGCCACATCAGGTTACTAGTTTTTTGACATTGTAGCAGAATATGTGATCATCCATATGAATCTGCAATTGTTCTTCATCATCTGGTTAAGTATTCTGCTTTTATAATTGTTTTTTTTATTATTTAATTTTATATCTTCTGCAGATTGGTGACAGGTTTATATGCCGCAGGCTAGTTCAGAAGTTATATGATAGAGCCCTTACAATTGGCCTTCAAGGTTATGCAAAACTGTATGTCCTACTTTTCTCAAATAAGTTGTAAGATTTGAAGCCTAAATGCAAGCCCTTGCTGTATGAAACTCAACAATGTTCCAACCTTTTTGGAGGAGGCATATAGAGTGATGCCTTAGGAGGGATTTAAATAGCGGTCGCAATGCGACATTACGGCCTCTATTTTGCGATTTTGGTTCTCTCCACCGCCGATATTCGCCGCAATTGGGGTATGAATGTTTAGCGGTCCGTAGCGGTTAAATTCATGACCGTGAATTACATATGTATATAGGTTCAATTTACAACTTGTGAATAAATTTTTTTCTTTTATAAATAAAAGATCATAGTGTCAAACTATTTTAAAATTTAGTAAAAATGAATTTTTATGATTATGATTATAATTATAATTATAATTCTTATGTTGTATAGTAAGTTGTGCAAAATGAAAAAAATTCACGACCACGATGACTGTAATGACTTCAATAGCATCCGTTACGTCCGCAATCACGATAAATGCGACGCGACGGAAAACGCATCAGCAACTACAATTTAAATCCCTTTTGTTCCAATTCTTTCAGCCTTTGGAACTTAATAGTACCTACAATACCTGTTTTTTTTTTTCTTTGGGGGGAGGATGGTGCTCCTGGAGATGTCTCAATTAATGAAGTACTAATAAATTTTCATTATCAGTTTCCTAGAATTGATATGACCCAAATGTTTATTGTAGGCATGAGCCTCGCTATTCTCGGTTGGCTAATTGGGAAGGCATAAAAAAGGTTAGTTTTTTCTTTGATATGAGGACCATCTTTTCTTTGGGATATTTCATTAGTATAGTTATAATAATAGAACCGAAAATGAAATCATGCTGTTCTGTAGTTTCTCATACTGCAAGAATGAACCATCATTTATCTAATAATTGACCTCCTTTTGTTAGAAAATAAAGTTTCCTCATTTTGCTTTCATCTTGGGAAAATTAACCCTAAAATTTCTAATCCAGAGATTGATATGTAATAAGTTTCTTATACCTTGCTTCTGCCAGGCCAGTCTTGGATAGTTTCCACATGAAAACATTGAGCATGATGATATGTAGTAATTAGTATACATGAGTGCTTAGTTGCTTACTAACTTTTGTTCTCTAAATGGAATATATAGGGCAGAACTAAAAATTGAAAAAATTTCAATGTGCTTCATGAAATTTCTTAAGGAGTTGCTCCCTTACCTCCTGTTCTGCCTCTATGATAATAGATGAGCAATATCTGCAGCCGGAAAGAAATATATTCCTATCTCATGCAATGAGCTATGGAAAATTTCAGTATTAACGGTTTGCATCTGTTATCTTTTCTTTGCCCCGTCTTCCTCAATATATAAAGATAGAAAAATAGAAGCATAAATTATTTGAGGAATATTACCTGTCTTTGCTGTTTTATGAATATTTCCCTAAAATAGGATAAAAGCCTGGTATAAAATTTCGTTGTGGTTAGACTCTAACAAATTTCCATGAAGAAGGTCTGCAAGGAGAGCCACTGGATTTTCGCCTCTGTAACCTGGAGGGAAGTTTGGACCTGAGCTTTGACCTCAAGTGCATGCATTTAACTGATTTGGATGCCTTGGAATCACCTTTGCTCCCCTTCTTTTCATAACTTGCACTATTAAGTTTACTGCTAGTACAACATATTTATGAAGTTGCCCCCCTTTCTCTTGTTGGCAACTCTGTAGGTTATCACTTTATCACCTATAGCAGAACTTCAAGAGAAGAGACATTTTCATTCAATCTATTTCATTAGGCATAAGTGTCATTAATTTTCATTATGCTTCTCTTCCTTTTATCTTATACTTTGCCGGTTATCCTTTTGGTCTTCAAAAGTCACGTTCTATTCGAGATTTTGACAACTTCGCTACATGCCTTGTTGGAAAATTTGAGGTACCATCTGAAACTTAATCCATTTTTTGTTCATTGCTGTTATATTTCTGAGTTACCAAAAGTATCATACTGTTTTCTCAGACTGTGGATACATACTATAGGCGTTGTAGCAGTTCTTCCTATGTGCAAAATGTGTCAGTGCCATTGCTCTGTATCAGTGCTCTAGATGATCCTGTCTGTACCAGGGAAGCTATTCCTTGGGATGAATGCAGGTGGAGCTCCTGTAACTATGCTACTGAATGCTGTCTTTGACTTTCTTATGTTATTTTGAGCAACTGATCTGGTAACTCTGTCTTTAACAGGGCAAATAAAAATATTGTGTTGGCCACCCCACAACATGGAGGACATCTCGCATTTTTCGAGGGAATAACTGCATCTAGCCTGTGGTAATTCATAGCTCCACATTAGTACATATCTAACCAGTATAATGTGTTCCTCACATCTATTAATGCTAGAAATCAGGCTTCCTTTGATAAAAGAATTTCAAGAAACTTATTTAGTTCCAACTTCCAAGTAGTCCTGGTGGCTGTTTTGTTCATGTTATTATTTGATTATTACTGTCACCTACTGAACCCTTCTTCACTGAAATTGAGAGTGAGAACTCCATTGTTCTTGGATCCTGTGTGCTTCAGTGTTTAATCTTTACTACTTTCAAACTGATCTTCTCTCTAGGGATTTAAATAGCGGTCGTAACGCGATGTTACGGCAGCTATTTTGTGGTTTCGACTCTCTCCACCGTCGAATTCACCGCAATTGGGGTGTGAATGGTTAGCGGTCCGTAGTGGTTGAACTCACGATCATAAATTACATGTGTATAGATTCAATTTACAACTTGTGAATAATTTTTTTTCTTTTATAAATAAAAAATCATAGTGCCATAAACTATTTTAAAAATCATTAAAAAGAATTTTTATGATTATAATTATAATTATAATTACTATGTTTTACAGTAAGTTGTGCAAAATGAAAAAAAAAAAAAATCACGACCGTGATGATTGCAATGAACGCGACAGCATCAGTTACGTCCTCAACTACTATAAACGTGATGTGACCGAAAATCCGTCCACAATTAAAATTCTTGCTTCTCTCTAGCTTTTAGTTGATAGGCTATAAGGTCACATGCTTAAACCATTTCTTGTTTATGTGACGATAGTCACCAAAATATTTGAGGTGTCAAGGATGTTGTCAATATGTAATTCTTTTAGAACATCGAATGGCAGACTTGTTCTAACACAGATACTTTTTCTTTTTATTATTCAGGTGGGTTAGGGCCACTGATGAATTTCTTGGTCTCCTACACTCTAGTCCACATATGCACATACAGAAGGTTTGCTTCATGTTCATTGCATTTAAGTTTGCCTATCAAACTAATGAGACATTGCTAGGTTTATGAAGTACTTGTTGGAAGTCTTGCTCTCTGGTCCAATAAAATTATTAAACAATATAATTTTCAGATCTATCCGATTGTAATCTTATTCTCTTTCTTAATTTAATGCAATACTTAAACCCATGTCCTCTAGTTGATACTTTCTGTCTTGATGCATTTGCAGACACAGAATTCTGACCTGCAGTTGTCAATGGAGTCATCAATTGATCAGGGTCCATACGTAAACATCGCAGAAGATGGAATGGTGGCTGCAGTTGGTAATGAGCATGCAGGAAATAACATAGTTGAACAATTTACTGGATTAGGGAAGATTCATAACAAAGAGTGTGATAAAATGGTTTCAGCAACCGAACAAAAACAGCACCTGACGGAAGCAAAGTCCGATATTGCACCCAGTGCTGCTCAAGTTTCTGGACAATCTTCAAACCTGCAGGGTGTCAAGTCTTTCGATGTGATTGCTCCAGTGAAAAGATGCTTGAATCGCCTTTCCCGTCAAAACGGAAAATCAATGTGGTTACTGGCTTACATTGCCATAATTACAAGTTGGCCGATAGTAGGTTCAGCTCTCCGCATTTTTTCCAGGAAGAAGCTCAGAAATGTTTCACCTGCAACTTCTCATAGAAGGTAATCCACTGCTGCTAGTGTTGTATTTTGTACATGTTTGATGTGCCATTATTCAAATCCAAATATGTACATGGTTGCCTACTGAAAACATCACTTATCTGATAGCAATTGTGAACTAAATCTCATAATTTAATGATAATTATTTACCAAGGAAAAAACCTTGTTTAAGTAGCTTTGCCTAGAAATAACATTAAAGCTATTAATGAGGCAATCTCTATTATATCATATGTTGTCTCTTTAATTGATGTCACAAAACCTAGTGATAAACTTTCCACACTATTGGTTTATAGTTGAGTGCTTAATGACTTAATGCCACATTAGTTTTTCGTATATATTAAAGTCCATTTGATATGAGCTACGCAGAGGAAGGTAGCTTTCTCTTATTCCATAAACTCCAGCCTCCCTTCCCCAAGATTCGACCCGGCAACTTCTTATAGGTCGTCCTAGTTAGGGAGCTGAGCCGAGCTTAAGCGGTAAGAAGTTCGAGCTCGACTCGAAATTCGCAGTTCGAGCTCGATCGAATTTTATTTTTAAAGCTCGAGCTTGATTCGAGATAAAAATCGAACTATTCGAACTCGGTCGATTAGGCTTGTTTATCTAGTAAAAAAATGAGTTCGATTCTCATGTTTGACTTCAAACTCAATTATTTGTGCTTGAACTTGAGTTCGAATTGAGATTTTTTTAATATTAATTAAAAATTATAAAAATATATATTAAAAAAAAAAAACTCGATTAGGTTCGTAAGCTACCAAAATCGAGCTCGAGCTTTGTTCACATACATCAAACAAACAGCATACACATCATCACAACATATATACAACTTTTGTATAATGAAAAATCGCAATATAAAGTTAACAATGATGAATAGCAGGGTAGGATGATGACCATCATTTCCTTCTATTTTTTTATTATGCATAGAGTCAATTATGTGAATCAGCTTTTAGCATATTCTTTATGCAAATCACCCGTAAACTTCCTTCGGTTACTCACCTAACCTACTACTTTTCTGGTCTTTTTTATGCTGTGACTGCAATATCCTCAACTGTATGTTAATGTAATTTGCGTAAAATACAAAGATATCCACTCAGTTTTCACCTAAATTATATCTAACTCAAATCTAATTGATAATGACTGAAAAGATTCAGTCTGGATACAAAGTTCTTTCATATTAAACCCTAAGCCTAAAACCTATCTCTAACTCAAAACTAATTGATAATGAGTGAAAGATTCATCCTGTAATTTCTTTTATACTAAACCCTAAGCCTAAACCATGGATGGAAGATATAAATATGAAATTCTTGTCAGGTAGACCTGGCAATTCGTGTATCCGTCTCGTGTTCGTGTATTTTCTCGTGTCATAATCATGTTTAAGGTGTTTTATAGTTGTATAAATTTTGACATGTTAATAATTTGTGTTATATAGATTGACATGTTCGTGTATTCGTGTTTTGTCTGTGTTTCTTTTTCGCGTCGTGTCGTGTTTCTTATCGTGTTTTAGTTATTTTTTCCGTGTCATGTCTAATATTGGCAAGTGTAGGTAAAAGTATCTATTAGAACCAATTCATAATAGATAGAATAAATCTAATATACAAATGATTTAGCATAATGTGATCAACTTATATATTAACCATGTCAGCCTCTTTACCAGCTAGCAGAGGGGTATAGTGCTATCAGTTTTCATTGATTTGCAATGAAAATCAAAATATGGGGATTGGGGACTAAAGATGTTCAAACTGAAATAGTAATTACATTTGTGCTAAATAAATATATAGAAGGCTGTTGGAGGACTTTTGCCTTTACAATTTTTCAAATTTATATGTCAATGTTCATGAACTTTTCTTTTCTTCTTTCTTGAATTCATCTGTGAGTGATGCATTATTATTTTTGAGAATTACCTATAAACTTTATTGGTAAATCACAATTTGACACATCATCAAAATTTTTAAAAAATCTTTAGTAATAAATATTAATTTTAATGAGGTAGCTTAATGTTATTAATTAACAGTATAAACATTTTAGAATATTTGTGCATTATATATATATATATATATATATATATATATATATATATAAACTCTTTTTACTACAACAAGAGATTGTAATTAACTGTGGTTAGTCAGTGTGAAAGTTGGAATCTTTTCAAATCAAAGTAACAATTTAGATTAAACTCATTTAATCCATCAAGTTAAGGACCTCAAGTTTGCATATAGTTTGAATGATTGGCCAACTCCTATACACACATTTTGGTTCTCTTTTCTTGTTTCACAGTTCTTTTTCTTTTTTGGTAAGAATGATGAAAAGGAGAATAATAGGATTTTTTTTTTTTTTTTTAAAATTTATTGGTTAAGTTTCATAACCACTTTTGCTATTTTGTACCTCAATCTTTGGTTAAAGTTTTTCCTTCCTCTGCTAGGATTAAAACCTAAACCTAGTCTCAGAGAACGATAATAAAACAAATGCGAAGAAAAATAAAACGTCCACGTGCAGCTGCTGCAAAATTTTCACTATGATGAAGGATCGATGATTACAATTTACAAACACTGGCGGCACTCCATATATATAAAAATATAATTAGGGCAATCAAATTACGTAAGCGAAAATCTCAAAATACTCTTACTAATAATATTACACATAAAATTTGGTCCATGGGTTCCAACAGCCTGCACCCATAGAAAGGGGTTTAAAGCCTATGGTTGATTACTAGGGATGGTAATGGAACAAGACGGAATGAAGATTGTTTTATTTATTTTCGTTTTATTTTTGTATAAAAATTGAAAATATCCACCTTCATAGATGTCGGTTACATATATAATCGCTTCACACAACTTCATCCTATATTTTACTAATTAATTTTAATTTAATATATAAAAATATATTATAATTTATTTATGAAAATAATTTTAGTATATATAATTCTTTAGTATATATATATATATATATAATATTAGTATATATATGATTTTAGTATATATATCTAATATATATTAAAAATATAAAAAGGATATATAAAATATTTTAAAAGGTAAAATAATAATTTTAAAATGTAAGATTGAGGGAGCAAACTTTTATCAAAACTATTCTGTTCCATCCCGTCTCTATTTTTTCAAAAAAAAAAAAAAAACTCTCTATTCGAAACGAATCAATATAAAATCCATAAAACGAATGGGATTTTGCCATCCCTATTGATGACTTTGCGTAGGTAACACATCTTAAAAAAACCATGTCTTATTATTTCCGGAAAGAATTTTATGCGGGTAATCTATTCTCTCAAACCATGGAGAGAAAATTGTGATCATTGATTCATAAATTTATACAGTTTCTTTTCCTAAAGTATTTCCCTGTTGATCAAGCTTTGAGTCCTCTGATGGCATCTTTTCTGAAACCTCAATGGATGAAACCCACCCTTCCAAATCCTTTTGTGTCTTACTCAGGTTACCAATTAAGTCGTGTAATAGAGTCAACCTATGTTACTCGAATTTGGGCGTGAATCTCGGACACGGATATATTCAATTTTTTCTAACATTTTCATATATTTGAAGGGTCTTTGGAGGATCATATCCTCATATCTATGTCCAAATATACGTTAGACATGAATAGCAAACATGAATATTTCAAAAAAAAATAAAGAGTCAAGTCAACAACAAGCATATTCCCACCTTTGTTTTTGCTCTTATATTGAATCATAAGCAACCCCTCGGTTTAGATATGAACCCTACTTTCATTATGACATTAAGATTACCTGTCAACCATTTATTATTCAGTCTCCGAATCTTTATCTTTGACAAAATGCAACATAATCTAAAATCAAAGAAAATGAGAAGAAAAATTCAAACCAAAAAGGATTTTCTGGGAGGCCATAACCCACTATTAGGTTTTGCTAGACAACAATGATGATGATTTGCACATGAAAGAATGAGTCATACCATATCTAACAAAAATAAGAATCTGCCGTTTGATAGCTTAAGGACAAATGAATTTGGTAAGAAAATGACCTTTTTCATTGTAAGGAATCAAAGCAAAGAAGACAAATTACTTGGCTCCTTTTTGTATACGAGATTTAGGTTGTAGAATAGAACTTTCCTCTCCTATTTTTAAGTACAATACCTTTTCCCTGAGATGATTATATGATCCTTATTCTGATCTGAAGAATATTCAAACCATAGGAAGCAATTAGGCAAGGCAAGACAAGACAAAACAAAAGCCAAGGAGGAATCACTTTGTAATCTCAGCCATTATCCATACATTTAGAGTCTCATTATTTTATTGATGCATTGACTTAAAGGGTTTTATAATAATGATCTGTTGGTATTCTCTTTAGTTGTTAGCTTCAGAAACCGTCTCTTGTAAACCTCGGAGAATACTTTGAACTAAGTTATGTTACACTGTGTGATCATGGAACTCTAAAACCAAGATTTCCAAGATATACCAAGTTAATATGCTGCCCAAACGAACCTAGGGTTTATATCAGTTGGTTCATGCAATTATCTTTAAGAGGTGGTATCCAGCAGGTCTGAGATTCGAATTCCAATATCCGCAACCCTTTTTCTTTATTTCCAAACTACGACTCTTTTTGTACCAAAAAAATGATGCCCAAATATTACTATCTATTGTGGTGTTTAATATGGTTTTGATTAGGGTTTTCTAGTAAGTTGAAACTTTCTTCTTCGAGATCAGCTTCCAAATATTAAGAAAACTATGATTCTGCTTCAATTCAAGATTCTTGCAATTTATATAACTATGTAAAATTATAGAGGTGAGCAAAATTTTGATTAACCGAATAAACCGACCGAAACCAACTGAATTCGATGATTAATCGGTTTGAAGCAAACATGACCATAAACCAACCAAACCGAACCGAAAAACATCCCAAAACCTTGGGTTTGTTTCTAATGCTTTCGATGATTCTTGTTTGATTGATTAATGGTTTGACTGATTAATTCGGTTCTTAGAATGGTTTTCGGTTCGATTTGTCGATTTAATTACACATTTCAGCTGTCTTAGAAGCAAAATTATAATCTTTGATTGTGTATTACGCTAAACAAATGGTTGGACTGATTATCTGATATTCATGAAGCATGACATATTAAAGAAAAAAGTAGAAAAGAAGTGAAATTGAAGGAAAAGTAATACAAACCAATTGATTAGGAATTAGTCATGTATGGAAAAAAGAAATCAAAATGATAATGCAAAATTTCAAATGCAGGTAACATCCGGAAGATAGTTGGTTGAACCCAACTCATGATAATATAAATGAGGGGCTGACTTAGTCATGGTGGGCATTATTATTTAAACTACAGCTGAAATTAATGTTTCTAAGACAATATTATTGCTTCTTTGAATTGAACCCCCCATGGCTTTGTTTCTAATGATGATTCTTGTTTGACTTGGGAATTCATATGAAACAAAATGCCTTTATTTTGTAACATTTGCTTATTAAGTTATGCACCAAAAAGTCTACAAATTCACTTGTGAAAATTGCACCTTCACGTGTGAATAGAGAGCATATACCAGACAAAAAAGATTAAAAGATTATTGATAAGACTGAAAACTTGTGAATTATTCTTGCTTTTCTGAGAAAGTTTGATCAACAACTATATTATAGTTAGTAATTATGTTGGTCCGACTCTTTTTTTTTTTTAAGTATTCGTATTCGACATTCATGTCCGACGTATATTCTGACATGGGTATGGAGATATGATCCTGCAAGGACCCTTCAAATACATGAAAATCTGTTAGGTTGTGGTGTTTATAATCCAGGAATTCTTGTTGGAGCTGTTGTTAGTATCAAGGGGTGTAATTTAGATGAAGTGATGGAAATTGTTTAGAAATTGCAATTCTGTTATGGGGTTCTAAATATCAAGACGATGAGCTACCACAGTTTAGAAGTTGCAACTCTGTCTTTGGTGCAAAAACTTGCTTTTAGATTGCAAAGGAAGGAGTGTTGTTTGGTGTCTTTAGTTGTGGTAAGGTTTTAGCTTTTAAGTTTAAGGTGGTTTTTGTAATTTTGGATCCTGTAATTCTGATTTTGTTTGTACTTGGAGGGAAGCTTTGTGCTCTCTGATTTTGTAGCGATTATTTTGTAATAAAAATTTGTTGGTTGAGAAAAAAAAAATACATGAAAATCTATAAAAAAAAAAATTAAACATATTGTATCGAATGCATATCCAACACTCACATCTGAATTCGAGTAACATAAACTAATAATAACTTTAATTTTTTCTAGAAAATAATGAGTTCTCTTATATGTTAGTCAAGATCCTTTTTCTTATTTTCTTCTCTCCAAAAGCTAGCCGTATGGCTTTGCAATCAATTGTATGAAAACCTTTGGCGATTTTTTTTTTTTTATGCGCCAAAACTCCTCTTTGTTTTCAGATGTAAACCCATAAAATTTCCTATATAGCAGATGCCATGGTGTTTTTTGACTGGTTTTTTATTGGAAAAATAGGAATGGGATGACCAAATTAATCCTTAATGTGCTTTCAGATTACCCTCCTAAGAATGGATAACAGCCATAAAGTCACCTGTAATGTAACTCAATTGATTAATGCATAATAATTATTCAAAAAGCTAAGTTCGAATTTTTTTGATAAAAAAAAAAAAAAATCATTAGATCACCTTTCATATGTGTGAACTTAAAAATCCGAATTGATGACAGATGTATACAGCTTCTACTTTTTTCTTTTTTGTCTTCCTTTTACCATTGGTTATATGGGAAGTTGCCATATGTCAACCTCACAGTGTAAGGGACAGCATCAAAATTTGCAGTTGCAGATAAAATAGTAAGCTTTTTCATTGTTCTAACAGCCAAAATTTAAAGGTTAAGAAATTAGGTTTAGTTTAGTTAGTTCATTCCAAAAAAAAAAAATTGTATAAAACGATTATTTTACATTAGTATATATCTCTTTTATTTAAATCATGTCACGTAATTAGATTTTTGAAAAAAAATCAAAGGTTTTGCTAACGAGTGCCTTTAAGACACTCTTTAAGGTTAGTTAATATACTATTTATAATAATAATATTGTATTAAATGTAAAAATTGACAACTTTATTCATCATTTTCAATGTATTGGGTAAAGATATTATTATATCTAGTAACCTTAAAGAGTACCATTATGGCACTCATTAGCAAAATTCATAAATCAATTATTTATTACCCATTACATGTAAAAATTAAATGATAAATAGTTATTTCAGTAATTCATTAATGATTATGATAATAAATAGTTGACTTTTTTTAAAAATTTGATTACGTGGCATAATTTGAATGGAAGGTATATATATTGATGTGGAGTAACTGTTTCATACAATTTTTTCTCGTTCATGCAATCACTTTTAAGAAAAAAAGTGACATCTAACAGGTCTGAGCTTAAATCTCAACATCTGCAGCTTATTTTTTATTCTCCAAACGACCTCTTTAGTACCAAAAAATAAAATAAATGTTAGGCCATAATTTTATTAATTATATAATTAAATAAATAGTAGCTTCACGTTCTTCATGAGCAAAGACAATAATCAAAGGAAGTTGAATCCAGGGTCCCCATGTAATTTCATGTGAATTTTGTTTTGGGGCTCCAATGCTTGTTTCTTAGGACACATTCAAACGGTTCTCACAATGTATATCAATTTATTCTCACTTATTCCTTCGGCAACTCATTCAACTCCTAGTATCATAATATTTTATTTCTCAACTTTTTTGTATTCTGCAATGAATCCAGGAACAAGATGTCGCATCAAGAATTCAAGAGAATTATCAATTTTTTATATAATAAAATATATATATAAAAAAAAATACATTGAAACAAGCTGGGAAGAGTACATTTTTGGTGAGGAACATACATGAATATAATAATTTTAGATAAATTATCTCATCCACCGCTAATAAAAATTTTAAAATTTTCAAGCGGAATTAGCAGGATAACATATATCCTTAGGATATATATATATATATATATTAAAAATAAAACATATGACAGTTCTCTTAATTCCTCTTATAAAATTAAAAAAATTCACTACCAGTGTATCAAAAACGAATTCATAACTTTAACAGTGCAATCCCTCATGAAATTCCATTGACAAAGTTTATCTTTCCTTTTTTTGTATAGTACAATTAAGTATTATAACTTAAATATACATCCCTTTCTCCAACCTAATCATGATAGTAGCTCTCTTCTAATTCATAAAAAGAATTGTTGGTTCAAAATTTTAATCTCAAGATTTAGGTGGAACTAATCGCTTTAAGGCATTATAGTTATATGCCAAATCTTAGAATTTGCAATTCACATGCAAAGCTGAACTATTCTTTCCTTTTTCAAATGAACAAGTCAATTGCTTTTTTTATAAGTACTTTATAATCTAGGGATACATGTATTTACAACCGATGAATGGAGTCAAATGATTAGATATACATGGCTTATTTTGAAATAAAAGGAGAGTGTGGTGAATCCAATCTAACATGCATAACAACAACCATTTGATTCCAAATTTCTTGTTAGTTTCATAAATTAATGTTGGATCTAGATGCCTCAAGGAAATATCCTTGGATTGTCGATATTGACTTTAAAAGAGTTTTTTTTTTTTAGTATAAAAGAAGTCATAACTTGAAAATAGAAGAAATTATTGCAAGTGTTAAGATTCGAATTTCAAAATTATTAGAAATCACTTTTTAAGAATGATTGCATAAATCAATTGAACTAAATTTCAAATTTTGAAAATGTTCAAAATTTTCTTTCAAGGGGAATCCCAAATATTGCAATTCACTTTGGAAACGTTGGAAACGTAGTAAAAGAAGAATACTAAAATAAGATTTAGGCAGTTGGGTTACGAAGACAAGAATATGTTAATGGGGTTGGGATCTATCTAGAAAGAAAAAGGTGTGGACGAAGTCTCTTCAAGGGGCGGTAGGTGTAGATTAATTTCCCCCATTTTTTCTTGCTGTTTTTTGTCGACTTCAATATGGCATCTTTCAACCCCTCCGAACTACCCAATGACTCGAACCCATAAACATTTCATAGCTTTTCTAAAGCATATATATCACAAATGTTTTTATTTGAGAAAATCAAAATGTTTTTTTGACTTAAGATTAGATCTGACAATTTTAAATATAATACGATTACACGATACGAACATAACATAAAAAAAAATACGAATGTATCAAAATCTTATAAACTAAATTATTAACGTATAAAAATTTACATAAATATATAATAACTTAAACACAATTATGACATACGAAAATACATCATAAATATACTAATTGTCAAATCTACCTAAAACATTGATTCTTGAATATATATATAATGACACCCTTATTTTCTTTATATATCTCTCCAATCCAATTCTAAAGAAAAAATTGACGGAAAAAAAAACCTCCAATCTCTCTCTCTTCTCTTTTGTTATATTACTCTTTGGTTCCTTTCACATGTAATGACACAAAAGGAATTTTTGTAAGTTATTCCCATGCTATTCTCCCCCATAAAAGCCTAGCCTCGTTCATGTCTCTCATGTCATAAAATCTTGTACTTCTTCTCCATCTCTTTGATCTTTGTTTCTCTATCTTAATTTCTCTCTTGAAGTAGTGGTCATGGAAGATACAGACGAGAAGGAGGAGCTTTTGAATCTCAGCCTGGCAATTGTGACAGATCCTAGTGGGGAAAAAAATAGAAAAAGGAAGAGAAGGGTTAACGTTTGCAAGCCTTTGAACCCATCATATGAAGGTCGTGAAGGGAAGATATTTAAGCTTCTTCAAGCGAGGGAAGAGATGTTAAAGCTTGATCACAAGAGAAAAAGTGTGGTTGAAGATGGAAAAGGTCTTCATTTGATCCATTTGTTGCTCATCACTGCTACTTCAGTTGATAAGAATAATGTGAACTCAGCCTTGGAGAATCTTACAAAACTGTATCAAAGTGTGTCATTAATGGGAGATTCAGTGCAAAGAGTTGTTGCTTATTTTGCTGATGGTTTAACCGCAAGGATTCTCACCCGAAAATCCCCTTTTTACAACATGATCATGAAGGAACCTACTATTAAACAAGAGTTTTTAGCTTTCACTTGTCTTTATAGGGTGTCTCCTTATTACCAGTTTGCTCATTTCACTGCTAACCAAGCTATAATTGAAGCTTTTGAGAAAGAGGAAAAGATCAATAATGGAGCATTACACGTTATTGATTTTGATGTCTCTTATGGCTTTCAATGGCCTTCTCTCATTCAATCTCTTTCCGGAAAAGCATCCAGTGGCAACCGGATATCCCTTCGCCTTACAGGCTATGGAAGAAGCTTAGAAGAATTGCATGAAACTGAGACCAGATTAGTGAGCTTTGCCAAAGGGTTTTGCAATCTGGTATTCGAATTCCATGGGTTGTTGAGAGGATCCAAGCTGATTAACCTGAGGGAGAAGAAAAATGAAACAGTTGCTCTGAATTTAGCTTTTCATTTGAATAACTTTCTGGAAATATCTGACACATTGAAATCAGTTCATTCACTTAGGCCTTCCATTGTTGTCTTAGTGGAACAAGAAGGTAGTCGAATACCAAGAAGCTTCTTATCAAGATTTATGGAATCTTTACATTATTTTGCGGCCATGTTTGATTCATTGGATGATTGCCTCCCACTAGAGAGTGTTGAGAGGTTAAGTATTGAGAAAAATCATCTTGGGAAAGAGATCAAAAGCATGATTAACTGTGACAAGGATGAGGAAAATAACAAGTCATGTACTCCAAGGTATGAAAAGATGGAAACATGGAAAAGTAGGATGGAAAGCCATGGATTTGAAGGGATGAAACTGAGTTCCAAGTGTTTGATACAGGCAAAACTTCTGTTGAAAATAAGGACTTATTACTGCCCTCTTCAATGTGAAGAAGAGATTAATGGTGGATTTAGAGTTTTTGAAAGGGATGAAGGTAAAGCTCTTTGTTTAGGGTGGCAAGATAGGTGCTTGCTAACAGCCTCTGCATGGCAATGTGTATGATAGATAATTACTCTTTTTCTAACACATTCATACCATTATTAATTAATTGTAACATTGTTCAAATAATAATGGACTTTGATACCTTTGATTTTTAATCAATAAATTGCAATGTTGAAAAGATCATATCGGAAGTTAACTCTGTGTGATTTTCGAGTCACCGGTTGGATCGTTCACCGATTGAACCAGATTGTTCAATTTAAAAGAAAATTAATATTAAATATATGATTTTAATATTAAATAAGTATTAAATATAGTTATTAGTTAATAAAAAATGTGTTTGACTAAATAGTATATGAATAAGAGGTTAAATGTTCAAATCTCATCATTTACAAACAAATTTTTAATAATAAAATTAATAAAAAACTGTTTTTTACCGGTTGAATTGGTTTTTTACCGATTCACTATATGTCCGGTTTCTTATATGCATCGGATCGGACAAATCGTCGGTTCTCAGTTTAACCTGTTTGACTGATCCATCCGATCCGATTTTTTCATCATTGATAATTGATACTGCTATTTATTTTTTTTCTTGTTTTGTCAGGCTTAACACATAACTGAATTTCATGAACTCTGATTCATTTATGACATTTCTAAACGTTAATTCCCCTTCATCTTCTTTACTTTAAAATCTTTATATGAGTCTTAACAATTACACTCACATCATATATGGTGTTGGTTTTATAAGTTTTGGAAAGGGATATTCCCTACATTGTGCGTTATGCCATCAGCATTCTCTAAGGATGAAATCTGGGCAGCAATTCAAGACTTCGATGGTGGCAGGGCTCCCTGACCTGATGGTTTTAATGTGGATTTCTTTAAACGATATTGGCCACTGTTAAGATATGATGTCTTCGAATATGAGGCTTAACCCAATTGATTCATGCAGTCAGTTTTAAAAAGGGACATCCAACAAGTTTGAATTTGAATTCTAACATTTGCAATCTTTTTCTTTATCTCGAGACTGTATAAAAATATATATATATAATGTCTTCTCTTCATGAGGTGACTTTTATGCTTCAGATTCTTTCAACAAAAACATCAATGCCTATAAAAAAAAATTCTCAGACTATAGGCCAATAAGTCTTGTTAGCAACACTTGCAAAATTCTGGCCCAAGTGTTAGCCAATCGTCTCGAAAGAGTTATGGGCTCTATGATCGGTAACAACTAATTCTCTTTTATAAAAGGCAAACAAATATTGGATTTCTTATTAATTGCAAATGAGGTTGTCGATTCATTGTGGAAGATTAAATCAGGAGAACTTCTCAAGGTTGCTTTTAAAAAGGCTTTTGACAGTATGAGCTGAAATTATCTTGATTTTATCATTCTCTTATGGGTAGAGATTTAAATAGCAATCACAACACAATGCTATAATCGTTGTTTTATAGTTTCGGCTCTTTTCGCAGTCGATATTTACCGTAACTGATTGCGATAACATTTGTTATATCCACAACCGTGATAAACGTGACGTGATCGAAAATGCATCTGCAACCATAATTTAAATCCATGGTACGAATGAATTTTCCATTACATCTCTACCATCTCTATCTTAGTTTTAGTTAATGGCTCCCCCACATCATAATTTTCCATGCAAACAGGGCTCAGGCAGGGGTGTCCTTTATCCCCATTATCTTTAATATTGTGGTTGAATCTCTCGGTATCTTGTGCAACAAAGCTACCTCCATAGGTCTCTTCGAAGGAATTCAAATTGGCAACGACCCCTTAAGGTTAAGGGTCTCCCACCTCTAATTTGCAAATGACTCTCTCCTCTTTTGCCAATTTGACTTGCAGCAACTAAAATCTATTAAAAGAATCCTTAAGACGATTCCAAATCATTTCTGGCTTCAAGGTTAACTTCTCCAAAAATTTGTCTACTAGGTGTTAATGTTGATTAGTTGACTGTTTCTACTTGGGCTATTTCTATCAGCTATTGTTTTGAGCACCTCCCCACTAAGTATCTCGACCTTCTCTTTGTGAGTCAAAATACTTATCATCTAGTACAAATTAATCTCTTTACTATAAAACTGAGTAATTTAATCTTTGTGCTTTTAAAATTGAAGCAAAAAGGTAAAATCACTAACTAATGTAACGTGAACTGTTAAAAAAACTGACATGGCATTTAACCTTTGTTTAGTTGATGACGTGGATGTCAAATACTAACGTGATATCAATAAAATATATTATTTTAAGATAATGTGGACAAAATAAGTAACCAAGTAGTTGAAAATGCCACACCAAATGTTGAAAAAATATTATTTATTTTGTCCATGTCATCTTAAAAAAATATTTTATTGGTGTAACGTTAGCATTTGACATCCACGTCATCAACTAAATAGAGGTTAAATGTCAGGTCAGCTTTTTAAACGATCCACATTACACCTGTAGACAATTAATTTTCTCCGGGCCTCTAAATCAGGTAATTTCTGCTTTGTGCTTTTTTGGAATGCAGAAAATCTCTTCTCATCCTGCAGATGGTATTCCAAGACTTTGTTTAGGAGGTCAGCATGAAAAGTCAATCCGAAAAGTTAACCACTGAAAAAGTCAACCCTCAGTCAAAATCAAGATTCAAAGTTTAATTGAACAATGGTGAAAGAATTTTGATAATCTGAGGTCTACAATGAAAGATATAGAGTTCGGAAGATGGGTTATGGAATTTAGTGAAAAAAAAAACCCCAATTCGGTAAATTTGGGGAAAAGTGCTTAAACGATCAAATTTGTCGAAATTGGAGGTTCCAAACGGAATATAATCAATATTACGGGTATTGAAAGGGCCAATTGGAAGCAGAACCAAAGGAAGAGTCAATTTGGAAGGAAAACCGAAAATTAGGGTTTTTGGTGAATTTCGCAAAATTGGGAAAAACTGCAGAGATGACCTGATTCGGTAAAATTGAAGCCCCTAATTGATGAAGAGTGAGTAAGCAAAGATAGCCCAAGGCTCAGTTTGAAGTAATTCCAAGAAAAGAGTCGGTTGGAGGAAAAACAAAAAACAAGAAAATTCCTGATATTGGAAAAAGAGAAAAAATCAAATCGGAGGGGAATTTGATTGTAAAAATTGGGCATTTCGGATCAACTCTAATTCAACATATGACAAAGGCAATAGAAAAAGAAAATCTGGAAATTGGACCTGTTTTGAGTGAAACCGAGATTTCAGGGGTTAAAGGGCAATCTGGGAAAATCCAGGAAAAATAGGAAACGAGCTTGAAAATTTATGAAAACCTCCAGATCTGAGTTTTATATTATTTGGAAGGGATTGGTGAAAAAAAATCTGGAATCAGAGCTCAAATGAAAAATGACAAAGTTTGGGTGTACTAGTCTGAAATTCCAAAACAAAATTCTAAGAAAAATAGGAAACGAGTTCGAAAAATTACCAAAACTTTCATATCTCAATTTTATATTATTTGGAAGGTATTGGTGAAGAAAAATCTGAAATTATAGCTCAATTGAAAAAGGCTAAATTTGAGAGGCATCAAACCAAAACTTTTAAAGAAAAATCCGAGAAAAATAGGAAACGAGCTCGGAAAATTATGAAAACTTTCAGAATTGAGTTTTATATTGATTAGGAGGTATTGGAAAAGAAAAATCTCAAATTGGAGCTGATTTGGAAAAAGACAAAGTTCGGGGAGACCTAATCCGCAATTTTAATGAAAAATCTGGGAAAAATAGAAAACGAGTTCCAAAAATTATGAAAATCTCCAAAACTGAGTTTTATACTTATTTGGAATGATTGGAAAAAGAAAATCCGAATTTTGGGTCCGTTTGCAATTTAATTAAGTTTAGGGGCTAAAGTGCAATTTTATCGAAAAAATCCGAAAATGGCTATTTTTGCAAGTTAAAAAATAGAGAAACTGCTGAAAACTTCAAGGCCATTCGAACAGCCCATGAAGAAGGGAAGGAATGGCTGATTCTCTCATCCAAGGGCCAAAATTGGATAGCAAAGTGACATTTTTATTTGATTGAGCCCTTGTGATCATGTCAAGTGGCCAAGGTGATGAAGAGAAAAGATGAGCACATTATGGCTAGGATTTTTTGGCCAGCTGGTTATGGTTAAGGGCTGATCACTTCATCCTATGATTGCAAATTCACATTTTTATCATATTTGATTAGTAGCCTTTGGATCTTGCTAGCTAGAAAAAAAAATAACAACATCCTTACAACATTAGGGACATTCGGCCAGCCTATAAATAAGGGAGGATTTTCAGATTTTGGGAGGTTTTTTTGGGCTGATTTATTTCATGTATGGGCAGTAGCTGGTAGAAAAGCAAAGAAATTTTTTGAAGAGAAGCAAGCTTGAAAGATAGCTTTGAAATGTAGCCTTTGGGCACCATTTGGGCACCAATATCTTGCATTTTTCTTTCCTTTTCTATGCTGATTTGCTTATTTTCCATGTGATTTCTTGTTCTTTTCTAATGAAATAAAGGTTTTTAAAGCTTTCATTTAAGGTTCCTATCTTTTGTTTTCATAAAAAATATCAAAAATATTTTTTTACTACATTTTTCTAAGTGGCCGAATGCTCCCTTGTGTATGATCACCTTGTGTTTGATTTTATTCCTATGTTGGTTGTGGTAGATTAGTTTGTTTTAATGATTTAGCTTTCTAAAATAATTAAAATATGGAGCTCATTTTTATTTTCTTTACTTACTCTTATTTTTCTGTTTATATCATTCATTTTTATGTCTTCTTTCTTTATTTACTAACTTTAATTTTCTGTTTTATTATATTGATAAGCTCATAAAATATACATTTTATGCCTTTCTACCATTAGTTTTTGTTATATTTTCGATCTTTATCTTGTTTACTTATATTATGTTTTTGAATTTTAGGTACAATAAGAAGAATGAAGTCAAAAGATGTCAATAATGATGGTAAAGAGCTTACAAATTCATAATGACAAGATGGAAGAAGATTTGGGAGTCAAAAAGATCAATTTCTTAATGTTAGATGATTAGGCAGATCTGAGCTCCGAAGCTTATTGCTAAGAAATCATTATGTTAAAGACATTATTTGAAGAAACTTTCTTCTTGAATTTTGAAGCTGACTTGCATACCTTTCCAACGATAGTTTACACGCCTAAATTGGACAACGTATGGTCATCCAAATCAGCCGACAAAGTGTGAGACAGTGTATCAATCGCGAAAGCGAAGTCAGCAAGCAAAAACGGACAAGACAGCAAGTTGGGGCCGTGGCCCTGGGCTGCAGCGCCGAGTTTCTGACCTCCAAATCGGTCCAAATCCGAGAAAAACAGCAAATACGAGAAAAATCCGAGAAAAGTCCAAACTTGCCTTATTTTGACTCCTAGCTTTCTTGAAGAGCAAGAAAAGGTTTCCAAGACTTTAAAGCTCTATAAATACCATCTTTTGAGCCACAAACTATAATAATCTTTTGAGGAGACTCAAGGGATCATCAATTTTATTCTTCTTCTCAATTCTTTTATTTTCTTTTTAGTTTTATGTATATATTATTTATGCTTATGTTAGGCTAAACTTCTTTTTGGTTAAGGGTGATTTCAAAGCCCTAGACATGTTTTGTAATTGATTTTTAGATTTTATCTATCATTAGTTTTCTATCAAAGTTGATTGTGTTCTTCCATAAGAATTGTTCATGATGTTGTCTTGATTTGTTTAGGTTGCAAACTAGATAGATCTTGATAATTATCTTTTGCTAGTTTAGGAATCTTGATCCGTGTAATTGTCTTGATTTCCTATTCATAAGTGGCAATTTTTGATTAATGATTATGGTCAAGTTTTCACTAATTGCAAAATGGAACATAACATAGGTTAAACAATCCGAGCTTATGTGTTTGTTACCTAGATCAACCTATCTTTCTCATCATAAAGATACCATTACATTAAATCTAGAGAGCTTATTCTAGGTTGTCTATTGGTTAGAGATTAAATAGAGAGCTTGTTCTATTTAACGACGAACTACGAAAAGATTGGGGTAACAGAGCTTGTTGTTATCTACGATTGATAATTTTGATAGTTAATTGATGTTGATAGATCTGATTATTGATTCTCAATGATGTCTAGTGGTTGAGAATGAAACCTTAACCATATTTATCTTATATTTGATTTCATCTTATTTATTTGCTTTTTACTTTTCTTGTTTTCTTTACTGTTAAAATTATTTAAAAATTCCTTTTTTCTTTTATTGTTCTTGAATTTAAGTTTTAAACTAGTAGTTTATAAACTAAAAACCAATCTCTGTGGATTCGACTCTTGCATGCTACTTTACTATAATTGATCATATTAATTGCAAGGTTTAATAAAGATACACTTTTTTGGGTGCATTAAGTTTTTGGCGCCGTTGTTGGGGATTGCTTTCTTTAGTTTATTCGTTACTTGGTTTATTCTTATTTTCAATTGTGATTAATTTTATTTTTATTGTACATACAAGTTTTTCTTTTCAGATTTCAAGCAAGAAGAGATGGCAAGTGCTACATCAAAACTTCAGAACCTTCAGAACCAACTAGACAATCTCATCTCCATAGTTCAACAAGTGGCCATAAGTAAGATTCAACAATCAAGGCAGTGTGGAGTGTGCTTCATGATGGATCATCCAACCAATTGGTGCCCATACTATGAAAAAGATAATTTTGAACCAGCCTATGATGTGGAAGGTTACCAAAGTCATCAAGGGTTTCAAGGACAACAGTATGATGCTTTCCCAAACACTTACAATGAAGGATGGTGGAATCATACTAATTATGGCTACTTGGGAAATTATCAAGAAATAGATCCTTATGCCAACTATAGTTATCCATCGAGCTTCAATCAATCATGGTCTCAAGAACCAGATCTTTTACAACCCCCACCTCAAAGTTCAGGTACTTCTTTAGAAGACCTTGTCAATACTTTTGCTGCTAATAATTTGCAATTTCAACAGAGATTAGAGGCATACATTCAGGAAACAAGGACAAGTCTTTAGGTAAGTGTCCAGAATTTGGAAACGCAAATGAGCCAATTGGCTAGTGGTGTCGCGAGATGGGTAGAAGAAGGATTTGAGGAACTACATGAACAACTTCCTTCCCAAACTATGATTGATCCAAAGGAGAATGTTAGTGCCACACAACTTGAGGATGAATCAAAAAATCCAAGGGAACCCGAGGATGAGAAAGAACTTGAGATGGATTTACTTCCTGAAGATAATGAAGCTTCAATTCCAAAGTAGAGTACTTCGGCACTTGAGGTAACGTTTAAGGTTCCAATTTTTACTAATGTTTCTTCTCCACCTTTTTCTACTAGATTCGCAAAGTTCAAGGAGGAGGAACATGAACAACACATGCCGGAAACCTTAAACAGCTTGTTTGTGGATGTCATTCAACAAATACCAAAATATGCATCATTCTTCAATGAGCTATGCACCACAAAGGATGACGGAATAATAATTGTGATGGAGAATGCATCCACTGTTGTGCATAGACAATTTTCAACAAAACGCAGAAATCTTGAAAGTCTCATGCCTAGAATAGAAGATCCTAAAAAGCCAAAAAGGGGTATTGGCTAGGCTAAACACAATCACTCAAGTGCTAATTGGGAAGGCAACCCAATTAATGGAGAAATTGCCAACCTGCCAACCAGATTTTTTTTTCTCTTTCGTGCTTTGTTTTAATTTTTATATAGTGTTCTTTAGTTATTTTTCTTCTTTTATTTAGTATTCTTTTCTCTTACATATAATTCTTGCATATGGGGTGATAGCATTACATTGAGGACAATGTAAGTATTAAGTGTGGGGGAAGAATTTAGGATTTCTTAGTTTAGTTTCTTATTTTAGATTGTTTAGTTGCTTTTAAATATAATGATGAGATATGAATTGCATAGGTCTAAACTGGTTATTAGTGAGAAGATTTTCATGAGAACTAAGCTTGATACCAATGTTGATATGATATGTTGATTGAGAAAGAAGTATGTTTAGACTTATTGACTTGTATAATCATCCTTGTGAGTTTTTGAGCATATATGATTGATGCATTATACATATCAATCCAATTTTTTTTTCTTGTGTGCTCTCATGATAACATGTTTCTCTAGAACTTGCTTTAAACCGTTTGAGACTCTATTGATGCATGTAACTACATGAATATGATAGAGGCATTAGGATTATAACGAGGGCCAAACACCCATCCATATTAATGTTCCAAGAGAACATCCCCACTAGTGAGCCAGTTTGAGCCTACATTGAATATGCTATTTTATTGGTAACCACATCTCTTACCTAGCCTAAATGTACTTATATCCTTACCCTTGTTCTAAAGATGAATTAGATTGTTTTGAGACATATTGCATAAAGCAAGGGAGATCGATTGACTATTTGGGTTAGCAACATGAAATAAGTGTGGGGGAAAGAATGACAAAAGTCAAGAGAAAAAGAAAAGGGAATATTAAAAAAAAAAAAAATTGAATCATCTCTTGAACTTTTGCTTAAAGAAAAAGATGTTACAAAGTTGGTTAGAATAAAGCAAAAGTTCAACATGAATATTTAGCCTATGTTACTATGTTATTTTGTGAGTTTTGAGAAGTTTTATTTGTGTGATCTTATTATGTCTCTAAACTCTATGAAATCTTTGAAACCTTTATGATATCTTTATCCTTTTATTCTTTAACCATATTACAACCCCTTGGCCCCATTACAACCTTGAATAAAGACCTCTTGGTTCATGAAGTTATATGATCTAAATAGTGGAGAATAGGTGGACAAGCAAGCATATGGTAGAACTGTTTTCATGAGATTGATTGAGTGTAAACACTTTACCACTACTTTAAAGAGTGAAAATCATGAGAGTATCCCATGTGAGAAGTTGATATTAAGTTTGAATATGCACTATTTTGATTGAAATATGTTATGTTAATATTGGCTTAACTCAAACTATTTACATTCAAGCATGAATTTTTGTAAAATTCTTTAAGCTATTGATTAGTTTATAAGACTTGTTTAATTATTATCTCACATTTATATTGGAAGGATTATGAGTAATTATATTTAGTATATTTTATTTTTATGTTAGTTTTTCAATGTTTATGGGTATCGTCCTAGTAAACCCTCACGAGACTAAACTCGTCCACTAGGGACACCTAGAGGTTTAAAAGCTTGTGTCACATGCTAAGTGCCATCATGATTTCCTACGAAAGTGGATTATATTAGATTAGATTTTCTTATTTTGTTTTTATTTTGTTTTGCTCGAGGACTAGTAAAAAGCTAAGTGTGGGGGTATTTGATACGCTCATAAAATTAACATTTTATGCCTTTCTACCTTTAGTTTTTGTTATGTTTTCGATCTTTATCTTGTTTACTTATATTATTTTTTTGAATTTTAGGTACAATAAGGAGAATGAAGTCAAAAGATGTCAATAATGATGGTAAAGATCTTACAAAATCATAATGACAAGATAGAAAAAGATTTGGGAGTCAAAAAAATCAATTTCTTAGTGCTAGATGATCAGGCATATCTAACCTTCGGAGTTTGTTGCTAAGAAATCATTATGTTAAAGACATTATTTGAATAAACTTTATCTTGACTTTTGAAGCTGACTTGAATACCTTTCCAACGATAGTTTTCACGCCTAAATCGGACAATGGATGGTCATCCAAATCAGCCGACGAAGTGTGCGACAGTGCATCAGCAGCGAAAGCGAAGTCAGCAAGCAAAAACGGACAAGACAGCAAGTTGGGGCCGCAGCCCTGGGCCGCGGCACCGATTTTTTGACCTCCAAGTCTGCCCAAATTCGAGAAAAACCGCAAGTACAAGAAAAACCCGAGAAAAGTCCAAACTTGCCTTATTTTGACTCCTAGCTTCCTTGAAGAGCAAGAAAGGGTTTTCAAGACTTTAAAACTCTATAAATACCATCTTTTGAGCCACAAACTATAATAATCTTTTGAGGAGACTCAAGGGATCATCAATTTTCTTCTTCTTCTCCATTCTTTTATTTTTATTTTTTTTAGTTTTATGTATATATTATTTATGCTTATGTTAGGCTAAACTTCTTTTTGGTTAAAGGTGATTTCAAAGTCCTAAACATGTTTTGTAATTGATTTTTAGATTTTATCTATCATTAGTTTTCTATCAAAGTTGATTGTGTTCTTCCATAAGAATTGTTCATGATGTTGTCTTGATTTGTTTAGGTTGCAAACTAGATAGATCTTGATAATTATCTATTGCTAGTTTAAGAATCTTGATCCGTGTAATTGTCTTGATTTCCTATTCATAAGTGGCAATTTGTGATTAATGATTATGGTCAAGTTTTCGCTAATTGCAAAGTGGAACATAATATAGGTTAAACAATCCGAGCTTATGTGTTTGTTACCTAGATCAACATATCTTTCTCATCATAAAGCTGCCATTACATTAAATCTAGAGAGCTTATTCTAAGTTGTCTAGTGGTTAGAGACTAAATAGAGAGCTTGTTCTATTTAACGACGAACTAAGGAAAGATTGGGGTAACAGAGCTTGTTGTTATCTACGGTTGATAATTTTGATAGTTAATTGATGTTGATAGATCTGATTACTGATTCTCAATGATGTCTAGTGGTGGAGAATGAAACCTTAACCATATTTATCTTATATTTGATTTCATCTTATTTATTTACTTTTTACTTTTCTTGTTTTCTTTACTGTTAAAATTATTTAAAAACCCCATTTTCTTTTATTGTTCTTGAATTTAAGTTTTAAACTAGTAATTTATAAACTAAAAACCAATCTCTGTGGATTCGACCCTTGCATGCTACTTTACTATTATTGATCATATTAATTGCAAGGTTTAATAAAGATACACTCTTTTGGGTGCATCATATATCAAGTCATTCATGCTTTGCATTATTGCCATGCCATATGTTTGTGTATTTGCTTAGCTATATCTTTGCATTTTCATCATGATTATTTGGCTACCATGCTTTTATTCATGTTTTGCATATTTGCCATGCCATATGTTTGTGTATTTGCCTTGCCATATTCTTACATTTTCAGCATGTCCATTCGGTTACCATGGGTTCATTCATGCTTTGTGTATGTGCTTTGCCATATCTTTGCATTTTCATCATGATTATTTGGCTACCATGCTTCATTCATGCTTTGCATCATTATGCCATGTTATTGTGTATTTGTTTTGCCATATTCTTGCATTGTTATCATGTTCATTTGGTCATTGTATGTTCATCTTGCTTCTATGCATATTTTCATGTCATATTATTGCATTAGGTCATCTTATATTGTCATGCATATTTTCATGTTATATTAGGTCTTAGATCATTCTATGCCATACATATTTCTTATGTCATTTTAGGCATTAGGTTATCATTTTATGCCATGCACATTTCATGACATATTAGGCATTAAGTCATCTTTTATGCCATGCATATTTTCAATGTCATTTAGGCATTAGGTCATGCATTAACTTGCTATTTGTTCATGCATTCATCTCATCACCACTTGATTTTTGACTTAAGCCAATCAATGGCTCAAAGCCAAGCTCTCATGAGTATGCTTGTGGAAAATTAAGATTTGTACAAGTTGGATTTTCTAACTTTGTGATTTTTTTATTAGGCAAACTTTGTTCAAATTTTTAGAAATTTTTACCACTGATTATAGGACCTTAAGGAAGTCTATAATATTTTTATTCTGATTTTTGGACGTTTTTATCAAAAGTTTAAAAAGGTTTTTGGTTAAGAAGTTTTTTTATCCAGTGTTCTGTCTTTCATGAATTTTTGGGTAGGACATCCTTAGTCTAAAAATTAAACTGTTTTTTTTTTTCATAGAGGTTGACATGTTCTAAGACTCCATAAATTTTTCAGATTTTTTTGAATTGTTTTAGAAGGGTAAAAAAATCACGTTTTAGAACTGGTCAGAGGAGTCAGATTTGCTTTAAAGAACTAATAATTTTCTGTTTTGTTTAAGGCATTAAGAGGGGCTAATTTGGGAAATTAGCTACTGTCTTAGGTTAATTTCTAATTCATTTTAATCATGAATTTGATTTCATATAAGTCGGGTCAAGGGTGGTCAAATCCGGGTTTTCAAAGTTAGGAAAATAGAGCCTTTTTAAAGGGGGTTTCGGCCATAGTGCCATTTTCATCCAAAAATTTTCAAATTGTTTTCAATTCAATCACAAAGTATCTTTGATTTAGAAAATCTGATTTAAGTCTTTTCCTAAGGTAGTCGGATATCTTTTTAGGTATACAGATATACTTATTTAAAGGAAAAAAAATGCACTTTCATGCATATTCTATGATATATGATTTTTGCTATGAATATTCTATAGTAATGTTATTGTTTTGATTTAGATTTCATGGTGTTGTCATGGTGGTTATATGGTTATAGATATTCTATGTTATTCTATGCTTTTTGCTTAGTCATTAATTATTTTGCCATATATTTAAGGTTTATTATGTTCATGCATTGTTTTTTCATTTACATGCATATTTTATGATAATGTTATTTTATGTTTCATATCATATCATATCATATCATGTCATGTTATTAATTCTATTGCTATGTCATTTAAATTATGCCATGTTATTTAGATTATATCATGTCATTTAGGTTTTGACATGTCATTTAGATTATATCATGTCATTTAGATTTTACCATGTAATTTAGATTATGCTATGTCATCTAGATTTTGCTACGTCATCTTTTGCCATGTCATTAATAATAATTTACATATTCATCTTTTTAAAATGATTTTAATAAAGATAATGATTTTTATTAAAAAATAAGGATATTCTCGAGTTAAAATAATTCATGGTTCTCTATCGGGTTTGCTGGAGAGGATATCATCAATTATCATTAATAAACGAATATCTTTCTTTCAAAAATGAAAATGATTCGGAGATTTTCCAAATAAATAAAAATTTATATATTTACTGGGTTTGCTGGAGAATATAGGAAAACTTTAAGTTAATAAAGTTCGGATCATTTTCGACTAAAAATGGAATTATTTTTCTTTAATAGGGGAATTATTTTAAAATGCTAGTTTAAAAATTGACTTTTTACCGAGACTCGAGATAACACACGATTTATAAGGTACCGTTTTATACGGGCGTTGTGGGGGTGCTAATCCTTCCCTGCACGTAACCAATTCCCGAACCCGCTTCTTTGATTTCTCTGGTTTAAAAGTGCAGACTTAGAAATTGATTTTAAAAATATTTTAATTAATTTTAAAATATTTTACAAAATCGGTTTTTATTGGTGGCCAATCACATCTAGCCAAAAAAGATTGGTGGCGACTCCATTTCTTTTTCGAAATTGTTTTCAAACCCTCATTTTATTTCAAGAGGGATTAATTCATCTTTTTCTCTGTTACCCCAATGTCACACTTAACGAGTAATGTCTCGCGATGAAACTTATTATTATTTTTTAGGTTGCGACAATACCAATTAGTGATTTTACTTTTTTGTTTCAATTTTAAAAGAACAAAGACTAAATTATTTGGTTTTATAATATAGTGATTAATTTATATTAGATGGTATAATATAAGAACCTTCTAAGTACTTTGACCTCCCTCTGAGCTAGCCCAAATTATTTTTCAACTTGACAGCCTATTGTAAGCATTTAATTTTTTCCGAACCTTTTAAAAACTAATTTTATGATTGTCCCCATCTCAAGCCCGGGTTTAGTTTTTGACAAAATTTTATGATTAAAATTTGGCAGATATTGGGTCCATAAGGAAAACCATATGAAGCCCAAGTCCAAATATTACCCAATTGACAAAAAATTAAGTGTAAAGTATATTTACCCACTTGAGATTTGATAGAAAATACACTTACCCCCTTAAGATTTGAAAACACTCATTTACTCCATTAAGATTTGGCACAAAATATATTAACCCCTCTAAGGTATTATTTCTAAGTTAATTTTAAATGAATAGACAAATATACCATTTACTAATTATTAATCATTTATTTTTGTTTTCATTCTTTTTTTACTCAATTTTTTTAACTATAAGATTATCTTTAATTACTATCATGTTAAATTATAATTAAATTATATTCTAATTTCGAGTATACATGTTAAATATTTTAAACTTATATCAATGTGGATTGGTTCAGTTGGTTGGGTATTTATTAGCGTCTTAATAAGCACCTGAGTTAGAATCTCATCAACAGTTCCACTTAGTGAGTAATTTATAAGTACCATTGTTAGACCTCTGTAAAGCTTATGACATGTCCTGACCCTAGATTGGGTAGTTTCCCATCACCTAAATTGTTTTGCACCAAAAAAATATTTTTAAACTTATTTTTAATTCAATTATATATATATATTAACTTTGATTTTAATATATTATGTTATTTTTATTTAAAATGAATCATTTGTCATTATTTAAAAAAGTTTAATGATAAAGAAATTGGTTAAAATTAAAATTTTAAAATAGATAGAAAAAATTTAAAAAATATCGTATTTAAAATTTTTAAAGTAAAATTTGAATAAATATTAATTTGATTAACAAAATGCTAACATAGTTATTTTTTCAAGAGATAAAATGTGTTTTTCAAAGTAATAAGAGTAAGTTTATTTTCAATAAAATCTTATGAAAGATAATTATATACTTCTTTATTCTCATTTCTTTTCTTTTTTTAAATCAATTTCGTTATCACTAAAAATTTTAAATAATAGTAATTAATTATTTAAAGACATTTTAATAAATTCATTTTAAAGTTAATATATAATTGAATTAAAGATAAATTTAAAATATTTAACATGCACTTAAATTAGAATATAACTTAATTAGAATTTAATTTAATAGTAAGTAAAGATAATTTTAGGACTAAATAAATTCTCATTATTTTGTAGTTAAAAAAGTTTTAAATAAAAAAATAAAAACAAAAAATTAAAATTAAAATAAATGATTAATATTAAAAAAGGGTATATTTATCTTTTCATTTAAAATTAACCTAGAAATAATACTTTAGGGGAGTAAGTGGGTTTTCTATAAAATCTATGAGGTAAGTGAGTGTTTTTAAAACTAAAAGGGATAAGTGAATTTTTTATTAAACTTGAAAGGATAAGTGTTTTTCATCCAAAAATTAATGCTGAATTTCTATCACTCAATCCATTCCCTCAAAACTCAAGAGAAATAGCAATTATGTCACCTATACTTTCAATTATATATCAACTTGGTCCTCACCTAACCTGTTCAAGGGCTGGGCGATTGTTTGGTCGGATCTGAATAAGTATTTTTTCAATTTGATTTGGCTCAATCTAAATTACTCTTTGTTAATAAAAAATATTTTTATTTAAATTTAATTATATAAAAATATTTTTTTAATATTTTTTTTTAAATATTAATTCGAGCTTATGAATCAGTTCGGGTAGAACTTCAATAAAGGATGTGAAAAAAATCGAACCACAACCCACTCTGACTTGGCCTATGAACAAATCTATCGCCAATGAAGTTTCTCACAACTAAATCATTTCATTAAGCATTTTCCAAGATTTTTCATTTAAAAAAAATATATATATATATAACTAAATTAATCCCAAAAGGTAAATCTTGTATTAGTAATAAAAAAAAATAAAAAAAGAAAAAAACCAAAAATGATTACTTTGTAGATAAAAAAGTATACATCAAAGCATGCTAATATTGTTTACTTCTATTTGTGTTTTTGGCCATATTTTTCATTAGTTGGGCTTCAATTATACACCAGCTAGTAGAACACATTGATGGATGAGTTTTTCAAGATAAATTAAAATTATAGAGGATTTACTACATATAAATATAGTAAATATTAAAGTTTACTTGATTTTTAATTATGATTTTGAATTTTTTTAAAGTATTTAATTGAATTGAAAAAAAATAAAATTGATGGATTTATTTGGTAGTAGATAGATTCGACTCGTATTAAATCAAGTTTGAACATGCATTTTGTCAATTCGAATTGATTTGATTTGGTCCGAATTATTATTTATTAATAAAAAATATTTTTTATTCAAAATTTAATTATAACAATATTAATATAAAGATAACATTTTAAAACAATATTTCAAATTTACGAACCAAAGGCCATGAAATTGAAAACCTCTATTTGGTAGAATTTATTTTTCATTTCATTTCATTTCTCTTTCCTCTTGCTTTCCAAGGAGCTTGGATTTGGCCAATACTTCCCACACCACGTAAAGCTTGCCAAGGACATAAATCCATCATAAAACCCAGAACAACCGCAACTCTTCTTTCTTTCTTCTTCTAAAGGCCAGAGAGAAACTCCAATGGATATATAAAACCAAAGAGTCCGCCAATCTGATTCTCATTTGCTGACCGTTTGATCTAAGTATTATTTTTAAACTTTTGAGATCTGAATCTGATCAAAAATAAAAAGAGCGATGGAAGAGCTGAGATCAGCTCTGGAGGAGCACATGGAATTAATGGCGGATCTAGTTCAGAAGCTATCCTCGGAGCTCCGTTCGGGTCTCCGACCCGCCTACGATAACTTCATTGGTTTCTTCTACGCCATCGAGTGGAAGGTCCGCCTTCTCTATTTTTCTCTCTTTATTATTTTCTGATTGGTTCCCGAGAATTTGAGGTAAAATTCAGCCCCCAGGGGGCGGGGTTTCAAAATTTTGAATATTTGAAAATGTGTGTGTGTGTGTGTGTGTTTTATTGTTCTCTTCAGCATTTTCTCAGTAACCAAAGAGAATGTTACTAGGTGTTAGTGTTGGTTAAAGAACTGAAATTTGATAGAAAACTCGGCTGTGAAAAATCTGTTTCAAAATAATATTTAAAAAAAAAAAAAAAAACAAGTTGATTCATTTTATATGTTTCATTTCGAATCATGTAATTTGATTCATATCTTTTTTCTTTTCTTTTGGCACTAATTGGGTGATAATGCTGATTGCATAACGCACAAATTTTCATTTAAATTGGTGATTTGAACAATGCAAAACCCAAGTTTAAACCGGTAATAATGTCCTAGCGTAATTCTTTACCTGATCTGCCTAGTGTAAAGACAGTTACTTGAGTTAGATCGGTTGTAGCTCTATATGTGGTTAGCAAACAAAAGATGATCGCATGTTTTATGAGTTTAACCTGTGTTACTCTGAACTTTTTTCATTTTTAACTTTCTAGTTCAGCTATTCCTAAAAGAAATCTAGATTTTATGTTGTCAGTAATGGAAAGTTGGAAACTCCTTAAATAGGATGCTTAAAGCCATAACTATATTCTTTTAGACGACTTGTTGTTTGGCATCAAGTCTTAGGCATAGTCCTTATGTTCAATATGGAACCATTGTTATATGTTTTTTCTAAAAATGTTATGGTTCTTTGTTGCTTGAGTTCTTGATCCACCATCTATTGAGAACAATTATCTAACCCACTTTTCTCCCCCTTTTTGGCAGGAACCATGGTTAATGTGCTTACTTGCTTTCCATGTTGTCTTACTGATAATAACAATCTTCTCCAGGAAGAATACTAACTTCCAGATGTGTTTGTTCCTTCTGGCATGTAAGTTTGTTGCTTTTGGGTTATCTACAATCATCATTAATATGACTATTTAGATCTCTTCCCTTGTTTCTTGTTTTGTTTTGTTGGTATTTAAGGCTATCAGGGGTTAAACTTGGGTCACTAGAACGAAGAGTCCAGCATTCTACCAACAGACCACATAGTTGCTGACTAAAATTAAATTAACTATGTCCTTTTGATTATAGTAGTTTTTACCAATCATATTGATTACTTGCTTTATTTAAATGTGAAGCTTCATAAATGAACTGTCTTCTTGTGGTTGAATGATTAAGGACATATGTTAGATTGCATGTTAATAAATCATAATTACCTTGCAGTCTGATCATGGTTGGCCCAGTAGTTTGTTAGTTAACCTTAAATCAGGAGGTAGAGTTTCCAGGATGTTGAATAGAATTTAACAGCTTCACCATATTTACTAGTTCTGCCTTCTCTCCGTCTTAAGCCCGCCTCTCCCTTGAATAAAAAGTACAAGGATATTTAAAATTCCTGATGAATACCAATGTCTTAAATGACTCTGTTGTCTTACTTCAAAAGGTGATCTGTAGGCTTGCAATCTTAAATTCCAGAGGTGAGAAGGATACATGCTGATGCATGTATTTTATACATATACTTCATATTAGAGGGACAAATGATAATTTGCAGATCTCACTAGTCCCATCAAAATCCAGTGGTTGAAATGCATAAATAATGAAAGAATAAGCAGAAACAAATAGATTATGAAGCAAAAGATGGTTCTCTCCTTCTACAGCTGGCCTAAAAATTTTAGAGGTCCTGTTTCACTTCATAGGAATTTCATCAAATTCACGCCAAGTTGGTGATTTGGAGATAAAAGCCTGTCTTTGAGAAGGTATCAATAAGATGGATGACATTTACCTGAAAGAATTCTGAATAGATTTCAAATAATAACAGTAGACTTGACAGGCAAAAGAATCCATGTTCATCTTCATATGTGAGGGTATGTACACTTCCTTAATGCCTGCTCCTAGCCCCTAGCCCCTAGCCCTGTAATCTTGAAAGTCAACCATGTAGATATGAGACATAAAGTAGCAACCTTTCATACAAGTTAATGTCTAATTATTCCCTAGGATGTCTGGTTCTTTGCTTCAAGCAAGGGATCCAAGAAATAGGACTTCCAATTTCAGAATTCATTTTAAAATTTCTATAGTTAAGCCATTTGTAGAGTCAATAAAGTAGAAAACAAAGTTGAAATTTGGAATGTTGTCATGAATATAGATGGGTTTTAAGCCTATAAAGCTTTACTGCAGCTATGCTTGGTGTCATTAAGTTAGAAACACAGCTGAAACTTTGGGATGAAGATCATCTTGCCATTGAAGGGGTCACGAGAGAAAAAGGATGAAGTCATCATACCTGTTCTGCAGGAAGTTTACATCCATTTATAGACTACAAGTCTTATGTATTTATTTACTTTTGGTATAGTTTTTAGAAATTTTGATTAATGAATCTTACTAAATACAACTTACCTGAGTAACCAGCAATAACTTAATATTAAAACCTTTCTATGTCATCAAGCATTCCAAAACAGTGAGCTGGGTCGAAAGGCACATCTGCATAAGAAGACATCACTACTGTTTACTTTCTTGCAAATTCGTCAGTACTGTGTTACATGCATCACCAAACATCCATGCAATGTGAAAATAGTATTGATTTCTATTTTAGCTTATTTGCTTGATGATGTTTTGTAGTGCTTGGTGTATATTTTGCTGAGTCACTGAATAGATTCCTTGGTGACAACTGGAAAAAGTTTGCAACCCAAAACTATTTTGATCCAAGTGGAGTTTTTTTATCGGTACTCTGGTCTGGGCCTCTTCTCACTATTGCAATCATCATCTTGGTCAGTGTTCAGGAACTCCTCTTGTGCCCCCCCCCCCCCCTTTTTTTTCAACTTTTTTCTTTTCTTTTCTTCCTTTCTCTAAACCTCAACTTCTGCTACTTTCTGCAGATAAACACTCTCTTTTCCATGTGTTACATGATAGTTTATTGGAAAAAGGCCGAACTCAGACACCGTGCAAGGCTTTCTCGTAACAAGCAGGATTGAAATTGCCTGGTGCTGCATTGCTGCCTCTTCTAGTTCGATAAGCATGTGCAAGTGCAATACATTTTATATTCAGAGTTGTTCCCTTGCATCACGGTCTCCTTTTCAGGATTTGTCAGGTGGTGCAAGATAAATTTTCCATTTCTGTTTCATCGATAGTTAATTATGTTGTAAATCATTAGATGGCCTGGCTATCTGCTCTAGCTTTGTGTACCATTCAAGTTTTAAATTGAGCAAAATTTTCAGCTAGTTCTTTTTCCCCATAAAAGCTTATTGTTCAGGGATATATATATAAAAAAGGGTTTTGATTTTGGTATTGAAATGGTGGTAGTGGTGAGGAAAAATAGAGGCTGGGATAGTGACTTTTGGTGTTCGAATGTGATTGCTTTGGATTGTGTTTGCTATGGGAGTTTTTGAGTGGTTTTGGTGGATCTTTCCTGGTATTACTGGTGCCTGTTTATGGTGATTAAAAACCTTTTTGAATTGAAGAGTTGCCAAAGCTACATTAGATTGTGAAGTTTCACATTTGCATGTCAACTGCAAAAGGAAAATCAGGAATTAGAAAGAGGAAGAGAAGCTGGAAGTGGTGGGGGAAACGGGTGGAATAGACAAGAGATTGGAGAAAGCCGATTAGCATGTTAAGGCTTAGTTTAACATTACTGTTAAAAAAAATTTGGGTTAAAAAAATATGTTTAAAAAGTACGGTGAAAATATGTTATTTAAGAATTTTTAAGTGAAAAAAGTGTGGTGGGAAATTGAAATGTTAAAAAAAATATATGCTTAAAATAATAAAAGTTTAAAGATTTGATGATAATAAAGTCATTTTATTTAAAAGTCAGTTTCTATAATATAAAACTTTTATTTTCTTGGTTTTTTGTTTAAATTGTCAAATCATGATTTTAATTGCAAAAGTCAAAAAATTTTATCTGCGTTTGCGGTGAAACGTAACTTCTGATCTCAAAAGTTGTGCCACCAATAATGATAAACGGGGCTTAAGTCGTGGCAGATTGGTAGTCCATCTTTTATCTTCATTTTTGTATATTTTTTAATTTTTTGAATTATTAGTATTTATTTTTACGTGTATCTTATTTATTTATTTATTTTTGAATATATAGTTATATATTTTACAAATAAATAAAACTAATGAAGTGTATATTAATCCAAAAGTTTATTATTTTTAAAATAAATGAAATTCAATGTATTTAAGTCATTTTTATTAATCAAATAAATTTATTTATTTTTTTTAGATTAATAAAAAATTAGAACTTTGAAATAAAACAATTCAATGTAAAATTCAATTGTTTTTATTAATTATCAAATAAATCTATTTAATAAAAGTCTTTTAATAAAATTAAAATTCTTACTTATAAATATTTTAAGTGTTTTTTTTTTATCAAATAAATTCATTTACTTTTAAGATCAATAAAAAAAATTAAAACTATATATATATAAAAAAGCAATTTAATATAAACTTTAATTTTTTATTTATTATCAAATAAATTCATTCAACGAAGATCATTCAATAAAATTAAAATTTTTAGTTATAAATTAGCTAAATATTATTAATAATAAAAATTTACAATGTTAATTTAAAAATATAGTGAACACCAATGATCATTTTTTTTAATTCAATTTTTTTTTTCTTTTTTCACATCCCTGCTTTTGAATATATTATTACTATTTGCATTTGCATTTTTTAATATTTGAAGGAAAGAAACAATATTCTCATGGACCTTTTTCCATTTTGAGTTACCAAGTCCAAGTGGCCTAAAATCTTAAGGTTCATGTAAAATAAATCCAAATTAATTCTAAATAGAATAATTTAATAAAAATTCAAAATATATTAACAAAAGCCCATAGTAAATATATTCAATCTTACGCTAAAAATTATAACCGAATTAATTCTAACTTATATATTCATTTCAAAATATTTTTGAAATTACCTGAAAGAACATTTGGTGTAAAATAAAGTGCTTTAAATTGAAGTTAAAATAGAGTTTAACGAACTTAACGTAAAATATTAAAGTTAAAAACTATTGATAGTATTTTTGTATGTTTTTAATAGATGAATAAAAATAAAATAGTCAACTTTATTAAAATAACTCACAAGTTCTTAAGTAAAATAAATAAATATAATAAAGAGAGATTTTTACTAATTAAGAATAAATTTAATAAAAAATTGACACATAAAGTATATGAATGTGAAATAATATAATTTTCTGTATAATTTTATGAATTATTTAAGGGTAAAGTAAGAATTATAAAAAGAATTATTTAATATTTGTTACTAAACATTAGTATTTTTTGAAAAAGTTTTGATTTATATGTAAAAAAAATAAATTAAAATCAACTTTTTCTATAATTTAAAAATGTTCAAATTTAATTTAATGTAAATCCCACACCAAAAATCTTCCTGCGTAAAGTGGGTCAAATAGCCACCGTAGACACCGGATTTTATCCGGGTTTATTTGTTAATAATTTTAATTAATTTTTTATTTTAATTTTAATTTTTAATTTATTTATTTAGTTATTTTCGAATTAACCAAAAAAAAAATCAGAAGAAAAAAAAAAGATTCGGATAATTCAAAAAAATGAAAAAACCAATTTGGATTGAACTTGGTTTCTTCCTTGGATCATATTTGGTCTTTGAGACAAAACAAAACTCCTTATCAGATTAGAAATCAAAACCCGATGAATTTGAAACTCTTTTGTTTTTTATTCCTATTTAAACGACCTTGGGTTCCACAATCAAAAATCATCAGAGAATTAGAGAATTTCGGAGTACAAAATAGCAAGCATAATCCGGGGAAGTCAGTAGCAATTATTATTATTTTTTTTTGTGGGGGAATTTCGAAACTTTTAGGATTTGTGGGGTTTGGGTAGTTATTTCAAAATTCTGAACGGTGAATATTTAGGCAAGGGTGAGAGGAGTGCTTGGCTGAAATTTGGTGACCATAGAACGGTGAACAGAATTGGATCGAAAAATTTTAATTTCAGGATTTCGAGTTTTCAAACTCATATCTATGATTTTCGGGTGATTTGGGAAAAACTAAGTTGATTTTTGAGTAGAGAAGGCCGAAAGGAATTTTTGGGAATCTTCTAGGTTCGGTGATTGGTGACGACGACGGAGTCAGCTGCGGTCTGCGACGGTGAACGGCGTCGGCAGCGGTGGACGGTGAACGGAATGTAAAAATTTGTTCTTGGTGTTCTTGAGGAGAGAGGTCAGAGAGAATAAGTGATGTGAACCCTAGGGGTTAATCCATTTGAACCCACTAACAAATTGAAATACCTAACCCAGAAAAGCCAAGATTCAGGCAAAGAAAACTTAAACCCTTAAAAGCCTGTTTCAAAGAACATAGATTAAGCATGTAAGCTAGACCCTAAGAACTCTCGTTTCAAGAACCTAAGTTTGATAGGTTGAACGCCACAAAGAAAGAATTCTTTGATAATTTCCTAAGTTCTTTCAAGAACTAAAAGAGAAAAACTCTCACTGAATAAAATCAGACTTAATTGATCAAAAGATAATTGAAGTAGGCGGCTAAGACATATATTTATAGCCTCCCTACAATAACTCTAATCTACTAAGTAATAATATGTAAAATATGAGCTGAACATGCTCAAGCCCAAACCTAAATAATTAAAAGATGTCCATGTTACATAATATAGGCTCAAATGCCTAAGTAATTATAAGAATTAAAATAAGCCCAAATAAGTCCTCTTAATGTGCCACCTTGTGTTCTTGAATCACATGAACCAAACTTGGATGCAAGCCCATCTTGCATGTTGAAGCCTTTCTTGAATAACTTGCAACATGGCCTAAGTGAATTCCACCCATTCTTGCCATGTTTCCTAGATTTTCTTGGATCTTGGCCCATATAGAAATTGCCATGGGATTGGGCCATCTTGGATCTTATCATTCCCCCTTTCCTCGAAAAGATTCGCCCTCGAATCTTAGCCTTGTGTGTGAGAATGAAAGTGCTAGGAACTAAATCAAGGTGATGCTCAATGCCGGTTATGAGTGGCAACCCATCTTGCAACTCCTTCGAAAGTAAATCCTCACAATCCTTCAACAAAGAAATAGGCAAAATAGGAAGAGATTGATTAGGAGAATCAAGAATAAGAACCTCACTCTCCTTTGCATCAGAAAAATTCGCAAATTCTTTGTTTTCCTCGACAGGAATTATCTCCTTTTCCACTAGTGGCTCCTCTATTACTTCTTTAATTTCAGCCACCTCTATTTCTTTTTCACTTTCTTTTTTACTCTCTGTTTCCTCTTGCTTTTCTTTATTTGCAGCTACCTCACTTTCTTTTTCTTTTTTTCTTCTCTCTTTTTCTCTTTTTTTCCTTCTCCATCTTTCTTCCTCTTGTTGCACAAACCTCTCAAACAATGAGGTGAGATCATTCATCTCTTGTAGAGCTTGCTTTACTTCGTCGCATAAAGTGAGAGACATCTTAAAGTTGCTGCAAAACAAATTTGGTTAAAAAAAAAAAATGAATGTCGATTCTTTCCTCTTCTTTTCAATCTTTTTCGAATCTTTCTTTCTTTTTCTGCCTATTCGAACACTCTTCTTTTTTTTTTTCAAGAACGAGACTTCTTGATTTTCTTGAAATCTCGGATGAACTTCTTTTTTCTTTCTTGGGACTGTTCGAATGCCCCTCTGAATTCTTGAATTTTTTTTTTCAAGATTCGGATCAAGAATCAATAAGAAGAAATTTTAATTGATTAAGAATTCAAGAAACGAAATCTTGATTTAAACCACTTTTCAAGACTGAAACCCCAAACTTAGACTGACTAAAAACTATAACCCTAAGAAAAATGCATAAAGCTATAACCCCAAGACAAGAATGCTGAAACCCCAAAATCTTGTTAGATTGATTTGATTCAATTACAAGAAACGAAACCCCAAAGCAAGACTGCCTAAAAATTATAACCCAGGGCAAGAATGCCTAAAGCTATAACCCTAAGACAAGAATGCCTAAAACCCCAAAATCTTGTTATTGATTTTGCTGTGATAGTATCTGAAATCCCAAAAAGAAGTAACAAACAACAAATCAAAGCGATAACTATAAAAACCTGATTGAAAGCCTAAGCTCTGATACCAACTGATGTGCCACCTTGTGTTCTTGAATCACATGGACCAAACTTGGATACAAGCCCATCTTGCATGTTGAAGCCTTTCCTGAATAACTTGCAACATGGTCCAAGTGAATTCCACTCATTCTTGCCATGTTTCCTAGATCTTCTTGGATCTTGGCCCATATAGAAATTGCCATGGGATGTGAACCCTAGGGGTTAAACCCTTTGAACCCACTAACAAATTGAAATACCTAACCCAGAAAAGCCAAGATTCAGGCAAAGAAAACTTAAACACTTAAAAGCTTGTTTCAAAGAACCTAGATTAAGCATGTAAGCTAGACCCTAAGAACTCTCGTTTCAAGAACCTAAGTTTGATAGGTTGAACGCCACAAAGAAAGAATTCTTTGATAAGTTCCTAAGTTCTTTCAAGAACTAAAAAGAGAAAACTCTCACTGAATAAAATCAGACTTAATTGATCAAAAGATAATTGAAGTAGGCGGCTAAGACATATACTTATAGCCTCCCTACAATAACCCTAATCTACTAAGTAATAATATGTAAAATATGGGCTGAACATGCTCAAACCCAAACCTAAATAATTAAAAGATGTCCATGTTACATAATATAGGCCCAAATGCCTAAGTAATTATAAAAATTAAAATAAGCCCAAATAAGTCCTCTTAATGTGCCACCTTGTGTTCTTGAATCACATAGACCAAACTTGGATGCAAGCCCATCTTGCATGTTGAAGCCTTTCTTGAATAACTTGCAACATGGCCCAAGTGAATTCCACCCATTCTTGCCATGTTTCCTAGATTTTCTTGGATCTTGGCCCATATAGAAATTGCCATGGGATTGGGCCATCTTGGATCTTATCAATAAGGAAGTTTTTTTTTTTTTTTTTTTTTTGGAAGAGGTAAAAAAGTGAAACAAAAAAATTTTGTTTATAAGGGGGGCAGCAGCCGGGTCGGGTCAGGACCCACGTGCTGACCCGCGCATGGGCCCGACCCAGCTGCTGGTTGGGTGTTTGGTTGGGTATTTGTTTTTTCTTTCTTTCTTTCTTGTCTTGGTTATTCTTATTCTAGATTTGTTTTTATTTCATGATTTTTTTAAATCTTTATTTATTTAATTTAATTGCATTATTATTATTATTATTTATTTAATTAATTTTTGACTAATTTTATTTTAGTTTTTATTTGTTGCAGGTAAATTTTTATGGCTAATTTTTATTTGATTATTTATTTTTTAATTCATGTAAATTATTATATATCAATCATTAATTTGATTGTTTATTATATATTACTTATTACTATATTAGGATGATTTTTAATTAATTAAGGTAATTATATTTTTATAATTGATGATTAATTAATTTAAAATAATAAATTGAAATCTTTTCCAATGATAAAATTCTAAGAAGTCATAATTAGTTGATTTTTAAGAATTTATAGGTGAGAAAAATCTCTTAAAAATTGATGGAAAGGTTTTTAAGGGATATTTTCAATACAAAAAGTCAAAATTTATTTTTAAAATAATTAATTTTCAATGAATTTTTAAGTCATAATTTTCATAATTGATGCTTAATAAAAAATCAAGAATAAATTAAGATTTCTTCCAAGGATGAAATTCAAGGAAATCGCGATTGGTTGATTTCTAAGAAATTTCTAGGTGAGAAAAATCTCTTAAAAATTCTCCAGATTGATGAAAAGGCTTTTAAGAGATAATTTTCGATATTGAGGTTGAGATTTATTTTTGAGCAAACATAAATAAAAATATAAGTTTTTAATTATGAAGATTAGACTTAGGTTTAAATGACTTACATAAAATTTAACTTTTTCCGACGACGGAGCCTCTTCAAAGGAAAGATCGATTTCTTTTGAATACTCTCGAGGTGATAAAATATTTTTTAGCCATTCCTCCAGATCGATGGAAGGGAGACCTAAAAAATGGTTTTCGATATTTCTAACTTAAATAATTTAAAATGAAGATAGGATAAACAAGACCATTCAGCTAAGACTTTTTAATATCACAAGACTAATTAGGTACTATCTCTTAGATACGCATTGTGAGGTAGCTAATCCTTCCTCACACGTAACCGAACTCCCGAACATATTTTTGATAAGTAGACTAGAACCTATTTTTTTTAAGGTAACTTAGTCAAGCTTATGATTACTTTAAATAGGATAGATTCGTATAGGTGACTAATCACACCTAGATAAGATGATTAGTGGCAACTCTATGTTTGTGTCTAGCATGCTGAATTCGTATTTGACACGTTATGACAGCCATTATAAAAATACTAAAGGTGCTCATGGGCCGGGCCGGGCTCAGACAAGATGCTAAAAGCCTGTGTCTGCCCAGGCCCGACCCATATTATTAAAACGATGTCCAGGCCCGGCTCGGCCCATCCAAATTTTTCTGACAGCTACTTTGGGTATTCCAGAAGGCATGGTTCTTGTTCAGCTTCTCTGGGTTAATCTTGTTATTGATGGACCTCCAGCAACTGCTCTAGGGTTCAATCCTCCAGACAAAGATATAATGAAGAAACCTCCGAGAAGAAGCGACGACTCATTAATCACTGCTTGGATCTTATTCCGCTACCTGGTAATTTTATCTTTATTTTTTATTCGTTGAACAAAAGTTAGTAGTAAACTTAGCAAACTTACTTCATTGATGCAGGTGATCGGGTTCTATGTCGGGATAGCCACAGTCGGGGTATTCATCATATGGTACAAGCATGACACCTTCCTTGGCATTGATCTGAGCGGAGATGGCCACAATCTCATTTCCTACTCCCAACTTGCCAATTGGGGTCAATGGTCTTCTTGGGAAGGTTTCTCGGTGTCACCATTCACAGCAGATTCCCAAGTGTTCAAATTCGATACAAACCCGTGTGATTACTTCGAGTCAGGGAAAATCAAAGCCTCGACTCCTTCCCTCTCTGTTTTGATGGCCATTGAAATGTTCAATTCTCTCAATGCCCTCTCTGAAGATGGAAGCTTATTGACAATGCCTCATTGGGTCAATCCATGTCTTCTTTTAGCCATGACAGTGTGCATTTGGGCTGCACTTCTTGACTTTTTACGTGTCATTTCTTGCTCAAGTGTTTGGGATTGTTCCACTCAGCCTCAACGAAATACGGGCTGGGCCTGGGCCTAGATTTTTTTGCCCAAGGCCCGGCCCGTTTAAAAAATGGGCCTAAAATTTTGTCCAGACCTATTTTTCAGGCCTAATATTTTTGTCCAAGCCCTCCCAAATCGGGCAGGCTTCGGGTTTGGGCGGGTAACCCTACAAAATTTCGTCCAACAAAAATCCCTAAAAGAACAATGATAACTCGTATAATTATATAGTTCTTAGTTATGTTTTATTATTGTTTTGTGTCAAATACGAGTTATTATTGCTTAGTCTAATTGTGTTTATGATATTTTATATTTTTATGTAATTTGGTGTTTTTCACGAGTTTCTTTGAGTGATTTCAGATTACTAGGTTAAATCAAGAATTAAGGGCAAATCCAATTCAGTTCCAGTTCCGACACCTTTTGCCATATCAGCTATATCTGGAGTTTCACTGAAGCATTAAGGCTGAAATTTATACAGTGCATAGTTAAGAGGCATATCTATCTTTTTCATGTTTTACACTTCTTGAAACGGAGTCGTTTTCCCTAGCGAAATCGACCATCAAGTTGGCTGATGTGCAATGACGTCTGTGCTGACCTATTTTGGTATTTTGACCATATCTTCCGATCCACATGAGAAAATGATCTGATTCCAACGGATATGGATCCGTAACTGATAGGGGTATATTTTTATAGAAGACCATTTGATCAGATCGAGCCTCCAACATTGACAAAATCGACCATCAAGCTGGCTGATCAGAATTGTCATACAATATGACGAAAATTGTTAGAAAAATGCACCCACCTATTATACCTACCTTTGAAATTTATAAAGCTTGTCTCTTGTCATTTAGCTCTCCAAAATGTGTATAAATAGAGGGCCTTGGATGAGCATTATAGGAGATTGGGAGGATATTAGCCATTGTAATAAAATTCTCTAAGTTTTCTTCTTCTTTCCTTTCTCTAGTTTTCTTTTTTTATTTACTTATGCTTCTTACATTTCTTTTCATTTTATTCATATCTAGTATGTGTTGCTAATCATATTGTTGAGGTGATGAGGTGAAGCTTTTGGTAAATGCTAAGGTTAGTCTCTTAAACATGAGCTAAAATGAATCATCATTTATAAACACTAGTATAGATAATATTTTCTTTTGGTTTAAAATCATACTTACAAAGTAGGGATCTTGATTCATTATTGACAAGGAAAATGGCACAGTAAATGCTTGGTTTCATAACCTTGATTTGTTGTAGACATATACCTTGGCATAAGGAATGCTTGGACTCTTTTTATGAGTTTTGAGGATACCAAATGAACATAATATCATATGCTATGGACGTTTGACAATTTGGACTGAATTGCTAAACCTTCCGATTGGAACCTCCTTTATGTGTGGATTTCAATTGTGTAATAAAACAAGATTAATCTTAGCATAACACCAAGAGTGGATTCTCTAACCTCAACATCTTTTCTTATTGTTTTTTATATCTTGTTTAATTTCTTTTATGTTATTTTGTTTATTTTGTTCTCTAATATCTTGTTTATCTTGTTTTGTTGTTGATTCCCTAATATCTTGTTTACTTTCTTTTTCTTATATATTTATAAACTTATACTTACTAATATGCTTCCCTGTGGTTCGACCTCGGACACCCGAGAATTTATTACTTGAACATAACCTGCACTTGGGTTTACAACTCTTAATTGAGTCTCTATCAAGTTTTTGGTGCCGTTGCCGGGGAGACAATACTAAGTATATAAGTTTATAAGTATATTTATTTTTATTTTTATTGGCTGGTTATACCGCCTAATTTTCTATATATTTATATTTATATTGTATATTAACTTTGTTTTATTTTTATTGGCTGGTTATACCGCCTAATCTGTATATTAACTTTGTTTTATGCTTGTTTGGCGACGTGATTTTAGATCTCGTCGTTTAGTTAGATTTTATTGTGAAACTTTTTCAGGTAATCTTTCTAATACAACTCCTACCATGGCTGACAATGAAAGTGTTCATGCTGAAGATGAGAACAGACAAGTACGTACCATGCGTGACTACTTGCAACCAACTCGAAGCTCATCACCCTCTTGTTTTATTTTTCCTCTCAATGCAAACAACTTTCGTTTTAAACCAGGTATGATAGCTTTGCTTCCAAATTTCCATGGGTTAGAATCGGAAAGTGCTTACTCGTTTCTAAAAGACTTCGAGGATGTATGTGTCACCTTTAATGACCAACAATGTACAAATGAAATTGTCAAGCTAAAATTATTTCCTTTTTCTTTAAAAGATAAAGCAAAAATTTGGCTTCATAATTTAAAACCAAGGTCAATTGGCACATGGCAAGAATTACAAACTGAGTTTCTAAAGAAATTTTTCCCAGCACATAAAACTACTGCTTTGAAAAGACAGATTCAAAATTTCAATCAAAATCAAAATGAAGCATTTTTTCAGTGCTGGAAGCGTTTTAAAGATTTGTTAAGTTCTTGTCCACATCATGGTTTTGAAAAATGGCGTCTTATTAGTTTCTTTTATGAAAGTTTAACTCCCGAAACTAAACAATTTGTTGAAACAATGTGTAACGGTGAGTTTCTAGAAAAAGAACCTGAAGAAGCCTTTGACTACCTAGACCATTTGGCAGATAACTCTCAAGCCTGGCACACAGATAATTCCTCTGAAAGTTCTAATAGATCTAATCTTGTTTCTAACAGAGGTAAATATCATTTTAGTCAAGAAGATGAGATAAAAGCTAAAGTAGCTAATTTGGCTAGAAAGATTGAAGCCATGGAACTTAGAGAAGTAAAAGAAGTCAAAACGGTTAAAAATGAAGAAAGTTGTGGAATTTGTGAAATCATGGGACACCCCACTTCTGAATGTCCAAACATTCCCATTCTTAAAGAAGCGTTGCATGATCAAGTAAATTCCATAAACACATTTAAAAAGCCTTTTCCTTCTCCTTACTCTGAAACGTATAACCCTGAATGGAGAAATCATCCCAACTTCAGTTGGCGGAATAATAATCATGTTCAGGTACCACAATCTCAAAAGCCGGGCAACACTTTTTCCTATCAACCTTCACGTGTACAAACCTTGGAAGAGACATTGCAAGCATTCATGCAAACACAAGCAAATGTGAATAACCAAACTTCACAGGACATCAATGAGATCAAAAACACCTTGTCCACATTGACAGCTTCATTACGCACTCAAGAAAAAGGTAAGTTTCCTGCTCAACCTCAGCCTAACCCTTCTACTCAATGTTTTGTTTCTTGCTCCAATGAAACTCAACAGGAAAATGCCAGTTCTATCACAACTCTTCGAAGTGGAAAGGCAATTGACAAAAACATTCCATCAAAAGACCAAGATCCTCCTTCCCCTCCGAAAAGTAACGGTAAGGATGATGGTAAGTCTGAACTTCTTGAAAATTTGGACAAAGAAAAAGGTATGCATCCTGCTCCTTTTCCTCAAAGGTTACAAACAATAAAGAATTTGAATCAAAATGCAGAAATTTATGAACTTTTCAAACAAGTTAAGATTAACATTCCTTTATTGGATGCAATCAAACAAGTTCCATCTTATGCTAAATTTTTGAAGGACATGTGCACATTTAAAAGGAAACATAATGTACAAAAGAAAGCATTTCTGACGGAAAGTATGAGCTCAATCATTCAGCACCTTACTCCACCAAAATTCAAAGATCCTGGATGTCCAACAATCTCATGCATCATTGGAAACACTAGAATAGAACGTGCATTGCTTTATCTTGGTGCTAGTGTTAATCTTTTGCCTTTTTCTGTTTATCAACAGTTAGGTTTAGGTGAACTCAAGGAAACACCTGTTACACTTCAACTAGCTGATCGTTCTGTAAAAATTCCTCGAGGGATAGTTGAAGATGTTTTGGTTCAAATTGATAATTTTTACTTCCCTGTTGATTTTATTGTTTTGGACACACATCCTGTTTCAAATCCAAATGTTCAAATTCCTGTTATATTAGGTCGTCCATTTCTTGCAACTTCTAATGCTCTGATAAATTGCAGGAATGGTATTTTGAACATTTCTTTTGGAAATATGACTTTAGAATTAAATGTGTTCAACATTTGCAAGCAACCTGGTGATGATTCAGAAGTACATGAAGTGGATTTCATTGAAGAACTTGTTCATGAACATCTCACCACTACCACATTCCATGATCCTTTAGAAGCTTATTTAATTGAATGTGAGTTTGATAATGCTTCAGAAATTTCACACACTGATTCTTTGTTAAATTCTTTTCAGGATAAGCATCGTTGGAAACAAAAGTTTGAGGAACTCCCATCACTCACAAATGTCACTGTACCATCAACTATTGAACCGCCTAAGCTGGATTTAAAACCATTGCCATCCGAGCTAAAATATTCCTTTTTGGGAAAAATTCCTTCTCAATGGAGCCCCCAAGATAAAAGGAAGTTTCTGAATGAGGTAAAGAAGTTCTACTGGGATGACCCTTACTTGTTCAAATATTGTCCTGATCAAATTTTTCGAAGATGCATTCCCGACAATGAGGTAAGTAGTGTAATTAAGTTTTGTCATTCCGAGGCATGTGGTGGTCATTTTTCATCAAAGAAAACTGCTGCAAAAATTTTACAGTGTGGATTTTACTGGCCAACTTTATTCAAAGATGCATATGAGAATTCTAAAATTCATAAAGAAAGAACTAAAGCCTTTCATGACAAGTTAATTTCAAGAAAAACATTTGATGTTGGGCAAAAAGTTCTACTTTATAATTCTAGACTTCACATATTTCCTGGTAAGTTGAGATCAAGATGGACTGGCCCATTTGTGGTTAAGCATGTGTATCATTATGGAGCAGTTGACATTGAGAATCCTCAAAATGGTAACGTATTCAAGGTAAATGGACAAAGACTCAAACTCTTTTTGGAAAATCATGTTACTCAAGAAGAGGTTGTTTTTCTTTCTGATCCTTGTTTTGAAAATAACTAGATGTAAATATAATTTTTACTAATTTCCAAAAATAATAATAATAATAATAATACATTTTTTTAACCCCGGTTAAATGGCGGATAACGGTACTCCGTGATTATTTAAGTCGGTTCCATCAGCTACCCACAAAACTGATATTGTATTTAAATTTCTCTTTCAATTTCTCTTTCATTTTTTTTATTTTTTTTCAGGATGGATGATATTCTCAAAAGATTGCAGAAACGATTCCCTCCTTTTCATCGAAATATTTTACTGAAGCTTTACCAAGTTCGATTTGAAAGATTAAGAATGCTTATGCACAAAGGGATTCCTGAAGACATACGTTGGATAATTGAAGCCAAGGTACGTGAAGATGAATATCTTCCTGTTTTGCATTTACCAGGTACAGGTAGAAGCACTTTTGCAAAGAAGCGACGAGCAAAGCGCATGAGTTCAAATTGCCACAAATGTGCACGGTGGACGTGTAACGGTAAATGTCGTTCTATTGGGATTCCGTCCTCTAATCGAGATGATAAAATTGAATTCATTAAGGATGGACTGAGTAAGGAGAATTTGGGTAATATCCAACTTTCTCTTGAGACGCATCCTAGTGGAGACGTACAAAGAGAAATTCTTGATTTATGGCCGCAATTCCAAAGGGAATGGCAACATCTTGGGAATCTGATGTTAAAAGACCCTGTTTGCTAGCTTGTAAGAAAACTGGATGGGAAGCATATCCTCGACTCATAGAAGGCGTTTAAGCCATTTCTGGATGTAAAACCAGAGGAAGATGTGAGCCACAATCACAACTACAATAAATGACTTCTCAGCTTTTGGTTTGATTTGCAATAACTTTATTTCGGTTTAATTTACGTGTTGTTAGATTTGTGTAATTATTCTCGTTTTTTTTTTTGCATTGGTCTTTTACGGTTGATTTTTCTTCTCTTTTTGATTTTCTTCCTGAAATCACGCAAAAATCTTTTGTTAGGTTAACATTTTCTTTTGACAGGTCAAATACACTTTCGGCGACATTATTACTCTTGTCTGATTCATTACTCAGTCCTCTATATATTACACCATGTACTCATTCTCTTTCAGGCACTTGAAAAAGAAAATGGAAAGTACTTCGTCCCAGCGCATTAAAAAAATTTGTGTCTTTGGAGGTGCTTATCCAGGGAAAAATAACATATTCGCTGATGAAGCCATAAGAGTTGGAGTAATACTTGCCCAACAAAAGATCCAGTTGATTTATGGAGGCGGTAGTACGGGTTTAATGGGAGCAGTCGCTACATCAGCACACGCCGGAGGAAGTCCAGTTCTAGGAATCGTACCAAAACTATTCACAGGTTTTTGTGGACCTACCGTGGGTAAGGAAATACAAGTCTGGAGTATCCCTGAACGGATAACAATCATGTACCATTCTGCCGATGCATTCATTGCTTTACCAGGAGGTCTGGGTACATTGGAAGAAATAGCTTGCGTGACTTCTTGGTCATCTTTGGTCACAAATAAGAAACCCATTGGTTTGCTTAATATTAATGGTTATTTTAGTAATTTGCTTTCATATTTAGATAATGCTGTGGATAATGGATTCATGTTTTCAGAGGCAAGGAGAACCATAATTTCTGCTACAACCATTGAAGATTTACTCAAAAAGCTCCAAGCTTATGAGTATTTATCTGCTACGGTTGTTTCGCAAACGCTCGGAAAAAGAAAAAGAGATATGAACGAGCAAGGAGTGGATTGCACTCTGTCTTTGTGACATTATCTAACATTTTGTTTGTTGTGTCTCAGTTATAATAAGTGGTTAGCAACCTCTGCAGGTAATATCTCCTAAATTCTACCTTTAGTAGGGGGTAAGGGACATATTTTGCTAATTTAAAAAAAAAAAAAAATTTTGATGTGTTTTAAGCCATTTAGAAGTATTCATTCTGAACAAGGTCTGAGTAAGGGAGACTTGAGACATACCTTGTTAGTTTGATTTCTTCTTTCAAAAAAAAAAAGTTTGTTGTGTTTTAAGCAATTTAGAAGTATTCATTTTGAACAAGGTCTGAGTAAGGGAGACTTGAGACATACCTTGTCAGTTTGATTTTAATCTTTTTATGTTTACTTGTTAATTTTTGTTTAGTATTTTAGGATTAATTAGGTTGCATGAGTTTGTTTTGTTTTGAGTCTTAGTTATTCCTATTCTTATGTTATTAGTTCTTTTCTCTTACACATGATTCTTTCATTTGGGTTAATAGACTTACATTGAGGACAATGTAAGAATTAAGTGTGGGGGGAACGATTTAGGATTTCTTTTATTTTTGTCTACTATTTTTTTTTATGAGTCTTTATTATTATTATTATTTTTTTAATGTGTTCTAGTTCCTTTTTAATACAATGATGAGATATGAATTGCATAAGTCTAAAACAGATTTATTAGTGAGAAGATTTTCATGAGAATTGAGCTTGATGTCAACCTTTTTATGAGCCAATGTTAATATGATATGTTGATTGAGAAAGAAGCATGTTTAGACTTAATCTGACTTGTATAATCATCCTTGTGAGTTTTTGAGCCTATAATGATTGATGCATTATACAAATCAATCTAATTTCTTTCTTGAGTGCTCTTATGATTACATGATTCTCTAGAACTTGCTTTAAACCGTTTGAGACTATATTGATACATGTGACAACATGAATATGATAGAGGCATTAGGATTATAACCAGAGCCAAACAGCCATCCATTATTAATGTTCTAAGAGAACATCCCCACTAGTGAGCCAATTTGAGCCTACATTAAATATGCTATTTTATTGGTAACCAGAACTTACACCTAGCCTAAATATACTTATATCCTTACCCTTGTTCTAAAGATGGATTATATATTTTGAGACATATTGCAAAAACAAGGGATACTTTTTGAAAATTTGGGTTAGAACGAAAGATAAGTGTGGGGGAGGAGAGAGGCAAAAGTCAAGAGAAAAAGAAAGGGATCATTGTCAAATACATTCCCATATTAAAAAAAAAAAATCTTCTCTTGAACTTCTAGTTAAAGTAAAGAAAAAGATGTTACAAAGTTGGTTAGAATGAAGCAAAGGCTCAACATGAATATTTAGCCTATGTTATTATGTGCTTTATAAGAGATTTGAGAAGTTTTATTCGTATGATCTTATTATGTCTCTAAACTCTATGAACTCTTTGGAACCTTTGTGATATCTTTATCCTTTTGTTCTTTAACCACATTATAACCCTTTGGCCCCATTACAACCTTGAAAAAAGACCTCTTGATTTATGAAGTTGTATGATCTAAATAGTGGAGAATAGGTGGACAAGCAAGCATATGGTAGAACTGTTTTCATGAGATTGATTGACTGTAAACACTTTACCACTACTTTAAAGAGTGAAAATCATAAGAGTATAGTGAGAAGTTGAGATTAAGTTGAATATGCACTATTTTGATTGAAATATGTTATGTTAATATTGGCTTAACTCATTTATTTACATTCAAGCATGAATTTTTGTGAAATTCTTTGAGTTATTGATTAGTTTATAAGACTTGTTCAAAGATTGTCTCTAATTTATATTGAAAGGATTAGGAGTAAATATTTTTAGTGTATGTAGTTTACTTATATTTTAGTTTTTCAATGTTTGTGGGTATCGTTCTAGCAAACCCTCACGAGACTAAACTCGTCCACTAGGGACACCTAGGGGTTTAAAGGCTTGTGTCACATGCTAAGTGCCACCGTGATTTCCAACGAAAATGGATTAGATTAGATTTTTCTTATTTTATTTTTATTGAGTCGTTGCTAGGGACTAGCAACAATCTAAGTGTGGGGGTGTGATAACTCGTATAATTATATAGTTCTTAGTTATGTTTTATTATTGTTTTGTGTCAAATACGAGTTATTATTGCTTAGTCTAATTGTGTTTATGATATTTTATATTTTTATGTAATTTGGTGTTTTTCACGAGTTTCTTTGAGTGATTTCAGATTACTAGGTTAAATCAAGAATTAAGGGCAAATCCAATTCAGTTCCAGTTCCGACACCTTTTTCCATATCAGCTATATCTGGAGTTTCACTGAAGCATTAAGGCTGAAATTTTTACAGTGCATAGTTAAGAGGCATATCTATCTTTTTCATGTTTTACACTTCTTGAAACGGAGTCGTTTTCCCTAGCGAAATCGACCATCAAGTTGGCTGATGTGCAATGACGTCTGTGCTGACTTGTTTTGGTATTTTGACCATATCTTCCGATCCACATGAGCAAATGATCTAATTCCAACGGCTATGGATCCGTAACTGATAGGGGTATATTTTTCTAGAAGACCATTTGATCAGATCGAGCTTCCAACATTGACAAAATCGACCATCAAGCTGGCTGATCAGAATTGTCATACAATATGACGAAAATTGTTAGAAAAATGCACCCACCTATTATACCTACCTTTGAAATTTATAAAGCTTGTCTCTTGTCATTTAGCTCTCCAAAATGTGTATAAATAGAGGGCCTTGGATGAGCATTATAGGAGATTGGGAGGATATTAGCCATTGTAATAAAATTCTCTAAGTTTTCTTCTTCTTTCCTTTCTCTAGTTTTCTTTTTTTATTTACTTATGCTTCTTACATTTCTTTTCATTTTATTCATATCTAGTATGTGTTGCTAATCATATTGTTGAGGTGATGAGGTGAAGCTTTTGGTAAATGCTAAGGTTAGTCTCTTAAACATGAGCTAAAATGATTCATCATTTATAAACACTAGTATAGATAATATTTTCTTTTGGTTTAAAATCATACTTACAAAGTAGGGATCTTGATTCATTATTGACAAGGAAAATGGCACAGTAAATGCTTGGTTTCATAACCTTGATTTGTTGTAGACATATACCTTGGCATAAGGAATGCTTGGACTCTTTTTATGAGTTTTGAGGATACCAAATGAACATAATATCATATGTTATGGACGTTGGACAATTTGGACTGAATTGCTAAACCTTCCGATTGGAACCTCCTTTATGTGTGGATTTCAATTGTGTAATAAAACAAGATTAATCTTAGCATAACACCAAGAGTGGATTCTCTAACCTCAACATCTTTTCTTATTGTTTTTTATATCTTGTTTAATTTCTTTTATGTTATTTTGTTTATTTTGTTCTCTAATATCTTGTTTATCTTGTTTTGTTGTTGATTCCCTAATATCTTGTTTACTTTCTTTTTCTTATATATTTATAAACTTATACTTACTAATACGCTTCCCTGTGGTTCGACCTCGGACACCCGAGAATTTATTACTTGAACATAACCTGCACTTGGGTTTACAACTCTTAATTGAGTCTCTATCAAACAACCCCTCGTTGTACTTGCAAGAAACCACTATATCCCTATCAAAAATAGTATAGTGTTTGTCTCTAAGGTTGAAGCTTCAAGTAAATTTCATCCCCTACTTAAAGCTCTTTTCACTTGTGTTTTTGTATGCATAGAATTCCATTATTTCCTGGGCCTTTTGTACCACCACTTCGTCAGTGGTAACCATTTACCCAAGTTTTAGGTCTAAGAAAACACATGCATCTCAAATAGTCAAATACTACTCCAAGCACTTATTTAATCTTTTTGATTAACCATCTGTTTCTGGATGATGTGTTGTGCTTAGGGCTGTAAATGAATCTCAAATACAACTCCAACCACCTTAAAATCATGTTCATAATAATTTATTTTACTTGATAAATGAATATAAACGAACAAAAATCGAACTGTTCACGAACCGTTCGTCGAACACTCTGTTCATTTACACCCCTAGCTATGCTGAGACAAACAGTGCTACCAAGCTGCTTTATAAAATCTTGCCAAAACAGACAAGTAAAAACTTTATCCCTATCAGAAATAGCAATTTTTGAGGTTCCATGTAGCTTATTGGTTTTAAGTACAATCTGGCTTGTGAAAGGGTGAGGTAGAGATAAGGTTGAGAAAGCTTGAGGTAATCATCCGTTTGCAGCATTTGTGCAGGGAACGATACACTCAAAGTTACGATCCTTTGAATACGTATGATCTAGATTTGTGATAAAATTTTGATTTGTAACTAACCACATATAAATCAAGATCTAAAATTTTTGAGAGATACGGCTGCTTCTATGTTTTATTTTCATTGCATACATTTTCATTTTTTGGTAATAGGTGGGAGACTATTGTATATATTACCAAAAATGAATGTTTTCTTAAATGATTTTTATCAAAAAAAGTTTAGAAATCATGTAGTATACATATGTGTTGAATAATTATATTTGAAAGTTGATAAATAGCTTTTGGAAAGAAAAATAAGCAGAAGAATTCGAATTCCTTGAAGGGAATTCGACTGCTAAGCTTAAGTGGCAAGTCTGTTTGAGATTTTTCCTAAGACAGTTGAATTTCTTGAGGAGGGTAGCAAAATTGTTTGGAAAATTTATCTTGGGCATTCGAATTACATAGTTGAGAAGTTTATTGTCCTATCTGGAAATTCAAAAAATATGTCCGTTGGACATGGTATTTCATTTCAAAAATAATGATTCTTCATCCAGGACATGCCTATTTATAGAGTAGTGTTTCAAATACTGATTGAGATTTGTAAATACTTTCATTAACGTTCATTTGAACACAACTTTTCATTCAATTTCTCAAGAATAAAATCATTCTCTCTCTCTTTCTAGTTCATGGTTTCATATGGTTCAAAAAAATTTTGAAATGCAATTTTAAAATTTTTCATTCAAACAAGTTGGATTAGTCACTCTCATAACAGCCTCTTTTTCAAATTCCTTCTTAGTTAATTGCATTAGTCAATATCATATTAAACACACACGGCTTTAGAAGTTTGTTTTTTAGTACATCATAGGCGGCAGATGAGATGGACTTTTAGCCAAGGCCACAAATGGATAGTGAAAGTTGTGTCCAAATTCATTCTCACTATTGAAGGTCTTATTTGCTATACAATTATTGGGGAAAAGTTTCAATTTTGATATGAAAACACATCACTAACTTTGTTTGCTGTATAGTTATCAGGAAAAGGTTTCTCTACTTCGATAAAAAAACATGACAAAGAAGGCCAAACTCATGATTTGACCCTAAAAGCCATATGATATAATTACATAATGCAAAAAAAAATTAAAACACGACACGATATGAAAAAAACACGAATGTGTCAAGATCTATATAATACAAATTATTAACACATCAAAATTTATATTAATATAAAATATCTTAAATACGATTATTACACAAAAAATTATACGAATACGATATGGATTTGCGAATTGTTAGATTTAGGTGTAGGGCGTGGAATATTAAAAGAGCAGAAGAGGGTGATCTGTCCATAGCTAACTTCTCTGGATGTGACTCACACTTCTCCCCTTGATAGGTGAAATAATTTGAGTAATCTGTTGTTCTATTTCTATCTATATAAATTACAAAATATCATATCTCTTATCAATTCAAATTAAAATAAATCTTATCTCTTATCAATTCAAATTAAAATAAATCTTATCTCTTATCAATTTAAATTAAAATAAATCAAATCATAAAGATTTGATTATTATCTTATCTCTTATCAATAAGAAAACAATACTGGAAGCATATGAAGATCCGTAAGGTGCCAGTGATTAAAACTTAAGATTACACTTTACAACTCTGAACTCTCGAATTTGAATCTTGAATCGAGAAGTGACATTTACGTCATAAAAAAAAAGAAGACCAAAATCACTTGCAAAAAGAAATATTGAGCTCCATGAAATAAATAAAAAAACTGCATTCTATACTTATAAATACTACAGAAAACAGTATGATATGAATGTACCTCAAATTTACCCCCCAAGGACATTATAACCTCGTAGTTATGATTAGAGCTTCAACATGGAGTTCGTGTTTGAGGATTTTAAGCAAAAAGAAAAATCATAATTCTGACAATTACAGCATTAGATCTTTCTTTTCATTAAAATGGCATTTATTTAAGCAACTAAGTACATAGGGTTGGCTTACCATACAAATGTAACACAAATAATATCCCTAAATCAAGGAAGGAAGAATACATTCTAGAAACATTAGCCAAGACTCAAAAGATTATTAGGGCTTTAGTCTTCTCCACTTTTCTGAGTGTAATTACAAGAGCCCGAAAGGAGAAATGCAAATGAACTATCTGAATCATCGAATGGTGGTCGAGGGAACTCATGAAACCCACCAAAAGTACATGTATCAAAGTTCAACGGTGAGAAATAAGCAGCAGGATCATCAATGCTCCCTTTAACATCCACACTACTACTTTGAACCCCACTTTCACTAGAGGAAAAGTTGAAATTCATGCTTCCAACCTTATTTGTGGCTTGACTGTCATCTCCTCGATCAGATGGCCCAGTGGATCCTTTAGTTTCATCTAAGGGAATTGCTGGAGTGTGGCCTTGGAAAAGAGCAATATGCCCAAACAGCTTATCTTTCCTTGAAAACGTGGTGCCGCAAGAACAAAGCCATTTATCTTTACCACAATGCTTCTCATGAGTTTTAAGATCAGCAAGTACTGAGAATTTCTTGGTGTTGCATCTGCTGCAAACGTAGCTCTTGTCACAGTGGGTTCTCTTGTAATGGTTTTTGACGCATAAAATGGACTTCAGAGGCTGAAACTTTTTGTGATCCTTGTTCCGCTTGCAACCGGCATAAGGGCAGGAATACCTCTTAATAAGAGTTGGTTCAGAGCTGGATTCTTTATTGGGTTTTGCCAGTGCTGCTGGTGTTTTGTATTCATCTCCATGACCTCTCATGTGCATTCGTAAATTCGCATCCCTCTTGAATCCTTTTCCGCATATAGTGCAGAAGTGAGTGTGGGGTGCAAGGATTTCTTCCTTTTCTAACTGCAATATCTCATAGGTGCCAGGAAATAGATTTTCTCCTTCCTCAGCATCTTCCTCATCTTTCAATTCATGTTCCTCAATTATATGATTCTGCTCTCCACTGTTACTACTACTAATATCAACAGAGTTTGGCAGCTCAGAGACTTTTCTTCCACCGGCATTTTGTGGCTGAACCCCAACATTCAGCCCTTGTCCAGAAGGGAAGACAACTCCACCAAAATGCCCAAACTGTCCAAGAGAAGGAGAGGCTGAAGCAAGTGTATGCTTAACAGATGGGAGAAGACTACCAGCAGTAGATATCAACTGAACTATAATTGAAGTGAGATCAGCAGTAATTAGCTGTTGTTGCTGAGCTACAAGATCATCTGGTCGCCCCAACACTTGGCCCCTCCGCCCAACAATTATATGCACCAAATCCTGAAGCTGATGGATCTTCTGCTCAAGGAATGAGAGATTGTTTAGCATTGCACTTGGATCCCAATCTTGGACTTTACTGGCTTGAAGCGACTCGTTAACAGGGTCATCTTGGACAGGGGCTTTAAATTGGTTATCGGGGTTACACGGAAATGAAGATTTAGTTTGAGAAGTTTGGTTGAATGCCTGGAAAGGAGACTCAATCCTGGTGCTGTAATCTAAAATGGATGGATCTTCCCACTTCTGCTGATGTTGAGTACTGAAATTAGTAAAAGATGGGTGTTCAGGAACTTCCTTTTGTAGTTCAACAGATAGCCTGTCTTTAAGATCCATTTTCAGGCCTTCTTAGATATCAAGATCCAAATACTACTCAAAACTGGAAAACAAACATCAAGGGATTAGAAAATATTCATCAAAATTCCAACAAATTTCAATATAGAAATGAAAAACAAAAAAAAAGCCTACTGATGGAAAAACAGAAAGAACAGCCGAGGCATCAAATCATGAGAAGAATCATTATACCCCAAATCTAAAATTTCCATGACAATCAACGATCAGTAAAGATACTACTGTTTTGACCATAACAGTATGTATTTTTCAGCATAATCATGCAAGGAAACAAGAATCAAACTTCACAGCCAAGTTTACTCATGAAATCCAGCAACCTCCTTTCTTTTCCACCATTGAATTGATAGAAGCTGCCTTTTTCTTTTCCTACTCAAAGTCATAAAAGAGACAAACTGACTCATAGAATTGCAGAAAAATAGAAACTGGTTTTCTCAATTGAAAGTAAAACAACCTCAATCACCCCATAACTCTTCCTTAGATTGAACTAAAATCCCAGAACTCATTTTAAAGTTCCAGCAAGAGCTTAACCCTTACAAACTTGTATCAAACCAAAAATCCCATCTTTCTTATCAGCCAACTCCTTTTCAAAGAAGCTTTTGACATACACCTAAATTCTCTTCTTCTTCTTTTTCAACAAATTAGTAACTTAAATACCCAAAATATCATACAAAAATTTAACAGTAGCAGAAACAGTTGAATCAAGTAAATTTGAAAAGATCTCACTATTCTGCTAAATACCCAGATACAAAAATCTAATTTTTAGAGCTAACAAAGCTTAAAAATTAAAACTTTACACTAAAGGGTAATAAAATAATAATATTAGGAGAGACATACCATATTCAAGATTGCTTAGATGCTGTTTGTTTTATGCTTCTAAAGAGATAGAGAGGGAAAAAGGAAGGAGAAACAAAGGTCGACCCAGCCAATTTATCATCAAAAAGGCTCAGCACAGGCAGGAAGAAGATGGTTACTGTATTGCTAAGTGGGACAATAAACAAGTCAACCCCATCAATCAAGATCGTTGATTTCTTTTTCTTGGAGGCTGTTGGTCGGTAAATTGCAATACCATCATCTGAGTAATTTAAATTTTTTTTTTTGGTTTTAAGAAAATAGTAGCTTTGGGCAAAGGAGAGTGGAGGCTAAAAGAGACAATACAAAAGACTATGAAGCAAAGTAATCAGTATGGTATCGTTGGACATATTATTTTTATTTTTGATATTAATACGTATTAATATCGATATAATTTGGCATATCGTTTCGGATTTATTGATATTTTTTTAAAAAAAATTTATGTATCTATATGTATAGTCTATTTTCAAATTTTTTAATAAAAATATATTATATACACGTATAAATATACATCCATTACATGTATATATATATTTTTATACAAATACAAATTTTAAATATTTAATATCTAAAATTTTTAAACATCAAATAGATAAAATAAATATTAAAATGTTAAAAAAATATAATAAATTATTATTAATTATGTTCAATAATTTAACTTAATGAACATATATATATTTTTAAATATAATTATGAAAAAAATAAAAAAGATCATGACATAAAAAATATTAAAATTAGTTTAAAAATTCAAATAAGTGAATTTTTAAATTAAAAATTTTAAAAAATTAAAATTTTGTAACAATCGATACGGACCGGTACGTACCGATACATGCCGGTATGATCTGTACGAGCCGATATCAAAACCGAAATAGAATAACACTCGTACAATTTCGATTTACTTTAAAAACTATATGTATCGATCGATACGATCGATATCTATACGATACGGATAACTTTGCTCCAAAAAGTAAAAGGGACAAAGAAAGGGACCCACACAACTAAGATGATTCAGATTCTCTTTCTCTATGCTTAGATGAATGATAGATCAACAACTCATGAACATGAACCATTTGACTTGGTTTTTTTTTTTTATTGTTTTTAACGCTTTTCTTTCTTAAGTAATTAGTCCTATAACTCTTTTTTAATGATTAAAGGAAATTTATTGGGGAGGGTGAAGTGGAAGGAAGGGTAGCAGGAAGCTACCAGCGCCAGGTCCCAGGACTTTTTTTTCTTTCTTCCATTAAAGGTGGTCAGCACTCAGCAGGTAGATTCGGCTCTGTGTCTAACCTTTTTGTTAATTACCTTTTTAATCACTTTTTAATTTTTACTCCTTAAGAAATGGCCAAGTATTTTCTTGAGAAATGTTAAGTGTCCAATTAATATAGGTCAAGGTTAAAAAAAATCGGAAAAGAAATTAAATTGATATGATTTTTTTTTATTATCGATCGGATTAGTTAGATCGATCGGTTTGAATTAAAATAAATTTAAATATTAAAAAAAATATTTTTAATATTAAATAAGTAATAAATACAATAAATAATTGATAAGAACATGCATTTTGGTTTAGTGGCATGATCTTTAATATATATTAAGAAGTTATGAGTTCAAATCTCATTATATTTATAAAAAATTAAAAAAATCAGCTTTTTTTTTCGATTTTCTTCGATTTTTTATTGGTTGAACCGATTTTAGGTCGGTTTAAATAACAACCAATTTTATGTATAGCACCGGATCGGACAAGCTTCAGATTCTCGAATGAACTAGTCCAATTGACTGATCCAATCCGATTTTTTCATCATTGATATTAAGTGTTAAAATTTAACCCTATTTGAAGAACCCGATCAATCAGCATGAAATCAAATCTAATTATAATTTGATAATATAATATAATAACTTAACTTAAACTGAAATAATTTAAATCTAAAATAATTCGAAGATAAAATTATTTATTTTTCAATTTAATTGAACTTAAAGTAATTTGAAACACGAAATTATCTTACATTTGTGATGGCTTGAATTCAACTTAATTCGACTTGAGTTGATATGAAATTCTATATGGCTCGAATTGAGTTAAAATTTATACAAATCAAACTCAAAATGATCCAAACATATTTATATTTAAAATTTTAATAAAATAGTTAAATATTTAACATTTATATTCAAGTTGAATAACCACATATGAAAAATATAGGTTGAAAATAAACCCAAAAAACATGCAAAGAAATTTTAAAAATTTTATTAACATTTAAAAAAGATTTGGATAAAAAGATAATTTTATTGTCAAAAAAGGATATTTAGATAAACATTTTGATAACTAATATACAATTTTCTTTTAAAATTTGGTAAAAATTATGCATTAAATGAATTTTTTTAAAAGGTAAAATGTTACATAGTGTCAAAATGTGAGAGACATTTATTAAGATGATATGTATAAAATGTTTTAATAAATATATTGTTTTTTCTTTAATTTTGTGAAATTAGTGTATTTAATAGAAAAGATTTCTTAAAATAAAGTTTTAAAAACCTTGAACTCAGAATTTAACTCAGTTGATTCATACAATTACATTTAAAAAATGACATTCAGCAAATCTAAAATTCAAATCTCAGCATCTGCAATCCCTTACTTTATCCCCAGACTGTGATATCCTTTGTATAATTTTTTTAAAATAATTTTTTTTTACAAAAATTTAAATAACCCTAACACATATATATAAACCCTCATTAATTGAACTTTTAAAATTAATTTCAACTATATATTCATAAAAACAATTGTTAATCAGATCTTACATTCTTTAATCACCATTTATAGATGGAGAAATAATTCGTTAAAGTCAATATCAATAGTTTAAATGTGACAAATTAAATTTTGGATTATGTCTGATGATTTTAAACTCTACAAAGCAAAATTAAAATATAACCACGCATCCATTTAATTATTATAAAATTTTACTAATTTTCATATAACCTTCTAATTTGAATTTTACTTGTGCAATTTAAAAAATTTATCATCGATTTTTAAAGGCTACATAGATAAGCTATCCCTCTATCTCTAACCCAAAAAAAAAAAAAACTCTGTTAACACATTAAACTTCACTTTTTGAGTTTAAATTTTCAGAAATTATTTGATTTACTATTGAAATATGTGGAGATTTTTTAATTACATTTGTGAAGTTAAAAATTATATCAATGTATTAAATACAAACTCTTAAATTTAATAATAGAATATATTTCTATAATGTAATATGTAAAATGTAATTTTTTCAATTTTCCATTGATTTGGTTTTATAATTCTTATAAATTAAACCAAACAACAACAAAACAAAACCAAATAGTGTGCCGCACATCTATTAAAAAAATGTCATTACAATGCTAAAATATCCTAAAATTAAAAAAAAGAAAAGATGATACCAAATTAAAACTATAATTAACATAAAGACGTACAATGCTAAAATACCAATAACATATGTATAAAGTAAGAATACATTAAAACTTACAAGAAACAAAGTATTTAGTTCAATAATAATTGCATGTATTTCATATTCAAAAACCAAGTTCAAATCTCCTTTCTTCCAAAATAAAAAAACATTAAAATTACATTGTTTTTCGGTTACTTTAAAAATTAAAATTAAGATGAGATCTCCGTTATGTTGGGGATTGTTTCCATAAAATAATATATCCAGTTCAATTAAGTAACTAAAGGTGCTTGTGTCACAGCCCGCGCGAGCCCGCTTAGGTCCGTTATGCACACAACAGGTTCAGACCCATTATATGAGTTACAGGGAATATCTTGACCCACCAAAACAGGCCCAGTCCCTGGAGCATTGTAGAAGGCCCTAGAAGACAGATTTTACCTAGAGGTTCTAGAAGCTGTAAAAGATAGTTACTGTCCAATAGTTTCAGCTTATCTAGAATTCTAGAATTAGAGTTTAAATTCATTAGGCCTCTAAATAATATAATCTTAGCCGTCATTTGTAAAGAACTGAAGCGTTGATGTAAAGGGGACTCAACTATAAATAGAGGCCTCCCCAGCCTCATTTGTATTATTCAACACTTGAGTAATCAATACGCAAGAGCATTTTTCTCTCATTTTCTTTGTGTTATATTTTTCTGCTTAGCCCTAGTAAGTTTTAGTTACCAGTGTCTTTTTTGAGTGTTAACAGGCTGACTTAGGCATCCAAGGAAGCGACTTTTTGTCTAAGGCCACACGATTCGCAAGGCTAAAGTTTTGAGTCCATGACAGTTGGTATCAGAGCTCATTGTTCGTGAAAGGTGTTGATCAGAGTGATGGCGTCTCAGGCAGATAACCAGACACATTAGATCCCAGAGACTCGTGGGAGAGCCAAGAAGGCTAGTTCGAGGGATGTTCTATGTCCATGGATGGCAGGATGGCCAAGCTCGAGGTGACCGTTGGGGACATGCGAGAGAACCTGGAGAACGTTGAGAGTTCCATCGAAGAGCTAGACTCCGTAGGGGAGAAGCTCAAGGACAGGATGCAGGGGGCACTCAATGAGGCGATAAACATCCTGACTCAAAAGATTGATACTCTAGAGGCCATGATGGTGGCCATGCGGAATGAGATGAAGGAGCTCAAGAGAGAGTTTACTTCATGCAAAACAGCTATAGGGGGTGGCGTGCTAGTTGTGACACCCAAGCACAGGATGGAGATTCCTAAGCCAAAGGAGTTCAAGGGAACCAGATCGACGAAGGATGTTGACAACTTCTTGTGGGGGATGGAACAGTACTTTCGTGCAATGAGCATTGATGATGATGCCACTAAGGTAAACACTGCCTCAATGTATTTTACTGATGTTGCTATTTTATGGTGGCGTCATAGATGCAGCGATGAGAGGCGTGGTTGCACTACTATTGGGACTTGGGAGGATTTCCAAAGTGAGTTCAGGCAGCAGTTTTACCCAGAATATGCCGAGAATGAGACGCGTGCCAAGTTGCGACGGCTTACGCAATAAGGCACAGTTTGGGAGAATGTGCGGGAGTTCAGTGAACTCATGCTCCAGATTTCTAATCTCGAGGAGAATGAGGCATTCTTCTCATTCATGGATGGACTTAAACCCTAGGCAAAGCAAGAGTTACAGCGGAGAAGTTTCTAGGATCTGACCAAAGCCATGGCTACAGCTGAGTCCTTACTCGACCTCAGTTCAAAGAAGCCAGACAAGTTCGAGTCTTCCAAGCCCAAGGGCAAGGGCAATGGTGGAGGAGACAATGAGCGACAGTCCAAAGATGGCGATGGGAAGCCACCGACAGGGAGGTGGAAGTCCAACAAACAGTCTGACTGATGCACTCAAAAGAGTATATCTTATTTAATCCTTGCACTAAAAATATCAATTGTAGAGTATAGTGATTAGCAAGGGTCAAGTCTTCAGGGATTGGTGTTTAGTTTAAGATTTATTAAATTTATACTTAAATTCAAAGAAAATAAAATAAAATAAAAATGAGGTTTTTGAAATCAGTTTAATCTAAAGTAAACAATAAAAATAAGAAAACAAATAAATAAGAAGTAATCAAATATGAGAAAAGTATGGTTAAGGTTTCATTCTCCACCACTAGACATCATTGAGAATCAATAATCAGATCTATCAACATTAATTAACTATCAAAATCATCAACCGTAGATAACAACAAGCTCTGCTATCCCAATCTTTCTTTAGTTTGTCGTTAAATAGAATAAGCTCTCTATTTAATCTCTAATTATCAACGAACCTAGAATAAGCTCTATAAATTCAATTTGATAACAGCTTTATGATGAGAAATATAGGTTGATCTAAGCAACAAACACGTAAGCTCGGATTGTTCAACTTATGTTATGTTCCACATTGTAATTCCCAAAAACCCAACATAATCATGAATTATAAATTGCCACTTATGAATAGGAAATCAAGACAATTACACGGATCAAGACTCCTAAACTAGCAATAGATAATTATCAAGATCTATCTAGTTAGCGACCTAAAAAAATCAAGACAATATCATGAACAATTTTTATGGAAGAACATAATCAATTTTGATAGAAAACTAATGATAGATAAATCTGAAAATCAATTACACAACTTGTCTAGGGCTTTGAAATCACCCTTAACCAAATAAAAGTTTAGCCTTGCATAGGCATTGTCAACATAAACATGAATATTCAAAAGAAACTAAGAACAAAAATAAAATAAAACTAAGAGAAGAAGAAGAAGAAGAAGAAGAAGAAGAAGATGATTGATAAATAATCAAAAGCATGTCTTTGGTGGCTCAAAAGATGATATTATAGAGCTTTCAAGTCTTAGAAACCCTTTCTTACTCTTCAAGGAAGCTAGGAGTCAACATAAGGCAAGTTTGGACTTTTTGTGTATTTTTGCGATTTTGCAATTTTTCCCGAATTTGGACCGATTTGGGAGTCAGAAACTCGACGTTGCGGCCCCAACTTGCTGTCTTGTTCATTTTTGCTTTCTGACTTTGGTTTTGCGACTGATGCACTGTATCGTACTTCGTCAGCTGATTTGGATAACCATCCGTTGTCCGATTTAGGCATATAAACTATCATTGGAAAGGTATTCAATTCAGGTTCAAAAGTCAAGAAGGAAGTGTCTTCAAATAATATCTTTAACATAATTATTTATTAGTAAGAAGCTCCGGAGGTCAGATCTGCCTGATCATCTAGCACTAAGAATTTGATATTTTTGACTCCCAAGTCTTCTTCCATCTTATGATTGTGACTTTATAAGCTTTTTATCATCATAATTGACATGTTTTGACCTTATCTCTTCCAAAATACCTATAATTCATAAAAATATTATAATTTGTCAAGGAACTTAAGAATTAAAGCACAAAGTATAAGAAAATAATACATGAAAATGTATGCAATTAAGCACTTATCAAATTCCCCCACACTTAGTCTTTTGCTAGTCCTCGAGCAAAATCAAATAAAAACAAAATAAGAAAACCTAATTTAATCCACTTTCAATAAAAATGAGAGATAATCATTAAACAAGTCTTATAACTAATCACTAACTTAAAGAGTTTCTCAAAGAACCATGCTTGATAGTAAAAGGTTTGAGTTAAGCTAACATTAACATAACATATCTCAATCAAAATAGTGCATGTTCAAACTTAATTTCAACTTATCACATGGGATACTCTCATGATTTTCACTCTTTAAAGTAGTGGTATAGTGTTTACACTCAATCAATCTCATGAAAACAGTTCTACCATATGCTTGCTTGTCCGCCTATTCTCCACTACTTAGATCATGCAACTTCATGAATCAAGAGGTCTTTATTCAAGGTTTTAATGGGGCCAAGGGTTTTAATGTGGTTAAAGAATAAAAGGATAAAGATATTACAAAGGTTCAAAGAAGAAGATAGAGTTTAGAGACATACTAAGATCATACAATTAAAAACTTCTCAAAACTCTTATAAAGCACATAATATCATAGGCTAAATATTCATGTTCAGCCTTTGCTTCATTCTAACCAACTTTTTAACATCTTTTCTTTAACTGAAAGTTCAAGAGATGATTCAATTTTATTTATTTTTTTAATATTTCCTTTCTTTTTTCTCTTGACTTTTGCCATTTCCCCCCACACACTTATTTCTTGTTGCTAACCCAAATAGTCAATCGATCTCCCTTTCTTTATGCAATATGTCTCAAAACAATCTAATTCATCTTTAGAACAAGGGTAAGGATATAAGTACATTTAGGCTATGTAAGATATGTGGTTACCAATAAAATATCATATTCAATGTAGGCTCAAATTGGTTCAGAGATGTTCTCTTGGAACATCAATATGGGATTACTGATTTGGCCCTGGTTATAATCCTATTGCCTCTATCATATCTATGTAGTCATATGTATCAATATAGTCTCAAAACGGTTTAAAGAGAATCATGTATTCATAAGAGCACTCAAGAAAGAAATTAGATTGATATGTATAATGCATCAATCATATAGGCTCAAAAACTCACAATGATGATTATACAAGTCAATATTAAGTCTAAACATGCTTCTTTCTCAATCAACATATCATACTAACATTTTCTCATAAAAAATATTATCAAGCTTAATTCTCATGAAAATCTTCTCACTAGTAACTAGTTTTAGACCTATGCAATTCATATCTCATCATAGTAAGGAAAGTAACTAGAACACACTAAAAACAAACTAAAACTAAAGGAAATCCTAAATTCTTCCCCCACACTTAATTTTTACATTGTCCTCAATGTAATTATATTATCCCCAAATATAAGAATCATGTGTAAAAAAAAAGAATTACTAATTAAAACAAACTAAAGAAAAACAATAAAAGATAAAATGATGAAGAGTAAAGAATAGAAAATCTGATTATAATATGTGCTCTTCATCCTTTTGGGTTGCCTCCCAAGAAACGCTTGGTTTATTGTCCTCAGCCTGACTTAGCCCATTGCCTTCATTATTCAACATAATTAGGCTCATAAAGTGGTAACTCCTCAATATATTGCATTGGATAGTTCTCATAATAAGGCTTCAATCTATGGCCATTTACTTTGAATGCTTTATCTGTCTTTGAACTTTTGATTTCAACTACACCATGAGTAAACACATTAGTAATAACAAAAGGTCCAACCCAACGAGAACTTAACTTACCTGGAAACAACTTAAGGCATGAATGGAAAAGAAGAACTTTTTGTCCAACAACAATGTCCTTTCTTGATATCATCTTGTCATGGAATGCCTTAGTCTTTTCCTTGTAAATCCTAGAATTCTCATATGCATGATTCCTTATCTCCTCAAGTTCTTGTAACTGAAGTTTTCTTTGCTTACCTGCCTCATCCATCTCAATGTTGCATGTTTGATAGCCCAATATGCTTTATGTTCTAATTCAACCGAAAGATGACAAGACTTACCATACACAAGTCGGTAAGGAGACATACCAATGGGTGTCTTATATGCTGTCCTATAAGCCCAAAGTGCATCATCTAGACGTAAACTCCAATCCTTTCGATTTGGATAGACAATTTTTTCAAGGATGGATTTTACCTCTCGGTTTGACACTTTAGCTTGCCCACTACTTTGAGGATGATAGGATGTGGAAACCTTATGTGTGATATTATACCGTCTAAAAAGTGCTTCCATAGACCTATTACAAAAGTGAGTACCTCGATCACTGATTATGGCCTTTGATGTTCCAAACCTTGCAAAAATGTTAGTCTTCACAAAATCTGAAACAACTTTAGAATCATTAGTCCGAGTGGCTTTTGCTTCCACCCATTTTGAAACGTAATCAACAACAAGTAATATATAAAGATTACCAAAGGAGGAAGGAAAAGGTCCCATGAAATCCATGCCCCATACATCAAAATTTTCAACAATTAATATGGGAGTTTGAGGCATTTGATTTCTAGCACCTAAGTTACCTATTCTTTGGCACCTATCACATGACTTGCAAATGAGGTATGCATCTTTGAATAAGGTAGGCCAATAAAATCCACTATCAAGCACTTTCATGGCTATTTTTTTGGGTCCAAAGTGCCCTCCACATGCATAAGAGTAACAAAAGGTCAAAATAGAATGAAATTCATATTCAAGTACGCACCTTCTTATAATCTAATCAGAGCAATGCTTCCAAAGGTAGGGCTCATCCCAAATATAGTATTTGGCATCACTCTTGATCTTATTTCTTTGGGCTCTTGTCAACTCTTGTGGCAACTGCTTGGTGACTAAGTAATTAACAATATCAGCATACCAAGGGGTTGTTTTGCTTATGGAAAAGAGTTGCTCATCCAGAAAGTTCTCATGCAATAGTAGTGCATCCTCTTCATAAACTAATCAGCTAAGATGGTCCGCAACCAGGTTGTCCTTACCTCTCTTATCTCTTATTTCTAAATCAAACTCTTGTAAAAAAAGTATCCATCTAATCAACCTTGGTTTGGCCTTCTTCTTAGTGAGCAAATACCTAAGGGCTGCATGATCAGAAAATACAATTACTTTAATACCAATTAAATAAGTACGAAATTTCTCTAAAGCAAATACAACAGCCAAAAGTTCATTTTTAGTAGTGGAATAGTTTAATTGAGCATCGTTAAGAGTTCGGGAAGCATAATATATGGCATGTGAGACTTTGCCAACCCGTTGGCCCAAAACAGCTCCAATGGCATAGTCACTAGCATCACACATAATTTCAAATGGTACATTCCAATCTGGTGGTTGCATGATAAGAGCTGATGTCAAGAGTCCCTTCAAAGTTTCAAACGCCTCTTTGCATTTATCATCAAAGTGGAAATCCACATCTTTTTGTAACAGCTTGCAAAGAGGTAATGTTATCTTTGAGAAGTCTTTGATAAATCTTCTATAGAAAACTGCATGTCCAAGAAAAGAACGAACCTCTCTTACATTTGTGGGAGGTGGTAAAGAATGCATAATATATATTTTAGATTTATCTACTTCTATTCCCTTAGAAGAAATAACATGGCCTAAAACTATTCCTTGTTCTACCATAAAGTGATATTTTTCCCAATTCAATACAAGGTCAGTTTCCATGCATCTTGTAAGGTTCTCTAGACATCTATCAAAAGAATCACCATAGATACTAAAATCATCCATGAAAACTTCTATGATGTTCTCTACATAATCTGAAAATATACTAACCATACACCTTTGGAATGTAGCTGGTGCATTACAAAGACCAAACGGCATACGCCGGTATGCAAAAGTACCAAATGGACATGTGAAGGTGATTTTCTCTTGGTCCTCTGGAGCAATTGCAATTTGATTGTAACCTGAAAATCCATCAAGAAAACAATAATGAGAATGGTCAGCTAACCTTTCAAACATTTGATCAATAAAAGATAAAGGAATGTGGTCTTTGTGAGTTGTTGAATTAATTTTACGATAGTCAATACAAACTCACCACCCTGTTTGAATTCTAGTAGGAACAAGTTCATTCTCATTATTTTTAACAACAGTTACACCGAACTTTTTAGGAACTACTTGGACCGGGCTCACCCATTTGCTATCCGAGATAGGATAGATCACTCCAACATCTAGGAGCTTCAGTATCTCCTTTTTCACCACCTCTATCATAGGAGGATTCAATCTATGTTGTGCTTTTCTTGTTGGTTTTGACCCTTCCTCTAACAAAATCCGGTGCATGCACATGGAAGGGCTTTATTCCCATGATATCAGCAATTGTCCAACCAATTGATGTCTTATGCTCTCTAAGCACCCGGATAAGTCGTTCTTCTTGCAAAGTTGTGAGCTCTTTTACAATGATGACCGGTAATGTGTTTTTTTTCACCCAAGAACACATATTTCAAATGATATGATAATGGTTTCATCTCCAAAGTTGGTGCCTACAAAATGGATGGTAGAAGTTTCTCATCAGATAAAGGCAATTCAATAAATGAAACATCAAACCTTGCATGTATTAGGTGGTAATGCTTGTAACGATGCTACTGCTTCTTCCACTTGTTCACTCAAGGCGAGTTTCTCTTCTCCTTTAGAATTTTCCAAGCCAAGGTACCTGTTAATGGCTACTTCCAAACTATCTTCACCATTTAATTCAAAAGCTTTCTGTACCAAAGAGTTAATTATATCAATAGTAAAAATAGAGTGCACATCACTAAGGTATCTCATGGCCTCAAAAATATTAAAATGAATTATCTAACCATCAAATTCCATAGTTAAAGTTCCATCATGCACATCTATTTTAGTCCTAGCTGTTTTTAAGAATGGCCTTCCTAAAAGAATGGGTGTTGGATTAGAAGACATTTCATCTTCCATCTCAAGAACATAGAAATCAGTGGGAAAAATCAACTCATTAACTTTCACTAGGACATCTTCTATAACTCCTCTAGGATAAGTGTTAGAACGGTCAGCAAGTTGTATTATAACACCGATTTTCTCTAATGGTCCAAGATTCAATGAAGCATAACTTGAATATGGCATTACATTAATGGATTCTCCTAGATCTAGCATAGCACGCTCAAACCTGGTGTTTCCTATCTTACAAGGAATGGTAAACATACCTAGATCCTTGCATTTAGGTGCGAGTTTCTTTTGAAGAACAGTTGACATATTCTCCCCCACACTTACCTTTTCATTCCCTTTCAACTTCCGTTTAGAAGTGTAAAACTCTTTTAGAAACTTGGCATATCTTGGCTCTTGCTTGATAGCATCTATTAAATGAATGTTCACCTCTACTTTTCAGAAGGTTTCTAAAATTTCCTTCTCTTGCTCCTCCTTCTTAGATTTTGCTAACCTGCTAGGAAAAGGTGGAGGAGTTATATAAGAAGGAAAAGATGGTTTAGGAATTACCTTTTGTAGTGGCTCTTTGGGATGTGAAGATGATGCCATGGTGTTGTCCTCTCTTTGAGCACTATCCTTTTGTGGTGTCTCAAGCTGTTTCTCACTTTTTAAAGTTACGGCATTGGCATTTTCTCTGGGAATCACTATGGTTTGGGAAGGTAATTTTTCGGAATCCCTTGTTGGTTTTGACTGATTACTGTTGCCATTTGTCCAATTTGAGTCTCTATTTGGCTCATCCTTGTTTCCATTTGTCTGTTTGTATCCTTTATATCCTGTTGCATTTGCAATTGATTAGTAGTAAGGGATTTAACAAGATCTGCTAGAGACTCAACTGAATTTTGTGGTGGTGGCACTTGTTGTCGGGTTTGATATGGTTGTTGAACCCTTTGTTGATAACCCGATTGTCTATTGTCAAATGGTGGAAGAGTAGCTTGTGATTGGTTTCCTCCATAATTGAAATTTGGATGATCCCTCCATCCAAGATTGTAAGTGTTTGAGTAGGGATCATACTTTCTTGGTTGACCCGGGAATCCACCCATAACATTAACATGTTTATTTGGATCATCTTGAAGTGTTGGGCACATATCAGTTTGGTGCCCCATGTTTGAACATATACTACAAGCCTTTACTTGTTGTATTAGACCTACAGCCATTAGTTCCACAAGAGAAGTCAGTTTATCCAATTTTTGTTCAAGGGTTGATGTACTTACCTCATTGACTTTCTTAGGTTGTGGTGGTGGTTCATCTCTCATGTTGAATTGTTGTGAGTTGGCTGCCATATTGGAGATGAGAAGTCTAGCAGCTTCGGGAGTTTTATCAACTAGTGTTCCCCCACTTGCTGCATCTATCATGCGTCTCTCCATGGGCAAGAGGCCTTCATAGAAATATTGGATGAGCAGTTGTTCACTTATCTGATGGTGCGGACATGATGCACAAAGTTTCTTGAACCTCTCCCAATATTCATACAAAGACTCTCTGTTGTATTGCTGAATCCCACATATTTCCTTTCTAATATTGGCAGCCTTAGATGCTGGGAAATATCTTACTAAAAATGCTTTCCTCATCCCATTCCATGAAGTGATAGTCCCGGATGGTAGGTAGTAGAGCCATTCTTTTGCCGAATCAGCTAGAGAGAATGGGAATGCTCTTAACTTTATTTGCTCTTCGGTTATTCCAGTTGGTATCATGCTAGAACATACTACATGGAACTCCTTGAGGTGTTTATTTGGATCCTCTCCTGCAAAACCATGAAAAATTGGAAGAAGATGAATCAGGCCAGATTTTAATTCAAATGCTACCTCAAGAGTAGGATACTCTATGCACAATGGTTGTTGATCCAAGTCTGGAGTGGCTAGCTCCTTAAGAGTTCGGTTGTTTGCTGCCATATCTCCTTGTTCCTCTTGGATGATTTTGATCAATTCTTCATTTGTTCTTTGATGGTACGCTATGAATTCCCAAATTCTCCAAAGTCCTAAGTGATGTTCTTCTTCATTGGGAGATTGGTACATTCACTGAAAAAGGAAACAGGAAAATAAACTAATTAAAACAGAAAATAAGAATAAACCAAATAAACCAATAAACTAAAGAAATCAATCCCTGGCAACGGCGCCAAAAATTTGATGCACTCAAAAGAGTATATCTTATTTAATCCTTGCACTAAAAATATCAATTGTAGAGTATAGTGATTAGTAAGGGTCGAGTCTACAGGGATTGGTGTTTAGTTTAAGATTTATTAATTTATACTTAAATTCAAAGAAAATAAAATAAAAGGGAGGTTTTTGAATCAGTTTAAACTAAAGCAAATAATAAAAAGAAGAAAACAAATAAATAAGAAGTAACCAAATAAGAGAAAAGTATGGTTAAGGTTTCATTCTCCACCACTAAACATCATTGAAAATCAATAATCAGATCTATCAATATTGATTAACTATCAAAATCATCAACCGTAGATAACAACAAGCTCTGCTACCCCAATCTTTCCTTAGTTTGTTGTTAAATAGAATAAGCTCTCTATTTAATAATTAATTATCAAACAACCTAGAATAAGCTCTCTAAATTCAATTTGATAATAGCTTTATGATGAGAAAGATAGGTTGATCTAAGCAACAAACACGTAAGCTCGGATTGTTCAACTTATGTTATGTTCCACATTGTAATTCCGGAAAACCCAACATAATCATGAATTACAAATTGCCACTTATGAATAGGAAATCAAGACAATTACACGGATCAAGACTCATAAACTAGCAATAGATAATTATCAAGATCTATCTAGTTCGCGACCTAAACAAATCAAGACAATATCATGAACAATTTTTATGGAAGAACATAATCAATTTTGATAGAAAACTAATGATAGATAAATCTGAAAATCAATTACACAACTTGTCTAGGGCTTTGAAATCACCCTTAACCAAATAAAAGTTTAGCCTTGCATAGGCTTGTCAACATAAACATGAATATTCAAAAGAAACTAAGAACAAAAATAAAATAAAACTACGAGAAGAAGTAGAAGAAGAAAAAGAAAAAGATTGATAAATAATCAAAAGCATGTCTTTGGTGGCTCAAAAGATGATATTTATAGAGCTTCCAAGTCTTGGAAACCCTTTCTTGCTCTTCAAGGAAGCTAGAAGTCAACATAAGGCAAGTTTGGACTTTTTGCGTATTTTTGTGGTTTTGAATTTTTTTCCTGGATTTGGACCGATTTGGGAGTCAAAAACTCGACACCGCAGCCCAGGGCAGAGGCCCCAACTTGCTGTCTTGTCTGTTTTTTCTTTCTGACTTTGGTTTCCCAACTGATGCACTGTATCGCACTTCGTTGGCTGATTTGGATGACTATCCATTGTCCGATTTAGGCGTGTAAACTATCGTTGGAAAGGTATTCAAGTCAGATTCAAAAGTCAAGAGGAAGTTTATTTAAATAATGTCTTTAATATAATTATTTCTTAGCAACAAGCTCTAGAGGTCAGATCTGCCTGATCATCTAGCGCTAAGAATTTGATCTTTTTGACTCCTAAGTCTTCTTCCATCTTATGATTGTGACTTTATAAGCTTTTTATCATCATAATTGACATGTTTTGACTTTATATCCTCTAAAATACCTATAATTCATAAAAATATAATAATTTGTCAAGAAGCTTAAGAATTAAAGCACAAAGTATAAGAAAATAATACATGAAAATGTATGCAATTAAGCACTTATCACTGACAATAAGAAGGACAGGGAGCCAGTGGACTGCTTCTTATGTGCAGGTTTGCACCGGATGCGAGAATGCCCACAGCGAGCCAAGCTGTTTGCCATCAACAAAGAAGATGATGAACCAGAGGGTGAGACTCTGAAGCTTGGTTCCATTATACTTAGTTCTGTGAAGGTCGAGAGGTGCCGAAAGCAGAAGGGGCTGATGTTCATGGACATCACCGTCGTTGGCAAACAAAAGAGTGTTCTAGTTGACACAGGAGCATCTAACCTATTTATTTCCGAAAAGGCTACTAGAAAACTTGGTCTAAAGGTTGAGAAGACAACCGGATGGATCAAGACTGTTAACTCTAAGTAGATCCCAACCATGGATGTGACAAATGGAGTAGAGTTACAACTTGGAGACTGGAAGGGCAAGAAAACTATTGAGGTAATCCCATTGGATGACTATGACTATGACTTTGTTCTTGGTTTAAATTTCCTTGACCGGATTAATGCTCTTGTTTTCAATTTGCTGATTGCATATGTATCTTGGATGCCAATTGTCCATGCATTATGTCGGTGAATCGGGAGATAGGTGTCGAAGCCAAGGTATTGTCCGCAATCCAGCTTACCAAGGGTGTGCGCAGAAATGAAGACACCTACTTGGCGGTCTTGAAGTTTGATGAGCCTCAGGAGCCCAAGGACAAGACCCCTATGGAGGTGCTAAAGGTGCAGCAGTCCTTTGAGGATGTGATGCCTGCAAAGTTGCCTGATGGGCAGCCACCCAAGAGAGGGGTGGATAAAACTGATGCATCAGACTTTGCTAGAGGAGAAGTGCTGATGCAAGATGGACAAACAGTGGCGTTCGAGAGTCAGAAGCTCGATGAGACAGAGCTTTGCTACACGATCCAAGAGATAGCATTGTTGGAGGACCGTGATTACTGGCCACACATGCAGGAAGATGTTGAGGCCTATGTGAAAACTTGTCTAGTGTGCCAACAAGACAAGGTTGAGCTGAAAACATCAACCGAACTCTTACAACCATTGTCCATACCAAAGCACCCCGGTAAGAGTGACTCCATGGATTTCATTGCAAGTTTACCAAGGCGAATCGGTTTGGGAGCACTATGGTAGTGGTGTGGACGAAGTTGTTAAAGCTGTTGGGGTCAAACTTGAACTTTTCCACCAGTGTGCACCCCCAAACAGATGGGCAGGCTGAGAGAGTTAATGCCTTACGGGAGGTATATCTCAGGCACTATATGAGTGCAATGCAGCGAGACTGGCCAAAACTGTTGGATGTGGCGCAGTTTTCTTACAACTTGCAGCGGAGTAAGATCACAAACCAGAGTCCATTCGAGATGGTGACCGAGCAGCAGCCACTTACACCAGTGCTGTTGCAACAGGTTACACTGGACCAAATCCAATAGCATACATGTTTGTTCATCCTTTTTAGGTTGATCAGGAGTATCCAGCCAAGAGAGAGTCTCAACACGTACTAGTTAGAGTGAAGGCCTCCTACGACAGAGATATATAGTGTATACTTTCAGATCGAGTAGTACGGCAGAAAAATTACAGGCCAAGGCATGAGTACTTTGTCCAGTGGAAGGGACTACCCGACAGTGAGGCAAGTTGGGAACCAGCCGAGGCATTATGGCAGTTCCAGGATCAGATTAAGCAGTTTCATGCAGAGGACGAGACGAGGGCATCGCTGGAACAGGTGGGGGAAAAGTTACAGGCCAAGGCATGAGTACTTTGTCCAGTGGAAGGGACTACCCGACAGTGAGGCAAGTTGGGAACCAGTCGAGGTATTGTGGCAGTTCCAGGATCAGATTAAGCAGTTCCATGCAGAGGACGCGACGAGGGCGTCACTAGAACAGGTGGGGGAGAATGTCACGACCCACGCGAGCCCGCTCGGGTCCGTTATGCACACAACAGGTCCAGGCCCATTATATGAGTTACAGGGAATATCTTGACCCACCAAAACAGGCCTAGTCCTTGGAGCATTCTAGAAGGCCCTGGAAGACAGATTTTACCTATAGGTTCTAGAAGCTGTAAAAGATAGTTACTGCCCAACAGTTCCATCTTATCTAGAATTCTAGAGTTAGAATTTAAATTCTTTAGGCCTCTAGATAATGTAATCTTAGCCGTTCATTTGTAAAGATCTGAACCGTTGATGTAAAGGGGACTCAACTATAAATAGAGGCCTCCCCAGCCTCATTTCTATCATTCAACACTTGAGTAATCAATACACAAGAGCATTCTTCTCTCATTTTCTCTGTGTTCTATTTTTCTGCTTAGCGCGAGTCCGTGACACTTGACCCGATCCCAAGAGCAAAAATAAAAAGAAAAATATATTATAATTTAGTATTAAGTATCTTTAATAATAATATAACAATTTTTTTTAATTATAAAAATTATTTATTTATAAATTATATAATATAAATGCATTTAAAAGTCTTAATTTTCAAAAATATAAATAAAAAATATATTCAGTTTAGTATTAGTATCCATAATATTGATATAATAACTTTATGTTAATTATAAAAATTAAATATGTAAAAATTATTTATTTTTATTAATTTTTAAATTAATATATACTAAATTGATTAAATAATTATAGAAATTAAATAAATACATAATAATTAGAAAGAAAATAAACAAATAAAATAATTACATTTTTTTAAATCAAGCAAATAGTAAAAAAGAATTGAAGACCTAATTAGATTATATTTTACATATTTATACAATAATTTTATATTAATTATAAAATTAAATATGTAAAAATTATTTATTTTCAATATTTTTTTTAATTATAAAATAATTGGCCCCTTGAGCTCGGGAATAGTTGTAGTAAGGTTCAAAAATCAAAACTTCTATTTTGAAAATTCATAGGAACTTGGTAAGAACTGTTGTAACGGTAACAATTTGATTTACAAATTCCATCCATTATGTTGGATGAAAAGATGCATGGTCACCGGTTGGAATAATAGTACCAATTGGTTTATATGTTTTCTAAAATCATGTAATGTGATTTTGAAAAGACATGCCTCTTTGATTATATCTTTTGGTGGAGTATATATATCAACTCCAATGGTTAAAATTTTAGATTAAAGAATTAGTAAAAGAATAAAAGGTGAGGGGATTCTTCATTATTGTAGTTGCAGAATTCATAAAGTTTCGTTGTATCCTATGAGTGTTATTGTCTTAACCCGTTAGCAAACTTTGTGTGGGGAAAAATAATTCTCTAAAGAAAATGATTCATCATGCCTCGAAGTTTTAATTCTAATTTCGTTTGCTATCTACCTATCTAACAATTTTAGAGAATTATTAGAGATGGCCATAAAGACAAATATTGCCTACAAAGTGATGAATCAAGAGTTTGTGGAATTGGATCGAATTGATGGCACTAACTTCAACCGATGGAAGGATAAGATGATGTTTCTTCTTGCCGTGTATGTCCTAGATCCGGAATTGAAGCCAATAGATGATCCTGCCAAATGCAAATCTCGAGAAAAAGGAGAAAGTGATACAACAAAAGAAAAAGCGAGAGAAGGATGAGTTCACTTGTAGGGGACACATCCTAAAAATCCTGTCCAATCGCCTATACGATCTATATATGTCAATCAAGTCTTCCATTGAAATTTGGAAGTCGTTAGAGGAGAAATAAAACAACAAAATGTAAGGTACGGATAAATTTCTCATGATAAATTATTTTGAATTCAAAATGGTCGATAGCATACCCATTATGGATCAAGTTCATGAACTACAAGTTTTCATTAGTAGGTTTCCTGACCTAAAGTTTATAGTTCATGGATCACTAAAAGTTGGGGAAATAATTTCTAAATTCCCTTCAACTTAGAAAAAGTATAGGAAGAAACTAAGGTACTTGCGCATCGAAGAAGAAACTTAAAAGCGTAATGCAATGTATCTTCCTCTAAATTCTAAAGTGAATTATGTAAGTGAAGGCAAGAAAAAGAATGCTTGAAAAGGCAAACGAAAAGTCTCGTCTGATTTGGAGGACAAAAAAGATACGAAAAAGAAATGATTGTGTTATCATTGCAACAAAAAGGGACACAACATTAAACACTGCAGACTTCTTAAGAAAGGCTATCACTTAAAGGAGGCTTCCATTTCCAAGGAAAATGTTGTTGAGGAAAGGGACTTGGTGACGATGGTCACTGGAGGAATCCAAAGCTTGCACATTGGTATGATTACCAAAATTAATATCGCATCACATGCCAAGTCTTGTGAGTGGTGGCTTGATTCGGGGGCTACTATCCATGTATGCAATGACCGAGAGCAATTCAAAAACTATGAAGAAGTTGCAAACTTAGAGGTGCTTATGGGCAACAACAATTTAGCCAAGGTGTTCAGTTAAGGGATGGTAAAACTTAAATTTACTTCCAGGAAGAAATTACTTTAATAAATGTTATTCATGTCCCAAATTTGAGGAAGAATTTAGTGTCTGTTAGTTTGCTTTGTAAGAAAGGGTTCAAGGTTATCTTAGAATCTGATAAGGCTATCTTGCTTAAGAATGGTGTATATGTGGGAAAGGGATATTGTAGTGAGGGCATGTTGAAACTCAATATTGATATTAATAAAGTTAATTTTTCTACTTATATTGTTGATTCTTGTTCATTATGGCATGCTAGATTAGCACATTTAAATTTTAAATCTCTTCAGTATATGCATAATAATAATTATATTGGTCTAATGATAATGATTTTAAGGATAAATGTGAAATATTTATTCAATCAAAAATAACTAAGAAACATTTTCCTAAGGCCGAAAAAAATACACAAATTCTAGAATTAATACATTTAGATATTTGTGAATAAAATGAAATCCTCACAAAAGGCGAAAAGCGATACTTTATAACATTTATAGATGATTGCTCTAGATATACTTATGTGTATTTAATGAGAAATAAAGATAAAGCATTTGAAATGTTTAAACGTTATAAATCCGAAGTAAAAAATTTCATGAAAGAAAATTAAATTTCTTCGTAGTGATAGAGGTGAAGAATACTTATCTACTGAATTTGATGTTTTTTGTGAGGAACTGGGTATAGTACATCAATGTTATGCACCTAATACTCCGCAACAAAATGGTTTAGCAGAAAGGAAAAATCGTACCTTAGTAGATATGGTTAATTCAATGATTTAAGATGCAAAATTACCCTATAATTTATGGGGTGAAGCATTATTGACGACTTGTTATATCCATAATAGGATTCCATCTAGAAAAATGAAGGTTTCTCCATATGAGATATGGAAATGAAGAAAACCGAATTTGAAATATTTTAAGGTGTGGTGGTGCTTGGCTTTTTAAGGGGTTCATGATCAAAAGCTAACTAAGTTAGGGCCGAGAGATATAAAGGGTGTATTTGTAGAATATGCCAAAAATTCTAAAGCATATAGAATATTAGACTTAACGTCTAATACAATTGTCGAAACTAGAGATGTAGAATTTATTGAGAATAAATTTTGTAGTGAGCCAACCTCTACTTTAGAAAATCCACAATTGGATCAACAACGTTCCATTGAAAAAATTTTAGGTGATCAAACCAGTAAGCATCTTCATGATGAGATTATTATGGAACCAAGAAGAAGCCAAAGGGTGAGGAAAGAAAATAACATAGGTCCGGACTTTATTTCCTTACAATCTATAGTTTTCCTCGTTGAAGGAAACAGGGATTTCGTAATTAATAAGATCCCTATAATGCTTAATATGGAAAGAGATCCACAAACTTATAATGAAGTAATGGCTTCTAGAGATTCAGCATTTTGGAAAGAGGCAATAAATGATGAAATAGACTCGATATTGTCAAACAATACTTGGGTCCCAGTAGATTTACCTTCGGGATCAAAACCAATTGGATGCAAGTGGTTATTTAAAAGGAAATACAACATCGATGGTTCATTACAAACATTTAAGGCTAGATTAGTAGCCAAGGGATTTAGACAAAAGGAAGAACTAGATTATTTTGATACCTATGCATCGGTCGCTAGGATGACTTCAATTCGAGTTCATTTGGCATTAGCATCTATTTATAAGTTGCATGTACATCAAATGGATGGTAAAACGACCTTTCTAAATGGTGAACTCAATGAAGAAGTATATATGGAGAAACCAAAAGGTTATGTGTTGCCTGAAAATGAAAAGAAAGTTTGTAAATTAATTAAGTCATTATATGGCTTAAAATAAGCGCCTAAACAGTGGCATGAAAAATTAGATTCGAAAATCCTATCAAATGATTTCACACATAAAAATGCTGATAAGTGCATTTACTCCAAATTTACAGAAAATTATGGAGTGATTATTTGTCTCTATGTAGATGACTTATTAATTTTTGGAAAGAACTTGGAAGGTGTTCGTGAAACTAAAGAGTATCTAACTTCAAAACTTAATATGAAAGATTAAACGAAGTAGATACTATTTTAGGTATCAAAGTGCAAAGGCATAATGGGAGCTTTACATTAACCAATCTCTTTACATCAAGAAAGTATTGGAGAAATTTGAACATCTCAAGTTTAAGGATTTCAATACTCCATATGATCCTAACTTCAAGTTAATTGAGAATTCTGGAAAGGCAATAACACAATTCAAGTATGTTAGTGTTATAGGGAGTCTAATGTATGCAATGCATTGCAGAAGACCAGATATTGCATTTGCTGTGTGCAAATTGTCAAGGTTTACAAATAAACCTAGTACAGACCATTTGAAAGCTATCTCTAGGATTTTTGGTTATTTAAAGAAAACCATAAATTTGAGATTATTCTATAGTGATTATGTCGTTGTACTAGAAGGATATTCTGATGCAAGTTGGATCACAAGTCTTAGTGACAACAAATCGACTTTGGGTTGGATTTTTATCATCGGTAGTGGAGCTATTAGTTGAGCTTCTAAAAAGCAAACTTGCATCTCTCATTCAACAATGAAAGCTGAATTTAGAGCTTTGGCAGCCGTAGGAAAAGAAGCGGAATGGATAAGGAATCTCTTATTAGAGGTTAAATTTTGGCTACAACCTATGTTAGCCATTTCCATATTTTGTGATAGTAAGTCTACTATGTCTCGAGCCTATAGCAAGGTTTATAATGGAAAGTCTAGACACATTAGCTTGACACATGAGTATATAATGCAATTAATATGAGATGGTATAGTCATCATCACCTATGTTAAGTCGAGTTACAATTTAGCAAACCCATTGACAAAAGGTCTGTCAAGGGATATGGTAAAAAATACCACTTCTAAAATGGGATTAAAACCTCTATTAAAACAGTCATTAATGACGGGAACCCTACCTTACTCTAGCAAAAGTTAGTTCTAAGGTTTAAAGGGTAGTAACAAGTTACTTTAATGACTGGCAGCACTAAGAATTAGGATTTAGTGTTGAGCATATTAGGAGAATGAGTTAAACTCTTAATGGATTGATAATTATATTATCGTAGAATTCCACCTATATGAGTATAGAAGTAGTGCTACTTCTAAAAAGGGTTTAATGGTTTTACTCTTGCAAATATTCATGAAACCAGGATAAGCACATGGTCGTAATAGTGCTAAAGCAATACAAAACCTCTTATTCAAAATTAAATATGGTTATGTGTGTGGCTTTTTCAATTCTAATTCGAGAGTAATGGTTTAAGCAATTAGTCACCTCATACTTTGTTCGAACTTTGAAAAGTCTACACTAATGGGGGTTTAAATGTAACGATACCTTTCTTTTATGCGTAATTGTATACTTTATAGATTTATTTATGAAATTTGTAATCTAGTAGGGGATTGTTGTAACGGTAGCAATTTAGTTTACAAATTTTGTAACTATTTATTGTGTTGTTTGAATGAAATGATGCATGGTCACCGGTTGGAATAATAGCACCAATTGGTTGCTATATTTTGTAAAATCATGTACTGTAATTTTGAAAAGACATGCCTTTTTTATTGTGTCTTTTGGTGGTCTCTCTCTCTCTCTCTCTCTCTCTATATATATATATATATATATATATATATATATATATATCAACCCCAATGATTAAAATTTCAGATTAAGGAATTATTAAAAGAATAATAGGTGAGGGAATTTTTCATTATTGCTAGTTGCAGAATTCATAAAGCTTCATTGTATTATGAGAATGTTATTGCCTTAACCTGTTAGTAAACTTTGTGTGAAGACAAATAATTCTCTAAAAAAGCGATTCATTGTGCCTCGAAATTTTAACTCCAATTTCATTTTTTGTCTACATATCTAAAATATTACCAACAAGAACGAGGTTTGAAAATGCTTTTGATGCTGTCACCAGACCCAATCAATCTCAAGATAATAGCCAGTCTGCCGGTGTAAGGGTTCCTAGAAAGCACTTCATAGTCCCTGGGATTGACACAACCACCGAGTCAATCGAGGTGGAAATCCTTAGTGTAGACATCTAATTTTGTCCGGACCACTAAAATAGGTATATTTTCTTCCTAAATTGATGTTTCAGAATGTAAAAAGACTTTTTTCATTCTAAAGGTGGTACTCCGAGACTTAGTCTAAGAAGGCGAGCACAAAAAGTCAAACTGGAAAAAGTCAACCTCAAAAAGTCAACCTTGTATAGTGTTTTAATTATTTTCTCATATTGTGTTTGTGTCGTGTCTCAATCATCCCATATATTTCTTCATGTTATTTTTTTGTGTGTGTGTAAATTTATATAAATTTTACACGTTAATAATTTCTCGTTTTATTTTTTTTTGATACATTCGTCTATTCGTGTCATGTTCATGTTATTTTTCGTGTTGTTTTTTAATTATTTTTTCTATGTCGTGTTTGTGTCGTATCTCAATTCATTTCATATTTTGCATAATTTTTCATTGTGATTCAATTTAGAGAAAAAATTGTGTGTTCATGTCATTTCTTAATTCATGACATATTTTACTTAATTTGTCATAATGATTCAATTTAAAAGAAAAAAATTATGTATTCGTGATGTATTCATGTTATTTTTTAGTATGTTCAAAATATTATAAATTTTTACGTATTAATAATTCGTTTTATATATATTTTGACACATTCGTGTATTTGTATCATGTTCATGTTATTTTTTTGTGTCGTGACATGTTTTAATTATTTTCCATATATTTGTGTGATATCTCAATTCATCTCATATTTTGCATAATTTATCATAATGATTCAATTTGAACTCTAAATTTTTTTTTACTTAAAATATAAAAATTATTTAAATAAATAAAAATTATTTAGTATAATTTAATTTAAATTTATTTATAATTATTAATTAAATTAAAATTTTATAAATATTAAAAAAATCACCAAGCGAAATCGGAAAAAAAAAATTTAGTACAATATAGAAACCAACATTATGAGCCAAAGAAACAAAGACAAGATGGAGATAATTATTAAAATTTTGGAGAGATGCATAAGGGTGGGGTCCAAAATGTAGACCCTAAGTCCAAATCCAACCATAATTGGTCGAGTTGGTGGAGTTGGCTTTGTAGAAACTTCCCAATTCCCATCCAACCATGTCGCCATCTGTCTCTACTGTCTAAGATAAACTTCCCATCATGATTTAACGTCAATCACATACGCACGCAGTGACGATGGAAAAGCTTGATTATTCGTTACTTTCATGACACAATATTCTTCTTCAACATGATAATATTAAATATAATATGAATAAGATTTAAAAAAAAATTAAAATATGATATAATATAATATAAAAAATATAAATATATAATATATTAAAATTTATATAAATATAAAATATTTAAAAATGAGTATGACTTGAAAAAATATATAAATATAATAAAAATATACTAATTATCAAATTTATTTTTTTTTAAAATATTTTTTTAATTAAATAAAATAATTTCTTCTAAAAGCAATAGTCCATGGTTGAAAACTACTGCAACTTAAAAAACATGTGAAAATTTGACGGTGAACTTACTTAGTGGGCATGCGTGTCTCCTCTCTTCAAACTCCTTTATTCAAAGGTAACTCTTTTATTCATAAAATGATTTTCTTTCGGATTATATTAAAAGGCCCAACAAGTAACTTTTGTTTATTAGATTAGTGGTCGTTAATTTAAAAAGATAATAAGTTAAAAGATCTAATTGAATATAAGATCATAAATAATTTAAAATATAATTATTGTGAAATAATATTATTTTAGTAGTCTTCATCACGAAAATAAAAAAATTATTATATGACAAACTCGAAAAAATAACAGACATAATTAATATGCAAAAACAACAAAATAAAATCTGAACTCTAATATCATATTAAACATTCAACTTAAAATCAGTTAATAATAAGTAAAAAAATTCAACTTAAATCTAAAATTATAAATAATTTAAAATTTAACCATTTTGAGATAACATTACTTTAATAAATATCATGTTAATATAAAATAGATATATATATATATATATATATATATATATATATATAAGCCATGGTTATATTATCGTGCTTTTTTTATCCCTTTTCCACATCTCAGTGGAAAGACTTGGATTATATTACTATTTTTATTTGTAGTAGATAAATTAACAATCTACTTTTTATTATTGTCCAAAAAGTTTAAAATTGTAAAACATTTGATTCTGTTTTTAAAATGTGATAGTGATGTGAGATTTATGAAATAGAAAGAAATTTCTCTTTCATTGTATAATCAATATCAATTATATAAAATAAAAGTATATATATCTTTATGTTTAAAGAGTTAAATTCGAATTTCTCTTCTTTAATATTATATATCTTGAATAAAAAATCTAAACCTTTTCCTTTTATTTTAACTCAAAAGATTTATATATTATTTGCCATTGAAGAGAAACAAATGAGAATACAGGAAAAAAAAAATGGCCCAGAAATGTTTGGGCTTGGCTGCTAAGCTAGATTGATATGGGCTAAATATATTATGGATACATAGCTCAAAATATATCCCATTAGAGGTGGGAGCGTATAAATTTGGACTCATGATAGTTATTTGAACTTCGACTGTATCTAATTATTTGGATATGTAATTGGGCATAATTGATAAATTATCATTTTGATCTCGAATTATGAAAAATGATCATTTTAGCTTTTATTTTTTATTTGAGTTAATTTAACAAGCATTTTATTATTTATGCTCAATTTAACTTAATTTAAGGACAATCAATTGATCGTGTGACTAATGATTTCGTCTAGAGTCAAAATTAAAGTTAGATTGTCACGTTGACACCGATTTGATAATTCTCTTACACATCAATGCACATAGGTCAAATGATGTGATATTTAAAATGACACATATCTAATGACATAGCATTTAAAATATCACATGTTTGATGACGTCGCATATTTTCAAAAGAAAAAAAAAATCATATTTTTACCCAAATTTAAACCCCAATTTTTAACCCAACCGTTTTAATTTGACATGGCATTGGAAGCAAAGTAGTTAGTACTATACTAGTAGATGTATTATTTTTATTCTGGTACTGATACGTATCGATATCGGTATGTTTCGACATATCATTTGGATTTTCCAGTATTTTTCAAATATTTTTTCATATATATATATATATATATATATATATATATATTAACCCATTTTCAAGTTTCTTAATAAAATATATATTATATATACATGCAAATATACTTCCATTACATCATTGATTAAAAAATTGTCTCAGATCGACCGGTTCAATCAGTTGAATCGAAATCAATAGGTCTTTCGATTTAATTATATTAACAAAACCGACATTTTTAAGAACCGATGAAATTAAAAAATTTACCGCGAATCGAAAATCAGTTAACTTGAAAAAAATCGTTCAAAACAGGAATGTGAGTTTTTTTTGGTTCGACTTCTTAGCCCAATTTAATTGAAAATCAAGAAGGCTTTTTTTTCATTTTGAAACTCATTAGATTTTTTTTTTTGTTTATTTTGATAAAAACCCAATTTTTTTTAGCCCAATTTCTTTTATGTTATGTTTGGAAACATGAATTTGAAAATTTGAATTTCATTTGTTATATAAATTGTGATAATGAAGTGTATAGATTATAAATAAATTAGTTAAGATTAAATATGATTATATATTTGAAAGGTATAAAAACATAAATTTCAAATTCACAAATAGTTATAGGTATTTCAAATTCACCACTAAATAGGTATCCAACAAATTTATGAATTTAAAAAATAATCATCAATGTTACATTTATATGCATTTTATTACATAATTTATATTATTTTTAAAATTCAAATTCATTAATCGAAAGTTTTCAAACGCAAGAAATTAGGGTATTATTTTCCTGTTTCTTACATTCTTCCTTTGTTCCAGACTCTCGACTTCTCTTCTTTGGCTTCTGCAATTCTGCTCAAGCTCAGCTTCTTTTCTTCTCTAGCAATTCATCTCCAAATCGTTGCTGGCTTAAATGGTCCACCCTCGACCAGCTCCTCTGTTTTCTCAAGTCAAAGTCCAACGACCATCTCAGCTCCTCCTCAGTGATCACTTCCAGGGTCTTAGCCGACGACAGCCTCGTTGGCAGGCCCCGTTTGTCTTTTGCCGATGGTGTTTGGATCGACAAATCTCTCCCTCCGAAGCACTCTTTTAAACAGATAGTGAAGAATGTCTACAAGGTTGCTTCTAATCAAGTTAATTTCCAAACGCATATTTTATTTATTTGCTCTTCTCTATAACTTTTGTTGGCTAAGAATTTTTATTTATTTTTACTAATACTTGTGATCTTACTGACTTGAGAAAAGCACTCTTTTGATTCTGCTATTGGGATTTCATATTTCTTAAATATTCATTTCTAGATCATTATTAAACTGGAAGGTTCAACCGTTTGAATCGAAAATCGGAGGTCTGATTTTTTATTCTTTACATTATAAATATATATGTTTATTTGCAAATATAAATTTTAAAATTATAAATATTTAATATCTAAAATTTTAAAAATCAAATAAATATAAAAATATAAAAAATTATTATTAATTAAATTTAATAACTTAATTTAATGAACATATTTTATTTTTAAATATAATTATAAAAAATAAAAATGGTCAATTCAAAAAACATTAGAAATTGGTTTAAAAAATCAAATAAGTAATTTATTTATTTTTTTTAAAAATTCAAAATATTGTACCAACTGGTATGGACCGATACGTACCGGTATTGACTGTTACAGATCGGTACAGGCCGATACGAACTGGTACAAAAATCAAAACGGTACGATACTGGTACCGTTTCGTTTTATCTTAAAATCAATATGTATCGGTCGGTACGATCGATATCGAGACGATATCGACTACACTAATTGAGAGACCAAAACAACCTATTTCCTAAGACCTCAACCTCCAACACTACCAATCACCCTTGTAACCATCGTTACACAGCCTCAAAAAAAAAAAAAAAAAAAAAAAACCTAGAAAGAAAAGAAACAACAAAAAAATCGAGAAAACCCTTAGGCCTATTACCTCCACTGTTTAAAAAAAAACACTAGTCTTTAAAAACTTTCACAGTAAAATACTCCATAAAAAACCCCTAATCCATCCTTAACCAAAACCACAAAGAAAAGAAAAAAAATCACAACAGCAAATGACAACATAGAGACAAAAAAAAAAAAGAGGAAAGAAAGCGTTGTTCTAGGGTTTTAGGTTCTAGGATTTTCTTTTTTAGGATTTTGGGTGTTTAAAGGGTTGATATGATGGAGAAAGGGTAGAGGAAGATGTTTGAGACGGTCTTAGGATTTTGAGAGACGAAAAATAACAAAAATAGTTGTTGTAGATGTGGGTTTAGGTTGTAGATCTAGGGATTTTGGGACTTTTTGAAAATCTAATTCCATAGGATTGTAGATCTAGTTGAGAGGAGCTTAGGGGCATTTTTTGGTGAAGATTCGACTGGCGAACAGCGGTTGGCAACGAAGGACGATAAGTGACAGCTGAAAATTAGGTTTAAAGTTGTCAAACACCGAGGTTAAAAAGAGAAAAAAAAATTAGATAGATACAGGGAGTAAATGAGATTTAAAAAATCCAATTTTTAAACATAAGGCACCAAATGGTGCGTTTAAGAGTGGAAAGAAGAGAAAAAGAAAAGAAGAGGAATAGGTTAGGCAGCTTGAATCCGACCTGGCCAAGGTCAACTCAAGTTGCAATGTCATCATACACGTGGCATTCTAAGTGCGACATAATCTGACACGTGCACATTAATGTGTTGGTGGATTGTCAAGTCAGCGTCCATGTGGCAACCTAGCTCTTAGTTTTAACTCTAAAAGAAATCGTTTAGTCATGTGCTCGCACTTAACTAATTTTCGTTAAATTTAGGTCAAATGACCAAAATAATAGCATGAGAGCTAAATTAACTCAAATAAAAAAAATAAAGGTTAAAATAACTTATTTTGCATAGTTCGAGGACCAAATTTATCATTATGCCTTTGTAATTTTGTGCATTTTTGTTTTTCCTTTTCATTTGGATAATTTACATTCTAGTTCATTGAACTTAACATCAACTTTCATATAGGTCACAAACGTTTAATTTCATCAAATTACTGTTAGTATATGCCCTAGAGCCAATCAGATTGGACAAGGGATATATAGTTAATATAGCAAACCCATCACTATACTTTAGTGTTACAAGATTTTCCTTCATGTTAGTACGATTAAGTACTAATCGGATGAAGCAAATGGAACATAAAGGCCTTGCAAAGGAATTATAAAGAGTTATAATTGTGAGATCCTTATGCATCAAAGCCATGTTCCTAAAACTGTTCCTGGTCATCATATTGCCAAGATGGGGCATTGGCAATGCTAAAAAACTAGTACATATAAGCCTTCTTACTTGTGAAGTAAGTAACCAATCTCATAGGTTGAAGTATGAGGGATACTTAGGATAATATGTAAGAGCCTGTCTGTTGAACAAGTTCACTGAACATGGCCCGCTGTTAGAACTCCATTTGGTATTGTCACTCTAGTGTCTATGGAAATGTTCTCACGTGCCAATCGCGTAAATAGTCCTCGGACTTGTGATACCAAGTCATCTTGTATGGGGAGTGTCATACTTTGATTTCATCACGAACAGGGTCCCAAGAAGGGATGCCTATGGTTGGGTGATTTTGGGTATGACATGAACCATGCGAAGATGGATGAGTGATCCAGAAAAGATTCACCACTCCAAGTGACAACGAAGATGTATCTCATATGTTTTCGGCTTCGGCTAACTTGATAAAGTCTTTGGCCAAAACATGATAGATTTAGCAGAAATCGTTTCTCTAAATTGACAAGGTTAACCATAAGCTACAAGGACGAATATGGATTGAACATGAGTAGACATTGTACCATGCTCATGGGCTTTCCGAGATATCTGGTGAAAGGACCGTATTACATTGATAGGCTGATTATTGAAAGGTTTCAAAGAGGTCACTTTGACTTATCAACATCTCGGTGGACATGAAGGGTTGCTAGATCCCGCTCTTGATCTATGAGTACATATTAATGGGAATAACTTGTACGCATTGCCAACATGTTAGGAACCTAATGGGCACACACAATAAGACGGTAATGTTGGATTAAACTTGGGATTTGATTAAGTAGGACTTAATTGAATAAAAGGTTAATTTGGAGGACCTAATTGAATAAGTTTAATTTTGAATACGTTAAGACATAATTTGGATTTGGGAAATCCAAATAAGGATGCCTTAACAAGACAATGTGGATAAGCTTGTCTTAAGTAGTCCATGTCTAAATATAGACATGTTTTAAGATAAGTTGTCCTGAGCAAAAATTTGAAGTTGTCCGAAATGAGAAATGTTTTTCATCTTTAAGGAGTTTGATTATGAATCAAATTCTAACTTCTCGTATTTCACTAAATCAAACATTGTTTCGATTATGTCTAAGTCTGAACTCGGCACTAAGAGCTACTGTTTGACTAGGACTCTTAACACTTGCTAGGTGAAAGAGTTTCACTTGAACAATGAGTCTGATTGAGAATCAAACTTTGTTAACCGAGTTGGTTGAGTCCAACTAGGACTCTAAGAGGTTGATTGAGAGTCAAACTCTTATCCCTATGAAATCGAGCAATTAACATAGACATAATCAGGGATAGGTTCGACCTCGACTTTAAGAGTTAGGGTTTTGGTTGAACTGGGATGCTTAAGGTTGAAAGAGTTTCACCTCAACTAGGTTGTTGTGATTAATTCAAACTCTTATCCCTTGGCAGCCAAATGAGTACATTATAATGACTAGGTTTATCCAAACTTATGTGATAAGAGTTTGGTTTGAACTATAGGTCTTTTGAGAGAAAGAGTTCTTCTCAAGATGAGAGTTTTAATTAAATCAAAACTTTATCCCTTATCCCCTAATGGTGGCCGGCCAAGAGTGAACAAGTGTAACTAGAATTCTTCACTTGTAAAAAGTTACGTTTAAAGAAAAACTTCTTCAAGAGAAAATTATTTTCTTCTTGAAAAAATAGAGTGAATCGGCCAACACTTTTACTACATAGCCGAACCTCCATATTTTCCTTTCTTGATTAGCCGAACCACTACCTTGATTATGGTTTTCAGCCCTTATGAGAAATCAAAGAAGAGTGATCCTTTTGATTGCGAACGAAAGATCAGCCCGCTAGCACTATCGAATCCCTGAGCCTTGTGAAGGTGCCAACATCCGTTCGTGTGGATCACCGTTGGAGGCAAGACACTTGTGTTGCTCGTGGCCTTGGAGAGATCGTGCAGTGACCATCCCGTTGCTGAGTTCGTGAGGGAATGACACACTCGGGATTATGAGATCTTGAGTAGGTAAGAACTAAATCATATGGGTGATTTAAATTTTTGTTTACCATTAAACCTATGTAAATCATGATCTAAAGATTCTGAGGAATCCGACTGCTTCTCTGTTTATTTTCACTGTGTTTACTTTGATATTTTTGTATAAGCATGAGGCTGAATTTTCCTAACAGTGGTATCAGAGACAAATATTCGGTGATTACATGAGGTTGTTGCATGCTGATTCTTGGTAATTAACAAATCGTTGTTTTATGTATTGATTTTAGTGATTTCGGTTCACTTAAAATTTTAAAAAATTGTTTTTCCTTATTTCTATTAATTCTGGATAGCAAGTATAAAGTGATTTTAATCATGTTTAAAATAGTTTAAATGGTAGATTAAATTTTTTTAATCAACTCGGATTAAAGTCATAACATGTCTTAGTAAAACCGAGAAGATTTGATGCCTAAAATGTTGTTTTTGTATCCGTTTTTGGGGGCTGTCTAAAAATGAGTTTCTAGGTGTTTCTAATTCTGGATTTTCACTTTAATATGCTTTCAATTTAGTTTACAAATGATTTGGGTTAAAAACGTTAAGCAAAACCATTTACAGGCATAAAACGATGTTACTTCAACGCTGAAAATTTTTGGGCTGTTTTGTAGGTGTTTGCATGCTTTAAAACTTTGAGCATGAGTGTGGAAACGTTCCACAAGCTTGCTGGAATTTTTGGACAACATCTTACATGAATACGATTCATATTCGATGGCTGGTTCAGGATGGAACATGGCTGAAACGGGCAGCAAACGTTGCTGCACTTGCACTACTCAAACCGTGTCACACTATAAGGCAAAAGTTGTCGATTGGTTGCTGCCATGAGGGGCAGCCAACAGTCCATTTTTGGGCATCCAGCAGCCACTGTATGTGGCATACAGCAGCCTAATCACAGATGGGCAACAGCCATTCGATGGCTCAAAGTGTTTGCCAACGCCTAGGACACTAAGTGTTAAGTCCTACTCCAAGATGAAATTTTTTTCCTAGTAGGAGTGTGGTTCCTAAAAGTTAGGAAAGAAATTTTAGTTTGATTAGGTAATTGTTACCTAATAGGATTGAAGATCCTAAGAGTTAGGATAGGTTTCAAACTCTTTAATACGATTTAAGACATACACCCTAAAAGTTAGGTAGTGTCTGGTTTTAAGACAACTTTCCTAAAAGTTAGAAATTTAATTAGAACTGTTTTAATTAAAGAATTGAGATTGCTAAAATAATTTGATAAATCGTCTCAAACAAGTTGATGAGTTTTATGCAAATGATACATAAGATCACCAAGTGATATTGGCTATGCATGTTTATTATTTCATGCTTAAAATATGTTATGGATGCATGAGGATGGTTATGGGCTAGACCTTAGTATGACTAGGTCGTGGATGGTTAAATTTTTCCTTTTGGTATTTTTATAAATAGGGTCTGGGAACCCTGCCTTCTTTTTTCATTTTTTAGATTGTAAATTCTCTTCTCACCTAACTCCCCTCAAATGTAACTCGAGGTTTCTCATAAAGCAATGTAATCATTATATTTTTTTTAGATTTAGATTTAGGATAGGATTTGAATTTATGTAATTCCAAGAATGGAAGGAGATAAGGCACCAAGGAAGGATGACCAAGGTGATCACCATCAAACCTTATGAAAACTATGTATGGTATCCCTAGGAATTTGACCAACTAGTTTCCTGATGGCTCAAGGAAACTAGAGTATAATAAAGTCCATAATCATCCTAGTAGATTGCATTAGATAGATTTATTTTTTGAATTTATATATATGTGATATATAATTGAAATAAATGCTATACATGACAATCAACCACGCAAAGTAATAAGACCTAATAATTAATTGAAATCCCTCATTAAATTATAGGGTTAAATACTCATTTGGCACCTGTACTTTACACCTTTTGTCCGTTTGGTACTTGAAGAAAAAAAATGGTCAACTTGGTACTCCAACTTTCCTTCCGTCTATGACTTTACCCTAAAGTGTAAGTCCGTTAAAAAAAAAAATTTGATGTGTATTTGATGCCTAATTACATGCCTCCATATGGCTATTAAAGCCACGCCATTCTTTAAAAAAACCACATTATCTTTTCTTTTATACATAATATAAAAAGACGAAATTTTTTTTTTGAAATATTACAAAAAAAAAATTCTGAATAGGGGGTCATAATTTGGGGCAAATGTTAGGGTTATAAGAGAATCGAATCACTCGAAAGATTAAGTTTTAAAATGTTTTCTTACTTATTTTTGGGTTTTTCTTTGGTATTTGTTGCTGTGCTCGGCCAGGTCGATCTCGTTGGCACAGTTCTTGGATCTATAGAATCAGGTAACTGGGTTCGGAACCCAGTTAACCTTCTCTTTAGCTCTTGCCATTTCCTCCCCTATTTTCTTCATCACTGCAGCGTTTCTTGCTACTACTCCTCTTAATCCACTCGACACAACTCCTTGTGATACCGCTACATATCCTCGTCTAAACAAAAACCAAAACCAAATATCATTAAATCTTTATTCCTTTTTCACTTTCAAAAAAAAAACCATGGAAATGAAAAAGAACGTCTGGGTCCTGCAGATAATTTAGAGATTCCATCGACGATGAAAGTAGAGAAAAGCTTAGCGTTGGAGAAAGAGTGAGCCATTTCTTTTTTTTTCTTTTGTTTTTTTAAATTATGTATAAAAGAAAATTTTATATGGCTTTTTTTTAATAAATAACGTGGATTTGTTGACCACGTGGATGCATTTAATTGGACATCAAAGACACGTCAGCTTTTTTCTAAAAGGAGTTAAACTTTGGGGTAAAGTCATAGATGAAAAAAAGTTGGAGTACCAAGTTGACAACTTTTTTTTCTTTAGGTTCCAAACAGAAAAACGTGTAAAGTACAGGGGCCAAATGAATATTTAACCCTAAATTATATTGAGTCCATGCTTTGCATGATAAGTTATCTTCCGCCATCATAACAAGATAACCAGAGTTCTTTTAATCAGAAGCTTAGTGAGACGATCACAATTCAAACTTTTACACGAATATGTTTGAGTTATTGAAGATGGGCCTTACTCAACTAATAGTGCCGCAACCTAAAAAATAACAAGTCTAATCGCAAGACTTTATTACTCGTTAAGCGTGACATTTAAAAAAAAAAACCGAGGAAAAGTCAACTTAATTCCTCTTGAAAAATGAAGGTTTTGAAAGTGACCTTGAAAAAGACATGGAGTCGCCACCAATCTTTTTTAGCTAGCTGTGATCGGCCACCTATTAAAACCGATTTCGTAAAACATTTTAAAATTAATTAAAACATTTTAAAAACCAATTTCAAGTCTGCGTTATAAACCAGAGAAAGTCAAAGAATCAGGTTCAGGACTCAGTTACGTGTGGGGAAGGATTAGCACCCCCACAACGCTCGTATAAAGCGGTACCTTATTAATCATGTGCTATCTCAAGTCTCGGTAAAAAGTCGATTTTTAATTTAGTATTTCAAGTTAATTCCTAATTTAAAGAAAAATAATTCCATTTTTAATTGAAAATGGTCCGAAATTTATAAATTCAAAATTTTCCTATATTCTCCAACAAAGGTGGCAAAATATAGAAATTTTTATTAATTTGGAAAACTTTTCGAATCATTCTTGTTTTAAAGAAGATATTCCGTTATTAATGATAATTGATGATATCCTCCCCAGCAAACCTGGCAGAGAACTCATGAATTATTTTAACTCGGGAATATCTTTATTTTATTGAAAATCATTACCTTTTTCAAAACATTTTAAAAAATATGAATATGAATATGTGTGACATAAATAAAATGACATAGCAAAGTCTAGATAATATAATGCAACTTAAATGGTATGATATAATTTAAATGTCATAGCATATTCTAAATGAAATGAAATATCATAAGTCATATGATATATTCTAAATGAAATGAAATGACCTAGGTAACATGATATATTCTATACGAAATGTAATATCCTAAGTCACATGATATATTCTAAATGAAATGAAATATCCTAAGTGACATAATATATTTTTAATGAAATGAAATGACCTAGGTAACATAATATATTCTATATGAAATGAAATATCCTAAGTCACATGATATATTCTAAATGGAATATAATGATTTAAATGACATGGCAAATATAAATGATAAGGCATATAATCTAAATGATATGAAATGACATGAAACATAAAATAATGCTAACATATAATATGCATGAAAATAAACATAAAAATAATAATGCATGAACATAGTATATGCTAAATAATATGACCAAAATAACTAAATAAAAAGCATAAGATATCATGAAATATTCAAAACCATATAATAAACAACATAACATTAAAAATATAAATAAAAAAATAATAACAACACCATGGAATTATCATAGCAAAATCACATATTATATAGTATGCATGAATATGGAAAATGCAATGCATGAGAATGTATTTTTTTCCTTTAATTAAGGAAATTCGTATATCTAAAAAGATATCCGGCAACCTTAGGAAAATATATCAAATTAAATATTATAAAACAAAAAAACTTTGTGATTGTTTGAAACCAATTTTGGAAAACTTAGATTAAAAAAAAAAAAACTAACTAAACCCTTTTTTAATGGCTCTAATTTCCTAAGCTTAAAATCCCGGACTTGACCATCCTTAACCCGAGGTTTATAAAATTATTTTTAGAGTTTAAAAAGACTTAGAAACTACCCCTAGACAGTAGCTAAACTTCCTAATCAGTCCCTTTTAAGTAACTTAGCTAAAACAGAAAAAAGAATTTTCTTTAAATTCAAATCTGACTCCACTGTCCAGTTTTAGAACACGATTTTTTAACCTATTTTTAAAAATTCAAAAAAATCTAAAAAAAATATTGGAGACTCAAAACATGTAAAACTACATGGGAAAACATTGGCTTAATTTTCTGGTTAAAGATGACTGCCCAGAAAAATCAGGAAAGTACGAGTACAGGGTGAAAAAACTGTTTTGCCAAAACACATTTTTTTGCCTTTAATAAAATCATTTAAAAATCAAGGTAAAAATGTTAGAGACTCTCATAAGGACTCACAAATAGTAGCTAACACTTTTGAAAAGTTAGGCAAAAATTGGCTAAGTAAAAAAAATCACAAAGGTAGAATAATCAATTTGACAACTCTTTAATTTTCCACAAGTATGCTCAAAATGAGCATGACTTTGAACCATTGATTGGTCTAAGTCATAAATCATGTGGCATGATATGAAATGCATGAAAATACAGCAAATATGATGCATGAAATGAATGATTTAAGACCTAAATGACATGAAAAATGCATGGCATAGAGAATATGACCTAGACCTAAATGAACTTGCATGGTATTTAATGCAACCTAGGTCTAAAATGCATGAATATGCATGGCAAAGCAAGCCAAACCTAAACCTAAAGAATGCATGGCAATAACACAAACATATAGCATGCTTAAACAAAATACACAACCAAATATCATGAAAATGCAAACCTATCAACTAGCATGATGAAAATGCACATATAAAGCATACAACATGAGGGGTGGCCGAATGGTCCTTGTAGACACCTAATTTTGTCCGGACCCCTAAATCAAGTACGTTTTCTTCCTAAATTGATGTTTCAGAATGCTAAAAGGCTTTTCTCATCCTACAGGTGGTACTCCGAGGCTTAGTCTAAGAAAGGGGACAGAAAAAGTCAAACTCAAAAAAGTCAACCCCAAAAAAAGTCAACCCTAAAAAAATCAACCCCAAAAATGTCAACTACTAGAAAAGTCAAGCCACTTTCAAAATCAATATTTGAGGTTCAATTGAAAAAAGGTGAAAGAATTTTGATAATTCGAGGTCTACATTGAAAGATATGGAGTTCGGAAGTTGGGTTACGGAGATTTAGTAGAAAGAAAACCCTAGTTCGGGAAATTTGGGAAAAAGTGCTTAAACGATCAAATTGGTCAGACTTGAAGGTTCCAAATGAAAGATAAGTACTGACTACGGGTAATGGAGAAGCCACTTGGAAGAAAAACTGATAGAAAAGTCAATTCAGAAGAAATTAGGGTTTTTTGGTGGATTTCGGTGAAATTTGGAAGAATTACAGAAATGACCTGATTCGGTAGGACTAAAGCCCTTAATTGATGAGGAATGATTAAAAAATGATAGCCCAAGGCTCAGTTTGAAGAAAATCTAAAAATCGAACTTGTTTTGAGCAAAACCGGGTTTCAAAGGCAAAAGGGCAAAATTAGAAAATGTGGGAAAAATAACAAATGAACTCCAAAAATTCTGAAAATTTGCAAATCTCATTCTTAAATCATTTCGAAGAGATTGGTGAAAGAAAATCTTGATTCGGATTTCTTTGCAAAATGGCCAAATCCCGGGCCCATTATGTAGAAATTCAACAGGATAAATACCGAAAAAATAGCAAATGAACTCCAAAAATTTTGAAAATTTGCAAATCTCATTTTTAAATTATTTGGAAGATATTGGAGAAATAAAATCTTGATTCGGAGTTTGTTTGCAAAATGACCAAATCCTGAGTCCCCTATGTAGTAATTCAAGCAGATAAATCCCGGAAAAAAATAGCAAATGAGCTCCAAAAATTATGAAAACTTTCAGATCACATTTTTTAAATTATTTGGAAGATATTGGTGAAGAAAAATCTGGATTCGGATCTCATTTAAAAAATGGTAAAGTTCGGGTGCATAAAATGGGCAATTTTGGAAATAAATCCGAAATAGATAGCAAATGGACTCGAAAAATTTTGAAAACTTCCAGAATTTAATTTTTTATTATTTTGAAAGTATTGAAAAAATAAAATTTGAATTTGGAGTCCGTTTTCTATTTATTTAGGTTCGGGGGGCAAAAAGGTTATTTCACCGAAGAAACCAAAAGGGGCAAATTGTAATTGAGAAAAATATGAAAGAAGAAGGAATTTCTGGGATTTTTCTTCCCTTGGTCAGCCAGCATAGAGGAGAAGAAGGAAGCTTGAACAATTTAATTCCTTAGTCACTATCAAGCCACATGCTACCACTTACACCTTGCAAATAGTCCCCCCTTCATCCAATGGCTTAGGTGCCTTGTAGGAAAGTTGAATACAACATCCAATGGACAAGTTTAAATGCCAAGATGACATTTTTATTTTTCATGAAATAACCCTCATCTAATGGCCAAGAATGGAAGAAAAAAGATGAGCACAATTGATCCAAAGGTGAGCATACATTCGGCCAAGCAAGGGAGTGCATGGGATTGTCTCTTTTCATCCAATTGCTTAGGCCATCTACAAGGGCTGAGTACACATGCTGAGGGTTGGATTTAATCTACAAGATGTCATTTTTATGTTGTCCTCATCCAATGACCAAGAATGGAAGAGCACAACTCATTCAAGAGTAGGCACTCAAGGGGGCAAGCAAGAGAGTGCATGGGATTGGTCCTCTTTTGCATCTAATGGCTAAGGTTACTACAAGGGCTGAGTACACATCTTAAGGGCTGCTATCAATTGGAAAAATGACATTTTTATGTTGTCATCAAAATATCTTAATCTTAGGGCCAAGATTGGAGGAGAAAAAGTAAGAATTTCATCAAAGGGTTAGAGGGCCATTCGGCCAAGCCATTAGAGGGGGGTTGGTTTCATTTTTTTCATAAGTTTGGTGGCTGAAGTCAGTAGCTAATTTAGCAAAGAAAAAGGTTTTGAAAGAAATAAAAAAAAAAAAGGTTTTCAATAGAGAGCTTGAAGGTAGTCATCTCTACCAAGCTCTAGCATAGCTTTCTTCTTGTTTTCCATGGTGATTTCTTGATTTTCTATCTTGTTTTCCTACTAAATTTTTCATAGAAATAAATTTTTTTAAATGTTTACTTAAGTTTTCATCTCTTCTTCTCCATCAAAATGACTGAAAATTATTTTTTTTTACATAGTTTTATGCTTGGCCGAATGTGGTTGATGTTTGCCTTAGTTTTTTCTTTTTTCTTCCTTGCATGTTTTTGTGAGAAAAATGATTTTTAGAAGGTTTGTTTAAGTATTTTATATTCTGATTTTTTACAAAAAGATGAAGCAAAAAGGTTGAAATGGCTACATGATCTTGGCAAGGCCAAGTGACCATGGTTAGGGGAAAGGCTATGCCCATTTTTACCAACCATGAAGCTCACCTTAATTTTGTTGTTTAGCATGGTTTATTTTTTTTTATTTTTCAAAATGGAAAGGCTTCATGATCTTGGCAAGACCAAGTGGTTATGGTTAGGTGAGAGGCTATGCCCATTTTATACCAACCATGGAGCTTAACTTTTCTTGTTTTATTTACTAGTTTTGCTTGTTATTTGCTTTGCATGTCTATGCTTAATTTTTTTTATATGTTCTTTACATTATTTTCTATGCTATATTTGTTTCTATATTTCATTTCCATGCTTAATATTTTTTCCTTGTAGATTCGGCCCTTGTGTCTATTGTAATCATGTTGTGCATTTTTTTCATATATCATGTCTTATATTATAAACATGTTTGCATTTTTGTATTTGGTCACATAACCATTCGGCTACTCCATGTTGCTATGCCTTACATGTGCATTTTGATCTTGCTTCTTGACTTGTTTGCATCTCCATGCCATGAGTTAGCAAATCTTGATATTTAGTATGCCTTACATGTGCATTTTCATCTTGCTTCTTGACTTGTTTGCATCTCCATGCCATGAGCTTGTGCATTTTGATTTTAGTATGTCATATGCTTGTGAAAATGTTATTACATTATGCATCTTGATATGATTTGTCATATATTTGTGTCATTTACTAGATAGGATTGCATTAGAGTATCATGTGACCATTCGGCCTCTTCATGCATTCCTTGCCTTGTCATGCATTTGCATTTTGTTTAGGTAACATGCTTTGCATTATCATATCTTGAAATTGTGTATTAGTTGCTGTTTGTTCCAGTATTAGCATTAGGTTCATTGGTCATTGTATGTTCATAGTATTGCTATGCGTTTTCATTACATTTTAGGTCTAGGCCATATTGGTATTGCCATGCATATTGGGTCTTAAATCATATTGGTATTGCCATGCATTGCTATGCTATTTAGGTCTTAGGTTACATTAGCATTTCCATGCATATTCATAACATATTAGGTCCAAGTCATATTTGCATTATCAAGCATTGCATGCATATTAAGTTATGATAGCATTTATGTCCATGCAAACTCATGCTAGGCATTTAGGTTATTTTTAATTGTCATGCATTTCCTTTACCATTTATGCTTTAGACCATGCATTTCATACATTTCATATGCTGTATGTTCATACATTCCATGTCATTGCCACATGATTTATGACTTAGGCCAATCAATGGCTCAAACTCATGCTCTCTTGAGCATATTTGTGGAAAATTAAAGGGTTGTCAAATTGATTATTCTACCTTTGTGATTTTTTTACTTAGCCAATTTTTGTCCAAGGTTTTTTAATGTGTTAGCTATTGTTTTTAGGTCTTTAGGATGATCTCCAACAATTTTACTTTGATTTTTAAATGATTTTATCAAAGGCAAAAAAGTGTTTTGACAAAACAGTTTTTTTCATCCAGTACTCGAACTTCTCCGATTTTTTTGGGCAGTCATATTTAATCAGAAAATTAAGAATTTTTTTTCTCGTGTAGTTTTACATGTTCTGAGTCTCCAGTATTTGTTTTAGATTTTTTTGAATTTTTAAAAATAGGCAAAAAAAATCGTGTGTCAAAATTGGACAGTAGAGGCAGATTTGAAATCAAAAGAGAAATAATGGTTGAATTTGGCTAAGGCATTTAGAGGGGGTTGGTTAGAAGCTTTAGCTACTGTCTTTGGTAGTTTCTAAGCCTCTTTAAACTTTAAAAATGATTTTAAAAATCTCGGGTTAAGGGTGGTCAAGTCCGGGATTGTAAACTTAGGAAATTAGAGCCATTTTAAAAGGGTTTGGTAGGGGTTTTAATCTTTATTCAAGTTTTTCCTCAAAATTGTTTTCAAACAATCACAAAGTTTTTTTAGAAAATCGAATTTGACATATTTTCCTAAGGTATCCGGATATCTTTTTAGATATACGGATTTCTTTATTTAGAGAAAAAATTATATTTTCATGCATTGCATTTTCCATGTCCATGCATTCTATTTAATATGTGATTTTTGTTATTATATTTTCCATGGTATTATTATTACTTTTATTACATTTTATGATGTTATATTGTTTGCCATATGATTTTGAGTATTTCATGCTATCCTATATTTTTCACTTTGTCAATTATTTTTGTCACATTATTTAGCATATACTATGTTCATGCATTTTTATTTTATTTTCATGCATATTTTATGATAGCATTATTTTATGTTTCATGTCATTTCTTGTCATTTAGATCATATTCCATGTCATTTAGGTTATATTATTTACAATATGCCATGTCATTTAAAATATGCCATATCATTTAAAATTGCCATGTCATTTAAATCATTTTATTTCATTTAGAATATACCATGATACTTAGGATTTGTTTCATTTCATCTAGAATATACTATGCCATTTAAATTATGTCATATCATTTAGGTTGCATTATATTATCTAGACTTTGCTATGTCATTTTATTTGTCATACATGTTCATGTTCATATTTTTTTTAAATGTTTTGACAAAGATAATGATTTTCAATAAAAATAAAGATATTCTCGAGTTAAAATAATTCATGAGTTCTTTACCGGGTTTGCTGGAGGGAATATCATCGATTATCATTAATAAAGGAATATCTTTTTTTCAAAAAACGAGAATGATTCGGAAAGTTTTCCAAATAAATAAAAGTTTCAATATTTTGCCGATTTTGTAGGGAAATATAGGAAAATTTTGAATTAATAAATTCGAGATCATTTTCAATTAACAATGAAATTATTTTTCTTAAAAAAAAAAAAACTTGAAATACTAAAAACTATTTTTTTACCGATACTTGAGATAACACATGACTAATAAGGTACCGTTTTATACGGCCGTTGTAGGGGTGCTAATCCTTCCGTAACCGAGTCCCAAACCCGATTCTTTGATTTTCTCTGGTTTATAATGCAGACTTGAAATTGGTTTTAAAAATGTTTTAATTAATTTTAAAATATTTTATAAAATCGGTTTTAATAGGTGACCGATCACACCTAGCTAAAAAAGATTGGTGGCGACTCCATGCCTTTTTACGAGGCCGTTTTCATACCCTCGACCGTTTATTTCAATCTAGAGGAATTAACTCATCTTTTCCTCTGCTTCTATTTTCGTCCTCACTCGAACGGGTCTCCCGCGATTCGGGATCATGTATCGACAGTCCTATACTTTAAAATGAGCATGGCATTTTCACAAACACATGATATACTAACATGCAACATTAAAAAGAAACAATGCTAACCATGCAAACATAAAGTAAAGGCATGAAACTATTAGGCATTTTTATAAACACTTAGCAAAGTAAAAGGCAAATCATGAGCAAATTTAAACATTTTGAAAACAGAAAACCAAAAGTGCAAGACAAGGAAAACAAACATGAAAATAAGCTAGTAAACTCAACAATGGAGGTAAGTAAGCAACAAAATCAAAACAAGCTTCATATCTTTGTATTTGAAGAAGATATAAGACTTAAACAAAATGCTAAATACCATTAACAACATGAAATAAATGGCAAAACAGCAACCATATCAACAAAAAAAAAGGCCATTCGGCTTCCTCTTAAAACAAGGAAAAAAAATTCCAAAGCTTTTTTTTAAGGAAAGTAACAAGAAGAAAATTAAAAACACTTATTTTAAAAAGAAAAAGAAAAAAATAAAAAAACCTCACCAAAATAGCAATCAAAACAGCAAATCAAGAATAGAAAATCAAGGAAAAAGCAAGAGTATGGTGCTTAAAGCAACCTCAAGAAGCTATATTGCAAGCTTTTTCTCTTCTAACTTTCTTTTCTAAACTTTTTTTTTCCTTTCAAAAATGGAGAGAAAATCAGCCAAACAAGAGTGTGAATAGAGTGAAAATGAAAGAGAGAGCCTTCCCCCCTTGTAGTGGCCGGTTGGCCTAGGAAGAACCTAGGAGGTTCTAGAATTTTTTTAGTCCAAATTTCATCCAATGGCCTTCAATCCAAGATGATTTCTATGTATAATTCTCACCCTTAGATTAGAATCATCAGCCCTTGAATTATGATGTCATAAATATGTCATAAATATACTCTCTCTCTAACCATTGGTCCATGTGTTGCAATTTTAAAGGCTTGATCACAAAAATAACTACCTTCCTCTTCATTGTTGGCCTTTTGATTAAAAATCAGAAAATATCTGCCCACCATTAGGCCTTGGCCGGCTGACCCTTCCTCTTCCAGCCCATGCTTCAATTTTTTAGAAACAAGAAAAGGCCCTTTTCGGTTTCTTTGGTAAAATGACATTTTTGCCTCCCGAACATAAATAAATAGCAAACGGACTCCAAATTCAAAAATTATTTTTTAATACTTTTGAAATAATAAAAAATTGAATTCTGAAGGTTTTCAAAAAATTTCGAGTCCATTTTCTATTTATTTGGATTTTTCTTCCAAAATTGCCCTTTTGTGCTCCCAAACTTTACCATTTTTCAAACGAGCTCCAAATCCTGATTTTTTTTCACCAATCTCTTCCAAATAATTAAAAAGTATGATCTAGAAGTTTTCATATTTTTTTGAACTCATTTGGTATTTTTTCAAGATTTATCCGCTTGAATTACTACATAGTGGGCCCGGGATTTGGCCTTTTTGCAAACGAACTCCGAATATGGATTTTCTTTTTCCAATCTCTTCAAAATAATTTAAGAATGAGATCTGAAAATTTTTAGAATTTTTGGAGCTCATTTACTATTTTTTCGGGATTTATCTTCTTGAATTTCTGCATAGGGGACTCTGGATTTGGCCATTTTGCAAACGAACTCTGAATCAAGATTTTTCTTCGCCAATCTCTTTGAAATGATTTAAGAATGAGATCTGAAAATTTTCAGAATTTTTGGAGTTCATTTGCTATTTTTTTCCAAATTTTCCAATTTTGCCCTTTTGCCTCCAAAGCCCGATTTTGCTCAAAACAAGTTCGATTTTCAGATTTTCTTCAAACTGAGCCTTGGGCTATCCATTTTTAATCACTCCTCATCAATTATGGGCTTTAATCTTACCGAATTGAGCCATTTCTGTAATTCTTCCAAATTTCACCGAAATCTACCAAAAACCCTAATTCTCGGTTTTCTTCCGGATTGACTTTTCTTTCAATTTTTCTTCGAAGTAGCTTCTCCATTACCCGTATTCAGTGCTTATCTTTCATTTGGAACCTTCAATTCTGACCAATTTGATCGTTTAAACACTTTTCCCCAAATTTCCCGAATTAGGGTTTCTTTTCTACTGAATCTCCGTAACCCAACTTCCAAACTCCATATCTTTCGATGTAGACCTCGGATTATCAAAATTATTTTTCCATTTTTCAATTGAACTTCAAATCTTGATTTTGAAAGTGGGTTGACTTTTTCAGTAGTTGACTTTTCGAGGTTGACTTTTTTAAGTTTGACTTTTTATGCTCGCCTTCTTAGACTAAGTCTCGGAGTACCATCTGCAGGATGAAAAAAGTCTTTTTACATTCTGAAACATCAATTTGGGAAGAAAACATACATGTTTTAGTGGTCCGGACAAAATTAGGTGTCTACAAATAGTTTTTGTCCGGATGCACGAAACTTGACCGCATGACTTTAGATGGAATGGTTAGGTGAAATGCATATGATGCATTTAGACAAAGATCCCGTAACTGATCTAGGAGTTGGATAGAGATGCAATTGGTAAGCTAATTTACCTACTTAATTAGTTTCAACATGGTCACCGTGACGATCAGGGTCATGATTGGGATGAAATAGGTCATAGCTCATTAAGAAGTTTAAGAGTTAAATTTCAAGAATAGTAGTTGAGGGCTATTATTTTGTTAAAATAATGAGAATAATCATTAGAGTATTAAAACCTGACATTAATGATTATATATATTGCTATTCTTAACTTTAAAATGTATTGGTTCATATAGGATATAAACAAACCAAATGGAAAACAACCTATCACCGAGAAGCATACTTGATGCAAATAAATTAACTGGGCCAAACTTCATTGACTGGTTTCGTAATATCAAGATTGTCTTGACACAGGAGAAAAAAGCTTATGTTCTAGATGAGTCTATTCCAAATAAGCCCACTACTGAAGCAACTGAGGAGGAAACAGCTTCCTATAGACTTCATAAAGATGATCTCTTTCAAGCCATATATGTGATGTTGGCTAGTATGGCACCCGATCTCCAAAAGCAGCACGAGGCCATGAATGCTCAGGATATCATTCTTAACCTTAGAAAACTGTTCGCTAAGGAGAACCGCACTGAGAAGTTTGACATCTCGAAAGAATTGTTCCAAACGAAGATGTCAAAAGGTAGCCCAATGACGCCTCATGTGCTAAAGATGATAGGGTAGAGTATACGCTTGGAGCAACTTAGATGGGTCATGGATCATGATCTAAGCATTGACTTAATTTTCACTTCACTGCCTGAGAGCTATTCACAGTTCGTGTGGAACTTCAACATGAACCATCTAGAGGCCACCCTCCCTAGGTTGTTGAATATGGTCACACAGGCTGAGCAAACCATCATAAAGGACAAGTCATCTGTCCATTTAGTTTCTTCTTCTAAAGCAAAGAACAAGAAGAAGAAGAAGAAGAAGAAGAAGAAGAGGAAGAGGAAAACTAGATGGGATGTACCTCCTACTCTAAACAATCTTTCATTCTCTTTTTATACAACTTGCAAATAGTATTTAGAATACTAAACGGCCTAGTAATTTAGGATTAAAAATAGTTTTGAATTTAAATCCTTTAACTTCTACATATGTAGGATTTAGTGGGAGCTATTAATGACTCTTTAAATGTTAAAGATCATAATTAAACTTAGTGATAATTAGCCATTATGTAAACTGCAATTCTTTAGAAACGTTCCAAACTAAAGAGGATTGCATGTTTATATCCTAATAGGTTATAAAACAAACTCTTTTGTTTTGGCTTGCAAAAGGAGTTACATTTGGATCATTAGCTACAAACTAATAATAGATTCCAATAGTTGTTAAAGTAACAACTAAGCCATATGATTGGAATCTGGGTCTCGTTGTGATCTGAATCGTTTAATAACTTTGATAATAAGATTATCATGAATATGACCAAGCACATTCTCATGTGGCACTTAAGCAATAAGATTGTCTCAAGTGCAAGTGGGAGATTGTTAGTATATACCCTAGAGCCAATCAGATTGGGCAAGGGATATACAGTTAATAAAGCAAATCCATAACTATATTTAGTGTTACAAGGTTTTTCTTCATGTTAGTATGATAATAAAGAGTTATTAATTACTAATTGGATGAAGCAAATGGAACATAAAGGCCTTGCAAAGGAATTATAAAGAGTTATAGTTGTGAGATCCTTATGCATCAAAGCCATGTTCCTAAAACTGTTCCTAGTCATCGTATTGCCAAGATAGAACATTGGCAATGCTCAAAGACTAGTACATGTTAAGCCTTTTTACTTGTGAAGTAAGCAACTGATCTCATAGGTTGAAGTATGAGGGATACTTGGGATAACATGTAGGTGCTTTTCTATTGAACAAGTTCACTACACATGGCCCGCTGTGAGAACTCCATTTGGTATTATCACTCTAGTGTCTATGGAAATATTCTCACATGCTAGTCGTGTAAATAGTCCTCGGACTTATGATACCAGGTCATCTTGTATAGGGAGTGTCATACTTTGATTTCATCATGAATGGGTCTCAATAAGGGATGCTTATGGTAGGGTGATTTTGGGTATGACATGAGCCATGCAAAGATGGATGAGTGAGTCAGAGAGGATTCACCACTTCAAGTGACATCGGAGATGTATCTCATCTGTTCTTGGCTTCGGTTAACTTGATAAAGTCTTTGGTCAAAGCATGATGGATTTAGGAGAAATTGTATCTCTAAATTCATAAGGTTAACCATAAGCTGCAAGAGCTAATATAGATTGAACATAAGTAGACACTGCACCATACTCATGGGCTTTCAGGGATATCCGGTGAAAGGATTGTATTACATTGATAGGCTGGTTACTGAAAGGTTTCAAAAAGGTCACTTTGACTTTTCAACATTTGGGTGGTCATGATGGGTTGCTAGATTCCACTCTTGATCTATGAGTATATGTTAATGAGATTAACTTATATGCATTGCCAACATGTTGGGAACCTAATGAGTCACACACAATAGGACGGTAATGTTGGATTAAACTTGGGATTTGATTAAGTAGGACTTAATTGAATAAAAGGTTAATTTGGAGGACCTAATTTAATAAGTTCAATTTTGAATAGGTTAAGACATAATTTTGATTTGGGAAATCCAAATAAGGATGTCTTAACAAGACAATATGGATAAGCTTGTCTTAAGTAGTCTATATCTAAATGTAGACATGTCTTAAGATAAGTTGTCCTGGCCGAAAATTTGAAGTTTTCCGAAATGAGAAAAAGTTTCTCATTTTCGAGGAGTTTGCTTACGAATCAAATTCTAACTTCTCGTATTTCACTAAATCGAACATTGCTTTGATTATGTCTAAGTCCGAACACGGCACTAAGAGTCAGTGTTTGACTAGGAATCTAACACTTGCTAGGTGAAAGAGTTTTACTTGAACAAGGAGTCTGATTGAGAATCAAACTCTATTAATCCGAGCTGGTTGAGTCCAACTAGGACTCTAAGAGGTTGATTGAGAATCAAACTCTTATCCCTGTGAAACCAAGCAATTAACATAGACATAATACGGGATAGGTTCGATCTCGGCTTTAAGAGTTAGAGTTCTGGTTGAACTGGGATGCTTGAGGTTGAAAAAGTTTCACCTCAACTAGGTTGTTGTGATTAATTCAAACTCCTATCCCTTGGCAGCCGAATGGGGACATTATAATGACGAGGTTCATCCAAGCTTATGTGATAAGAGTTTGATTTGAACCATAGGTCTTTTGAGAGGAAGAGTTTTTCTCAAGATGGGAATTTTAATTAAATCAAAACTCTATCCCTTATCCCCTAATGGTGGCCGGCAAGAGTGAACAAGTGTAACTAGAATTCTTCACTTGTAAAAGGTTACAGTTTAAAGAAAAACTTCTTCAAGAGAAAATTGTTTTCTTCTTGAAAAATTATAGTGAAACGGCCAAGACTTTTACTACCTAGTCGAACCTCTATCTTTTCTCTCTTGATTATTTTTTCTTGATTAGCCGAACCACTACCTTGATTGTGGTTTTCGGCCCTTGTGAGAAATCAAAGAAGAGTGATCCTTTTGATTGTGATCGAAAGGTCCGCCCGCTAGACGAATCCCCAAGCCTTATGAAGGTGCCAACATCCGTTCATGTGGATCATCATTGGAGGCAAGACACTTTTGTTGCTAGTGGCCTTGGAGAGATTGAGTACTGACCATCCCGTTGCAGAGTTCGTGTAGGGAACAGCACACTGAGGATTACGAGATCTTTAGTAGGTACGATCTAAATCATATGGGTGATTTAAATTTTTGTTTACCATTAAACTCGTGTAAATCACGATCTAAAAATCCTGAGGGATCCGACTGCTTCTCTGTTTATTTTCTGCTACGTTTACTTTGATATTTTTGTATAAGCATGAGGCTGAATTTTCCTAACAATTACATCACTAAACTTTTATTATTAATAAATTAGGTCACTTATACTAATTTCGTTAAGTAATTCTAACGAAAAAGCAGACTCAACATGGAAATTTTTTTATCTAAGATGCCAGTCAGGCATTATTTTGATGAGATTTAAAAAATATATGCATACTAAGTCAGTTTACGGAGATAGCATAAGTGACCTAATTTATTAATAATAGAAGTTCAGTGATGTAATTTGATGAAATTAAAGGTTTGTGACCTATATGAAAGTTGATGCTAAGTTCAGTGAGCCAGAATGTAAATTACTCTTCTCATTTGGTAAACAACAAAAACAAATGATTATTGGTGATCAATGTTGTCCTGAGTAGAAAAGAAATGAAACAAAAAAAAAGTGTTAATTTTTTACGAAATTTTAATATAAGGAGAAATTATAATTATAATCATGTGTTACAACTCATTTAAAAATAATAAATTAAACCAAACAGATAAATCAATCAACGAATCAGCATATAGTTGAATACATTTAATAAAATTAGACTAAAATCCATATATAATAAGATTTGAATTTAAAACCTTAAGGTTCAAGGCTTCCTCCATGTCATTAAGACAAGGTCTCTTTGGTTCAACTTTCTAAAAGTTAGATCCTTTGGTAATTGTTGGTGGCTATGCTTAAATATGCCATTCTTTTTTGCTATCATTATCTCTTCATATATTTGTAAATCTAAATTAAGTCCTTCAATTCTTTCAAAGTGAAACCGTTTGAGAGTAATTGTGAATGAATTTATATTTGATGCACTGACAGTGACAGTGTATAAACCTATACATGTCAGTAAATCAGATGATGCTATATCATTAAAAATAAGGTTATCTGTATTATTTTTAAAAACTTTTAATGAGATGAGATCATCTGGTTCACTGACAGTGTATATATCTATACACTATCAATGCATCAAATATAAACCCAATTGTGAATTATACTTCAAATGAGAGAGGATTAGAATGGTGAACCATATCCCATGAACCTTATCCCTCATGAGGAGAAACACATAACCAAAATCTTAATACTCCCTCTCTTCTATTTTTTTGTCCATCTTCCATTTTTGAAATGTCCCAAAATTATGTCTTTTTCCCTCTTTTTAAACATTTAAAAGTCTTACGTCACGTTTGGTTCACGAGAATGGAATAGAGGAGGAATGAAATAGTATTCGGTGGAAATGGAATAGAGTGGGAATAGGTATTACATAGTTTTATTAATTGAATGAAATAAAAGATGAATACTATAATTTTATTTGGTTGGTTAAAATAATCTTATAAAAAAGATTAAAAAAAAAAAGACATAAAAAAACTATTTTATCCTTAACATAAATAATAATAATTTTATTTAATAAAAACTAAAATTATTTTATTAACATTTTAAAATTATATAAAATATTTAATAATAAATAATATAAATAATAATATAGTAATTATTATATTATTATTTATAAATAAAAAATCATTTATAAATAATAATTATATATTATATATTTAATAATATATTACTAATTAAAATATATTTTATTTTTTATAAATTTTTTTATCACCTATAATTATAAAACTTTCTCTCTCTTCTTTTTTCCCAACCCTCTCTCTCCCTCACTCTCTTTCCTTAGACTCTCTTTCCACTTCTTCTCCTTCACCCAATACCCAACAACTAGTCTTTTTTCTAGATTCCGATTGTAGACACCTAATTTTGTCCGCACCCCTAAATCAAGTACGTTTTCTTCCTAAATTAATGTTTCATAATGCTAAAAGGTTTTTCTCATCCTGGAGGTGGTACTCCGAGACTTAATCTAAGAAAGCAGACAAAAAAAGTCAACCCCAAAAAAGTCAACAACTAAAAAAGTCAACCCACTTTCAAAATCACGATTTGAGGTTCAATTGAAAAACGGTGAAAGAATTTTGATAATCCGAGCTTTACATTGAAAGATATGGAGTTCGAAAGTTTGGTTACGGAGATTCAGTAGAAAGGAAAACTTAGTTCGGGAAATTTGGGAAAAAGTGCTTAAACGATCAAATTGGTTAGAATTGAAGGTTCCAAATGAAAGATAAGTACTGACTACGGGTAATGGAGAAGCCACTTGGAAGAAAAACTGATAGAAAAGTCAATTCGGAAGAAAACTGAGAATTAGGGTTTTTTTGTGGATTTCGCTGAAATTTGGAAGAATTATAGAAATGGCCCGATTCGGTAGATCTAAAGCCCTTAATTGATGAGAAATGATTAAACAAGGATAGCCCAAGGCTCAATTTGAAGAAAATTGAACTTGTTTTGAGCAAAATCGGGTTTCGGAGGCAAAAGGGCAAAATTGGAAAATATGGAAAAAATAGCAAATGAACTCCAAAAATTCTGAAAATTTTCAAATCTCATTCTTAAATCATTTCGAAGATATTGGCGAAAGAAAATGTTGATTCGGAGTTCTTTGCAAAATGGCCAAATCTCTGGCCCACTATGTAGAAATTCAACAGGATAAATATCGGAAAAATAGCAAATGAACTCCAAAAATTTTGAAAATTTTCAAATCTCATTTTTAAATTATTTGGAAGAGATTGGAGAAATAAAATCTTGATTCGGAGTTTGTTTGCAAAATGAACAAATCCCGAGTCCCCTATGTAGTAATTCAAGCAGATAAATCCCAGAAAAAAATAGCAAATGAGCTCCAAAAATTATGAAAACTTCCATATCATATTTTTAAATTATTTGGAAGAGATTGGTGAAGAAAAATCTGGATTCGGAGCTCGTTTAAATAATGGTAAAGTTCGGGTGCATAAAAGGGGCAATTTCGAAAATAAATCCGAAATAAATAGCAAATGGACTCGGAAAATTTTGAAAACTTCCAGAATTCAATTTTTTTATTATTTTGGAAGTATTTAAAAAAGAAAATTCGAATTTGGAGTCCATTTTCTATTTATTTAGGTTCGGAGCGCAAAAAGGTCATTTCACCGAAGAAACCAAAAAGGGCAAATTTGTAATTGAGAAAAAATATGAAAGAAGAAGGAATTGCTGAGATTTTTCTTCCCTTGGTCAGCCAGCATAGAGGAGAAGAAGGAAGCTTGAACAATTTAATTCCCTAGTCACTATCAAGCCACATGCTACCACTAACATCTTGCAAATGGTCCCCCCCTTCATCCAATGGCTTAGGTGTCTTGTAGGAAAGTTGAATGCACCATCCAATGGCCAAGATTAAATGCCAAGATGACATTTTTATTTGTCATGAAAGAACCCTCATCTAATAGCCAAGAATGGAAGAAAAAAGATGAGCATAATTCATCCAAAGGTGAGCATTCATTCGGTCAGGCAAGGGAGTGCATGGGATTGTCTCTTTTTATCCAATGGCTTAGGCCATCTACAAGGGCTGAGTAACATGTTGAGGGCTGGATTTAATCTACAAGATTTCATTTTTATGTTGTCCTCATCCAATGACCAAGAATGGAAGAGCACAACTCATCCAAGGGTAGGCACTCAAGGGGGCAAGCAAGGGAGTGCATGGGATTGGTCCTCTTTTGCATCTAAGGGATGAGGTTACTACAAGGTTTGAGTACACATCTTAAGGGCTGCTATCAATTGGAAAGATGACATTTTTATGTTGTCATCAAAATATCTTAATCTAAAGGCCAAAATTGGGGGAGGAAAAATGCACATTTGATCCTATGGTGGAGAGGGCCATTCGGCCAAGGCTAAGGGACAAGGGCTGAGCATTTTTTTTCACAAGTTGGAAGGCTGGAAACAGTAGCTAATTTAGCAAGAAAAAGGTTTTGAAAGAAAGAAAAAAAAGGTTTTTAATAGGAGATCTTGAAGGTAGTCATCTCTGCCAAGCTCTAGCATGGTTTCTTCTTGTTTTCTATGTTGATTTCTTGATTTTCTATCTTGTTTTCCTACTACATTTTTCATAGAAATAAAGTTTTTTAATGTTTACTTAAGTTTTCATCTCTTCTTCTCTATCAAAATGGTGGAAAACAAATTTTTTTAGATGGTTTTATGCTTGGCCGAATATGGCATGTTTGCTTGCCTTGGTTTTCTTTTTCTTTCTTTTTTGCATGTTGTTGTGGAAAATGATTTTTAGAAGGTTTTTTAGAGTATTTTATATTCTGATTTTTTTATAAAAAAATGAAGCAAAAAGATTGAAATGGCTACATGATCTTGGTAAGACCAAGTGACCATGGTTAGGGGAGAGGCTATGCCCATTTTTACCTACCATGAAGCTCACCTTAATTTTTTTGTTTAACATGGTTTATTTTCTGATTTTTGAAATGGAAAGGCTTCATGATATTGGCAAGACCAAGTGATTATGGTTAGGTGAGAGACTATGCCCATTTGATACCAACCATGGAGCTTAACTTTCCTTGTTTTATTTACTAGTTTTGCTTGTTATTTGCTTTGCTTTGCATGTCTTTGTTTAATTTTTTATATGTTCTTTACATTATGTTCTATGTTATATTTGTTTCTATATTTCATTTCCATGCATGATATTGTGTCCTTGAAGATTCGGCCATAGTATTATATGCTCATGTTGTGCATTTTTTATGTATCATGTCTTATTTTATAAACATGTTTGCATTTTTCATATATTGTCATATGGTCATTCGGCTACTCCATGTTAGTATTCTTTGCATGTGCATTTTCATTTTGCTTCTTGGCTTGTTTGCATCTCCATGCCATGAGTTAGCATATCTTGATATTTAGTATGCCTTGCATGTGCATTTTCATCTTGCTTCTTGACTTGTTTGCATCTCCATGCCATGAGCTTGTACATTTTGATTTTAGTATACCATATGCTTGTGAAAATGCTATGATAAAATTCCATCATTTGGGGTATATGACCATTCGGCTATTCCACTTAGTATGCATTGCATGTGCATTTCCATCTTGCCTCTTGACTTGTTTGCATCTCCATGCCATGAGCTTGTGCATTTTGATTTTAGTATGTCATATGCTTATGAAAATGTCATGACATTATGCATCTTGATATGATTTGTCATGTACTTGTGCCATTTACTGGATAGGATTGCATTAGAGTATCATGTAACCACATTCGGCCTCTTCATGCATCCTTTGCCTTGTCATGCATTTACATTTTGTTTAGCTAATATGCTTTGCATTATCATATCTTGAAATTGTTAATTAGTTGCTGTTTGTTCCAGCATTAACATTAGTTTCATTGGTCATTGTATGTTCATAGTATTGCTATGCATGTTCATTACATTTTAGGTCTAGGTTATATTGGTATTGCCATGCATATTGAGTCTTAAATCATATTGGTATTGTCATGCATTACTATGTTATTTAGGTCTTAGGTTACATTAGCATTTTCATGCATATTCATAATATTAGGTCCAAGTCATATTTGCATTATCAAGCCTTGCATGCATATTAAGTTAGGATAGCATTTATTGCCATGTAAAATCATGATAGGCATTTAGGTTATTTTGAATTCTCATGCATTTCCTTTACCATTTAGGCTTTATACAATGCATTTCATACATTTCATTTGCTGTATGTTCATGCATTCCATGCCATTGCCACATGATTTATGACTCAGGCCAATCAATGGCTCAAAGTCATGCTCTCTTGAGCATACTTGTGGAAAATTAAAGAGTTGTCAAATAGATTATTCTACCGTTGTGATTTTTTTACTTAGCCAATTTTTATCCAAGGTTTTTAAATGTTTTAGCTACTGTCCTTAGGTCTTTAGGATGATCTCCAACAATTTCTACTTTGATTTTGAATGAATTTATCGAAGGCAAAAAATGTGTTTTGACGAAACAGTTTTTTTCACCCAGTACTTGAACTTCTCCGATTTTTCTGGGCAGACATATTTAATCATAAAATTAAGCCAATCTTTTTTTTGTGGTTTTACATGTTCTGAGTCTCCAGTATTTTTTTTTTATTTGTTTTAATTTTTAAAAGTAGGCAAAAAAAATTTGTGTGTCAAAATCGGACAGTAGAGGCAGATTTGAAATCAAAAGAGAAATAATAGTTGAATTTGGCTAAGGCATTTAGAGGGGGTTTGTTAGAAGCTTTAGCTACTGTATTAGGGTAGTTTCCAAGCCTTTTTAAACTTTAAAAATGATTTTATAAATCTCGGGTTAAGGGTGGTTAAGTCCGGGATTTTAAACTTAGGAAATTATAGCCATTTTAAAAGGGTTTGGTAAGGGTTTTAATTTTTATTCAAGTTTTTTCTCAAAATTGTTTTCAAACAATCACAAAGTTTTGTTTTTTTAGAAAATCTAATTTGATATATTTTCCTAAGGCAGTCGGATATTTTTTTTAATATAAGGATTTCTTTAATTAAAGGAAAAAATACATTTTCATGCATCGCATTTTCCATGTTCATGCATTTTATTTAAATGTGTGATTTTTTCTATGATATTTTTCATGGTATTATTATTATTTTAATTCACATTTTATGATCTTATATTATTTGCCATATGATTTTGAATGTTTCATGATATCCTATGCTTTCTATTTAGTTATTTTTGTCATATTGTTTAGCATATACTATGTTTATGCATTATTATTTTTATTTTCATTTCGTGCATATTATATGTTAGCATTATTTTAATTTCATGTCATTTCTTGTCATTTAGATCATGTTCCGTGTCATTTAGGTTATTTTATTTATAAGATGTCATGTCATTTAAAATATGCCATATCATTAAAAAAATATCCATGTCATTTAAATCATTTTATCTCATTTAGAATATATCATAATACTTAGGATCTTTCATTTCACCTAGAATATACTATGCCATTTAAATCATGTCATATCATTTAGGTTGCATTATATTATCTAGACTTTGCCATGTCATTTTATTTATGTCATACATGTTCATATTTTTAAATGTTTTGAAAAAAATAATGATTTTCAATAAAAGTAAAGATATTCCCGAATTAAAATAATTCATGAGTTCTCTACCGGGTTTGCTGGAGGGAATATCATCAATTATCATTAATAAAGGAATATCTTTCTTTCAAAAAACGAGAATGATTCGAAAAGTTTTCCAAATGAATAATTTTTTTTATATTTTGTCTATTCTGTCGGGGAATATAGGAAAATTTTGAATTAATAAATTCCAGATCATTTTCAACTAAAAATGAAATTATTTTTCTTAAAATTGGGAATTAACTTGAAATACTAAATTAAAAACCAACTTTTTACCAAGACCTGAGATAACACACGATTAATAAGGTACCGATTTATACGGGCGTTGTAAGGGTGCTAATCTTTCCCCGCACGTAACCAACTCCCGAACCCGCTTCTTTGATTTCTCTAGTTTATAACGCATATGATAACTCGTATAATTATATAGTTTTTAGTTATGTTTTATTAATGTTTTGTGTCAAATACGAGTTATTATTGTTTAGTCTAATTGTGTTTATGATCTTTTATATTTTTATGTATTTTGGTGTTTTTCACAAGTTTCTTTGAGTGATTTCAGATTACTAGAATTAAGGGCAAATCTAGTTCAGTTTCAGTTCTGACACCTTTTGCCATATCAGCTATATCTCGAGTTTCACTGAAGCAATAAGGCTGAAATTTGTAGCCATGCAAATCTAAGAGGCATATCTATCTTTTTCATGTTTTACACTTCTTAAAACGGAGTCGTTTTCCCTAGCGAAATCGACCATCAAGTTGGCTGATGTGCAATGACGTCTGTGCTGACATGTTTTCGTATTATGCCCATATCTTCTTATCCACATCAGCAAATGAGCTGATTCCAACGGCTATGGTTCCGTAACTGATAGGGGAACCTTTGTCTAGAAGACCATGTGATCAGATCAGGCCTCCAATATTGAAGAAATCGACCATCAAGGTGGCTGATGTGCAATGACGTCTGTGCTGACATGTTTTCGTATTTTGCCCATATCTGCTTAACCACATCAGCAAATGAGCTGATTCCAACGGCTATGGTTTCGTAACTGATAGGGGAACCTTTTTCTAGAAGACCATGTGATCAGATCAGGCCTCCAATATTGACGAAATCGACCAACAAGTTGGCTGATCAAAATCGTCATATACCTACCTTTGAAATTTGTAAAGCTTGTCTCTTGTCATTTAGCCCTCCAAAATGTGTATAAATAGAGGGCCTTGGATGATTGTAAGGGATCATATTGTACATAGGTAGGATATTAGCCATTTTAATAAAATTCTCTAAGTTTTCTTCTTCTTTCTTTTCTCTAGTTTTCTTTCTTTTCTCTAGTTTTCTTTTTCTTTAGAGAGAGCAAGAGGTTGGATAATTAATATTCTTCCTCTTCTTCTTTCTTTCTTTTATTTTCTTCTTAGATTTTCTTTAATTTTATGTTTATGTTTATAATGCCTATGCTAGGCTAAACTTCTATTTGGTTAAGGGTGATTTCAAAGCCCTAGACATGTTTTGTGATTGATTTTCAGATTCTATCTATCATTAATTTTCTATCAAAGTTGCTTATGTTCTTCTACAAGAATTGTTCATGATGTTGTAGAGATTTATTTAGGTGTACAACTAGATAGATCTTGATAATTATCTATTGCTAGTTTAGGAGTCTTGATCCGTGTAATTGTCTTGATTTCCTATTCATAAGTGGCAATTTGTGATTAATGATTATGGTCAAGTTTTCAATAATTGCAAAGTGGAACATAACCTAAGTTGAACAATCCGAGCTTATGTGTTTGTTGCTTAGATCAACCTATCTTTCTCATCATAAAGCTGCCATTAAATTGAATTTAGAGAGCTTATTCTAGGTTGTTTAATGGTTAGAGATTAAATAGAGAGCTTGTTCTATTTAACGACAAACTAAGGAAAGATTGGGATAACAGAGCTTGTTGTTATCTACGGTTGTTAACTTTGATAGTTGGTTGATATTGATAGATCTGAAATTGACTCTTAATGATGTCTAGTGGTGGAGAATGAAACCTTAACCATATTTTTCATATTTGATTCTTCTTACTTACTTGTTTTCTTACTTTTAGTTTGCTTATTTTTTATATTTATTTTTATTGGCTGGTTATACCGCCTAATTTAGTAGATATATTTTTATTGGCTGGTTATACCGCCTAATTTAGTATATATATTTTTATTGGCTGGTTATACCGCCTTGCATCTTATTCTTATTATTTACTTTAGTTTAAATCTGGCTTCAAAAACCCCTTTTCTTTTATTGTTCTTGAATTTAAGTTTTAAACTATTAACTTATAAACTAAAACCCAATCCCTGAGGACTCGACCCTTGCTAACTACTATACTTACAATTTATCTTTTTAGTGCAAGGTTAAATAAGATACACTCTTTTGGGTGCATCAAATTTTTGGCGCCGTTGCCGGGGATTGTTTTCTTTAGTTTATTTGTTACTTGGTTTATTCTTATTTTCAGTTCTAATGAGTTTTATTTTCTTGTACATACGAGTTTTTCTGATCAAATTTTGAAAAATAAAAAATAAAAAATAAAAAAATAAAAAACGATGGAATTGAGCAATCTAACACTTGAAGAGTTGGTGGCATACATGAACATGGAGAATCAACAAGCCAATCTCACATTCCCAGTTCAACAATTTGCCATGGGAGAATGTCAAGGCCATCAAGTGTTCCAAGACCAACAGTATGATCATTACTCAAACACTTACCATGAGGGATGGTGGGATCATACTAATTATGGCTACTCGAAAAATTACCAAGAAGTAGATCCTTATGCCAATTACACTCATCCATCTAGCTTCAATCAATCATGGTCCCAAGAACCAGATCTTTTTCAACCACCACATATGACTCAAAACTCAGGTACTTCTTTAGAAGATCTTATCTATTCTCTTGTTACTGATACTTTGCAATTTCAACAGGAAACAAGGGCAAGCATCCAGAGTTTGGAAAAGCAAATGATCCAATTGACTAGTAGTATGGTGGGATGGGTAGCACAAAGATCTGAAGAACTCCCTACCCAAACGATGATTAACCCAAAGGAGAATGCTACTATTGTGACCTTGAGGAATGAGGAACAAGATGAGGATGAGACAAAATTAGAGATGAATTCTATTCTTGAGGATAATGAAGCCAATGATCCAAATAAGAGTATTTCGGCACCTGAGGTAACGTTTGAGATTCCAATTTTTACTAATGTTTCTTCTCCACCTTTTCCTAGTAGATTCGCAAAGTTCAAGGAGGATGAACATGAACAAGACACGCTGGAAACCTTAAACAGTTTGTTTGTAGAAGTCATTCAACAAGTACCAAAAGATGCACCATTCCTCGATGAGATATGCACCACCAAGGATGATGGAATAATACTTGTAATGGAGAATGCATCCACTGTTATGCAAAGAAAGCTACCTCTCAAACGCATAAATTTGGGAAATTTCATGTATGAGCCTGACAAGCCTAAAAAGCCAAGAAGGGGTGTTGGTTAGATTCAAAACACTAACTCAAGTGTTAATTGGGAAGGCAGCCCAATTAAAGATGAAATTGCCAACCTTCCATATTCAGATTTGCTTTCTCTTTCTTTTCCTTTTTCTTTTATTATTTTTATTGTTTTTATTTTTATTTCTTATGTTTCTTTGTTAATTGTGTTTACTGTTTTTAAGTTCATTTAGGCTGCATAAGTTTCTTTTGTTTAATAGTTCTTTTCTCTTACATATAATTCTTGCATTGGGGGATAATAGCATTACATTAATGACAATGTAAGAATTATGTGTGGGGGGAAGAATTTAGGATTTTATATAGAGTGTTTTATTTTTGAGTCTTTTTATGTTGTTTTTCTTTCTGATCCTTGTTTTGAAAATAACTAGATGTAAATATAATTTTTAATTTTTTAACCCCGGTTAAATGGCGGATAACGGTACTCCGTGATTATTTAAATCGGTTCCATCAGCTACCCACAAAACTGATATTGTATATAAATTTCTCTTCCAATTTCTCTTTCATTTTTTTTTATTTTTTTTTCAGGATGGATGATATTCTCACAAGATTGCAGAAACGATTTCCTCCTTTTCCTCGAAATATTTTACTGAAGCTTTACCAAGTTCGACTTGAAAGATTAAGAATGCTTATGCACAAAGGGATTCCTGACGACATACGTTGGATAATTGAAGCCAAGGTACGTGAAGATGAATATCTTCCTGTTTTGCATTTACCAGGTACAGGTAGAAGCACTTTTGCAAAGAAGCGACGAGCAAAGCGCATGAGTTCAAATTGCCACAAATGTGCACGATGGACGTGTAACGGTAAATGTCGTTCTATTGGGATTCCGTCCTCTAATCGAGATGATAAAATTGAATTCATTAAGGATGGACTGAGTAAGGAGAATTTGGGTAATATCCAACTTTCTCTTGAGACGCATCCTAGTGGAGACGTACAAAGAGAAATTCTTGATTTATGGCCGCAATTCCAAAGGGAATGGCAACATCTTGGGAATCTGATGTTAAAAGACCCTGTTTGCCAGCTTGTAAGAAAACTGGATGGGAAGCATATCCTCGACTCATAGAAGGCGTTTAAGCCGTTTCTGGACGTAAAACCAGAGGAAGATGTGAGCCACAATCACAACTACAATAAATGACTTCTCAGCTTTTGGTTTGATTTGCAATAACTTTATTTTGTTTTAATTTACGTGTTGTTCGATTTGTGTAATTATTCTCGTTTTTTTTTATTTGTCTTTTACGGTTGATTTTTTCTTCTCTTTTTGATTTTCTTCCTGAAATCACGCAAAAATCTTTTGTTAGGTTAACATTTTCTTCTGACAGGTCAGATACACTTTCGGCGACATTATTACTCTTGTCTGATTCACTACTCAGTCCTCTATATATTACACCATGTACTCATTCTCTTTCAGGCACTCGAAAAAAAAGAAAAAAAAAAAAAAGAAAAAAAAATGGAAAGTACTTCGTCCCAACGAATTAAAAAAATTTGTGTTTTTGGAGGTGCTTATCCAGGGAAAAATAACATATTCACTGATGAAGCCATAAGAGTTGGAGTAATACTTGCCCAACAAAAGATCCAGTTGATTTATGGAGGCGGTAGTACGGATTCAATGGGAGCAGTCGCTACAGCAGCACACGCCGGAGGAAGTCCAGTTCTAGGAATCGTGCCAAAACTATTCACAAGTTTTTGTGGACCTACCGTGGGTAAGGAAATACAAGTCTGGAGTGTCCCTGAACGGATAACAATCATGTACCATTCTGCCGATGCATTCATTGCTTTACCAGGAGGTCTGGGTACATTGGAAGAAATAGCTTGCGTGGCTTCTTGGTCATCTTTGGTCACAAATAAGAAACCCATTGGTTTGCTTAATATTAATGGTTATTTTAGTAATTTGCTTTCATATTTAGATAATGCTGTGGATAATGGATTCATGTTTTCAGAGGCAAGGAGAACCATAATTTCTGCTACAACCATTGAAGATTTACTCAAAAAGCTCCAAGCTTATGAGTGTTTATCTGCTACGGTTGTTTCGCAAACGCTCGGAAAAAGAAAAAGAGATATGGACGAGCAAGGAGTGGATTGCACTTTGTCTTTGTGACATTATCTAACATTTTGCTTGTTGTGTCTCAGTTATAATAAGTGGTTAGCAACCTCTGCAGGTAAGGGACATATTTTGCTAATTTCAAAAAAAAAAAAAAAATTTGTTGTGTTTTAAGCAATTTAGAAGTATTCATTCTGAACAAGGTCTGAGTAAGGGAGACTTGAGACATACTTTGTCAGTTTGATTTCTTCTTTTCAAAAAAAAAAAAAGGTTTGTTGTATTTTAAGCAATTTAGAAGTATTCATTCTGAACAAGGTCTGAGTAAGGGAGACTTGAGACATATCTTGTCAGTTTGATTTCTTCTTTTCAAAAAAAAAAAAAAAGTTTGTTGTATTTTAAGCAATTTAGAAGTATTCATTCTGAACAAGGTCTGAGTAAGGGAGACTTGAGACATACCTTGTCAATTTGATTTTAATCTTTTTATGTTTACTTGTTAATTTTTGTTCAGTATTTTAGGATTATTTAGGTTGCATGAGTTTGTTTTGTTTTGAGTCTTAGTTGTTCCTATTCTTATGTTATTAGTTCTTTTCTCTTACACATGATTCTTTCATTTGGGTTAATAGACTTACATTGAGGACAATGTAAGAATTAAGTGTGGGGGGAATGATTTAGGATTTCTTTTATTTTTGTCTACTATTTTTTTTTATGAGTCTTTATTATTATTTTTAGTGTGTTTTAGTTCCTTTTTAATACAATGATGAGATATGAATTGCAGAGTTATTAGTGAGAAGATTTTCATGAGAATTGAGCTTGATATCATTTTTTTTATGAGCCAATGTTAATATGATATGTTGATTGAGAAAGAAGCATGTTTAGACTTGATATTGACTTGTATAATCATCCTTGTGAGTTTTTGAGCCTATATGATTGATGCATTATACATATCAATCTAATTTCTTTCTTGAGTGCTCTTATGATTACATGATTCTCTAGAACTTGCTTTAAACCATTTGAGACTATATTGATGCATGTGACAACATGAATATGATAGAGGCATTAGGATTTTTAGCCAGGGCCAAACAGCCATCCCTTATTGATGTTCCAAGAGAACACACCCTTAGTGAACCAATTTGAGCCTACATTGAATAAGCTATCTCTTTGGTAACCATAACTTGTCCCTAACCTAAATATACTTATATCTTTACCTTTGTTCCAAAGATGAATTAGCATGTTTTGAGACATATTGCAAAAAAACAGGGGATATTTTTAGTTAAAAATTTGGGTTAGAAACAAGAAATAAGTGTGGGGGGAAAAGAAAAGAAAAGTCAAGAGAAAAAGAAATGAAATACTGGCAAATACATTCCTATGTAAAAAAAAATATATATGAATCATCTCTTGAGTTTGTGGAAAAAGAAAAAGATGTTACAAAGTCGTTTAGAATGAAGAAAAGGCCCAACATAAATATCCGGCCTAGGTGACTATGTACTTGTAAAGAGTTTTGAGAAGTTTCTTTGTATAATCTTTTTATGTCTCTAAACTTTATGAACTCTTTGGAACCTTTGTGATATCTTTATCCTTTTGTTCTTCAACCACATTACAAACCCCTTGGCCCCATTACAACCTTGATTAAAGACCTCTTGATTCATGAAGTTGTATGATCTAAATAGTGGAGAATAGGTGGACAAGCAAGAATATGGTAGAACTGTTTTCATAAGATTGATTGAGTGTAAACACTTCACCACTACTTTAAAGAGTGAAAATCATGAGGGTATCCCATGTGAGAAGTTGAGATTAAATTTGAACATGCAATATTTTGATTGAGATATGTTATGCTAATATTGGCTTAACTCAAACAATTTACATACAAGCATAATTTTTTGTGAAATTCTTTAAGCTATTGATTAGTTTATAAGACTTGTTCAAATATTGTATCTAATTTGTATTGAAAGGATTAGGAGTAAATATTTTTAGTATATGTAGTTTATTTATATGTAGTTTATTTATATTTTAGTTTTTCAATGTTTGTGGGTATCGTTCTAGTAAACCCTCACGAGACTAAACTCGTCCACTAGGGACACCTAGGAGTTTAAAGGCTTGTGTCACATGCTAAGTGCCACCGTGATTTCCTACGAAAATGGATTAGATTAGATTTTCTTATTTTATTTTTATTGAGTCGTTGCTAGGGACTAGCAACAATCTAAGTGTGGGGGTGTGATAACTCGTATAATTATATAGTTTTTAGTTATGTTTTATTAATGTTTTGTGTCAAATACGAGTTATTATTGTTTAGTCTAATTGTGTTTATGATCTTTTATATTTTTATGTATTTTGGTGTTTTTCACAAGTTTCTTTGAGTGATTTCAGATTACTAGAATTAAGGGCAAATCTAGTTCAGTTTCAGTTCTGACACCTTTTGCCATATCAGCTATATCTCGAGTTTCACTGAAGCAATAAGGCTGAAATTTGTAGCCATGCAAATCTAAGAGGCATATCTATCTTTTTCATGTTTTACACTTCTTAAAACGGAGTCGTTTTCCCTAGCGAAATCGACCATCAAGTTGGCTGATGTGCAATGACGTCTGTGCTGACATGTTTTCGTATTATGCCCATATCTTCTTATCCACATCATCAAATGAGCTGATTCCAACGGCTATGGTTCCGTAACTGATAGGGGAACCTTTGTCTAGAAGACCATGTGATCAGATCAGGCCTCCAATATTGAAGAAATCGACCATCAAGGTGGCTGATGTGCAATGACGTCTGTGCTGACATGTTTTCGTATTTTGCCCATATCTGCTTAACCACATCAGCAAATGAGCTGATTCCAACGGCTATGGTTTCGTAACTGATAGGGGAACCTTTTTCTAGAAGACCATGTGATCAGATCAGGCCTCCAATATTGACGAAATCGACCAACAAGTTGGCTGATCAAAATCGTCATATACCTACCTTTGAAATTTGTAAAGCTTGTCTCTTGTCATTTAGCCCTCCAAAATGTGTATAAATAGAGGGCCTTGGATGATTGTAAGGGATCATATTGTACATAGGTAGGATATTAGCCATTTTAATAAAATTCTCTAAGTTTTCTTCTTCTTTCTTTTCTCTAGTTTTCTTTCTTTTCTCTAGTTTTCTTTTTCTTTAGAGAGAGCAAGAGGTTGGATAATTAATATTCTTCCTCTTCTTCTTTCTTTCTTTTATTTTCTTCTTAGATTTTCTTTAATTTTATGTTTATGTTTATAATGCCTATGCTAGGCTAAACTTCTATTTGGTTAAGGGTGATTTCAAAGCCCTAGACATGTTTTGTGATTGATTTTCAGATTCTATCTATCATTAATTTTCTATCAAAGTTGCTTATGTTCTTCTACAAGAATTGTTCATGATGTTGTCTAGATTTATTTAGGTGTACAACTAGATAGATCTTGATAATTATCTATTGCTAGTTTAGGAGTCTTGATCCGTGTAATTGTCTTGATTTCCTATTCATAAGTGGCAATTTGTGATTAATGATTATGGTCAAGTTTTCAATAATTGCAAAGTGGAACATAACCTAAGTTGAACAATCCGAGCTTATGTGTTTGTTGCTTAGATCAACCTATCTTTCTCATCATAAAGCTGCCATTAAATTGAATTTAGAGAGCTTATTCTAGGTTGTTTAATGGTTAGAGATTAAATAGAGAGCTTGTTCTATTTAACGACAAACTAAGGAAAGATTGGGATAACAGAGCTTGTTGTTATCTACGGTTGTTAACTTTGATAGTTGGTTGATATTGATAGATCTGAAATTGACTCTTAATGATGTCTAGTGGTGGAGAATGAAACCTTAACCATATTTTTCATATTTGATTCTTCTTACTTACTTGTTTTCTTACTTTTAGTTTGCTTATTTTTTATATTTATTTTTATTGGCTGGTTATACCGCCTAATTTAGTAGATATATTTTTATTGGCTGGTTATACCGCCTAATTTAGTATATATATTTTTATTGGCTGGTTATACCGCCTTGCATCTTATTCTTATTATTTACTTTAGTTTAAATCTGGCTTCAAAAACCCCTTTTCTTTTATTGTTCTTGAATTTAAGTTTTAAACTATTAACTTATAAACTAAAACCCAATCCCTGAGGACTCGACCCTTGCTAACTACTATACTTACAATTTATCTTTTTAGTGCAAGGTTAAATAAGATACACTCTTTTGGGTGCATCAGCATACTTGAAATTGGTTTTAAAAATGTTTTAATTAATTTTAAAATGTTTTATAAAATCGGTTTTAATAGGTGGCCGATCACACCTAGCTAAAAAAGATTGGTGACGACTCGATGTCTTTTTACGAGACCATTTTCATACCCTCGATCGTTTATTTTATTTATTTCTAGAGGAAGTAAGTCATTTTTTCCTCTGTTTACCCAATGTCACGCCTAAAGAATAATAAAGTCTTGTGATGAGACTTGTTATTGTTATTTTTTTAGGTTGCGACACCGACAGTCGTGGCCGCATCGCTGTCGCCGGCCACCAACTCAAAATTACCCAAATTTTACCCAAAACTTCATCTCAACCCCATCTTTCCTTTTTTTTTTTCCACTTAATTTTTTCTAAAAACTCACAGAAAAACGTAGATCTACGTTTGAAATCCGCAGAAAAAACCACTGAAAAACCTTTCTTTCGCCGCTCGCCACCTTCTGATTTTTAAATATGTTCTTTCCCACCCTTTGTTCTATATCTCCACCAAAGTTGAACCCCTAAATCCTCCTAGGTCACCCGAAACACCTTGCATTTTATCTCTCCTTTTTTTATGATAAAAATTTGTTTGTTGTTGCTCTATTGATTTTTTTGTTGAAAATGTAGTTGATTTGTTGTTGTGAACCGATTTTTGGAAGAAAAAAAAGCTATTCTGTGATAGGCCGAAATAGCCATTCAGTGGGGGTAGTGTTGAATGGCTATTCCGGCCTCTTGAGGAATATGGGTGGAATGGGTATTCTGCTGAATACACATTCGGGCCAACCAAACAGGCACACTACTGTAGCGTGCCAAATATGGCCAGAATGGAATAACCATTCCGACCAACCAAACATAACGTTATTTTTTATATTTTAAAATTATTTTATATATTTTTTTTTACTTTTTGACATTAAAAATCACGAAAAGGACAATCTATAAAAATAAAATAAAAAAAATTAATATTGAGTACACTAAAGTCAAGACCTCTGCATGGAACTGCTCAATCTCATCCTGGAACTGCCACAATGCCTCGGATGGTTCCCAACTTGCCTCACTGTCGGGTAGTCCCTTCCATCGGACAAAGTACTCATGCCTTAGCCTGTAATTCTTTCTCCGTACTACTCGATCCGCAAGTATACACTGTATATCTCTGTCGTAGGAGGCCTTCACTCCTACTGGTGCGCGTTGAGACTCGCCCCTGGCTGGATCGTCATGATCTACCTGAAAAGGCTTAAGCATACTGACATGAAAAACTGGGTGTACCTTGAGTTTTGCTGGCAGCTCAAGTTTGTAGGCCACCTTGCCTACCCGTTTCAGAATTCTGAAAGGCCCCTCATATCTCCGCACAAGCCCTTTGTGCATGCCTGGGTGACGCAACACTAAGTGCAGTTTGACAAGGACTAAGTCTCCAACCTGAAACTGTACATCCATGCGCTTCCGGTCTGCCCACTTCTTGGTGCGCTTTCCTGCCTTGTATAGGTAAGCCCTGGCTAAGTCAGCCTGCTCCTGCCAAGCCTTAGCAAATCTGTAAGCTGCTGGATTTGATCCTGTGTAACCTGTTGCAACAGCACTGGGTGTAAGTGGCTGCTGTCCAGTCACTATCTCGAATGGACTCTAGTTTGTGGCCTCACTTCGCTTCAAGTTGTAAGAAAATTGTGCCACATCCAACAGCTTTGGCCAGTCTCGCTGCGTTGCACTCACATAGTGCCTTAGATATACCTCCAATAAAGCATTCACTCTCTTAGTCTGCCCATCTGTTTGGGGATGCACACTGGTGGAAAAGTTCAAGTCTGACCCCAACAGCTTGAACAACTCAGTCCAGAACCGTCCCGTGAATCGCCCGTCCTGATCACTAACAATGGTCTGTGGTACTCCCCAGTACTTCACCACGTTCTTAAAGAATAATCGGGCTGCTTCCTCTGCTGGGCACTCCTTGGTTGCTGGAATGAAAGTCCCATACTTGGAAAACCTGTCCACCACTACCATGATGCTCCCAAATCCATCCGCCTTGGGCAAACCTACAATAAAATCCATGGAGACGCTCTCCCATGGGCGTTCTGGTATGGACAATGGCTGCAAGAGTCTGGCTGATGTTTTCAACTCCACCTTGTCTTGTTGGCAAACTAGACAAGTTTTCACATAGGCCTCAACATCGTCGCCCATGTGTGGCCAATAGTAACGATCCTCCAAGAGTGCTAAGGTACGGAGCATACCTGGATAGCTAGCCCATCTCGAATCATGACACTCTTGCATGATCTCCTTGCGCAACTTCCCATACTGAGGCACATAAAGGCGGTGTCCCTTGGTGTAGAGCAAGTTTCCCTCGAACCAAAACCGTCTGGTCTTTCCCTCTTTGGCATTTTCCATTAGGGTCTTGGCTGTGGGATCATGGGGCAACCCTTCCTTAATACGCTCCAGTAGTGAACTTTCAGGGTGATTGATGGCTGCAAGATCAACCTTCCGACTTAGTGCATCAGCCACTGCATTGGTTTTCCCTGGCTTGTACTCCATTCTGAAATCAAACTCTACCAGAAAAACCTGCCAACGAGCCTGTTTGGGAGACAATTTGTTCTGGGTTAGAAAATAACTGTTTGCAACGTTATCAGTAAACACAACGAACCTGGACCCCAACAGGTAATGTCTCCAAGTGCACAAGCAATGCACTATTGCTGTCATTTCTTTCTCCTGGACCGTGTACCAACGCTCAGTCTCATTGAGTTTTCGACTCTCGAACGCCACTGGATGTCCATCTTGCATCAGTACTCCTCCAATCGCAAAGTCTGATGCATCAGTATGAACCTCATACGGTTTAGTGTGATCCGGTAAGGCAAGTACGGGCTCCTCTGTCACTGCACGCTTCAACTGATCAAATGCCTATTGGCACCCTGGACTCCAGTCCCACACTTTCCCCTTCTTGAGCAAGTCTGTCAATGGTGTGGTAATGTTGGAATAGCCTTTGATGAAGCGTCTATAATAGTTCGCCAACCCAAGGAATGATCGCAACTCTGTTACCTTGGTTGGTGGCTCCCAGTCAAATATGTCCCGAACCTTGTTCCCATCCATCCAGATCCTGCCACTTCCCACAATGTGGCCTAAAAATGGCACCTCATGCTGGGCAAATGAGCATTTCTCCCGTTTCACATATAGCTCATTCTCCCGTAAGACTTGGAACACTTCCTGATAGGATCCAAGATGGCCCAATCCCATGGCAATTTCTATATGGGACAAGATCCATGAAGATTGGGCCATCTTGTTAATAAGAGTACAAGATCTTGGCCCATATAGAAATTGCCATGGGATTGGGCCATCTTGGATCCTATCACTTCCCGCAAGTGCTCCACATGTTCCTCCAGTGACTTACTATAGATCACAATATCGTCAAGGTAAACAACAACAAAACGATCTAGGAAAGGTTGAAGTACCTTGTTCATAAGAGTACAAAATGTCGCTGGAGCATTGGTAAGGCCGAAGGGCATCACAAGGAACTCATAAGAGCCATAGCACGTCACACATGCTGTCTTTGGCTCATCTCCCTCGGCTATCCTCACCTGATAGTACCCGAATCGCAAGTCTAGCTTAGTGAACCATCTCGCATCTCCAAGCCGATCAAACAAGTCTACGATAAGTGGGATTGGGTACTTGTTCTTTATAGTGAGCTTGTTGAGTGCCCGGTATGGTAGTCTATGCACAATCTCAAGGACCCATCATGCTTCCACTGAAATAAAACTGGCGTACCGAACGGCGCTTTAGATGGCCTGATGAAACCAGCATCTACAAGCTCCTTCAACTGTCTCCGTAACTCCTCCAACTCTGGGGGTGCCATCCGGTACGAGGCCTTGGCTGGCGATTCAGCATTAGGCACCAGCTCAATCTTATGATCCACCTCTCTCTTGGGTGGGAGCCTCTTAGGCAATTCTGCAGGCATCATATCACTAAAGGACTGTAGCACCTCTAGTACCTCCAGGGGGGTCTCATCCATGGGCTTCTGAGGCTCATCAAACTTTAGGGCAGCCAAGTAGGTGACTTCATCTCTGCGCACACCCTTGGCTAACTGGATTGCAGACAACACCTTGGCTCCAACACCTGTTTCTCGATTAACTTGCACCACACATTGGCATCGGGCATCCAAGATACAAATACAATCGGCAAAAGGCACAAAGAGAGCATTAATTCGGTCAAGGAAATTTAAGCCAAGAACAAACTCATAATCATCCAATGGGATTACCTCAATAGTTTCCTTGCCCTTCTAGTCTCCAAGTTGTAGCTCCACTTCTTTTGCTACACCCATGGTTGGGACCTCCTTTGAGTTAACAGTCTTAATCCAACTAGCTGTCCTTTCAACCTTGAGACCAAGTTTCTTAGCAGCCTCCTCGGACATGAACAAATCTGATGCTCCTGTGTCAACTAGAGCACTCATTTTCTGGCCTGCAATGGTGATGTCTGCAAACATCAATCCCTTATGCTTTCGGCCCCTCCTGGCCTTGACAGAACTCATAATAAATCCAAACTTCAAGGTCTCTTTCTCTGGCTCATCATCTTCCCTGTTGATGGTAGAAAGCTTGGCTCATTCCGGGCAGTCTCGCATCCAATGCGAACCGTCACATAGGAAGCACTGCAATGGCTCCCCGTCCTTCTTGTTTTCTGACTGCTTGTTGGACTTCTACTTCCCTGTCGGTGGCTTCCCATTACCATTCTTGGACTGTCGATCCTTATCTCCTCCACCATTGCCCTTTCCCTTGGGTTTAGGCTTGGAAGACTCGAACTTGTCCGGCTTCTTAGAACTGAGGTCGAGTAAAGACTCAGCTGTGGCCATGGCTTTGGTCAGATCTTGGACACTTCTTCGCTGTAACTCTTGCTTTGCCCAGGTTTGAGTCCATCCATGAATGAGAAGAATGCCTCCTTCTCACCGATATCAGAAATTTGGAGCATGAGTTCACTGAACTCCCGCACATACTCCCGAACTGTGCCTTGTTGCATAAGTCATCTCAACTTGGCACGCGCCTCATTTTCGGCATATTTTGGGTAAAACTACTGCCTGAACTCACGTTGGAACTCCTCCCAGGTTCCAATGGCAGTGCAACCACGCCTCTCATCGCTGCACCTATGACGCCACCATAAAAGAGCAACATCAGTAAAATACATGGAACCAGTGTTTACCTTAGTGGCATCATCATCAATGCTCATTGCACGGAAGTATTGTTCCATCCCTATAAGAAGTTATCAACATCCTTCGCCGATCTGGTTCCCTTGAACTCCTTTGGCTCAGGGATCTCCATCCTGTGTTTGGGTGTCACAGCTAGCACGCTACCCCCTATGGCTGCTTTGCATGAAGTGAGCTCTCCCTTGAGCTCCTCCATCCCATTCCGCATGGCCACCATCATGGCCTCTAGAGCATCATTCTTTTGAGTCAGCATGTCTATCGCCTCATTGAGAGCTCCCTGCATCCAGTCCTTGAGCTCTTCCCCTGCGGAGTCTAGCTCTTCGATGCGACCCTCAACGATCTCTAGGTTCTCCCGCATGTCTCCAATGGTCACCTCGAGCTTGGCCACCCTGCCATCCATTGACGATAGAACATCCTTCGAACTGGCCCTCGAACTAGCCTTCTTACTCCTCCCACGAGTCTTTGGGACCTCCTGTGTCTGGTTATCTGCCTGAGACGCCATCCCTATGATCAGCACCTTTCACGAACCACGAGCTCTGATAACAACTGTCACGGACTCGGAACTTTAGCCCTGCGAACCGTGCGGCCTTAGGCTGGAAGTCGCTTTCCTGGATGCCTAAGTCAGCCTATTAACACTCAAGAAAGGCATTGGTAACTAGAAGTTACTAGGGCTAAGCAGAAAAATAGAACAAGAGAGAGTAGAGAAGAATGTTCTTATATATTACTCAAATGAGTTGAATGATACAAATAAGGCTGGAGGAGGCCTCTATTTATAGTTGAATCCCCCTTACATCAACGGTTCAGATTTAACCAAATGAACGGCTTAGATTATATTATCTAGAGGCCTAAAGGAATTTAAACTTTATCTCTTAGAGTTTTAGATAAGCTGGAACTGTTGGGCAGTAACTATCTTTTACTGCTTCTAGAACCGCCAGGTAAAATCTATCTTCTAGGGCCTTCTAGAATGCTCCAGGGATTGGGTCTATTCTGGTGGGTCAAGATACTCTTTGTAACTCAGATCTTGGGCCTGGACCTGTTGTGTGCGAACTGGGCCTGGACCTGTTGTGTGCATAATAGACCCGAGCGAGATCGCGCGGGCCGTGACATATGCACATCCCTGCATTGCATTACATTAAAATTTTCAATTTATAAGTGATTTAAAAATAATAAAGTAAATATATATATATAAAGTAAAGTAAAATAAATAAATAAATAAATAAATAAAATAAAAAATTATCTCATCACTATCAGTGAAAATTTTAAATTCTATAGACAAATTAGCAGAATGATATATATCCTTTAAGATATATTTAAAAAATAAATAAAACATATGTTAATTTCTTAATTCTGCTTATGAAATTAAAAAAAAAAATTCACTCTTAATATATAAAAAATAAATTCTTAAAAAAAAGAAATTAAACATTTCACAAATTCTTAATTTATTTGTGAATTTAAAACATTTCAGTGAAGGGTATAAAAACAAAATCAATTAGAATATTATATCAAGAATAAAAATTCAGTTTTATCTTTATCATTGACTTTAACTTTAACTTTGCCTTGTTAACTAGTTGTAATGACCGGTGATGGTGGCATGATCATTGGCGTAATTGAACCACAGCTCACATCAAGCGTAAAGCGGAAGCAAAGCCTGGCTTTCCCAAACTAATTATTTCATTTCATACTTCATAGCCTGGCTTTTTCCCAAACTAATTCTTTCTTCTGGTTAAAGAGGCAAAGGAATTGATTCAATTGAAACAAAAACAATTTCCATGACAGGAAAAGAAATTTGAAAAAAGAAAACACAATTTTGATTTCATCAATTCGGTTATGTGAAAAATAAAATACAAGCATTTATTTGGATAAAAAATCATAAAACAAAAACTTGTATGGATAAAATAAAAAATATATACTTTTTTTGAAGAAAAAAATTGAAATAATTTAAGGATTTATTTAATATTTTAATCAGTTAAAAAATATTTTAATTCTAAGATATCATATACAAAAAATAGAATATCAAATATAAATAATTAAAGGGTTAAATACTCATTTGATTTTTCTATTATGTAATCAAATTGATATCTCAAAAATAAAAATTTGTAATTTGATACTCAAAATTTACTTTCGTTATACACTTTGGTCTTTTGGTTTAGCATCGTCAACTAAGACTTTTCAAGAATAAGAAATAAAAGTATAACATGTGAAAAAAAATACCACATCATTTTTTAAAATTAAAAATCAAAAATAAAATTATTTGAATTTTTTTATTTTTGAAATAAAAAGGAAAATCAGAAGAAAAAAAATCGAGGAGATAGAATGGAGGAAAGAGAGAAAATGAGGGTTGAGTAAGAAGGAGTTTAGGGGAAAGGAATCTAGCGTCGACGTCAATCAATCGGTCCGAGACATACTGGCCCCGATCCGCCCAAGATCGAGCGATCAATGGCCAATCATGTCATCCCTTTCATTGTCCTCTTCCCCTTTCTTCTCTCTCTTTTCTCCTTCCCTTCTTCCCCTCTCTCTTTCATTTTTTATGAATTTTTTTTCTTAATTTTGAATTTTAAAAATTCATATTTTAATTTTCAAAGACGTTTTCAATATTTTGAATTTTTTCATTTTTGAAAGTATTAATTTTAAATTTTCATATTTTTTATTTTTTAATAAAAAAAAAATTTAGATTTTAGTTTTTTAAAGTGTTCAATATTTTTAAACTAGTTTGTGACCCATTAGATGTTATTTATTTGATTATGTAGTATATGTTTTAATTTTGAGCAATGCACGTGTTATTATTTTACTTTTATATTATGAATTTATTAAAAAGGTATTTTAACTTTGAGTTTGAGATTTTGAATATGATTTATGTATTGCATGAGAAAACTATTTTATATATTGAGTAAATAATTGGAAAAAATATATATTTATATTAATAAATATTATTCATTATTTTAAGTTTTATTCATAAATTTTTGTTTAGTAAATTATCTAACGAACTTTATTCAATATTTTAATAAAGGTTACCATTCAAAATTTTAATTGATTTAATAATGAACATTTTATTTGCAAATGATTTGTTATATTTAAAAGTTAATTATATTCAAATATATAGCTAATAGAATAATTATTTTAAGTATTTTAGTAGATGATTATTTTTTATTAAAAGATAAAGAAGGTATTCATTAATTATTACAATAATTAGAGCATATAATATTAGATGAAAGAAGTTTTTTTAAAATTTTTTTTAAAAAGATAAATATGTTTTTAAAAAGACATTGAAAAATTAACAGATGTGTGCAAAAAAAATTTAACAAAATATAAAATTAAGTAATATATATACTTTGAAAGAAAAGTTATAAAATGAAAAAAAAAAAAATTTTGATGCAACACATTACATTTATAAACTTAAAATCATAGGATAATTATTGGATGACAAATATATATTTTTAATAATATAATACCATATATATATATATATATATAACGGAAAGTAATACTTCACAATATATATTATTTAATTTTTTATGAAAATTATAAGTAAATTATTGAAGATAAAAGGGATGTGCATGATTTTGAAATTAGTAAAATTGTAAAATAAATTAAATTTAATGAGTAAAATATTTTTAAATTTATAATAATTTAGAAAGATCTCATCATCCATTCTATTTTGACTTTGATAAGTTATAAAAGTTACATTTTCAAATTTAAAATATAAATATTTTTATTTTATTTGAATTTAAAATATAAATAAATTTTTGCATTATCATGTCATAGAAAGAAGCTCTCTTTAATGTGTTACAAATTAATTAGTCAAACATATAATAACTAGCAAGCCTCCATCAAACAACATCTTTAATGTGATCAAGCACCAGAGATGTAATCTCATGAACATGATTGTGGAGCCTATTGTTTCTCTCTCTCCAAACTTGGTAAATGAATGCGTTACAGGCTATACGTAGGAGAATTTAGATGACTGCCTTCCACTTGAGTCTTTGCACAACACATTTTAGCTTCTAATTCCAGCAAACAACTTCTCGATTCAAGCCACAGAGTTGCAATTTCTCCTTCTAAATACTTTGCGAATAACTAAAGACAACGAATAAGTGATCCTTAGTTTCCAACCCCTTTGACAAAGAAGAATACAGTAAAAAATTGATTATTTATGAAGAATACAGAAAAATTGCATTGAGAAGATTTAAACAAACTTGTCAAATGGTATAATCCATCACCCAAGTATAATAGTCTGTTGTAACTTTGTACTTTGCATAAAATAAAATAAAGGCAAACACCAAGAAAGCTAAATATGAGGGCAGAGTAAAATAATGTGCTTTGACTTTAAAAATAATGAATCCTATATTATCAAGTTTGTATAAAATTTTAAAAATAATGGGCCTGTAATTCCATCTCTATCTTCTCTGCAAATCCCGATGAAATACGAGAACTTTGTTATTTTCAATTAGGATAATTATTGGCTAACAATTATTATACATGATTTTTTGTAGTTTTTAAATTTAATCTTGATTTTAATTGGATAGTTTTACTTATTTAATTATTGGATAACAAATGTTAATAACCTATAATCAAGAAAATTTAAAAATCAAGATTTGCTGGAAAAAAAATTATTTAAAAAGATATAATCCAAAATAAATAAAAAACACTTGCTGTTAAAAATAATAGAGAGCTGATAATATTAGATTCTTTTTTAAGATTTAACGAGATAAAACATAATTTTATTCATGCTTATCTTATGTGTTATTAAAAGAAGATGTCAACGTAAGCATCCACATAACAAAATTTATCATTTAAACATATACCTTGTTATATTATATATGACTTTAACAAAATTTTCAAAATTTTTAAAATTTTTTATTTTGTTTTTTTATATTCATATTTTTTTGAATTTTTGTATTTTTCATTTTGTATTTTTAAATTTTTCTTTCAATATTTAATTTTTTAATAAAATTCCCATCTTTGATTTTTTAAATTTTTTCTCTTCACGATGGACCCGTCAATTTTTAAAAGTTTTGATTTTGTATTTTTTTTAAATTCATATTTTTTTATCTTGTATTTTGTATTTTGCATTTTGTATTTTGTATTTCTCTTTTAATATTTAGTTTTTTAATAAAATTTTCCATTTTTTTAAAAAATTTTTAACAAAATTCCCTTTTTTGATTTTTTTAATTTTTTTCTCTTCACGATGGACCCGTCAATAATAAGGAGTGACAACTGGTATTTGTCGTTGGTCAAGTAAATCACGTCGTAACAATGTTAGCCGGCCTTGAGACAAAGTGCTTGACTGAATAAAAAAAGAAATTCTCATTATTATTGTAATCAAAATGTTTTCCAATATAATAATTCACCGAAAAAATTCTGTACCGTTTCAATTGAAATGCATAGACCCCATTTGATTAATGTTTTTACTTTTTTCTATTTATTTTTTATTTAATTTATATTTTTTGCTTTTCAAATTAATTGAAAAAAGCAAAAAATAAAAATTAATTAAAATCAATAATTAAAAAAAAAAAACCTAAATTAATGATTTGCTGGAACTTATAATCCTAAAATTCAAAAAAGCAAAACTTTATGTACTATTTTTATTAGGCAAAAAAATTATTTTTTGTTTTAAGCATAAATATAAATTTGATCTTCGAATTATGCAAATTAAATCATCTTGATTTTTATTTTTTTTCATTTGGAGATCTTTATTTTTTTTCATTTGGAGCAATCTAGCCTCCCTGTTATTAATTCTGGTCAATTTAACTTCCATACCATTATTTTCGATTAATTTAGTCTGAATTTAATGAAAATATTCAATTGTTGGTCAATTTTTTAATTTTTTTTGTCTTTTTTTGATTAATTTCTAATCAATTTCTGATAAATTTAGTTTAACGAAATTATTAGTCATATACTCGTACGTGACTATTTTTGTTAAATTTATACAATATTAATAAAAATAATAAAATGAAGACCAAATTAATTCAAATAAAAGAATAAAGATCAAAATAACTTAAGTTATATAGTTTTAAGGTCAAACTTATATATGCTTTTTTTTGTTTTTGTTTTTTTTTTGGCCAAGATGCCTTTTTTGTTTAGTACTTAACTTATTTGTTTGGGTCAAATTATTTTTTATTTTCGATTTAATTTATATTTTTTGCTTTTCAATTTTATTGAAAGAAAGCAAAAATTAAATAATAAATAAAAGCAACAATAAACCTAAATTAATGATTTGCTGGAACTTATAATCCTAAAATTCAAAAATGCAAAATTTTATGTACTATTTTTTTATGCAAAAAAAAAAATTGTTTTAAACTAGGATTTTACTACAATTTTTTTGTTTAGTACTTAATTTATTTGTTTGGGTCAAATTATTGTCTTTGTAAAATCTATAGCATACGCGTAATACGCGTCTGAACGTGAATTGCACTAACCCTTTTCAAAATAATCCATTAATTTAATGCAGCAAATTTATATGGCAACACAACTCATCATAATCTCCAGATTTTTAGCTGTAATCACTCTCACTCGTTTTTTTTATCTCATTTTCTTCATTACTGTCTGAACGTTCTATTTACATACAAAAAGCACAGAAAGAAGAAAAACATAGTGGTGGGAAAATGGCAGAAGGAGGAACAACCTTAGAATACACTCCAACATGGGTGGTGGCTGTTGTCTGCGCTGTAATTGTCTTCATTTCTCTAGCTGCTGAAAGAATCCTCCATTTCTTTGGCAAGGCATGTTTCAATTCTTTCATGCATACCTACCCTTTTCTTACAGTTCTATATGTGTTTCAGTCAATTGTTTATTTGTTTATTGTTTTCTGCATTGTGTTTTTTTTTTTTTCATTTGATGAAGTGTTTCAATGAGCCTTTGCTTTTCAGTATTTGAAGAAAAAGAATCAGAAACCTCTCTTTGAGGCCTTGCAGAAGATCAAAGAAGGTATAGACTCTAAAACTCTTCATCTTTTTTTAAGTATCCGTGTCCAACACCCGTATCCGACTCATATTTGGACATGGGATGGGATATGACCTCCAAGAAACCTCTAAATACATGAAAAAACTTAGAAAAAAATTGAACATACCTGTGTCGGACACATATTAGTATCCGACACTCACACCCGAATCCGAGTAACATAGCTCTAAAATCATGTCAGATTTTATGTTCTGTTAATCTGTAAAGACATATGGATATGCATAATATTTTTGTGGTGTGGATGCAGAGTTGATGTTGCTGGGATTCATATCACTGCTACTGACAGTGTTTCAAGACAGGATTGCCAGAATCTGTATATCAAAGGATTTGGCTAATCAATGGTTGCCTTGTCAGGAAAAGAAAGAAGAACTAACCACAGCACACTTTCAGATCCTTTTCTCCTCCTTTCTTCCCAATGGTTCCGGCCGTCGTCTTCTTGCTGAGGCCTCTGATCCTGCTGCCTACTGTACTGCTGAGGTAGTCTTTTACTGCAAAGAAATTTGGAACATGAAAGCATGTCTTATAATAGACTATATTCACTACAAAATCAGGACAATCTTGCCACTGTTTTTCACAACATTTATTCTGTATTCTGAATTCTTTCTCCCATTAGGATTGAAGGCTGATAGTTTTCTTCAATAACAATATGTTTGATTTCAATCCAGGGAAAAGTTTCATTGTTATCCACTACGGCATTGCATCATCTACATATATTCATCTTCGTGTTAGCTGTTGTACATGTCACTTTCTGTGCTCTAACCATTCTTTTTGGAAGCACAAAGGTAAGTTCCCCATTCTGTCACTCTGATTTATCTGATTCTAATGCCATGTATAATGGTACTGCTTTCAATTTCCTTTTCATGATTTTTTTTTTTCTTTTTCCTGTCTGATGTTTGATACATGTCTTTTATGATCTAGATCCATCAATGGAAAAGTTGGGAGGATTATGCTAAGGATATGGAATATGATCCAGAGGGAGGTATTGATTGCTAACACCTAAATTTTACATGTTTTTCACTATAATTTGACAATCCTTATCAACAATGTAGCACTGGTCTGCTTCAAACTTTGACTTTTATAGCTAACTTCCTAGTAACTAAAATGCATTTTCTGATGCAAGAGTGTTGCTTTGCAGTTGTGAAAACAAAGATCACCCAAGTCCAAGATCATGATTTTATCAGGAATCGCTTCCTGGGTATTGGAAAGAATTCAGAATTACAAGGATGGGTGGTAAGTCAAGATCTTCTTGTTATGATCATCTAAGTTTGAGGTCTAAAATCCTAAACAGTGAAAAGCAGGTTGCAACATAAACAGAAGCCAAATGTTTCCAACTTAGAGTTACTGAGTTCTTTCAGTTCCTATAAAAGAGAATTTTATCAATTGAAAATGCTGAAGATCTTACCGTTTGAGTTATGAGACTGATTATACTCTTATCTGTGAGGAAATTGGATAAATTCCTGACTAAATGAGAAACTATTAACTTCATCTTAGATACTAATTGTGTCATTACAAGACAATTAATCCACTTTTTTCTTCTCTATTTATGGCTTTGATTTGCTTTCAGTATTCTTTTTTCAAGCAATTCTATGGATCTGTGACCAAATCGGATTATATCACACTAAGACTAGGCTTCATCATGGTAAGTTAATTGAATTAATCTATTTCATTCCATTTTTATTTCATTTTTTCTTGTTAAAAACTTGCTTCATCAACTCTCTTCCATTAATTTCTGAAAATTTCTTCTCTAGACTCATTGCAGGGGAAATCCAAAGTTTAATTTTCACAACTACATGATGCGAGCTCTTGAAGCCGATTTTAAGAAAGTTGTTGGGATAAGGTGAGTTATGATAAAGATGCGAACTGCAGTTTTCTTAGTTCCTCAATCAATAGTTCAATATATGAGTTAAGAAAGTTGTTCCTCCCTTAATGTAATATGCAGTTAGGTTATACACAGTCTTTAGCCTCATAAGCATTTATGTTCATCAAGACATACTTCTTTATATACTAAATTTTCATGTTGCTATCAATTTGTAGCTTAATTCCTTTCATGAATCACTTAACTGCAGTTGGTATCTTTGGGCATTTGTTGTCATTTTCCTGTTGATGAATTTCGTTGGTAAGTTACTGAATTTGTTACTTGAAATTTACATTGCAGTTGTCACTAGCTGATCTTACCTGTTATGGCATACCTATGTTACTCGGTCTCGAGTGTGAGTGTCGGACACGAGTATGTTAAATTTTTTCCAATATTTCCATGTATTTGGATGGTTTTTGGAGGATCATATCTCCATACCCATGTCCAGATATGTGTTGGACAAAGGTGTTGGACACGAATACTTCAAGCAAAATGAAGAGTCGGAGCAACATCCACTAGAATTTTTGCGCACTAAGTCTTTAACTGTGTTGCTGTTATAAATACCGAAAAATTATAATTCAAAAGCTAAACTACTGCAATAAACAAGTGTCAAATACTGCTAAAATGTCACTGATATATGCACTTGCCACTCCATGAGATATGAAACTCTGGTGTTAGTACTGGATTCAAGTCTGAAAATAATTCCCTTCCCAATAGTACTGGATCAGCTAGTGAAGATTGTTAATTTTGACTCAAAATCAAAGTTCGGTTTCTTTTATGCAGGTTGGCATACGTATTTTTGGATAGCATTCATTCCCTTCATTGTAAGCGATTCAAAATAAACACTAGATTTATTATATTGTCTTATACTTTTTGAAGTAATTTTATTCTATTTCTTCTCCCTCTTTGCATATGGTTAAGCAGTTCAACTAGTTACATGTTGAATCAGATAGGCAGCCTACAGCAAACCTTGTAGGTTAGAGAAGGTATTTATTTAGCATTTGACAATAATGGTTTTCCTTTTGGCAGCTTTTACTTGCTGTTGGCACCAAGTTGGAGCATATAATTACACAATTGGCCCAAGAGGTAGCTGAGAGACATATAGTGGTCGAAGGGGAATTGGTAGTTCAACCTTCAGATAACCATTTCTGGTTCAATAGGCCCCGCCTCGTCCTCCGCCTGATTCACATCATTCTATTCCAAAATTCTTTCGAAATGGCATTTTTCGCCTGGATATGGGTAAAACACAATGTCCTAACATTATCAATCTCATTTTCCATATTTACTAAAGAATGGTTCTAAACATTATTTGCCCAATTTAACAAGGATATTCATGTGTTCCTGACATCTATGTTGCTTCTACTTTTCATTTTTCTTGAAGTACTTGCGTCCAACATCCGTGTCTGACGTATATTCGGACATGGGTATGGAGATATGATTCCTCAAGAATCCTCCAAATATATGAAAAAACTTAGAATAAATCAAATATACTATGTCAGATGCATACCCGTATCCGAGTAACATAGCCTGACATAACCTGAGAAGATGTCTCAAACCATTAAGGGCATGAATTCAATCCTTCCTGCTCTTATATAAATAACAACTTCCAATTGATCATTTTGATTCTTCCATTTATAACAGGTGCAGTACGGTTTCAACTCATGCATGATGGGGCAAGTTCGTTTCATTATCCCCAGACTAGTTATAGGGTATGAAGAGAATAAAGAAACATTCTTTTTCTGTCTTGACTCTTGCCATATTCAAGTATTTATGTAATCTTATTTGGTCATTATTAGGGTGTTTGTTCAGTTCGTCTGCAGTTATAGTACCCTGCCGCTATATGCATTTATCACACAGGTAAAATGAACTGCAAACAAAATTGAATCTATTTTCTTTTCTGGTTTTTGTTTTAGTTTCTGAACTAATATAAAGTTTTGCTTTGTATTTTTTGTTTTGTAGATGGGAAGTTCGTATAAGAAGGCCATTTTCGAGGAACATATTCGCGAAGGGCTTGTTGGTTGGGCTCGGAAGGCAAGAAAGAACAATAAGGGCAATGCTTTCAAAAGGTCCGCCAATGACTCGAGCCAAGTTGGTCCGAAAGAGGAGTCTCCGCTCGTATTTGAGATGGCGGAGGTAAATGAAAAGGAGTCTGCAGTATGAGGATAGAACTATAGAGATTGAATCAAAACTGTAATATAGAGAATTGACATTTTGAGATTGCTGCTAGCAATGCAGCATCTACTGCAAGTGCCTAGCCTTCTAGTTTTGGTGTTGGGCTATATAAAAAACTGCTTTGTAGTTAATCTTGCGTTTTTCTGCCAATCTGCTTAGGTGCAGCCCCTTCTATCATCTGCTGCTAAGTTGCAGATGATGGAATTTGAATCCCAGACCGTTGATTGTCATTTTTTAATAATGGCTGCATGAATCAACTGAGTTAAACCCCGGATTCAACAACTTGCATTCTTTAATGCAGCCATCTGTTTATATTCATCTGATTTTCTTCTTCCTAAAGAGAACATTCTTTTGTTTTAACAACCCTTTACTCACATATTAAAAATCCAGAACCAAGTGTGTGGGAACATGAGCAAATTGACAATGTGTTGGTGATTTAAGGACAAAATCATCGGTCTTTTGATTTGACAGGAACTCCTTTGTACATTTGTACACGATCCCTCAATGCGTCTCGCCTGGGGCGTGCTACCTTATTATTAGGATCAAAAAGTAGCACTTCTTCAAATGCTTTGAGTGCAGACGTATACTCTTTTTTCTTCTCATATGCATCACCAAGGTTGTTCCAGGCTGTGACATAGCCTGGTTGAATCTTCACAGCAGTTTCAAATTGATTGATTCCTTTCTCAAGCTTCCCATCCCGGACATAACTGACACCAAGGGCATTGTAAACCTGGCATTGATTAGAAAAATAGAATATGATAATTTCATGTTTAGAACGTCCCCAATCAAGATGACCCACAAAAGTACTCTGCTTATTTATGTATTCATTACTTTCGCGGTTTCGCCTACTCTACTACATACATAACCTTCCTATAGAACACATGCTTCATAGATGGAGCCAAACCAACAATAGATACCATACATAGTTACCATGTTTTATCATAATAATTAGTCTAACACTGTTCAAGTTTGCTACTAATCATCATTGCACAGAGAAAAGAATGACAAATGAATAATTGGATTGGCAAACATCAAGAGTAAAATTAAAGTAAAAATTCAACAGAACAAAAAGTAACCAATGCTAAGCTAGCATTAATATCTGTCCAGTTGAGGGTCAAGATCCATGATTTAATCCCCTTTCCCACTTTGGCCTCATCTTTACCAAAAAACAAGGGCCAGATTTAGGGTCCCACCTTGATAATGCAGTTTCAAGACTTTACATGTTAGTTCTTTGTTTTCATAAATCAGATTCATATTGATTAATGACCAGCACAACCAAGAAAGTAGTTCAATATTAAGAACAAGAGGTCTAAAATAAATGAGGCACTTTAATTATTAGCAGACACCATTTCTGTTAGGGAAGGCAATTCAAATTTGCGTATTTTGCTCCTAGTGACAGTTGGGTCAATTTCAGGAAAATGTCAAGAAAGCTTCAGTTTGATGATCAATTTGTTTCTTAAATAGTTCATACCATGTAACTTTAGAATTAGACATGTTCATATCCTGTTAGATTCAGGTTTCTCAGTAATTTGCTGTCAAGTTGAGTCTTAGTCATATCAACTGAAATCACCATATTATTGTAAAATTTGTAGACTGATGAGACCTAATTCAAGTGGTTGAACAACAACAGGAAAAGAGGCCGAAATCAAGGGTGTGTCAAGGCAACAAAGCAAATGATGCTTCAGACTTAACGAAGGGTATGGGCCTATGTATTGCAAGAATAGGATTAGCTAATGCTGAGCCCTTATGATTAAAGTTTAAGTTGGCATCTAAGTTAAAAGTTTTGGCTAGAATTTTCTCCCTTTTCCTCTTTTAAATGAAAACTAGATCTATATGGACCACTTTTTAACCTTAAACTTCCAGACAGATTAGGATAAGACAGATAATGCTGCTATTCCACAGCAATTTGAGTTCAGATTGTGAACAAGAATGATAAGCAGTAAAGGAAAATCTTATATATGATCTGGGTGGCTAAAGGCTGTAATTTTTTCTACAAATTAGTTAAAACCACAAAGAAGATAAAGTGCACTGCTTTTTTAGGTCAACCATAAAGTGCACCGCGTATTTATGACTCAAAAGAAGAGGGATACATCAGTGATAGATGATGTTTTCATGTTAATGGCTGAAAATGTTTCAAAGGCATTCATTCAAATGAATCACCCATCACACAACTTATCACTGCACTCTTAGCAAACTATAATGAGATGGTTAAAAGCAGTGGTGTTCATATTAAAATGGTAGACATAATTGATTGTAACAGCAAGGCAAGACATGCATACCACATTCTATAAAGCACAATTTACAGAATATAAACCAATTGCTTCTGCTTCTAAGATTTGGAAGATCCAAACGATATCATACCTGGGCAATATCTTGATCTTCTCCATCCCATTTCTCAATTGCCTGAAGCAAAAATTTATTAGCAGCTGAGTAAAATTTCCTTCTCAACATAACAGCACCTAGCTCAAAAAGCTCAGTTGCACTGGCATCTCCACTTCTTACTTGTTCCTGAATTAAAATAATCATAGTAAGAATAATGTAAGCACAAAGGAGCAGTCACCATTCTCAATAAAGCTAAGAATAAAGAGTCAAAAGTCTTCTCTATTTTCCTTTTAGTTTTGTTACAGTAACTTGAATAAGCCTTCATTAGAAGTTTAGAAATGTCAAACTTAAATAAACATAATTTCCCGAGCAATTTAAATTAGCATTCTTTTCCACAGGAAAACAGACTCTTACCTGCAATTCTTTGGCAGAAAGGTCAAGTTCTCTACGTACAAGGACTTGACGGATCACAAAGAAGGTTCCAGCCCCAAGCAAACCTAGTAGTAAAAGCAGATAAGATAGCTGGATTCCTAACTCAAATAACTCTCCAATCTCATAAACGGCATCTGCACCAGTAATTTCACTTGCATTTGCTAGTTGTGCAGAAATCAACCACAAGGCTTGGCCAAAGAGGAAAGCAGACACCACAACTAATCGCTTCTTAACATTTAAATCATCAACTATAGTCAGAAGGTTCTTCAAGGATTCTGCAACAAAACGAAGACATCAATTATCTAAATTCAAGTAATTATGGTGGAATCTTAGTATAAAGAATGTATTACAAAAAATAAAGAAAAAAAAATGATGTCCCTCAGACTTTAGTGAAGTCATTTTTTGGCCAAAGCCTTGGGTGAGAATTGGACAGACAGAATAGTTACAAAATATAGTCGTTAAAGTACACAAGTAAATACACAGATTTATCATGCTCTCAAAATTAGTTTGTGCAACCAAATACCACTTAAGTTTACAAGTCTCATAAATTTTACCCCCTACAAAAGGGAGCATCAATCATTGCAGTAAAGTCAATTGTCTGCAAAAATGTTACACATTCCAACTTGCGCAAAGTCCATGTCCACCAGTCTAGAGACTAGTCGTTATATTCTTTGGCCTTCAAGTTATGCTTAAAGTATCTTAGTGTCAAAAAATGCTCAAAGTATCCTTAGGGTAAAATAGCTTAGAACATTCAGTGCTTGTTACACTATTCTGAAACGATGTAGTCTTGTAAATATATTCGTCTATACTATTCAGGAAGTTTGAGTTTGTTAAGTGCTAGCCAATTACTAATTGTGTTGTGAGCATCAGAGTAAGTTGCTTATCATGCTTTGAAGACATAGCAGCTGAAACAGAGAGTAAGGCTACAAGTCTACACTCAAACTTCATGCTGTTTTACCATCGTTACATCTTGTACATTAAGTTATTTAATCCACAACTCAACCACACTCCATAAGAATGACATGCTAGGCTTTCTGACCATTTGACATATGTACTATTCATAAGGAATATTGATTAGTATAATATTAAGAGAACTTTAGACGATCCATCAAATAACCACACAGAAGGGCTGCATTAAAAATAATGTTTAATGAGGAAAAAAGGTATCAAGAGTACAAACTTTCAATATTTGAGCTGCATTTTCCCACTGTATGCCATATAAGTTCTTCATGTGCTGATGATAAGCAACTAAACAACCTTGATGACTAAAAAGAGCAACAAAGAGAAAGGAAATTACCATCAAGTGTGTTGAGGTAAAGGATGTTGTTGCCAGCCCCTTTTGAAACATCTGCCTTTATCCACAATCAATTCAAAATGGAAAAAAAAAAAAAAAAAAGGTTGCAAGAAAGCATGTTAGGGTTAGTAAAGAATTTATATCTACCTCCATTCACTAAAATAAAACTTGATTAAAAATTTAAGCATGCACTTTTCATATACAACAAAGATATCATGAGTAGGTCTTTATCAAAAGAAATCCAGCTTGAAACATATAAACATATAACAGCATTCCCAAGAAATGTCACAGTAGGCATGGAAGAAAACTGAAGACAAGAAATTGCCAAGCCACATTGAAATTACACTCCCTTTTAAGAATTTATGCCAAAACACAGTTCAGTCCAAACTTTTTAAATCAAAACTACATGCAATCATTTTCTTTGATACCATATTTTGAGTAAATTATGGATCCTAAATCCATCCAATCTTCATGAGTCTCTCTTTAAATAACCACTCGGAAGTTGAATGTTAATAATTATTTATATTGGTCCAAGGCAAATAATGTTTGATCTTACTAGTCTCAGAAAATATCATTTTATTGAAGGCCCTCCTACTGGTACTCATAAAAAGACTGAAGAATGGGCAAAGGTAGATGCTCAGATATTATCTTCTTTGTGGAATTCTAAGGAACCAAAAATAGTAGATATGTGCACCCACATTGATACATGTAAAGAAGTATGAGAGTATCTTAAGTTGCTTTATACTAGTGAACTAACATGTATGTATGATCTCTCCCTTGAATTTTTTGAGTTGAGAAAGAATGATAGATCAATTACAGAATATTTTGCCAAGTTGAAGGGGATATATGAGGAGCTAAATAGTCTCCAACCTATTTGTGCTCATGTTCGTGAGATGCAGAAACAACGGAAGCATATGATAGTTCTCAAGTTTTTATTTGGTTTACCTTTAGAGTTTAAGTCGATAAAGTCACATATTCTAGGGGAAGCTGATTTCCCGCTCTTGCCCAAGCTTATTCTCAAGTTCTTCGATCTTCTTCATCCAAGGAAGGACTTACTAGTTATACCAATTCTGGTGGTGAAAAATCAACTTTTATATCAAGTAGTTCAGGTAGTGAACAGTTTGCATTGGCTACAAAGTCTAACAATGAAGGTATAGGTGGTGCTTTTTTTTTTAATGGTGGTAGAAGCTCTCGTGGTGGTCGAGGAGCTCGAGATGGCCAAGTGGATCGTAATGGAGGTAGAGGTACCCGTAAATGCACACATTTCGAAATGAAAAATCACACCCAGGATCAGTGTTGTGACTTATATGGTAGACCTCGTGTAGCTAATGTGGTGACATCTAATTTTAATTTTGCCCCACCTAGTTCCTCTTCTAATGTTGGTGACCAAAAGACAATGACTTTATCAATAGATGAGTATTCCAAATTCCTTCAATATCAGAAAACACAACAAGTTTCCCATCCTGTGACATCTCTAGCTCAATCCAGTAATCATGTTGTCTATCTATCCTCCAATTCTTTTGATCCAAATTCTTGGGTTATTGATTCTGGTGCTAAAGACCATATGAAAAATACTATTACTTTGTTATCTAATATTTTGTTATCACCATCATTACCTAGTGTTACTTTAGCAAATGGATCTACTACTCCTGTCATTGGCATCGGCACTAACCAACCTAGTTCATCGCTTTCTTTATCTTTTGTTTGATTCATTCCTCAGTTTCCCTTTAATCTTATGTCTATTAGTAAGCTAACGAAAACAGTGAATTGTTCTATTACCTTTCTTCTTGATTCTACTATTATCCAGGATTTGCAGACAAGGAAGATGATTGGAAGAGGGCGTGAATTAAATGGGCTCTACTATTTCACTCCATTTCCACTTCCTGTTGCCTATTCAATGTCACTGTCACCATTGGAGATTATTGTCGTCTTGGACACCCATCTTTGGAGAAGTTGAACATTAAAAATTCCTTTCTGCATGGAGATCTTGAGGAGGAAGTATATATGAAGCAACCACCCGGGTTGCTCAGGGGGAGTCAAAGTTATAGTATGTCATTTGAATACATCTTTGTGTGGTTTAAAACAATCTCCTAAGGCATGGTTTGGGAGGTTCAGTGAAGTTATTGAATTCGGTCTTATAAGGTGTGGAGCAGATCATTCTATCTTCTATCGACAAATAAAAGCAGGTAAAACTTTATTAATTGTCTATGTGGATGATATAGTCATTACTGGTGATGACAGTGAAGGGATACGAGCATTGAAATCGTATCTTCAAACAAAATTTCAGAACAAGGATTTAGGAGCTTGCGATATTTCTAAGGTGTAGAAGTTGCTAGAACTTGTGAGGGGATTTCACAATCCCAAAGGAAGTATGCACTTGACTTGCTTTTTAAAATTAGATTGTTAGGATGCAAACCTATTGATACTCCTATGGATCCTAACACCAAATTATTAGCTAATCAAGGTGATGTGTTACTGATCCGAACTGTTATCGAAGATTGGTTGGGAAATTGAACTACTTGACAATTACTAAACCAAATATTTCTTTTGCAATCAGTGTTGTTAGTAAATTTTTTGAGTCTCCAAGAATGAGTCATTGAGATGTTGTTGTTCGTATCTTAAGATATCTCAAGGGTGCTCCAGGTCGTGTCCTACTTTCTAAAAACCATGGCCATCTTCATTCTAAAGGTTACACTTATGCATATTGGGCTGGATCTCCAAATGATAGGAGATCTACCATTGATTATTGTGTGTTTGTTGGAGGTAACTTAGAGTCTTGGAAGAGTAAGAAATAGACAATGGTTGCAAGATCAAGTGTTGAATCTGAGTATCGTGCCATGACAAATACTTGTGAATTGGTTGGGTTGAAACATCTCATGGAAGAACTTGGGTTTAAGCAACAAGAGCATATGACTCTAATTTGTGATAACCAAGCAGCTCTTCATAGAGCCTCAAATCCAATATTTCATGAAAGAACTAAACACATTGAGGTGGACTGTCATCTAGTTTGAGACAAACTTATGCAGAATGTGATTCGTACACAGCCAATGAGATCTATTGACCAACTAGCAAACTTGTTTACAAAATCTTTACCTGGTTCTAAAGTAAGATATATTTGTAAGTTGTAACAAGCTGGGTACATGTGACATATATTCTTCAGCTTGAGGGGGAGTGTTAAGTATTTAGGTTAAAGGGTATATTAGTCATTTGAACTACTTAATGTTCTAATATAAATACATAAGAGACTACACACATTGGTAGACTCTTTACTTTTTTTCCAATAACAGCTTTTCATTTCAAGTCTTCCAACTTGATTAAATTTACAATTCTATAACCAGTGCTAAAAAGTGAGAGATTTCTAACTGTACAAACATTAGCTCTGTTAGGTCAGTATGGCTTCATCTAGAAGTAGAAATTATTAAACTCAATGTGTTGAGAGAAAACGATTATGGAATTATAATAACAAAACAATTGTATCAGTTGCATAACCACAGTAGAGATGAAGAGGATGGGGATGACCAAGTAGCAAACAGAGTTAAGCATGCAGAATAATAAATTAAACAAAGAACAATATAACAAATGGAAAAAATTTCTGCAATCAATGCCGCAAATTTTCTTCATAAACAAGGATTTTTCTTAAAACCATTGAAGCACAAAGAGAACCATAACACATACCTGAAGGCTGAGAAATCTAGTGTCGCTCAGTCCATTGCTTGTCCCTAAGTTTTTCGAAGCTGGTTCACCATAACACTGAACAATGTCCTGGACCATTAAGAGAAGCATTAACCAATGTTCTTTATAAGCTAAAAAAAACAAGTAAATCTAGTTTTTCAACCCACCAAAATTTATAAGTTGTCCCTCTTTTAGCAAAATTCTGTAACTAATATGGTAAATTTCACAACTTTGTGATTTTCTACTACTCTTTTATGTAGACACTATTATCACCTCATTTTTAATTCAAAATATAGTTTTGCCAATTGAAGCAATCAAACATGCATATTAGCATGATTACTTTACTACTAATTACTTCCACGAGAATTTCTTTGTTTACCAATAAAAGAAAAAAAAAATTAAGAAGACATTGTCATATCTATCATGCAAGGTAATTTTGAAGCTAACCTTTCTTTTTTATTTATTTTTCCCTTTTACCTTCTTTTATATACTATTACTCTTTTAGTTTTTAAAAAAATATGAAAATATTTAGTTTATTAGACTTTAAGTTTCTCCATTTTATGATGCATTATGAATTATAAAAAACATATGTCATTAATACTGAAACATCAAAAAATTCTGTTTCTTTCCATAAGAAAAAAAATATTGAAAATTTTCAGGTCACCCTTGGATTCAAAGTTTTGATGTTAACAAAAATGTTAAAAATGAGCAAGCAATGAATACCCAATTTCAAGAGAGCAGAAAATCAACAATTGAATCAATAAGATTTGGCATAATTTAGTAGGGAACAGAAAGAGAGAATGTTACAGATATGATCATATCCTTGTTCCAGTACTACCATTTACATAGAACAACCAATTTTAGTTGAAAGAAATTTACAAAAGGGAGACGAAATCATTGTCTTCCATTTCTGTTGACAAACCTGACAAAAATCAGTTACCTTAACTATCATTTCAGGATCTAATAAAGGGTATATTTGCATATGTAATTTCATGGCTTGCCCAACAATTTTTTTCAGTCTATTGGTTAAAAAAGCATCCCTCTTGACTCAAATATGGTTCCTAGAAGTTGGGCTGAGCAAAGTCCTCTCTTTCCAACATCATATCCCATCTATTTCGACTTCCTACTTTTACAAGTGTTGCATGCCAAGAATTTTTGAACAAGTTGAGAAGATCAAAGTAGAAACTCGCTATATGAAGAATTATAACATTAATAGTATAGAAAAACTAAAGGGTAGTTTTTTTTTACCAGGAAAGAGAGCTTCTTGCGGCTGAACCTGAGAGACCCAGATGTGAGGAAAGCGTAAGAATGAGGATGCTGGGTTGCTGAGAAGCAGACTTGGTGTCGATGTAAAGGTGGAGATGAGATTGTAGTTTGGATAAGCATTTTTGTTTTGTCTTCAAAGTTCAAACATCAAAACAACACTGTTTGTTTCCCGTGATTTTTTGTGGATTTCTTCTTTCTTTTTTTTTTTGGGTTCAACTTTGAAGATGCTCACTCTCTAAAATAGACTCAGCAGCAGAGTTCGTTACTGGTTGAAGATAAGGTTTACCCGTCTCTTCCAGGACATGGGTTTAAAAAAGAAAAAAGAAAAATCAGAAGATAAGGCCGCGTTTGGAGTTCCCAATAGCTAAAAACCAGCTCTTTTTTTTTTTTTTTTTGTTAGATATTAATATTTATTATCAGGTTTGTTATATGTGAATTCTTGTCTTTTAATGTATTTTTTAATATATAATTATATATTTATAAATAAATAAAGTTAATAAAATGTTTATTAGTGAAATTTATATTAACATATAAAATTTATTCTATATACAAATTATATCAAATTAATATAAAGTCATTGTTTTTAATTTTAACATAAAATAAAATTAAAAGTACGAAAATAAATAAATTTAATATAAATTTTTATTATTTTTATTTATTAAATAAATTTATTTAATTTTAAGATTAATGAAAAATAAAAATTTTAAAAATAAAAATATTTTTCATTTTTAATTATAAAAATTAAAAATAATTTTTTAATAAAAATATATTTTAATATTTTTCATTAATATAAAAATATTTTTATATTTTTTAATTATTTTTTAATTATAAAAAATAATATTTTAATATTTTTTAAATAGTAAAACGAACTTCAAAATCAATCCAAACTTGAATAAGGGATTTAAAAAAAAAAAAATCGAGTCGCGGTTCGGTCCATGAACACCTCTAGTAATAACTTCTTTTAAAAAAAACTATCAATCCATCATATAATTTTTTTTATTATTTTTTTTTCGTTCATATAGGTGTGCCAAAATTTAGTTTTAAGAATACTTGTGAAGGTTAGTATTTGACATAATATCTTTATTCTAAAAATTGAAAATCATTACATAAACTATCAACTAGTATTACATTTATTACAATTTTATTTTTAAACTAATAATTTAACAAATGCACTTAGAATACTCTTTAATAAAATCCATTTTTTAATTTTTTTTCTTAGCTTTCAACTGTGGGCAAATTTATTTGAATATTGATAAAAATAAATAAAAAATTCAAATTACCGAATTTTTTTTATTATTTCCAAAATACTTCGCTTTTGTACGGATATGAAAAAAAAATTATTAAGAGAAGTCGCCATATCATATCGTAATTTCCCGTGAGTAATTTAAAAAAAAAATGAAAAAAATCTTAAGGGAATTCATCATATGATATGACGACTTCCCTTCACATATTTAAAAAAAAAAAATTAAAAATACAATGGAGACTTTCCTTATGTTTAATCAATTTTTTTTTTCAAATTATATAGAAGTCGCCATTTCAAATGGCTACTTCCATACTATTATATATATTTAATATATATAATAAAATATTTATATATATAATATATTTTTAAAATATTTAAAATAATAAAAATAAAAAATATATAGTTTATAATTTTAAAAAATAAAAAATTTATAAATTTTAAATAAAAAATTAAAAATTAAAAATTAAAAAAATAACAATTTACAAAAGTTGTTAAAAATATTGATGATTTATCGTAATATCAATCGGATTCTTTCAACTAATATTTGTAATGAAATGGATTTCCGGGAGAAAGACCAACCAAAGCGTTGTGAATTATGCAGGAATGTAGGTCATAGCTAGACCTATCCACGGGCCGGGTAGCCCGCCCGGCCCGGTAAGCCTTGATCGTATTGGGCCAGGCTTGACAAGTGTTTTTGTAATTTGGACTCGTCCGGCCTAGCTTGAATTACTATTTATTAAATAAAAAATATTTTTTATTTAAATTTAATTATAAAATATATAAAAATATGCTTGGGCAAGGAAAATAATTTTTTTTTGGGACTCAGCCCGAAATGGGCTTGGATAAGGGAAATAAAAAAAAAAACAATATTAGAATAAATTTGATGGCTATAACTAGAGGTGTCCACGGACCAGGTCGGGCCGAGTCCCGATTTTATTTTTATTTTTCTTGCCCAAGCCCAAGTCCATTACGGGCCGGGACCAGGCCGACCGAAAAGCCCGTTTTACTATTCAAAAAATATTAAAATATTAAAATACATTTTTATATTTATATATATTATAATTAAATTTAAATAAAAATATTTTTTATTTAATAAATAGTAATTCGGACTAGGCCGAGCCGGCCCGAATTACAAAAACACTTATCCAAGCCCGGCCCAATACGATCCGGGCTTACCAAGCCGGCTACCCGGCCCATAGATAGGTACAGCTATGACCATCATTCCTGTATAATCTACAACGCTTTGGTTGGTCTTTCTCCCGGAGGTCCATTTCATTACGAATATGAGTTGAAAGAATCCGATTGATATTACGATAAATCATCAATATTTTTAACAATTTTTGTAAATTGTTACTTTTTTAATTTTTATTTATATTTTTTAAATTTTATATTTTTTAAAATTATAAACTATATAACTTTACTTTTATTTTATTTTATTATTTAATATTTAAAATATATATTATATATATATTTAATATATATAATATATATTAAATATATATAAGTATGAAAGTCGCCGTTTGAAATGGCGACTTCCATACAATTTAAATAAATAAAAAAAAAAAGAATTGATTAAACACAAGGGAAGTTGCCATATCATATGACGGCTTTTCTTGTATTTTTTAAATTTTTTTCTTAAATATATGAAGGGAAGTCGTCATATCATATGGCGACCTTCCTTCAGGTTTTTTTTTATTTTTCTTAAAGTACTCAAAGGAAATCGCCATATCAATATGATATGGAGACTTCCCTTGATAATTTTTTTTCTTCATATCTGTACAAAAAAGAAGTATTTTGATAAATAAAAAAATTAATAATTTAAATTTTTTTTATCAATATTCAAATAAATTTACCTCCAATTGCGTGTTGTTTTCCTTTTTCTTCTTTTTCTAATTGTTAACATTCTCACTTGAAAATTGGAATACATAATTTTCTCACGTAACCACTACATTTGAATTTTGATGTAAAACTACCTATCTTCCATTACCAAAGAAAGAAAATATTTCCACAGAAAGTGGTGTTCTAACAAATGCTTTTCGTATACAGTCAATATTCAATAAGAAAGGGATATAATTAGAAGTAGTAATTGGACGATTTTGAGTCGGATCATTTTGAGTTTGAGTTATATTGGATTTGGATTTTTTTAAGTTTAGATCATTTTAAGTTCGAGTCATATCGAGTTTTAATCCTTTTGGATTCGCACTCTTTCAAGTTTGGATCATTTCGAATTTAAACTATCTCGAGTTCGAGTATGTTTTATATCATTTTTTATTTTGTTAACTACATATTTTAAAAAATTTAAATGTTCAAATTCAAAAATAAACTATTATTATTTTTCTAAGTAAACTTTTGTATATAATATGACATATTTAATATCAATATTTGTTAGCACAAAAAATGATATAAAATAAATTTGTTAAATAATTGATTATAGAAAATATGATATATTATTATATTGATATTTAAAACAATTGATTTTATGAATTTTAATATTCAATATGTAAATACATTATGATTTATATTATGCATATATATAAATATAATTGTACATATTAATAATTAAATAAAAACGGACAAATGGTTATATTTGAAGAAAAAATAATACTAAAGTTTAAGAGTTGATAAGACAATTACAAAAAGAAGTACTACTATTAATTAATTGCTCAATTATTTACTATATGTGAATTCTTTTCTTTTTATGTATTTTTGAATATATAATTATATATTTTATAAATAAATAAAGTTAATAAAATGTTTATTAGTGAAATTTATATTAACATATAAAATTTATTCCATATACAAATTATATCAAATTAATATAAAGTTCATTATTTTTAATTTTAACATAAAATAAAAATAAAAGTACGAAAATAAATAAATTAAATATAAAATTTTAATTATTTTTATTTATTAAATAAATTTATTTTTAAGATTAATGAAAAATAAAAATTTTAAAAATAAAAATATTTTTTATTTTTAATTATAAAAATTAAAAATAATTTTTTAATTAAAATATATTTTAATATTTTTCATTAATGTAAAAATACTTTTATATATTTTAAATATTTTTTAATTATAAAAATAATATTTTAATATTTTTTAAACAATAAAACAGCCTTCAAAATCAGCCCGAGCTTGAATAATGGATTTAAAAAAAAAATCGAGTCGCGGTCCGGCCCATGAACACCTCTAGTAATAACTTCTTCTAAAAAAAATTATCAATCCATCATATAATTTTTTTATTATTATTTTTTCGTTCATATAGATGTGCCAAAATTTAGTTTTAAGAATACTTGTCAAGGTTAGTATTTGAAATAATATCTTTATTCTAAACAATGAAAATTATTACATAAACTATCAACTAATATTACATTTATTACAAAAAAAAAAAAATTAAACTAATAATTTAACAAGTGAACTTAGAATACTCTTTAATAAAATCCACTTTTTAATTTTTTTTCTCGGCTTTCAATTGTGAACAAATTTATTTGAATATTGATAAAAATAAATAAAAAATTCAAATTATCAAATTTTTTTATTATTTCCAAAATATTTCACTTTTGTACGGATATGAAAAAAAAAAAAAAAAAAACTATCAAGGGAAATCGTCATATCATATGGCGACTTCCCTTGAGTAATTTTAAAAAAAATTGAAAAAACCTGAAGGGAATTCGTCATATGATATGACGACTTCCCTTCACATTTTTTTTTTTTTTAAAAAAATTTAAGGTACAATGGAGACTTTCCTTGTGTTTATTCAAATTTTTTTTTCCAAATTGTATAGAAATCGCCATTTGAAATGTCGACTTCCATACTATTATATATATTTAATATATATAATATAATATTTATTAAATATATATATATAATATATTAAATAATAAAAATAAAAATTATATAGTTTATAATTTTAAAAAATAAAAAATTTATAAATTTTAAATAAAAAATTAAAAATTAAAAAAAAAAACAATTTACAAAAATTGTTAAAAATATTGATGATTTATCGTAATATCAATCGGATTCTTTCAACTCGTATTCGTAATGAAATGGACCTCCGGGAGAAAGACTAATCAAAGCGTTGTGAATTATGCAGGAATGAAGGTCATCGCTAGACCTATCCATGGGCCGGGTAGCCCGCCCGGCCCGGTAAGTCCAGATCGTATTGGGCCGGGCTTGACAAGTGTTTTTGTAATTTGGGCCGGTCCGGCCTAGCCTGAATTACTATTTATTAAATAAAAAATATTTTTTATTTAAATTTAATTATAAAATATATAAAAATGTGCTTGGGCAAGGGAAATAAAAAATTTTTGGGACTCGGCCCGAAATAGGCTTGGGTAAGGAAAAAAAAAACAATATTAGAATAAATTTGACGGCTATAACTAGAGGTGTCTATGAACCGGGTCGGGCCTAGTCCCAAAATTTTTTTATTTTCCTTGCCCAAGCCCATTTCGGGTCGGGACCGGGCCGACCCGGAAGCCCGTTTCACTATTCAAAAATATTAAAATATTAAAAATATATTTTTATATATTTTATAATTAAATTTAAATAAAAATATTTTTTATTTAATAAATAGTAACTCGGGCTAGGCCGGGCCGGCCCGAATTACAAAAACACTTGTCCAAGCCCTGCCCAATATGATCCGGGCTTGCCGGGCCGGCTACCCGACCCGTAGATAGGTCTAGCTATGACCTTCATTTCTGCATAATCCACAACGCTTTGGTTGGTCTTTCTCCCGGAGGTCCATTTCATTATGAATATGAGTTGAAAGAATCCGATTGATATTACGATAAATCATCAGTATTTTTAACAGTTTTTGTAAATTGTTATTTTTTTAATTTTTTATTTAAATTTTATAAATTTTTTATTTTTTAAAATTATAAACTATATAATTTTTACTTTTATTTTGTTATTTAATATTTAAAATATATATTATATATATAAATATTTAATATATATTAAATATATATAATAGTATGGAAGTCGCCATTTGAAATGATGATTTCCATACAATTTTAAAAAAAAAATTTAAACATAAGGGAAGTCGTTATATCATATGGCGATGATGCACTCAAAAGAGTATATCTTATTTAACCTTGCATTAAAAAAGATCAGTTGTACAGTATAGTGATTAGCAAGGGTCAAGTCCATATGGATTGGTGTTTATTTAAGAGTTATTAGTTTATACTTAAATTCAAGATTCACAAAATAAAAGGGGGTTTTTGAAATTAGTTTAAACTAAAGAAAATAATAAAAGTAAGAAAGCAAGTAAATAATAAGTAATCAAATATGAGAAAAATATGGTTAAGGTTTCATTCTCCACCACTAGACATCATTAAAAATCAAATTCAGATCTATTAACATCAATTAGCTATAAAAGTTAACAACCATAGATAACAACATCCTGTGTTACCCAAATCCTTCCTTAGTTCGTCGTTAAGCAGGACGAACGCCACTACTTAATCTCTAACTACCAAATAACCTAAGATAAACATTATTAGATTCAAAGTGATAACAGCTTTATGATAAGAAAGATATGTTGATCTAAGCAACAAACACATAAATATGGATTCGTTCAACTTATGTTATGTTCCACATTGTAATTTTCGAAAACCCAACATAATCATGAATTACAAATTACCATTTATGAATAGGACACGGATCAAGATTCCTAAACTAGCAATAGATAATTATCAAGATCTATCTAGTTTGCAACCTAAACAAATCAAGACAATATCATGAACAATTCTTGTAGAAGAACATAAACATTTTTGATAGAAAACTAATGATAGATAGAATCTCAAAATCAATTATAAAACACGTCTAGGGCTTTGAAATCATCTTTAACCAAAAAAGAGTTTAGCCTAGCATAAGTATAAATAATATATACATAAAACTAAAAAGAAAATAAAATAATGGAAAAGAAGAAGAAAATTGATGATCCCTTGAGTCTCCTCAAAAGATAATGATAGTTTGTGGCTCAAAAGATGGTATTTATAGAGTTTTAAATTCTTGAAAACCCTTTCGTGCTCTTCAAGGAAACTAGGAGTCAAAATAAGGCAAGTTTGGACTTTTCTCAGACTTTTCTAATATTTGTGGTTTTTCTTGGATTTGGGCGGATTTGGAAGTCAGAAACTCGGCGCCGCGGTCCCAACTTGTTGTCTTGTCCGTTTTTGCTTTCTAACTTCGCTTTTGCGACTGATACACTGTCTCGCACTTCATCGGCTGATTTGGATGATCATCCGTTGTCCTATTTAGGTGTGTAAACTATTTTTGGAAAGGTATTCAAGTCAGCTTCAAAAGTCAAGAGGAAGTTTCTTCAAATAATGTCTTAAACATAATGATTTCTTAGCAGCAAGCTCCAGAGGTCAGATTTGCCTGATCATCTATTACTAAGAAATTTATCTTTTTGACTCCCGAATCTTCTTCCATTTTGTGATTATGATTTTGGAAGCTTTTTACCATCATTATTGATATCTATTGACTTCATTCTACTTATTGTACCTAAAATTCAAAAACATAAAATAAGTAAACAAGATAAAGATCGAAAACATAACAAAAACTAAAGGTAGAAAGGCATAAAATGTATATTTTATGAGATTATCAGGCGACTTCCCCTGTATTTTTTAAATTTTTTTCTTAAATATATGAAGGGAAGTTGCCATATCATATGGCGACTTTCCTTCAGGTTTTTTTCAAATTTTTTTTTTTTTTAAATTACTCAAAGGAATTCGCCATATCAATATGATATGGCGACTTCCCTTGATAATTTTTTTTTCTCATATCTGTACAAAAACGAAGTATTTTGGTAAATAAAAAAACGATAATTTAAATTTTTTTATCAATATTCAAATAAATTTGCCTCAATTGTGTGTTGTTTTCCTTTTTCTTCTTTTTCTAATTGTTAACATTCTCACTTGGAAATTGGAATACATAATTTTTCTCACGTAACCACTACATTTGAATTTTGATGTAAAACTACCTATCTTCCATTACCAAAGAAAGAAAATATTTCCACAAAAAGTGGTGTTCTAACAAATGCTTTTCGTACACAGTCAATATTCAATAAGAAAGGGATATAATTAGAAGTAGTAATTGGACGATTTTGAGTTGGTTCATTTTGAGTTTGAGTTATATTGAATTTGGATTTTTTTAAGTTCGGATCATTTCGAGTTCGAGTTATATCGAGTTTTAATCTTTTTGGATTCGCACTCTTTTGAATTTGGATCATTTCGAATTTAAATTATCTTGAGTTCGAGTATGTTTTATATCATTTTTTATTTTGTTAAATATAATCATATTTTAAAAAATTTAAATGTTCAAATTCAAAAATAAACTATTATTATTTTTCTAAGTAAACTTTTGTATATAATATGACATATTTAATATCAATATTTGTTAGCACAAAAAATGATATAAAATGAATTTGTTAAATAATTGATTATAGAAAATATGATATATTATCATATTGATATTTAAAACAATTGATTTTATGAACTTTAATATTTATTATGTAAATACATTATGATTTATATTATGTATATATATAAATATAATTGTACATATTAATAATTAAATAAAAACGGACAAATGGTTATATTTGAAGAAAAAATAATACTAAAGTTTAAGAGTTGATAAGACAATTACAAAAAGAAGTACTACTATTAATTAATTGCTCAATTATTTGTCCTAATAGTTTAAACTTAACTTGAAACAAAATTTTCTAAAATATTATGATTAAAAATTACTTTATATATATATATATATAGTATATATCTAAATATTTTAATAATTTATCATTTGAATAGTAAATATTAAATAGTAATGACGAATGAAAATAAGATGACATAATGATTAGTAGATTATATTTCAAACATGGTACGATTACACGACGCGAAAACGATACATGATATATAAAATAATATCATGATTTTATTATTAATTGATTAAAGAAAAAATAATTACGTTACAAAATAAATTTGTGAATTTTAAAAGAATAGGGAGTATGAATAAACTAATTAAGTCTAAACATGAAAGAAAAGCAAATAATTAGTAGTAATATAAGTATCATGTTTTGAATCTCATAATAATTAAGTTTTTATTTCTTTATTTTTGATTTATTTCATTATCTTATATGGGAGAAAATAAATAAATAAAATGTTATATTAAAATTTAATAACAATGAAATATATAAAAATAATCATCATTTTAGATACTTTCAATTTTATCCTTAAAAAATATCTTTTAGATGACTTTTCGAAAATAATAGGTTGTTCGAAATCAAGGAAAGATCGAAAAGAGTGTAGGGGTACAATAGACCATTTATGTACTTTGATAGAAATGCGATAAGCTTATAAAATACATATTTTAAGTCATTTCTATTCTTAATTTTAGTTATATTTTCGATCTTTATTTTGAGTACTTATATTATGTTTTTGTATTTTAGGTATATTTAGGAAAATAAAGTGAAAAAGTGTCAATAATGATGGTAAAGAGCTTACAAAATCATAATCACAAAATGAAAGAAGACTTGGGAGTCAAAAAATCAATTTCTGGTTACAAAAAAAGAAGACAGATCTGATCTCCGAAGCTTGTTGTAAAAAAAACATGATGTTAAAATCCTTATTTGAAGAAACATCCTTCTTGACTTTTAAAACTGACTTGAGTATCTTTCCAATGGTAGTTTACATGCCCAAATCGGATAATAAATGGTCATCCAAATCAGCTAACGAAGTGAAGAAAGATGTAGCATAAAAATGGAAGACAGAATGCCCGGCGCCGCGGCGCCCAAAAACTGGGAAAAATACCCAAAAACCTGGAAAAACGTGATTTTTATGCCTCCTGACTTACTTGTGCGGTAAAAACTTGTTCCCAATGTCTTAAAACTCTATAAATACCATCTTTTGAGGAGACTCAATGATCATCATTATTATTCTTCTTCTTCTTCTCCATTTTTTTATTTTCTTTTTAGTTTTATGTATATATTATCTATGCCTATGATAGGCTAAACTCTTCTTTGGTTAAGGGTAATTTCAAAGTCCTAGAACATGTTATGTAATTGATTTTTAGATCTTATCATATATTGATTTTCTATCAAAGTTGCTTATGTTCTTCTGTAAGAATTGTTTATGATATTTGTCTTGATTTGTTTAGGGTGGCTAACTAGATAGATCTTGATAATTTTCTAATGCTAGTTTAGTTTAGGAGTCTTGATCTGTGTAATTGTCTTGATATCCTATTCATAAGTGGCAATTTGTAATTCATGATTATGTTGGGTTTTCGAGAATTGTAATGTGGAACATAACATAGGTTAAATAATTCGAGCTTATGTGTTTGTTGCCTAGATCAACCTATCTTTCTCATCATAAAGCTCCCATTACATTAAATCTAGAAAACTTATTCTAGGTTTTCTAGTGGTTAGAGATTAAATAGAGAGTTTGTTCTATTTAACGACGAATTAAGGAAAGATTGGGATAACAGAGCTTGTTGTTATCTATGGTTGATAATTTTGATAGTTAATTGATGTTGATAGATCTGATTATTGATTCTCAATGATGTCTAATGGTGGAGAATGAAACCTTAACCATATTTTCTCATATTTGATTATTTTTCTTTATTTACTTGCTATTTACTTTCTTGTTTTATTAATTTTTAAAACTCTTTCAAAACCCCTCTTTTTCCTTTATTTTTCCTGAGGACTTGATGCTTGCTTCTACAATACTTTACAACCGATTATCTTTTTAGTGCAAGGATTAAACATAAAATATACTATTTTTGGTGCATCAAAATGTTTATATGAAATGAAACAAATAGAATGAATTTATTTTTAGTTTTTCATGAGAAAAAATATAATTTTATTTAACCCAAACATTTTATATAGTTTTTGATTGTATAATATGAAAAATATGATCTATATCTTAATTTGTTTGTCCATTTTGAATTTGAAACACCAACTTGTTTTGATAATTTACGTTACTTGAAACTTTAAAACCTAAACTTATGTTGATAATTTATATTATAAGAATTTGTTGAATAAAAAATATTTAATTCAAATTAAAAACTTTTCAATGAAATTTCTAATGATATTTTGGTTAAAATTTAAAGTTATATTTGGAAGAATTAACTTGAAAGTTGTTTTAAAATTTAACAAGAAATTAAATAATATGTCCAAAATTAAATTTAACTATAATTATTAAGAAAGTATCAGGTCTGTTTGTTTATCTTGACATAAATTTAAGTTTTTTAAAATGTTAGAAATGATTTTGCTGATTTGTTTATAAAATTTAAATTATTTTATACTCACATAATTTTGATATCTTTACAAATTACAAGTACAAAATATAATTATTATTTTTTAAAAAGATGCCAACAGTTGTGAGTTCTGTTGATAGAGTGCTGAACTCTTAGTTTCAGTTATTAGGAATCAAACTTTGACAATTTCAAATATCAAAAAATAAAATTTAATTTTTGATTAAAAAAGTAAAAAGATAATTAAAATAAAATTGATAATTAAAGTTTTTGTTTTATAAAAATTATTTAATTACATTTCAAACATTCTTATTTTTAGTATGAAATTTGGGGTATTACAGGTTTACGATCGAATAAATCTCGGGTTCAAGTTATTTTGGGTTTGGATTATTTCGGATTTGGATCATCTCGGGTTAGACCATTTTAGGCTTGGATTATTTTGCGTTCGGGCTTTCTCGAATTCAGATTTTCTTGAGTTCAGATCTTTGGCTTTTTTTATAAAATCGAGTTTGGATTCAAGTTTTCGAATGAATTTTTAGATTCGAATTTATTTTACCACTTCATGTACCCAAAAAAAAAAAAAAGACACATATAAACTAGAAAATTGGAAATCTTAATTTTCATTTTGCTATTGTTGGGAGTGGATGAGTGTTTGGTAAGAAACAACATCATTGCCCTTGGGAAGAAAAAGAACAAGAAAAAAGAAAACGCTAAACAGTGTTAATAGACATTTATTAAAGTAATAATAAATATTGCTTAAAATAAAACTCTGGCAATTGTAGACATTTTCGACTTTTCGTTAAGAAAATCCATAAAACTATGCAGAATCTCAACTAAATTTGTGGAAAACAGGGCATCTACACCATTTGCAGAAGAATTAACGTGGAGCAATCAGGCTCACAAACGATAAGAGACAGGGACATACAACTTTCTTGCTGCCGCCATGAATACTAACTGCAAACACAGGTTTGATAATGGTAGAAAGAAAGTGCCTGCAACGTATTTATGTCCGATTCGGATATATGTATGAAAATATATAAAAAAATAAAAATTGAATATATCTTTATGGGACGGATATCCATAACCTTCTTGCAAATGAAACCAAAATTGAGAAGGCATGTAATAAACTACATACTAGAATTCTATTACAGAACAAATTTAAAATTTAAATTTATAATAATGACCAATCTCAAAACTGAATTGATCCAAGAAATCCAACATAACATGCAGAGCATTCCATGCCAAAGATGAAATAATTATTTTGAGTTTGAACAATGCATATATGATCCAAGAATTTCATAAGCAGCAACTGCTACATGCTATTTGAATGATTATTTGGATCCCACTGTATCTCTAGTGGGGTACTGGAAGGGAGAGGGTTCAGTTTCAAGAGTAAAAAAATTTCCAACTGCCCACGGTGCACTTGACCCACTGCCCCTCCAATGGAGCACTGGAGAGGAGAGGGTCAGTTAGAAACTGGACCTTCCAGTGGGATGTTTAATTACCAAAATATCTTTTTTTTCAACAATTTTTTTTTTCCATTTTATTATTTTTTATTTATAAAACTTTTTAAATTATTTGTTTCTGTTAATTATCTCATCTTTATGTTTATTTTGTAGTTTATTTTTTAAAATTTTTATTTAAAGATTTTTAAATTATTTAATCATTTAATATAACAAATAAATTATATAACAATTAGTTAATTAATTAAAATATTTAAATAAATATATAAAATAATATTTTAAAAAAAAAAAAATTTTAATGTTAAATATTATTAAAATATATATAAATAATTTATCAATACACTCTTATATTAATACATATCCAACAACTGATTTTAATCTCACCGCTACAGTACCCAATCTCACCATTACAATAACTAATTTCACCGCTACCGCTGTTTTTAATCTCATCGAAACCAATTTCACCGCCCATCCAAATGGATCCTAAATCGAATCCTTTGTTTATGGTCAAAAATCACCCACAGGCATATCATTTAAACTCCTTTATCTTCTTACATTACAAGTAAATTTGTCAATTTTGTCCTAAACTCAAAACATCCAATCAATTTATTCGAATATAAATACGGTTCAATTCGATTTAACTAGAAAAACCAATAACCTAAATTCGATTCAACTCGAAATTAAAAATAATCTGAATTCGAAATGACCCAAATCTAAATAGATAGACATATCGATACAAGTATTTATAGCTTAAATGTTAGTACTCAATTGTTCTCGGTTCATACAAAGTTGCTTAAGCAGTTTGTCAATTTACACTCACCTAAATCTTGCTTTTGAATCTTGTTATTCCTCATCTGGTGACATTACAACAAATCATATTGTAGGCTTTAGACTTCATTAAGTTTATGCTCAATCTTTAGTCATATCTCCTGGTAAAGGCAGATTTTTTTAAAAGTATTTAAGGAGTATTTTAATTATCTCAGGTTATCCTTTTCATGATGTCATGATCAATAATATAATATATATTTTTATTATATGTCCTGATTTTATTGAATATTTTTATCACGTTAATTATTTAATTAATCATGTTAATCCAATCCAAAAAGATAAAGTGCTTGTTGAAAAATTAAAATATTTAATTACGAATTTTTATTTTTTAAATATTAATTTAACAAAAATATTATAGTACAAAGATTAAATTAATATTTAATTTAAAATATAATAACAATCATATACTAAGTACAATAATACAAATTAAAGTATGAAAATATTTCGAAAGTAAAATCTTGATTCACATTATGTTTTAGGCTTAATTAAAAAATTATCCCTTGAACTATACTCTATTTCTCATTTTGGTATTTAAAATTTTTTTTTGTCTTAATTGGGTACTTATACTATAATTCCGTCAAACAGATTGGTACCTGATACTAACACTGTTAAATAAATACTGACATGACAAATAGCAACCAATGAGAGAATGACACGTGGTAAAATGCCATGTCAACACTAACTTTATGATGCCATGTCATCAATAACAAAAAAAATGTTAAAAATTCAAAAAAAAATTCAAAAAAATTAAAATAAAAAAATTCACAATAATTTTTTAAAATTCAAAAATTCAATTTTTTTTATAAAAATAGGAATAAATTAAAAAAATCACAATCTTTTTTCTAAAAATTCAAAAAAATAGAAAAAAAATCTAAAAAAAGGAAATAATTATAAAAAAATCAAAAAATTTCTCAATTTCACAATTTTTTTTTTAAAATCAGAAAATTCAAAAAAAATAAAAAAACTTGAAAAATTCAGAAAATTGAAAATATGACTCAAAAAATTCAAAAACAATTATAAAATTTTAAAATTAAAACAATCACAATAATTTTTTAAAATTAAAAAATTCAATTTTTTATTTATTTATTAAAATAGGAATAAATTTTAAAAAAATCACAATTTTTTTTCTAAAAATTCAGAAAAATCAAAATTTTTTTAAAAAATTTTAAAAACAAAAATAATTATAAAAAATAAAATAAAATTCAAAAAATTTAAGATTTTCACAATTTTTTTTTAAAAAATATGAAAATTCAAAAAAATTAAAAATTTAAAAATAAAAAAATCACAATAATGTTTTAAAATACAACAATTAATTATTTTTTTAATAAAAATAGGAATAAATTTAAAAAAATCATTTTTTTTTTAAAAATTCAAAAAAATCGAAAAAAATTCTAAAAAGGAAATAATTATAAAAAATTAAATTAAATTAAAATTTCCCTCTCCCTCTTCCTCTTCCTCTTCCTCTTCCTCTTCCTCTTCCCTCCCTCTTTCCCTCTCCCTCTTCCCTCTATCTCTCACTCTCTCTATTTTTTAATTTTTTTTAAAAAAACATTTCCATAAAAAAATTAAAAATTAAAATCTTTTTTAATTTTTTAATTTTTCTTAAAATTTCTGATTTTTTTTTTAAAAATATTTGAAATATTTTAACTTTTTTTTTTGAATTATTAGATTTTTTATAATTTTATTTTGAATATTTATAAATTTTTCTATTTTTTGTGATTTTTTTTTCTATTTTTTATGTTAAAAATCTTAAAATTTTAGAATTTGTTAAATTTTAAATTTTATTTTTTTCCTTTTTATTATAAATTTTTATTTTTAAAAATAAAATATTGATTTTTTTAAATAATTTTTTTTCTATTTTTTTGAATTTTGAATTTTCTTATTTAAAAAAAAAATATATGAATTGTTTTAATTTTTTTTTGAATTTTTAAATTTTGTTTTTGAATTTTTTAAATTGTTTTTAAAATATATGAATTTTTTAAAGTTTTTTTTGAATTTTTGAAAAATTTCTGATTTTTTTAATTTTTAAAATTTTTTCTAATTTTTTCAATTTTTTAAAAAGTTTGTGAATTTTTTTATAATTTTTTATAATTTTTTTATTTTATAATTTTTAACATTTTTTATTTCAATGATGACATGGTATCATAGAATTATAGGCTGATATGGCATTTTGCCACGTGTCATGCTCTCATTGGGTGCTATTTGTCACGTCAGCATTTACTTAACGGTATTAGTGTTAGGTATCAATCGGTTTGACGAAATTATAGTATAAGTACCTGATTGATATAAAAAATTCTTTAAATATCGAAGTAGAAAAAAAGGTATAGTTTAAGGAGAATTTTTTAATTAAGCCTATGTTTTAATGTTGTTCAAAAGAAAGATTAGACTAAAATAAAATTTAAAAATACCTTTATTACATTATAAAAAAATATTAATATTTTTTATTTAAAGAAAAAACCAAAGTGACTTGCCAAGTACGGGTTACCTTCTTAAATAAAACAAAGCTGAAAATTTTGATCTTTACCCCCCCAAAAAAGGAAAATCAAATAAAATGACAATCAAAGATAAAAAGTTTAGGGTAAAAATGCAAAAAAGAAAGCTATTTGGGAAAAATGCATAAATAAAACAAAATAGTAAGAACAACTGCAAAAAGCATTGTTGACCGACTCATAGTATAAAACATGAAAGACACCAAACAAAACCAAACCCAAAACTAACAAAAAAAAGAAAAAAACAAAAAACAACACACACGAATCATCTGCACTTTCATCGGTAAGTTGGTTGATTCCTCCGCCCCTTTTTTCCTTTCTTTCGATGCTTTCGAGGAAATCCACTGTAACCCCATCACCAACATTACTCAGCTAACAACAACTCCTCCAAATTCCTCTCAGTTCCTCCCATTTCCTTCCTCAAACAAAAAACCCAATTCTCCTTTTCTGCAAATGGCTCATATTCTACAAACTTCTTTTCTTCCCTCCACTTCCACCCTTCGCCCGACCCATATTTCGGGTTCTAAAGGGAAGTCTCAAGCCCTTCACGTTAAGGCCAAGATCCGAGAGATTTTCATGCCGGCATTGAGTTCAACAATGACGGAGGGTAAGATCGTGTCGTGGATGAAGTCGGAAGGAGACAAGTTGTCGAAAGGAGAGAGTGTTGTTGTTGTGGAATCTGACAAGGCTGACATGGATGTCGAGAGTTTCCATGAGGGATTCCTCGCTGCCATCATGGTGGAGGAAGGCGGCGTCGCTCCCGTCGGCTCTGCCATCGCCCTCCTGGCTGAGACCGAAGATGAGATCGCTGAAGCCAAAGCCAAATCACAATCTTCTTCTAGTAGTAGCAGTGCGCAGGTAGTAGAAGAAAAACCAAGGCAAAAGGAAGAGGTGGCGCCGGCTGTTCCGGCGGCTGCTCCCACAGTTTCAAGCACAAAGATTGTAGCTGTGGGGTCCGCGGTGCATCCGGCTTCAGAGGGAGGGAAGAGGATAGTGGCGTCGCCATATGCAAAAAAATTGGCAAAGGAGTTGAAAGTGGATTTGGGAACAGTGGTGGGAACTGGACCCATGGGGAGGATTGTAGCTAAGGACGTTGAGGCAGCGGCGGCAGCAGGTGTGGTGGCTACTTCTGAGCATGCGCCGCTGCCGACCTCTAGAGTGGCTACGGCGGCAGCTAGAGTGGCTTCTGGGGTTGAATTGGGGACAGTAGTTCATTTTACTACAATGCAGGGTGCTGTGAGTAGGAATATGGTTGAGAGTTTGTCTGTGCCTACTTTTAGAGTTGGATACACCATCACCACAAATGCCCTTGATGCCTTGTACAAGAAGGTAAAGATGGTTTTGTTCAGGTGTTTTAAAATGATATAATTTATTGTTTATTTACTTTGAATCTTTTTATAAATTGATGATGCAATGGATAGTATGCATACGAGAGTTCCATTTGGTTCAACATGGTGAATTCTTAGGAGGTTTCAGAAGTGATTATGCCATATGAAAGAAGGTGGCTTTTTGGACCTTTGTTAAATTTTCAGGCATTTTAAGGAAGCTGAGAAACTAGCTTTTCTTTTAATGATTGGTTAATCTATTGTTATAATTACAAATTTTAATGGTTTACCTTGGCATCTTTTGTTACAATTGGCCTATGGGAAAAAATATGCCTTACACCAGAATACTTACTTGTATTAAAGGAAAATTTTTAGTTTAGGATCTTTAGAATTTTTTCAGGACATTTGCTCAAGAGGATGTTAATGTTCTAAAATAGTCCATATAAGGTAGATGGATAGTACTGTATTTTGTAATTGTTTTACATGTTTTCTTTTCGTTTATATGTGAATACTGGTTGATATAAGTTGTATTTATTTTGTTTAGATCAAGTCCAAGGGCGTAACAATGACAGCATTGCTTGCGAAGGCAACAGCACTTGCATTGGTTCAACATCCTGTAGTTAATTCCTCCTGTAGGGATGGCAACAGCTTTACATATAACACTAGCGTCAATATTGCTGTTGCTGTAGCTATTGATGGTGGGTTGATTACACCAGTTCTGCAGGATGCTGATAAGGTTCTTGTTATTCTACTTTTGGCTTCCAATTATTTTATGATGTAGTTGTACAATGGTGTAAGGGCTTTATTACATTGCATTTCAGGTTGACATTTATACTTTGTCAAGAAAGTGGAAAGAGTTGGTTGATAAAGCACGGGCCAAGCAATTGCAACCTCATGAATATAATACAGGTATGTTTTTTTGTTTCAATATTCTCATCACAAATTGAAAAAGGAGTTCCTTTAATGAAAGCTTGATGATCTTCATACTAATCTTGTCTGCGTCATGGACTTATGCCAGAATTTGTTTTGGTGCCATACTGTTTCTGTATCTCATATGTTTATTTGAAATGCTTATATTTGATGAAAGTTTCAATGGGGGGAATAACTTTGTGTATGGTTATTGAAAGTATTGGATAAGAAGTAGAAGAATAAGCAAAAAATGTTAGTGGAATCCTGAAGTATTACTTGGATGATTATGTTGTAGAAATCATGATGAGAATGCAGAAAGTGCTTGTTTATGGGCATTTGTAAACCTTTTATGCTGGGGCAGTTCAATGTCTAACTAAATTAATGTAACAATCTGCTGGGGTCTTAAAATTCCCCACGCAAGTAACTGAGAATGTTTTGAACTTTCTTTGAAACTTTAAACTTCAATTTTGAACTTTAGAAGAATATATTCAACGATCACATCCCTATTAATGTTCAGACTAAAGAGTTAGCTGGTGGACTACCAATATATGGTGTCTTTCTCTCTCTTTTCTGTTTCCATTTCCTGGCTTCTTTGTTATTGCATAAATAGCACCTTAAATTACAAATCCCAACATTCAAGTTTGATCCATATTTGTTGCTATACAATTGAATCTAGCCATCAAAGTAATTCTTTTTTTCCCCCTCTATGTCTAACATAAGCCATGTTTTTCATACCCAGGTGGACATTTTGACTTTCTCAGTATTCTAGACTAAGCAATGAATAAGCAGAAAGGTCTGTGTCTTCTGTTTCTTGAAGACATTTTTTCATGCAAAGATATTTTGAAACTTAAAATTCAATTGACATTTGAAAAAGTGTCTATGCAACTCAACAAAGAGTATGCATACTTCCCATGAGGTCAATTACTATAGTTATCCTAGGCAGTTGGATACTTTAACTTCCTCAATTTTCTTGATTTGGTAAAGGTTGAGCATAGGTTTGGATTTACTGTTTCCTTTTGCGGGAAAGAGGGGGAAAATGGAGATCGGGGAGAGGAGAAGTGAAAGGAGGAAGAAGAAGAATATTAGAGAGAAAAAGAGGAAATTGGCAAAGAAAGAGATAGAACCTATAGGAAATCTTAGTACTCAATATTTGTTTGAGCATGATAGTCAATATCAAAAATTCAAAATCTTAGTTAGTTGTCCTCCAAAACTGGTAGTAAATCAAAATAGCATAAGTACTTATAGATTACTCTTTGAACCTGAACATATATAAACTATTGTTGGGCATGTGGCTCATATGGGTCTAGCCCCATTTCCACTTGAATTTGCTTCACATGATGAAGCATTCGTGTTTTTTTTTTTTCTTTTTTTCTTGTGGGTGGCTAAGATTGCGCCACATCAGCACATCAAATGGCCAATCAACACAAGGGTTTTTTTTTTTTTTTTTGTTAAGCATCAAACCTAAAACCAATTGGTAATAGGTGGAAGGATCCAACTTTAGTATAAGATCACAGGAAACCCAGTACTTAATAGATGTGTGATAACACAACTTAACACTCCCCTCGCGTATAGCTTACAGGGCATACAACTCACATGGGGTTAGGCAGGAAGAACAATAGAACACAACCTGGGTTCGGATACCATGTTAAGCATCCTACCTAAAACCAATTGGTAATAGGTGGAGGGGCCCAACTTTAATATAAGACCATCGGAAACCCAATACTTAACAGATGTGGAATAACACCACTTAAAATAACTCAAGCTCCTCCCTAGGATGTGTGTTAGCCAACATGTCAACAGTATTCTTATTTTTCTGAACCTTCGTCAACTGCATCTGTTGCTTCTCAATCATCAATGCAACCAATGGTACCTAACAGCTAACACCAATGTGCTTTGTCCAACTTGTCACCTACCACTAATTGTGCACTATACCTCACTAGCTGGTCACCATCCTTTTTTCAGCTTAAACACCCATTTATTCTTCAAGGTGAACTCCTTGTGAGAGTTTGTGTGGTAGATCTCCTAATATGGTCTAGAGGGAGCGATTGTTGGGTACGTGGCCCTTGTCGTTCCAGCCTCACTTCCACTTGAATTTATTTCATGTGATGAAGCTTTTTTTTTTTTCTTGTGGGTGGCTAAGATTGTGCCACATCAACATATCAAATGGCAAAAAAAGTTAGCAACACAAGGGTTACTATCTTTTCTCTTTATGCATAGTTTACTCTTTGTTCTCATTATGCATAGCCGAAATTACAAGGGTTCTTCGTGAAGGTGGTGTGTGTCAACTAAGGGGAGAAAAAGGGAGCTCTAAGGAGAAAACTATTTTTGGTGGGTAGTAAGTAGTAATTTGGAGGGTGTCTTCTAGGGTGATTAGTGATTTGGAGGGTGTCTTAGAGGTTGGTTGGGGAGTGCATTAATCATAGAGAATTAGTATATGCTCAGTCACTTGGTGGTGACATCTAGCAGTGTAATCCCTAGAGGTATATTTTGATATTATTTTAAACTATTGTGGGTCTCAAGTTTGGGCAAAACTTGAGACAACAACACTGTATCATTTGCTTGATAGTGGATTTGTTGCTGGTTTATCCCATTGTTTTCTGCCTTTACACAGGAGGGCTTTCTACATAAATTTGGTGTGGTTTCTCCATTATTTATTCTTGTTGATGCGTAATTGATTATTACTTGTCGCTTGGTATTTGATATTTTGCTTGGTTGTGTTGCTTAGCTACTTGATTATTTTTGACTAAACCCTGTTGGATAGACTTGGATCCTATCTGATATAAGTACCAAATATAACCCAAATCCAAAAAATTTCAACTGATTCCGTTAAATTATGTAAAATTAATAAAGTTATTTTCTTCTTGCAATAAGCATGATAACATTCCGTATCGCAAAATAAAATAGGCAGGAAAAATCCTAGGTATGTTAATGCTGGGATGACTGGCAATTCTTTTTTAGTTCTGCTTACAGGACTGATTAGTTTGATTTAGAATATTGGTAAGTTTTAAGATGCAGCTTGTCATAAACGATTGGAAATTTTCTTTTGTTGACTTTTGGTTGATATATAAGAACTGCAATATAGGGTCTATGGTTGCTAAAAATTTTATATTTTAGTTTCTTCTAAAATCATGGTTAATATATGGTTTCTGCCCTAATATCCTTTCAACATGGCTGAGGCCCTTTCGTAATCTGATTTTGTTTTGTATTTGCTTGTTGATGTTGTTTGCTTCTTTTGCAGGTACATTCACTCTGTCTAACCTTGGGATGTTTGGCGTGGACCGGTTTGATGCCATTCTGCCACCTGGAACTGTAAGTATTGTTGCGCAATTATTAATAATAGTGATCCACCCTCGCTCTTCGTAGCGGGTAATTGGGACATTTATTTTTTGGCCAAAATTAAGCAACTAAAATTATTTCAAAATTATCATTAGTTGGTTTTGTCATCAAATAGTTAAATATATTCTAATTTTCAAGTAAGAGCTTTTAACTGAATAATTAGAATCATCAACAAGAAAAAAAAAATCTTAAGCAAAAAAATTTCCCTTCATCTATGAGATCAAACTATTTAATTTTCTTAGTTGAGGATAAATTTATAATTTAAATTTGAGATAAAAAAAAAAAAAAATTAAGAACTACTAATAGTCTAATACCATATATATAATTAAAGGTTATTTCTATTCTTTTATAATTTTTTTTTCATTCTATCTTTTTTTTTTATTCCTTTTACCACCTACTGTTCTGCTCTCAATGGACATATATTTCAACAGTTATAGTTTAAGACTTCATCTTGAAAATCTCGAGTTTGAATTTTGGGATGGATGGTGATTTATAGAATGGGAGAGCTATCTCCCATTGTGTAGCTATCACATGCAAAAAAAAAAAGCATTCGAGCATTTGGCTTAGTGATTGGCGCCTGATCTCTTACTCAAAAGAGTAGGGTTTGAATACCCTTTTCCCCAACTCAAAAAATCTTTCTTTCTTTCTTCCTTTTCTTTTTTGATTTATCTTCATTACTAATTTTTTTATTAATAGATATAAATCTTAATAAAACTACATATTTAATTAATAAAATAACTTGTCATGGATTAACATATTCAAAGAAAAATTATTTCACGGAAGTATTTACAAATTAATATATTAATGGACCTAAGTGTTTACAAATTGCTTATTTAATTAATTTTGTTGAGAATAACTTTGTAAAAGTATCATAAATAAAATAACTTAATTTCTTAAATAAATTTACATATTAAATAAATTTTCATTAATGAACATAAAATTCGAATAACTTGACATGGTTCAAGAGAAGAGAGGGGCAACTTTTGTTCCATGTGAAAGATAGGAGAAGATAATAGTAATACTTTTTTGGGAAGTATTTAGAAATAGAGAAGTAATATGTGAGCGTAAAACTGTGGGTTTTATTTGTCTGTTTAATGAGAGAACGGAAAGTTCAAGGGTCCCATCCGATTGTCTGGGTCACTGAACTTAGTATCAACTTTCATGTAGGTCACAAACGTTTAATTTGATCAAATTACATCACTGAACTTCTATTATTAATAAATTAGGTCATTTATGCTAACTCTGTTAAGTAATTTTAACGGAAAAGCTGATTCAGCATTCATACATGCTTCTTTTTTTAACATCTCATCAAGATAATGCCTAGTTGGCATTTTAGGTAAAAAAAAATTCCATACTTGTATTATGGGGTCCATTTTAGAAAGGAAAACATATAGTTTTGTCGGCCAAACAATTTTTTTAGGGTTTTCTCAAAGCTTCGATTTGAGTAAATTATTAGGAAAATTAGTGTTTCTATCGCCTAATAAGTAGTGTATGCATGCTGAGTCAGTTTTTTCGTTATAATTACTTAACGGAGTTAGCATAAGTTACATAATTTATTAATAATAGAAGTTTAGTGATGTAATTTGATGAAATTAAAGATTTGTGACTTACATGAAAATTGATACTAAGTTCAATGACTCAGAATGTAAATTACCCCATCCGATTGTAAGGAATGAAACTTTAATGGGTGAAAAAACAACGTCGTATTATATTAATAGTGTGAAGCTGATCAAATTACCAACATGTGTTTTGAAGGGAGGATGTTTGCATCCTCTAATGTTTTGTATGTATTTTCTAATCTGTGGTATGCTTTGCCTGACTCCTGAGAGGCAGGTAAGGTTTGCTGGATTGAACTATATAGTAGTGACTCTGTTTATATTAATCATGTGGGCTTTTTTATTCTTTCTTTAATGCAGGGCGCGATTATGGCTGTTGGAGCTTCTCAGCCTACTGTCGTGGCTAGCAAGGATGGTCGAATCGGCATGCAGAACCAGATGCAGGTAACAAAGATTTTTCTTTTTTTATTGATGAGCTGCTATGATGTAAATTATTCCTAACAAAAATGGAGGAACAAAACACATCTTTGTTTTGTTCTTTTATAGGATGTTTATGTTTGAATCTATGTTGCGTTTTAAATCTATGTTGTTCCGATTTTTTATTGTTTTTGAATTATTCGTGTGCGACGCATATTCGAACATGACTATGAGAATATGATTTTTCAAGAACCTTCCAAATACATGAAAAAAGTTAAAAAAAAAAAAAAAACTGAACATATTCGTGTCGAAACATACTTGTATCTGACACTCGCATATGAGTTCGAGTAACATAGGTTTGAATAGCCGGCATTAGAATAAAAACGCATGGGTTTGAACTTTATAAAACTTTTGCAGGTAAATGTTACAGCAGATCACCGTGTCATCTATGGGGCTGATCTAGCTTCATTCTTGCAAACGCTGGCTAAGATTATTGAGGATCCCAAGGATCTTACATTCTAGTCTTTTTGATGTCCTCATGGCTGGCCATGTCGTTGTCAGACAATTAATTGTCTTGTAGCATGCTCCCAAGGTTCATGTCTTTCAAAATTCTTGGAATATACTTGAGATAGACATGAGTTGTCAGTGGAGAACAAGACAATAATTTCTTAGAACAATGGTTATTTCAAATTTTTTTTTTTTTTATGTTGACTGTGGCCATTAAGCATCTTCATCATCATCATCATCATGCTGTCAATTAAATTTTGGCTGTTAATTATTGTTGTATCAATAAAATTCTGCTGTTTGTTTTCTAATTTATCACTATTAAATCCTCGTTATTTGGAAGCATATCACTTACGATTCCACAATTATATAATCACAACATGAATTAGAATCCAGCAGTTATGGACGTGGGTTTTATCCAAAATTTTGATGTATATCACATAATACATGATCGTGATTGGACAATTGTAAAAAGAAGTAACAAAATAAAAGTGGTTAAAAACGAAAAAAAATAGTAGACCCTCAAATTTGATCTGAATTCAAAGTATTCATTTTATCCATCCGGATTTGAATTTGATTCAACCTGATTTAATTATAAAAAGTTGTTTAATTATAAAAACTTGTCAATTTAAACTCGAAAATAATTCGAACTTGAATTCGAAATGATTAAAATCCAAATCAAATCGAAAAATTAATCTTAAATTAAATTAAAAACATTAATTTAATAAAAATAATAAATATATCATAAACTATTTATTAACTTTGAATTAATTAATAAACTATTAAAAATAATATAAATTAATAAATTAAATTCGAAATGATTCGAATCTGAATGATCTGAATTCGAATAACCAGAGTGTCATACTTGAATTACTTGAATCTGAAATGACACAAATCAAAAGCAATCCGAACTCAAAATTGATCTAAACTTTATAAGATCCGAATTGATTTGACTTGAGTTAACCCGACCCACTTAATTGACAGGTCTAGGTCAAGAGCTTCACTGGAACTTCACTTAGTGCTCTTTGGCTATTGACTTTAGGGGTGGATTGGCCTCCTAAATCTTTTAACACATTTAGAATACCTTTGTATAATCACTTGAAAAAAGAAGAAAATTTATATTTGCACCCCCAAAAATAATTTTCAATTTGGTCCTCCCTTTATAAAATTTGTAGTTTGATATGATAAATTTGTTAACACTTTTAGTTTAGACCTCATTCATTTTTATTAGCTTGATTTTCTTTATTTACCTTTTCAATCAATCAAATATATAAATTTATATTAATTAATGTATTAATAATTTTTATTTTATGCTCATAAGAAAAAAACAAATAAAAAAAGTTAAATCATTAAAATATTTAATATAAATTGTGCATTTAATTTATTTTACTTTTTCTAAATGTATGTAATCTTATGGTTTTCTTTTGTAATATAAAATAATTCCATTTTTTTAATTATTTTAATTAGACTATAGATTTTTTTTTTTTACATTAAGACTTCCATTATTATAAATTTTTTTAAATATGCAACATGAGTTATAATATTTGAAAATTAAATCTTTTTTATTCATTATAAGAAATTTATATATTGTTTGCAATTGTAATATCATAAAGAATATTTAATTTTAATGTTTTCATATTAGAGTTGTCCACGAGATCGGTCGAGTTAGGCCTGTATAGCAAAAATTTTTGCTTGTCCAAGGTCCGGCTCGAATTGAACCGACCGGCAACTCGATCTATGGACAAATTTATTTCATACACAACTTTTATTTTTTACTTTAAATTTATATATATATCGACCCCTTAATAGTATTTCTAACTTCGGCCCTAATTGACTTAAGAGCTCTTTATAACAAAGTTCTACAAAGGCACCGAAAAATTACAGAACCTAAATTGATAAGTATATATTACATATGAGAATGCATTCAAAACTAACCATTTCTAAATGCAGGTTGCCTTCCTAGTGCTACCATGGCCTTGTATGCCAATACTGGTTTTCTTCTATCTATTGTAATTTGTATGAAACAAACTCAGTTGCTAATTAAAGTATATATAAAGCCAGTGGTGGAGTTATGTTGCGACTGATGATTTTTATCTTGCATTGAGGATCATCCTTATCACACTTTTCATCTTCGGCCTTGCTTCTGGTGAAACACTAACACAAGCAAGACCAACTTTCAAGACAGCAAGCATCTGATTTCTGACCACTAGTGATGTTCTACTGATACTAAAATCAAGGATGTGATCCCGTTTATCTGCCCGCTCCGAGTTACTTAACACCCACTCGGCTAACTCAGTTCCCTCACTGACTGCTGCTTTTCCTGTCAGCAATTCCAGCAGTATAACTCCAAAGCTGTAAACATTCCCAGCCATTGTTACCCTCATTGTGTATGCATACTCTGCAGACCACCAAAAAATGTGATGAAAAAGGTTTAGACCAGAAGTGAGAGTTCATATTTATATAGTTTAGAGATATTCAAGAGCTATATATGTTGCTTCGACTCTTTATTTTTCTTGAAGTACCCATGTCCGAAACTCGTGTCCGACGCATATCTGGACATGGGTATGGGGACATGATCTATGTTAAAGAGCGCTGCATGTTTAAAGTATGTATTTTCATCTATGTTGAGCAACAGACAATATCACAGAAAGAAAAATATTAGTTCATTTTTTAGCTAAACTATATGCAACAATAATTAATGTTTAACATGTCAGTTGATTCACTTAAAAATTTTCTGAATGTAAAATCATGCATGTCAAAGTTGTTCACCTGGAGGAATATAACCTACAGAACCAGCAACTGTGGAGAGGCTTCCGGTGCTCTTGGAAGGATCAATTACTTTATAAAGCTCAATGTCTCCAACCTGTGGTTCCTTCAAAGACTTAAGCACGATGCTTTTGCTTGAAAGGTCGAGGAGGAGAATCGGACTCGAAGCGCATCCATGTAAAAAAGCAAGACCTTGAGCTACTCCAACTGCTATACTGTAACGACTTGCCCAATCCAAAGAATTTTTCAAGCTGCCATGGAGAATATCATAGAGGGTACCCTTTTGGGCAAATTCATAGAATAGATATGCACTATCAACTGTCAATACATAGGCCAAAGGAATCATGACATTTGAATTGCTTAGCTTCCTCAATACCTCTAGCTCTTGCTCAAACTTCTCATGGCTGCCCAAATGGAATATCTTGTCACTCCAGTTAAGCTTCTTTACGTAATAGCTTGCTCCTGATGGCATGATAGCCTTGTAATAGGTGGAAAACCTGGTTTTCAGCACAACGTTTGCTGGATTGGCAACCACTTCCATGGCTTTGGCAAAGTCAATATTTGATCTATGGATTCCATTTGATGTCAACAAGTTGCCTTGAATAACCCGAGGGGGAGAAAAAACTTCCAATGATTGTAATTGCTCGTCATTAACCTTGCAAAAGCGTTTTGAGACGAATAGAAAAATAATTGCAACTACCCCAACAGCAAGAACAGCCGCTGCAAGTGTAATGACAATTGTCACAGCAACTGATTTTCTGTTTTTACTTGACACTGGAGAATTACTTTCTGCAGTACGAAGTCCTTGATTTCTACTTATATTGACTGAAACATAATGTTTGAACTTAGGAAGAACTCCTGACAGCTGATTATTGGAAAGTATTAGCTGTGTCAGTGAAGACAATTCAAGTAGGAAATCAGGAACTTCACCTGAGAATTTATTGTTTGAGAGATCCAAAATCTCCAAACTAGTTAGTCCAGAAAGAGTCTTTTGAATCGGTCCTTCAAAGAGGTTGGTGCTGAGATTCAAAGAAATCTGCAACGCCGGTGGCATATAGGGGATCCTACCATGCAATTTATTTTCTCCGAGCTGGAGTTCTAACAGAAAATTCAAGTTACTGATGTTCTCAGGTATAGAACCAGTGAGATCATTGCCTTGCAAGTTCAGGTTAAGAAGCATTCCACAATTTGAAATTGAAGAAGGTATGGTACCTTTTAGTGAATTCCAGCTGATATTAAGTACGGATAACATATTTAATCCTCCAATCTGACTTGGGATTTCACCACCAAGCCTGTTGAGTTGAAGTTTCAGAACCTGAAGATTTGTAAGATTACCTAACTCCACGGGCAATGTTCCATTCAGCTGATTCTGAGCCAAATTCAACAATGCCAATTTTGGGCAAGAACCAATTTCAGGAGGTATCGTTCCAGTAAATTTGTTGTTTTCCAACTCCAAATACGTCAAATTCTGAAGCGAAGCAAATCTTGCAGATGAGACTGGGCCACTGAGTAAATTGCTACCCAACCTTAACCTGACCAAACTTGGAGATATGCTTTCAGGCATTGGTCCATCCAACATGTTAGAAGATAAATCCACAGTCTGCAATTCTGATGGCAACAGAAACTCCGATGGAATTCTCCCAGTTATTTCATTATAACTAAGATCTAAAATCTTGAGAGAATTTGTGATATTACTAGGAATTTGACCAACAAACTTGTTTTGATTGGCTGAGAACCGCTGCAGTGTTGTGATACTTGAAAGGCCTTCAGGGATTGCCCCACTCAATTGATTGGAAGATAGAATAAGGATTTGCAACCTAGTAAGATTCCCAATAGATTCAGGAATATGTCCAGTAAGTTTATTCCCACTAAGATCAATCAGGATCAAATTCCCATACGTCCCAATATCTATAGGTATTACACCTGTGAAACTATTTGAAGAAAGCTCAAGTCGTTCCAAAACCCTGGATTTTCCTAGGTGGCTAGGAACAGAACCACTGAAATGATTGAAACCAAGGTTCAAACTCTTCAGTGCACTCAAATTATTCAACTGTGAATCAATATTTCCACTGAAAGCATTGAAAGATAAATCCAAGGATTCCAACCCAGCAAACTTTTGAAAAGCAGGTAAAGAACCAACCAACATGTTCTTGCTAAAGTTCAAGCTCTTTAACCCATCAATCCATCCACAAGTATTGAAAAACTCAATTGGGATTGACGTCAAAAAGTTGTTGGAAAAGTCAAGATACTGCAAAGAATCAATCTGGCAAAGCATGGGTAGAAAGCTAGAGTTAGAGAGACCAAACCCGGATAAAGAAAGAGAGAATATGGAGTTGTTGAGGGGTCTGTAACTGTTGCATGTAACTCCTTTCCAGTGGCACGGGTTTGGTTCTTTTGAAGCATTCCAGGGTGAATTTGAGATGTCAAGCTGCTGAGAAATAGTGATCATTATGTTGGTCTGGTTTGAAGCTAGTTGAGAGAAGACCAAAGGAAATATAGAGAAGAAAAAATATATGAGCAGATACATGCTGTGAATGCAACTCCTCATTTTAGCTGTAGTGAAAGACTTATATACCAAGAGCTCTGTTTTTCCTATAAGTTTATCAAAGTGAGGTTGGGAGGAGAAGGGGCAGAAGAGAAAGGAAAAGAACAGAGCAGAGCAGAGAATAAAATGAGAATGGAATTCGAATAACACGAGATACAGAGGGAGAAAAGGAAGAGAGAGATATTGGTTGGGTGGGGGGGGGGGGGGGGGGGGTTTGCGATTTTCTATGTGGGAAATTCATGGGAAAGAGGAGAGGAGAAGGAAGAAAGATGTTGGGCGTGTTGGGAGTGGAGTTGACTGCAAACAACATAGAAATGGACCGACTGACAATGGCTTTTTTTTTTTTGGGAGGGTAGCTTTTTATTTCTTTGTAACTTCGTTTATGACTTTGACTCACTCATACTCACATAAGGTTCGTCTTTCAATCAACTTAAACAATACTCTTATAAAGAGAAATCGATTGTTCAATAGTAAGTGAGAAAAAGGAAATGAACGAAAAACTGGTGAATTCAGATGATGAATCATGATTCATGAGTGGAAAGAAAACAATTCAAAGTCATTGTCTGTGGGGTGTCCACCTGGTAGAGGAGAGCCCACTTTTGAATGCAACTGGAAAACGCGTTTCAACGACTTCTAGTTTTGGAGTCTTGGTTACGGTCTAGACCATGACATGAGTGTACAGAGTCAAATCGGCTGCTTCGGATTAAATTTGAATCCGATTACTTTAAGACAGTCATTTTAAATTGAATGAAAATTTTAACTTATTTTTTAAGTTTAAATCGTCCTGAACTTAGTCATTTCTAGTTTAATTTATTTAGGATTTCAATTATTTTAAATTCGATTTATTTCGAGTTCAAATCATTTTAAATTTTAATTATTTGAAATGACATGTAAGGTATCCGCTAATTTTGAAATATCAATACCTAATCTGATTATCAAATACAGTACCCATACCGTACTCGAACCTAATAAGTAGTTCCTATTAAAACTCGATTAAAATTCGAACCCATTTATTTAGCTAAAATTGTACGGGTATCTATTACAAAAATTCAATTCAATTCGAATTCAATAACAGATAATGAAATTTAATTATTTTTATATGTTTTTGATCAAATTTAAATTAATAATTTTATAGATAAATTTTATATTTAAAAAATTTATAAATTTTAATTAATGGTTTGTCAATTATAAATATTATAAACATATAAATATTAAAATAAATATAAAATTTTATTATTTGTAATCGGGTTTGGATAGGAATATACTTAGCTTACTATTCGTACCATATCTAAGCCCATTTATAAGATACCCTAGTCCTACTTAAACGAGTCAAGTATAACCAGATGCTCGTTTATATCCTACCCATTGCCAATTTTAGGATAATTTGAGTTTGACATTCGGTTTTTTGAATTCGAATCATTCTGGGTTAGATCATATCAGGTTCAAGTTATTGAATTTTTTAAAATCAAATCAAATTGGATCTTAAATGAATTATTTAAATAAAATCAAATTTTATCAAATATAATTTAATTATTCAAAGTTACATTTCATAAGCTTGTATATATTTTTAAATTCTGATTTTTGATATTATAAAAAGTTTTAGAATTTTGAGAACAAAATATTTTATTTCTTTTTCACAATAAAAAGAAATTTCCATAAATTAGGCCAAACATCCACGAGATACTAAATATATATATATATATATATATATTTTTTCAATTTTCCCTTGATTTTTTTATTTTTATTTTTATTTTTATGATAGTTCTCCTTCGGGAGCAAAGTAGATTATAAAAAATAAGAGGATCGATCCTTGGCTTAAAATTTAGATTTCAAGTTCACAATATATTATCTCAATTAAAAGAAAGAAACTTTGAAATGTTAGATTTCATATTTGAGTTTTATCATCGATGAGTTTTATCTAATTTTATATTAATTTTGTTTTTTTAATTTATTAATTGGTTTCGTATATTAAATATAATATTGTAATGTCATATTTATTGATAATTATTTAATTGCGATGTAAATTTGATTGGTGAAAAATACTATAAATCTCATAATAATAATAAAAATCCGATTTAAATAAATTTTCTCAAAAAGAAATTCTATGCTCACGAAAGCAACTTTTTTTTACTTAAAAAAGGGTTAAATGAGATTTTTAAAAGATAGACATTAGTATTAACTCGTAGATATCGGAATAAAAAAAAAAAAAAAAAACCTATTGTTGGAATTAAAAACTGAACTTCAAATTGAAACTTCCAAAAAACTATAATTAAAAGTTATAGAGAAATTTAGCAAAAAATTTCTAAATTGACAAAAGATACTTTTCTATAGTTAATTTATAGTTAATTTAGGGCTAGTTTAGCATTACTGTTGGAAAACTTGGGTTGAAAAAAGTGTGTTTAAAAAGTATGATTTTAAAAACTTTTAAGTGTTTAGCATTGTTGTGAAAAAGTGTTATAGAAAATTGAAATGTCAAAAAAAATATGTTTAAAATAATAAAAGTATAGAAATGTGAGGATAATAAAGTTATTTTATCCAAAAGTCAGCTTTTAAAGCCCAAAAGTTATATTTTTTGCTTTTTGGTTTGGCTTTTCAAACTATAGTTTCAATAGCAAAAGCCAAAATTTTTTATCTGTTTAGCATTGCGTTTGCAGTGAAAAGCAATTTTTAACCTCAAAAATTATGCCAGAAACAATGTTAAACGAGGCCTTAAACGATCTTATTTTGATAACGCTTTTTAGTAAGTTTTACTTCAAAATTCTTTTTTTCCAACTCAATTATGTTAGATTGTAGCACACCGAAAAAAAAAAAAAAAAAAAAATTATGTGATGGGTGTGTACTTTTTTCTAAAAGAATGAAATTACATCATAGTGTTATGAGTAGTTTAAATAAATTTTCTAAAGATATGTAAACAAAAAAAAAAAAAAATCGTAATAGTGTCTGGTCGTGACTTAAAAAATGGGGTCGAATTTCGAAAAACGATTTTCTCTTTGAAAAGTTTTCAGATTTTAGAAATAACGTTCACAGAAAGAAAAAAGAAAAACAAAAGAATTAATCACCAATAATTTTGGACCAGGTGTTGATCACCTATAAAAATTAAATTTTATAAAAAATTAAAATTTATAAAAATTTATTTAAAAAAGATAATTTTGAGGTCTGCGTGAAAATCATATAAAATCAAGCTTATTTCGAAGTCGGTTTCACGTAAGGAATGTATTAACACTTCTATAGTGTCCGTCTGAAAACGGTACCAACTAATCATGTATTAATCTTATCTTGACAAAAATTATTATAAATTCGATATTTAAAGATAATCCCCTTAATCGAATTATATAATTTATTCTAAATATTTGAGGGTGAAATGAGAATTTTATCTCAATAATTTTTTCTACACTCTCAATCAATTTGGGGAATGTAAGAATATTTTTCAATTAAAGCTTCCATTTCACTTTTTTTTTTCTTTTTTAAAGGATATTTTTTTGTGAAAGATAATATTCTCTCTAGCAATTCAGTAAAAATCTAAGAAATACCTCCACTTGGAGATATTGGGCTTTTTTATATTAATATTGATAAATTTTTTTATTTTTTAAATTATCGATGTTTTGTTTTTATGTACCAAAATACGTCAATTTCAGATGCATTGAGAAATCGCCAGGCTGATGGCGATTTCCCTTCATGCTTTTTATTTATTTATTTTCAAATAAAAGTATGGAAGCCGCCCTCGACGAGGGCGGCTTCCACACATGTTTAAAACAAAAAGAAAGAAAAATAGAATGGTAGTCGCCCTCAAGGAGGGCGGCTTCCATTCTATAATTAAAAAAAAATTTTAGTGTATAGAAGTCGCCCTCATGCTTAAAAAATCAAATTTTTAAATTTTGATTTTTAAATTTTTTTTACATATAACTAAATTTTTTTATTTTTTATATTTTTTTCATATAATTTTTTAAAAATTTTAATTATATATAAAATTTTTTAATTATATATAAAAAATAAATTATATAACATATAATGATAAATAGAAAAAAACTTGCATAACATGGAATGCGAAACATGTAAATTTATATATTATTATACAAAAATACATTATTCGTGTTATATTATACATTACTATACAAAAGTACATTAAAGTAATTATCTATTAGGGAGCTCTCTAATTGCGTGGTGTTGAGCAACAGTGCGAAGCTCTCCTATTGCGTGGTGGTAGCACCCGTCATTCAACATCGTCAGTGGCACGTACTCGCAGTCGACCTCGACCTCTTGCTGTAACCGTCACTGGTTCTTGTTGTGTGGCATCCGCATCCTCATGGACGGTGCTATAATGACCCACATCAGCTGCATCAGTTGATGAAAACTCACTATTGGAGGGACTCATATCGTTTGTATCTAAAAATGGAAACCCACTGCTGGAGAAGCCAACACCTGGTCCACCAAAACAGTAAAACTGACTACTAAATGGACCCACTAATGATGTACCACCATATGCTGAAACAGGGGTTCCAAACTAATACAGTGTACTTAGATATGCTAAACCTGAACTTTGGGTGAGGGGTTGGTCATCTAACCTCGTCCTTGGCGGTGATGGTCGGTAATACTCATCAACATCATCCCCGGGGTGACTGATGGAATAACGATGATTGGATCCTAATCCATGATCTCGTTCAGGTTCAGGATGACTAAATGACATTCTCGGTGCAGTGAACTCCTCGACATGTGATGTGGCCGATCGACGCGTCCGCCCACGTTGTCGGCTAGGTCTAGGAAGTTCCATTTTCTGTGTAGGAGGGACTGGATTTGAAGTTCGTCCGAAAAATGACCTACTCCTAACATGCTCAAACTCCGACAGTGGACAAACAAAAGGCCGGCCTTTATCTTTATACCATCTTATGTAATCATCAGATGGTATGAAATTATTACCAACAATGGCGTAACCTAGAGGAATTCGTTGAGAACGTATATCCCACCACTGGATCCATTCTTGATGCTTCGTAGGCTAGAATTCTTCATGACGGCCACGCATGTCAATCTTGTGAACCTTATCAAGGTTCAACGGTGGATGCGGAATTGGTTGTTGCATCCCAAATTGTCGCATCACCCTATCGGTGTGGTGCCACTCCACATATGCAAAGCATATCAATGCTGTAATAGTTCTCCATATATGACAATTATTGTAGGCATCCAATGAGAGGCATGCCATAATTTCATTTGAAGAATATGACATCCACACAAACTGCGAATAATTATTATAAATTATTAGCGTTCATATGGATTAAATACACAAATACTTGAATGTAACAATCGAAACATTTACCTTATCATATCCTAGTCGATCTAGTCGTAATCTTATACTTGCAAGGTCAATCGGAATCTCGGTATGATCTTTACGATGGCTCCACCTATTAAAATGCATATAAAATCTTAATAGACCTATAAAAAATACAAGTTCGTACAAGATTAATAAAATAGTCAAGATTATTACCTGCTTGCAAGGGGGTATATAGGCGAAACCTTCACGCGCGGAGCAAGAAATGGCAGTCGATACCAAGCCCATGATTGTAGAAGCACTAAACATCCCCATATGTCATGGCTCTTAGGAACTGTAGCCCGGCACAGTTCTCTATACAAAAACCCTAAACACGCAGAACCCCAACTATAATTTGCTGCATTCTCTAAATCACGAAGTAATGGAAGATACATTAAATATACCCGATTGCTCGATTTGTCGGGCATTAGCATTCCTCCAATCAAACGTAAAATATATGCTCTAGCAACATATTTTACCTCTTCTTCACTTGCGTTTTCGGGGAGATTTTGAAATGACTGCAACCAAGTTAGTTTCACCGTTGAGCCCTTGACATACTCTTCTGGAGGTACAACGCCCAATAAATTTCGACACTCTTCATTACAATCTAGAAAGCTTGCGCCTGTAACTGCCATACCATCCACTGGAAGTCCAAGTTGAAGCGCAACATCTTCTAGAGTGATCGTGCATTCACCATACGGAAAATGAAAAGTGTGCGTCTCGGGTCTCCATCGTTCAACTAACGCACTAATTACTCGGGCTGAAGCAGAAATCGTGGAACTTGAGCTGCATAATAAAATCCGGATCTCTTTAAGTGGTCAATAATATATGGATGCGGATCGTCAAAAGAAATTTTCCTCAAACGTAAGAAGCAACGAGTATCCTGTTGATAATTAATTTAATTAAATAATTATAAAATTATAAAAAATTAATAATATAATACAGATAATATTAAAAAAATTTACTTACCTCTTGAAATAAAATTGAGGATATGTGATTCTTTTGCAAACTCAACAATGATGATGAAGCCATTTTTAAATCAACAAAACAGAGAAATTTTTTTCTATGAAATAAGAGGAGATTGAGGAGATTTTGATTCTTTTTTTTTTTGTATGAAATAAGAGGAAAAAAAATTGAGTTTATGAAATAAATTGGAAGAAAGAATGAAGGAGATGGGTTAGGGTTGGGAAGGCAACGGTTGCCTTAAAAAAAAAATTAAAATTAATTTTTTTAAAAAAAATTTTAACCATTGGCCAACGGTAAAAAAAATAATTTTTTTTTCTTTTAAGTATGGAAGCCGCCCTCTAATTAAAAAAAAAAAAATTATAGAATGGAAGCTGCCCTCCGTGAGGGCTGTTTCCATTCTTCTTTTTGTTTAAAATTTTTGTTTTAAACATGTATGGAAGCAGCCTTTATTTGAAAAAAAAATAAAAAAGCATGAAGGGAATCCGCCATCAGCCACGACGATTTCCCAATGCATCTGAAATTGGCGTATTTTGGTATATAAAAACAAAATATCGTTAATTTAAAAAATAAATTTTTTATCAATATTATTATAAAAAAGTCGGAGATATTATCTTATTTTATTTAAAAGCAAAATGACTCAATTTTAAAAAGTTGATATATTGAATGCATTATTAAATATATATATATATATATATATATATAACAAGGAGAAAATAAATAAAAACAAGTAAATGAAAGCATAAATAATAATAAAATATTTAAAATAAATCTCATCTTATTTTTACTCTTAAAACAATAATTATCATTTTTAGGACGGGATATTACAAAAATTTCTTGCGTTGGAGAATTTCTTAGACCCTTTCACAATTTGAAAAAATTTAGGAAATTATTCTTTTGTCCGAGAATTCTCACGTTCTCCAAAAATGAGATTGTTCTTCCTCGCTAAAAGACCACTGTAGTGCTCTTCTAGCAACGGAGATCCTGATATCAACTCATTAAGTCACACAATTCCCCTTTTCACCATTTTTATAAAAAAAACATTTTTATTGTCCATATTTTCAATATTACATTAATGCTCAAATGGTGAACAAAATAAATACATAAATTAACGAAAATATTGAAAGGCAAAAAACTTAAAAGGAGAATAAATTAAGTAAACTAAACAAATGATTGGAACAAATAAACGAATAAAATGAAGAACAATAATAAATTGTGAAATATAAATTGCAGAAAAGTAAATGCAAAATATAAATTGAGAAAAAGTAAATGCAGAAAGTAAATAGTAAATGAAAAGAAAAATAAGATAAATGAGAAAATAAATAAACAGAGTAATAAAAATAAAAAGGACTGCAGATTGAGCATCCAAATACCATGGGGAAAGCATTCGAATGCTCAATCTGGAAATTCCATGCTTGAGCAAGGGGTATCCAAATACCCACAGTGGTCATTCGAATGCCTAACAGAAAATGATAAGATTTTGAAATAGAAATGCTGAGCATTTTTCTAGGCACAAATTTTGTTGAAAAAAAAAAGGCATGGCTAGGGGTATCTAAATGCCTTAGTTCAAAATTTTTGCAAAACAGTGTATTTGAATACCATGAAAAAGGTATTCGAATACCTTTTATGGGAAACCATTTTGGGTTAAAACAAAAGGGGCATCTGAATAACTTGGATTAGGTATTCGAATACCTTAATGTAAAATGTAGGCAAAACGGGGTATCCGAATACTATCCTGAAATCCATAAAACAAACACCTCAAAACTCATTTTGGATTTCATTTTTAAAGGTTTCTCAGAGTAAAAACTTGACGAAAACAAAACACTATATGGTTTTAAGGTAAAACACAACTTTGTTTTAAAACAAACATTTGAATTTTTTTTTTTTTTTTAAAGAAAAGAGGATGAATAGAGGCTTGTTCATCTTTTTAGAAACAATATATTGCTCAACATTTCAAAAAAATTTCCTAACTTTATTATTTTTGGTATTCAAAAGGGAAAAACAACCTTAGACCGAAAATTAATGGATTTAATTACGACCAAAGTTTACTAAGGGAATTTTGAAACCATTTTTGAAGTAGGGGTTTTGAAACCATTATGAGAAAGGGAAACAAAGAAAACAAGTTGGCCCAAAATCAGTCATGGAATTTAATCTGGCATGAGTATCACCATCGACCCTAATGGTCGTAGATCATCATGATCATAATCCTTAGGATATAGGAAAACATTTTTACAAAAGATAAAGTTTAACAATAACAGAAGCTAACAAAATAACCAAGCACAATAGGCACAGTAGCAAAGTAGAGGATCGACCTTAACGAGGCTTGATTTGATTCCTCCTTTTCTCTTTACTTATCTTTTCTTTTCTCCCTCTTTCTTATTTTTCTTTCCCCTTCTATTTTCCTCTTTTCCCTACCATGAACCTTAAGCAAACTCCACAAAAAAATGACCCCCAACCCGTCCCGTATAACCTAAACTACACTTTTTTATATTTCCCCCAATCCATTCCTTTAAAATGCCCCTCTATCTTTTTATTCTTTTAATCCTTATTTTTTTGGTCTTTTGGATCAACCAAATGAAAGGCCAAGATTTAAACTAAAGGAGGAAGGGAAGGGTAATGTCTAAGTTACCCCTCATTCCTTTCCATTTTAAAACATTTTTCCATTTCCTATTTTTCCATTTTCCATTTTCCATTTTCCATTTTCCATTTTCTTTCTTTCTTTTTCTTTCTTTTTTCTTTCCTTTTCCTTTTCCTTTTTCTTTTAATTTTAATAAAAACATTTTATTTTTAAAAAATCCGAATGAGATCGACGTTTAAAATGATTTTTGCACGTTAAATTAAAATGAAACAATATTTTTTAAAAACAAAATTCATTTAAAAATAGATTAAAATATCAAAGCCAACACGTAAACTGGATTCGACAGGAGCATTCTATCAAAATGCATAAGATTTGTATATGTACAAAGGAAATTATAAAAGGTGCTTGGGAGGAGAATTATATAAGAATGTATAAAACATTAGCAAATAAAAAAAGTGAATAAAGAAGAGTTAAAAAACTTTATGTTTATGAAAAGGCTAATAAGTGAAATGCAGCAGAATAGAATATTCCACATGGCATTTCACACATTATAAAAAACATTTTAATAATCACGCACAACGCAAAGCCGATAATCTCAAATAACTCATCCAAATAAGACCCAGAATTGACCGAATGAGCTTCAAAATGTTGCATATAATGGTTAAATTCATTATTTGTATATGCCAAGACTAAGGGGGAAACACAAGTAAAAAAAAGTCATACACCACATTACACTTCAAAAAATAACAAAAAATAATTTACAAAATGCAAAAATTATGAAGCAAAAAAACTCGTGCGAAGAACAGAGCCAATACATAAGGGGGGCTGCAACAAATTTTTCTTGTATTCTGGAGATACACAGCTTAGTGTGTACAACAATTTTTCTAATGTTAGGCATATTTGCCTTGCATACTAATGGAGGCATTCAAGCACCAAAATATATGCCTTATCATCAGAGAAAAAACATTTGCCATAAACCTGTGTGATAAAAAGCGCAACTTAGAAAAACAGATAGAATCGTGTTACAATATATTAATAAACAATAGCTTTTTTTCTAAAAGATACATGGAATATAAAACCATTTAAATATTTTAGTAATAAACCTACCTTAAATGAATGAACTGATTTCATGTTAAATCTCAGAAGCTTTAATGAGTCTAAAGCTCATAATGCCATGATAAGAGGAAAATTAACACAAAAAACAGAGTAATAAGAAATAGGAATAATCATGCCAACAAATATATCTAAAACAAAACCGATAAACTTCTCTCTTCGCACTTAAATTGAAAAAATATTACAGAACCAAAGCAGGATAGATGAAACAATAATTAATCGACATCATCAAGACCTTCCAAGATAGATGGTTGTAAAGTTGGCACAACGCGCGTAGCTTGCTCTGAAAGTGCGATCCTTTCCTCCAATAAAGAGCACAGAGCCATAGCATCCTTGTATCTTTTCTCCAGCACACTATAATTAAATCCCAAAGAACAAAGTCTAAATATAAGTGTGTCTCTTTCACAACAAACTTGACTAAGTAGCCATTTAAAAGTTTCAATATCGGGGAAATTGACATCAATAATGTCAAAACCCTTTTGTAACATCAATGCTCCTAGCAGATGACCTCCTGAGCGGAACAAAGTTTCTTTACAGCAAAATCACCCCAAATCTGACGAACAGATAAGACATCAATGGTGCCAAAATTAATATCACCAAAATCTCTAAAACGCTTCCCATCTTTCTCATACACAAAAGAAGGTGGGGTCATCTTTAATTTCCTAAGAAGGTACCTAAGGAGTTATTTGTACGATACCTCAACATCTCGCATATTTATTTGGCTAAAGTTGGGAACAACAGAAAATTTTTATTGACAAAAGACAGATCAAGTAAAAACAAACAATTTAAATCATCTATCAGAATCTCCATGCCCATGATGTAACACAGACCTAGGAAACAATAACTACAACTTGAAATATAAGGAAGCAAATATCGGATCAGAAAATAAACACTGTTCGAGCATGAAAAAGCGGGTAGAAATCAAGGAAACACAAGTACAATGAAAACATCCCACAAAAGAAGAACACAAGCAACAAATCAGCATAGCTGAACATAGACAAATACACTACACGGAGCAATCTGAAAAATATTAAGGACTAAACGTTCAAACAGGCGATAAGAAAACCCAGATTGGCATAAAGAAGGGAAATAAAATAAGCCGTATAAAAAAAAACTGTTAAGTTATAGAAAAGAACAAGAGCTATGAGCCGGTAGGAAAAAAAATATGTTCAGAGTGCGAATATTACCAGTTAGACTTCCGGACGAGCCGCAACAAGAGGAATGGCTAAAGTTCCTATAGAAAACCCAAATAGTAGACAACCATAATCGACAAGCACATGGAAGAAAAACACAGCAGGTGTTAAAAACTTAACCGTAAAAGACATATTCATTTGAAAGAATCATCAATAGGTAAGGTACATACACCAACAGCCGATTTTTTTGACCAGGCAAAGTAGCAAAAAATAGCTGGAAGTTGCTCGAGTTGTTTTCCTACATATATAGATAAGTTAGACATGCAAAAGAGAAGTCAAACGTAAACACAAAAAAGACAAGAGAAATAAAAAACCAATAACCAAAGAGACACATAATAGCAGTGTTCCATTAAGAAACGGTCAGTATAATACTAAAAAAACAAACAGACATATAATAGCAGTTTTCATTAAAGAACGATCAGTATAATAAACGGAAACAAAGAAGCATACATAAAGGAGGGTGAAGGCAAAGCAAGGGAGAAATAAGTAAAAGGCAATAAGCAATTCTGCCGACCTTTCCAGTGGAAGAACGAACACTGTGTGTAGAGCAGGTGAAAACAGGGGGCTATTTATAGAGTTTTTTTGGGGGTTGAGAAGTGTTAAACCCAAAGGGCCCTCCAGACCAATAACGGTCAAACCTAACGGGCCCCCCGACTGCGGACCATGGAAAGAGGCCTAAGCCAAATGGGCTCGTCGAACCTTAAAACAGTTAGGGCTCGCCAAGCCTTGAACCATGAACAGAAAGGCCGACAACATTAGGTCTGCTATTCGAGGCACACGTGGGCGACCCCTAATACCTCGGGGTCGCGTTGCTGCCTATCATCTCGAAAGGCCACGTGGCATCCCTGACCCATGTTTTCCCATCACATCGCCGCCCATCACCTTAGAACCCAAGTGGGACCTCGACCATTGCGCCACTGTACTCATGCTGTCGACCACTAACCCCTAATTATGCCACAACATGTGGCAACCGGCGACCCGTCAGTGAAAGTATAAATAGCCCTCCAAAAGCCAACAGAAGGACTCTAGACACCCTCATACCAAAACTACTGTTGCTCTGCCTGCCTTTCCCCTCAACCACCATCTTTCAACCTTCTTTCCCTACGCATTACCAAGATAACCACCTAAACACCAAAAAGGTCATCAACAATTGGCGTCGTTTGTGGGAATGACAACCATGTCTCTACCACCACCATCCCAGCAAAATACTCCTACTGAAGCTTCAGGAACTAGCTCTCCCAATGCTAGCCTTTAGTTGCCCTCAACAGTAGGGAATTATGAATTCCTCCAGGAACTTCCCCCCACTTGTCAGCATCAAATCCTAGCAACCAAAACTACTTTTTCCCTAACCCTTGGTTCCAACAGCCTTATTTCCCTCATAATTACTACCAAAACCTACTCACAGCCACCTCCCCAGTACTCTTCACAACCTCGAATCTAGTCCATGAAATGGCCTCAACTGCTCAACGAGGTCAATGCCCACGCTTAGGCACGAGGGCTTCCACAAGCTACCCCCAGCCACCCAAGCCGATGTTGGGGAACACGCCAACATCACCCTCACACTTGATATCGACCCACTACAAGATAACCAGGAACTACCACCCCCACCAGAATTACCGTTCACCTCTTCGCGCTACCCAACAACAGCTGACCCAAACTTAGGGCTATCCAATATCCCCTTTTTTACCCCACCATTACCATACTTAGACCAATTGCAGAATGTAATAATGAACCAAGTGCAGACACTTCAGGCTCAATTGGTAGAGCAACAAAGGATCGTACACCAAGCCACCCAACTGATCAATGACCTTTAGAAGAACCAATATCGAGACTAGGAAGAAGAAAGCAGTAGCTCATCCTCACGGGGGAGCCGCCAAGTAGGGCCCAATAGGACACGAAGAAACAATCAGCAATAGTCCCTTGAACGGCGAGCACCAGCCCTGGAAGAGAAGCGACCACAAAACAAAAGGGCCATAACAAACACTATTGGGACAGCTACTACGAATGTCGAAGCCTAGATGGCGACCCTACAAGAAGAAGTGCATGGGATGATGAAGGACAGAGTAAAAGAGGTAGAGTGGATGAGTGATGATAACAGCCCCTTGACAATGCAAATTTGACAGGAGCAGGTGCCTACATTCATAAAACTACCAAAAAAAACTTATGATGGCACCAAGAACCCCGCCGACCATCTTATCCAGTATAAGAATTACATGGACTTGCTGGGAGCAAGCGACGCCTTCAAATGTCGAGTGTTCCCTATGACACTGCGAATGCACGGCAGAACTTGGTATCACTCGTTGTTGGCAAACTCCATTGATAGTTTCAAGAAGTTGGGAATGTTTATTGCTCACTTCCTCGCCAATAAGGCAACTTTCAAGATCCTCGCCAGCCTGTTAGCCGTTAGACAGAAAGAAAGTGAAACCTTAAGGGAATACATTCGCCAATTCAACTATGTTACGATGGAGATCAAGGACCTACATGATGACTGGGCTATACAGGTGTTCATTTCTGGTGTTCGCCACGAGCATCTGCGATACGCCTTGACGGATGCGAAGCCAGAAAAACTCTACAACCTCTATGAGAAAGCCTAGAGATATGCCGAGACTGAAAAGATGCAAATGGCAGAAAAAAATACTGAATGGGCGGATCACCTCTAAGACCAAGAAAGGTTTCAGAAGAATAGACAGGGACAAAGGGACAACAGGAGTCAATCCAGATTTGACTCACGTCGCAGAAGGTCGAGATCTCCAAACAGGGCCCCCAGAATGAGCAGGGTCGCCAGGGCCAAGGCTACAGTCGAAGAACGAAAAAGGCCCCATATTCCAAGTTTGAAGAGTATACCCATCTTAATGCCTCCAGGGCATATGTTCTGAATGCCGTGTCCCAAGAAGGCATTTTGGGCACCCCTTACCCAATGAGAGATAATCCAGCTCGCTTGAATTATAACAAAAGATGTCAGTATCATAATGATGTGGGGCATAATACAAAGGATTATCAATCTTTGAAAGATGCAATTGAGAGTGCCATCAGAAGATGACAGATCAAACATTTTGTCAAGAAAACAGGCGCCCAACAGGGGCAGACATCAGCAAGCAATCAGAAAAACCATAGTAAGGTGGAGAGAAAGAAGCCCGTCCAAGGGGTGATCAACATGATAATAGGTGGAACAAAAAAATGGGCGAACAGTAACTCCAAAATAAAGGCGTATATTAGGAGTATAATGGCAGTTGACGTCGTCCAAAAAAGAATGAAGCACAATAAGCACTAGCTGGTAGACTTCACAGATAAGGATATCAACATCCTCGAATATAACGAAAATGACCTGATAGTAGTGTCGGCCACGATCGAAAATTTCAAGATTAAGAGGGTCCTCATTGATAGTGGCAGCACGGTGGAGGTCCTTCAGTTGAAAGCATTCAGAAAAATGGGCCTCCTTGACACAAATTTGAAGCCTACTAGCCCTATATTTGGCTTCACCAATCAGCCAATCAACGTCAAGGGCTTTGTCGCATTGCTAGTTACTATCGGGGACGGCGACCACGTCCTTACAGTAATGATGGATTTTTTAGTTGTTGATCAGCCTTCGGCATACAACACCATTCTTAGGTGACCTTTGATGAGGAAGACAAAAATGGTCGCAGCAGTCTACTATTTGACAGTGAAATTCTCGACTTCGATGGGAATAGGATACATGAAGACAGACCAACAGACAGGTCAACAATGCTACATACTCTCTATACAGCTCGCTAGAAAGAATCAGGGAAAGTGGCAGTTGACCATATAAGGAAATATTGAGAATGCAGGGCCCGTGGGGCAGGTGATAAAATGTGAGGAACAAGAAACAGAAACTGGAGGGCAAGCAGGGGAGACGCAAGTGAACCTGGTTGATAAGAGTACACTTACCTTCGAAAGCTTAGACAGCAGAGAGGAAACCAGTCAGTATAAGGCAAAATCGGTTGAACAAATGGTGGCTATCGCTTTACATGACGATGACCCAGAAAAGGTAAGTCAGGTCGGGTTGTCGCTGAATGACCAGGAGAAACAGCCTTTAAAACACATGTTACAAGCCAATGCAGATGTTTTCGCATGGCCGAAAATGGACATGCCGAGAATAGACATGGATACTATCACCCACTCCTTGGGTGTCGATCCGATGGCCAAGTCGGTCAAGGAAAAGAAGAGGAAATTCGCCCATGAGCAAATACAAGCAGTAAGGAAGGAGGTTGAAAACCTTTCGCCGTGGGATTTATCAGGGAAGTCAAATATCCCGATTGGCTAGCCAATGTGGTGATGGTAAAGAAGGCTAAAGAAAAATGGCGTATGTGTGTAGACTTCACTGACCTGAACAAGGCTTGCCTAAAGGATAGCTTTCCCCTACCCTTCATAGACAGACTGGTAGACTCGTCATCGGGGCACAAATATTTGAGCTTCATGGATGCTTTTTCAGGATACAACCAGATCAGAATTAATCCCGAGGATCAGGACAAAATATCCTTCATTATAGAGGAATGCCTGTTCTGCTATCAGGTAATGCCTTTTGGACTGAAAAATGCAGGGGAGACCTACCAAAGACTAGTAAACAAGCTGTTCAGGGATCAAATTGGACGAAATATGGAAGTCTATGTGGATGACATGTTAGTGAAGAGTTCCTCTATGGAACAACACATATCTGACCTAGTAGTGGTCTTCCAAGTCCTCAGACAACATGGCTTGAGATTGAACCTCGCCAAATGTGCTTTTGCACTGGGCGTTGGAAATTTTTTGGGATTTATGGTATCAAGCAGAGGCATCGAAGTGAACCTTGAGAAAATTCAGGAGATACTAGATATGCAGCCCCTAAAGAACACTCGAGAAATACAAAGGTTAATTGGTAGGGTGGTCGCCCTCAATAGATTTGTCTCTAAACTGGCGGACAAATGCTTACCTTTCTTCAAGGTGCTTCAAGACGCCACTCGGTACCACTGGAATGAGAACTGCCAAGTAGCATTTGACGAACTGAAGAAATACTTGTGCTCCCCACCATTGTTAACCAGCCTACTGGTGGACAACCCCTTATGTATCTACTTGGCAGCATCAGACGAGACAGTGGCAGCAGTGTTGGTCAAGGAAGATCAGACTCACCAGGTCCCGGTTTATTATGTCAGTATGGCTTTACAGAATGGTGAGGTCAATTACAACAGAGTGGAGAAAATTGCTTTCTCTCTCGTGGTGGCAGAGAAGAGGCTTAGGAAGTACTTCTAGGCCCATCTCATCACTACCTTAACAGATCAGCCCCTTAGAGAAATTTTGCAGAAAGTGGACTCCTCGGGCAGAATGGTCAAGTGGAGTATTGAGCTCAATGAATTTGGCATAGAGTTTAGACCAATGAAGGCAATCAAGGCTTAGGTTTTGGCAGATTTTGTAGCTGAATGCTTGTTTACTAACAACATGACTACATCAGTCCATTAGTCGGTGGAGCCTCCATCAAAGCCAGATGAACCAGTACTACCCTCGAAATCGACAATAATCCGAAAACCCAGTCTGACAGAGCCTGTCCCCGAGAATATATGGATGTTATATGTGGATGGATCCTCAAGAAAAGAGGGATCAGGAGTTGGTATCTTGCTAACGGATTCCCAAGGAAATGAGTGGCAATACGGGCTTTCTTTTGGCTTCCCCATAGCGAATAACGCGGTAGAATATGAGGCCCTTCTAGTAGGGTTAGAGTTAGCCTTGAAATTGGGTGTGGCAAGGTTACTGCTGATCACAGATTCACAGTTAGTGGCAAAACAGGTCAATGGCGAGTATGAGGTGAGGGAACCTGCATTGGTCAAATATCACGAATGGGTGCTCAAATTGAAAGAATGTTTCGAGCAACTGACTGTTAAGCAGGTCTTCAGGGAGGAGAATACGAGAGCATACACCTTATCCAAGCTCGCTTCATCCATCGAGATCAAGCATAGGGGCAAAATTATATTAGAACATCGCCAAACCCTAAATTATCAGACTAAAAAGGAAACCCTCTGTATCACGGATGAGCCCAACTGGTTAACACCCATTGTTGACTATCTTATGGGAAGGGCCACTCCGGACGATCCCAAAGAGTAGGCGAAGCTGAGAACAAGGGCCTTCAAGTACATTATGATTGGCGAGACCCTATACAAGAAAGCGTTCAGCCAGCCCTTAATGCGATGTCTAGCACAAGGGGAAGCCAATTATGTTCTGAGGGAGATTCATGAAGGAGTGTGTGGCAATCATTTGGGAGGAAGGGCGTTGGCGCAGAAGGCATTGAGACAAGGGTTTTACTGGCCCACCATGAAGGTCGACGCTGCAGAGATGGTAAAGAAATGTGATAAATGTCAAAAATTTGCTGCTGTGCCCAGGTAATCGGCAGAACCTTGGCCCTTCGCCATGTGGGGCATTGATATCTTGGGACCTTTCCCTATCGCCATTGGGCAAAAGAAATTTGTGGTCGTCACTTGTGAGTATTTCACCAAGTGGGTTGAGGCTGAAGCCGTGGCGACCATTACAGAAAGAGTCATGGAGAACTTTGTGTGGAAGTTTATTATGTGCAGATATGGGGTCTCCAACACCATTATGGCAGATAGTAGTACATAATTTTAGGGGGTAAGTTGAAGAAATTCTGCGAGAATATCAAGATCTTACTCACACATAGTTCTGTCAAACACCTCCAGACCAATGGTCAGGTTGAGGCAATGAACAAGAAGATCCTCCAAGGGTTGAAGAAGAAGCTGGATGATGCAAATGGGGCATGGTTAGAAGAAATGCCTAGAATCCTGTAGGCTATCAGAACGATATCCCATTCGACCTCAACCTGGCTCTCCTATGCGTTAACGCACGAGTGCTCGACATGCGACATCGTGTAACATGCTCAACAGCCTATAACTGGCTCTCCTATGCGTTCATGCACGAGTGCTCGCCATGCGACACCATGTAACACACTTAACAGCCTCTAACTGGCTCTCCTATACATTCACGCACGAGTGCTTGCCATGCGACACCGTGTAACATGCTCAACAGCCTCTAACTGGTTCTTCTATGCTTTCACACAAGAGTGCTCGCCACGCGACACCGTGTAACACACTCAACAACCTTTAACTAGCTTTCCTATGCGTTAACGCACGAGTGCTCTCTACGCGACATTGTGTAACACGCTCAACAACCTCTAATTGGATCTCCTATGCGTTCACGCGTGAGTGCTCGCCACGCGACATCGTGTAACATGCTGAACAGCCTCTAACTGGCTCTCCTATGCATTCACGCACGAGTGCTCACCACGTGACACCGTGTAACATACTCAACAACCTCTAACCGGATCTCCTATGCTTTCACGCATGAGTACTCGTCACACGACACCGTGTAACACGTTCAACAGCCTCTAATTGGCTCTCTTATGCGTTCACGCACGAGTGCTCGCCACGTGACACCGTGTAACATGCTCAACAGCCTCTAACTGGCTATTCCACACGTTCAATGACAAAAAACACAGAGATAGAAGTCAAGATAAACAAACAACACAATGTACTCACCATTAAGCAACAGAAGACACATGACTTACAACGACATAATATAGATTGAAATAAAAAAGGAATTTCATTCAAAGGATAACAATTGTACAACCTAAAAGCAGCCCTACTCTACAACAGTAGGGCCTTTAACATTGGCTACATCAGTATTTACATTATCTTGGCGACCCTCTTAAGGAGCATCAGTGATCGCGCTAGCATCCACATTCGTGGCATCCATAACAGGGACCTCAGCCTCGTTGCCTTCAGTAGTAGAAGTAGCAGGAACGCTTTCACTTGGCGTAGGGGGAGGATTACTAGCCGCAAGAGACTGCCTAAGACTCTCGATGGCAGCACCATCAGGAAACAGGGGGTCCAATCCTTCGGGGACCTTTAAGAGAGTGGTAAAGTTGATTCCCAGAAGGTCCAGAGGCCCAAACTATGCCTGCAACAAAGCTAGGGCAGTCATCCTGAAAACAACGCAGCACCTTAAAGTGTCAGCCAAGATCTTTTGCTGCTTTTCCTCCAGCTTAGCCTCCCACTCGTTATCCTTCTCCATCAAAGCTTTCAGCCTATCCTGCCCAGACTCCAACAGGCGATTCTTCATGATACGGGCCTTCTTTTTAGTGAAGGCTAGTTTTTCCTCAACGAGCCCTTTTTGTCGCTCTACTTCAGCAACTTTGGCCATGCAGGCTTTTTCAGCATTGGCCACCTTGGCCTCCGCAGAGGGAACTTTCTCTTCCGCAAAGGCAATCTTACCCTCAGCTGTTATGGCTCTCTCGTTAGCCTCATTCAGCTGGGTCTCCAACTCGACGATGCCGACAGCAAAAGTGCTCGTCGCTTTAACCTTGGCCTTCAACTTTTGGTCAGTACCGACCAGCTTTTGATCTGCCTCTTCCAGTAGGCGATCAATATCTTTGCCCCTGTTATACAGGGCCAAGGCCATCAGCGCGCCCTACAACACAAATAGCTAAGTCAATACCAAAAGAGATATGAAATCACATAAAACTACCACCTAACCCAAATATGAATACCTCGATGTGATGGGCCACCAGCGAACGTTGAGTTAGGGCAGGTACTTGGGACTCGACCTCCTTTAGGGTCCCTAAGACGACGTTGTCCTGAAACCACGTTACGGTTTTATCAACGTCCAGAGGAATAGCACTCATGGGCAGACGATCCCGCCAGCCGAAGTACTGCTGATCATTGGCCACCGAAACGTGCCCGCCCTTACTACGAGCATGAGCAGCATGACACGAGTGCACATGTCGCTCCCGTGAGATGGCCAAACTCTTGTCCCCTTCCTGGGATCCTTCCCCTTCTCGGGACTTTTTTCCCTTTTTCTTTCTTTTTCTCTTTTTCTTTCCCTTTCTCCTTCTCAACCGACGGGTAAGTCGCTGTAGATCGGCACGCCAACGTTTTGCTCTTGGAACCTATTCGTAAAGCGTCGCCGGTGGGAGCAACTAGAGCTGAAGGATGAGGAACGATATCCTTCAACTTGATTCCCCCATGGCATGTCTTCTGCTTCTTGGTGGCGGGCCCTTTTCCCCCTTTCAAAGGACCTTTCTTCGAGGCCCCTGTAGCGGCACCTTGCATACCTAGCAGATGCGCCATCAAATCTTGCCCACCAGACATATCTGCAAACAAATCAACAGTAAGATCAGACAACATAAGGGCCCCAAAACATAAGCGCAAAAGAAAACTACTTATCATCGAATGCATAGCCCTAAGGGTCGCCATATATCTGAGCTCCCCCGAAGAAGAGGAGTTGTTATCTGAAACCTCACTCGCCGTATACATATCCTCCCTCAATATAGCTTTGAAGTCAGACTCCTCCTCATAATCCAAGTCAATCATGACCCTTGACTGCCAACCACCGACACCGCTCTCACGAGTACTAGAATTCGAAGACAGCTCTATCACCGGAGGAGCCTCATATAATGCTAATAAGAGGGGACCCAGGGCACATTGGTGAGCAGGTCCCTGAATGCCTCACTATCATTACTAGAAGTGGGGGCTCCCTGGGGTTCACCGTGCCAGAGTCCTTCCAAATCTGGGATGGGCAAGTCCCTAAGAGTGTCCAAGGGCTCACCGGCGACGTCATCCTCCACTGCAAAACAAAGAAAATCAACCCTTCAGTATAACACTAAAAACGACAGTTCTACAGGATTCATCAACTTTCAAAAGCGAAGCTTACCTTCCATGAAATTAGATGGGGACAAAGGACTATTGCTAGAAGATGCGACCCCAGCACCTTCGGGCACCTCGACCGCAAAATAGGAGGTAACACCCTTAGAGTCCATCACTCAGCTCATGCGTCCTGTGAATAGCATCGCCAGCAAGTCCTTACCACCTTCGGGCCAAACTGGACCTTCTTGCTGTGGAAGGCCACACCCAACATGGAACACTATACGGTTAGGATACTTGTTCCTCAGACAATAATGGTAAATTTTCTTATAAAATTAATGTAAATAAATATTTATATTTTATAATTTATTTAATTATTAAAAAATTAAATTAAATTATTTTTTTTTAATTTTTTTATTTATAAAGAATAATAAAGAAAAAGGGAAAATGAAAACATTAATAAACACAAAAGATAAATAATAATTTAAATTAATTTTGTAACAATTAAATAATTTATAAAATATAAATATTTATGTACATTAATTTTATAAAAAATATTTTTTCTTTTTCTTTTACTTTTACTTTTACTTTTACTTTTTCTTCTTTCTTTCTTTTTTATTTTTATAAATAAATTAATTTCGTAAAAATTAAATAATTTATAAAATATAAAATATTTATTTACATTCATTTATTAAAAATATATTTTTTACTTTTTTATTTTCCTTTTGTTTCTTTCTTTTTTCTTTCCTTTTTTTCCCTCCTTTCTTATAAAATTAATGTAAATAAAATATTTTATATTTTAAAAATTAATTTAAATTATAATATGAATTATTATTTATTTTTCTTTATATTTATTTACAAACAAGAGAAAAAGGGAAAAGATAAGAAAGGAAAAAATAAAAAACTTATAAATATAAAATAAATATTTTATATTTATAAATTATTTAATTTTTAGAAAGTTAATTTAATTTAAAATATAATATAATATACTTATATATATATTTTATTTGTTTATAAAGAAGAGAAAAAAGAAAAAAAGGAAGAAACAAAAAAATAAAAAAATATTTTTATAAAATAATGTAAATAAATAGTTTTATATTTTTTCAATTATTTGATTATTACAATATTAAATTAAATTACAATGTAAATTATTATTTCATTTTTAATATTTATTTATAAAGAAGAGAAAAGCAACAAAAAAAAGGAAAAAATTAAAAATATTTTTTTATAAAATTAAAGTAAATAAATATTTCATACTTTTTAAATTAATTATATTTTAAAAAAATCATTTTAATTTATAATATGAATTATTTTTCTTTGTATTTATTTATTAAAAAAATGAAAGAAAAAAAAAGAAATTAAAAAAAAGGAAAAAAATGAAGAGAAATGTGGTGCAATCAGCTGGTAACACGTGTCACTAGCTGATTGCTAACGGTAAAAGTAACGAAAAAGCTAACGGAAGGGACAAATTTGTTATGATACTTGTAATCAAGGACCAATTTGATACATTTCGAAGTTTATGGACCAATATAAAATATGCCCTATAGTTTGGGGACCATTGGTGCTATTAACTCGGATAAAAAAACCCAAAAAAAAACATTATCTTTTTTTTTTGAATAATTAAAAAAAAAACCATTGTCAGTCGGTCTATGTCTATGTTTTTTGCAGTCAACTCCACTCCCAACACGCCGAACAACTTTCTTCCTTCTCCTTTCCTTTTTCTCGTGAATTTCCACATAGAAAATCGCAAATCTCCCCCCAGGCCCCAACCAACATTCTCTTTCTCTTCTTTTTCTCTCTTTGTATCTCGTGTTATTCGAATTATCGTGTTATTCTTTGCTCTGTTCTTTTCCTTTCTCTTTTGCCCCTTCTCCTCCCAACCTCACTTTGACAAACTTATAGGTTGTGCTTGGTAGAGTGGAAAGTGGAAGGATGGAAAGAGTAGTGTGAAAAAGTGGAATGAAAATAAATTTTGAGTGTGCTTGGTAGGAAAGAAAAGTGAGAGGAAAGAAAATAGGAAAAATAATCATTTTCCACATCTATTAACAAAAACAAATCACTCCAAATTGAAAAGAAAAGAGGAAAGAAAATGAGAGTGGTTTGAATCATCTTAACTTACAATGAGTATAATGCTAAAACAATATACTTTTCATTTTCTTTCCTTTCATTTTTCAACACTACAAGAGGACAGACTTTTACCGACGAAATAATATGTCGGTAAAAGTCTACATTCAGTCGGTAAAGCGTTTTACCGACGGAAAATTTCGTCGGAAAATTTCGTTGGTGATACTTAAGTCGGTGATACTAATTCGAACGGTAAAGAAAAATCAGTCGGTAAAGCTTCTTTACCGATGAACTTTTACCGACGAAATATTTCATCAGTATTGATTTTCTTTATCGATGGACTTTTACCGACGGAAAATTCCGTCGGTATTATTTTATTACCGACGGTAGAGTTCCGTCGTTCTTTTCTTCACCGACAAAAAGTGTAACGGAATATTCCGTCGGTGATAGTTTTACCGACGGATGTATTCCGTCGGTAATTCATATTCTGACCAGATGGGTTTGGTCGGTAATAAGTTATTACCGACGGAATATTCCACCGGTAAAATTCTTTTACCGACAGATTATTCTGTCGGTAATTTTTTTTTTTGAAAAATAAAATAATAAATATTTAGAAATAAAATTATTAAAAAAATTAAAAATAAAAAGAAAATTTTATATAATTACAGCATAAAAAAATAAAATGAAATCCGTAAAAATATAAATAAAATAATATTCAAATGTATCTATCGAATATTAAAAAAAGAATTCATCACGAGGTACTGCTGTCATCAGCTTCACTGTCTACCTCGGCATTGCCTCCGACAGCACTCAATCCTCCGACGACACCCATGGCTCCGACTCCGGCATCACCTCCAACAGCACCGACTTTGGCAGCACTCACTCCAGCATCGACAGCAATCAGTCCTAGTCCAGCAGCCATGCCTCCAGCAGCATCGACTCCTGTAGCACTCAGTCCTGCACCGACTCCGGCAGCACTCGATCCAACACCCATGCCTAAGGCAGCACTGAGTCCGACAACTTGAGTTCCGATCCCGCCTAATGCAGCTGCTATCTGTGACTACAGTAAAGGTGTGATTATCGTATTCCAGCTCGTCACGATATTCTCAAGTCTCACGATTGAGGTCTGGATTTGCGAGACATCAGACCTCAATGCATGATAGTCCTCAAACGGCGCTGCTGTCGGCTGCTGTGTAGTACTAGGACCACATGGAGCATAACTGGCTACATCTGAACTTTGGTGACTGCCGGGTGGATCGAAAATTTGCCCTCTCTTCGGTCTCGTTCCAAACCCATAAACATGCGTCCGCGTAGTCTGAATGCCTCTAATAGCATTAGACCCGGACTGAGGGTCGAAATCGGGATATGAAGATGTATCGTCTCCATATTTTTGCTGCAACGAAGCAGTATAATTTTCCTACAATCACAAATATTTAAATATATAAACAATTAATATGTGACATTGTAATGAACACGTACATAAACACAAATATCTGGTATAATCAATTAATGTAATATATAAAGTATTGATAAAGTTAAATACTTACAGTTACAGCTTTAGACTTGCTGTCTACATAATCACCCTGACCCTTTGCACGTTTATGGGATTTGTTAAACAGCTCCAGGAAAATCACGTTGCGCTGCAACTCTTGTGACTACAAATTAAATGAAGAGAAAATATTATGTTAAACCAATAAAAATTCACATAGTTTATACGATAAAATTTTTAAACAATAAATTATAAAACAAAAATAAATCTTACCATCCTTTCACCGGTAACTAGAAAAGGAATTGATCCACCAGTGTGCTTTGTAATACTGCCATCTTTCTCCGTGTTCCTATTACCCTTGGCCTTTTGGGACCTATTTTTCTAAGCGTCGGTACTCCAAACGCTATCAATCAGTTCATCCCAAATATCGACTGCTCACACCTGTAACCCTTGCAGTCTTTTATTCGATTCGTTTGAAAAAAAGACATGGCATTATCCCTCTCAAAATTCATCATGTCCTTGAATCGATCCTTGCATGTGGCCTCCCATAATTTCCTAACCAATGGTGTCTGCTCGGGAGGTCACTGGTATTTTCTCTACAATGAGACATTATGAATTAATATATAGTATTAAACCTAATTAAATTATAACTTGACTTTTAACCAAATCATACCTCAAATATAGTCCACACAACAGGTATCTTCGACCAATTAGGCCACGGCCTGTTATAGTGTTGTCTGATGATGGAGGCAATGGTGGATTTTACACAACTCTCCGTGAAAGTCCTAAAATCAAGGATACGTGTTAGTGGACAATAATTTATTTTACTCAAATAATGAAATTATCGAAATAATATTAACTTACGTGTTTTAAAGTATTGACAGTCGAAACCTGTCATCCGGATTATTCGATGTCGGTAATCCTTTTGTCTGACCTCTATTTCGTTTCCTCTGCTTAGTGGCAGTACCGGTAGACAATGTAGGATGTGATGCAGGTACCTCTGTCTGCTGCCTCGTGCCATCATCCGCGAAAAACGTCGATGCTGGCTCATTAAGTAAATACTGTGAAATTTCATCCAGCGGTGACGTAGACGCTTGTAACGCTGGATTTGCCTAAGTCGACCGAGTAAGTGTCGGCCGTGGCAGTGGAGTGGGAGTCGATATGGGCGGTGCCACTGTAGAGGGAGGCAATCTAGACTGATCCACTATAGACGGAGGCAGTGTAGAGGGATGCAGGGGCGATGGAGGTACTGCAGATGGAGTATGTGGCGATGAAGCCGAATTAGGCGGCAACTATGTCGGTGGAGGTCGTAAGGAGGGAGAAGGCACATGTGGCAACTCTGGTGTAACATGCCCCGAGGACGATCCTCCAGATGATCGAAATGCATCCCACATAGAACTCGATTTCTTCTTTCCAATAGTTTTACGCCCTGTTCCTCGCATTTTATCTGTAAAATGAAAAATATTAAATTTATCAATAAATACATATATTCAATACACATAAAATATATTACTTGACAGATCATGCAATTACAAAATGAATAAATAATATTAACTTTCTAATCATCATCATTCTCGTCGTTCTCATCAGCATCATTGTCATCGCTGTCATCATAATATACTTCTTCATCTTCATCTTCTTGTTCTTCGTCTTCGTCCTCGTCATTTTCTTCTTCATTTGTTCTCTGAACATTAATATTAACTTTCTAATCATCATCATTCTCGTGTTCTCATCAGCATCATTGTCATCGCTGTCATCATAATATAATTCTTCAACTTCATCTTCATCTTCTTGTTCTTGTTCTTCGTCTTCGTCCTCGTCATTTTCTTCTTCATTTGTTCTCTGAACATTAATGTTTACTTCTTCGAAATCACCATGAACCAAAAGTTGAGGATTGTCAAGATCTTCTGAATATGTTATAATGGTGGGAGTAGGCACATCCATTGTTGATAAACCCCTTCGTTTAGATCAATTATTTATCCTGCACAAGATCCAATATCAAATCTACTCCTAGCCTTTGCTTTGAAACAGCCCACCAATCTCGACGATCTCTTCTATTCGATGGATAAGAACTGTAATACACTTGTTGACATTGATGAGCTAAAACAAAAGGTTCATTACAAGCAAGTATTGACCTGTACTTTATTTCAACAAGCCCATTATGAGGATCTACCCGAATTCCTTTATCCGTATCAAACTATCGACATTTAAAAAGTACGACCCGATTTCCCACACCAAAATATTCTAACTCCACAATGTCTAACAACATTCCATAAAAGTCATGCGAAGAATCGTTATAACAGTCACCTTTGACGCATACACCGCTAGTCATGGTTTTTCTATTTTTTGCATAATCTAAAGTATGGAACTTGAAACCATTAACGAAATATCCAGAATAACACCAACCCATACATCCTGGACCATAAGATAACTCAACCATACGAGAGTTATGTTGACTTGAATCTTGCTGAACCTATGAACGGTGAAGTCGAAAACAATATTACATTCAATATCAAATTGTATCATGCATTAGCGGAACATAGAAATTAAAGAATACTTACGTAGTCTTTAAACCATTTTCTAAATCTACCTGCACGAACTTTCTCCAACTCACCATCTGTAATGTTCGGTGCATCGATTTTCACTATCTCATCAAACACCCTAAAAATGATTGGATACATAATGAGTTTCTCTAATTTAATTATATAACGTCATTTCACATTTAATATTTGAGAGAATAGTAAACCTCTTACTCAATATAAGGTATGACTTCTTCGCAATTCATTAATACATATAATTCAGCTGCATCGTACTCATCATGCCCTAAGTAACGAGCCTTCATTTTTTTGGGACCAAAAGATCTCCCTTCATGTGTGAAAACTGAGAGTCGTCCCATGGGATCGATATCTCCTCCATCATTATTTCGGGGCACCTGAGTAAATATTGTTTCAACATTTGGTTCAAAGTATAAGGCGTAGAACGATAAAATTTCTTCCATTATATACGCCTCAACTATTGACCCTTCAACATATGCGAGATTTTTCACTTTTCTCTTTAGATGATGTAGAAATCTAAGATTCAAAAACGAATACTAAATTAACAAATGTTCAATTCAATAAAGTAAATAATGTAAAAGATTACTTACATTCTTTGTTAATTACTTTTTGAATGGATACATCCAACGAAATGGACAGGTCCACCAACTTTTGCCTCATAAGGTAGGTGAATAGGCAAATGTTCCATTGAATCAAAAAGGGCTGGAGGAAAATTTTTTTCCAACTTGAAAATGGTCTCAACAATATTGGTTTCCAAGAACTCCATCTGGTCCACATGAATTTTTGTAGAGCATAAGTCTTTGAAAAAATGAGATAGCTCAGTAATTGCATACCAGATTGTGTTAGGTACCAAATCTCGAAACGCAATTGGAAGTAACCGCTGCATAAAAATATGACAGTCATGGCTTTTCATGCCATAAAACCTCCCATCAACCATATTTGCACATCGACCGATATTCAAAACAAATCTATCGGGAAGTCGTAATTCTTTTACCTAAGTACAAACTTTTTTTTTTATCTTCCCTGTTTAATGTGCAACTGGCTTTAGGCTTGTACGTTTTTCCATTGCTTTCCATCAAATCTAATTTCGACCATCTGCAAAGCAACGGTAAATCCATTATGGCCTTTATATTGTCTTTAGTTTTGCCCTTCACATCCATCATTGTGTTTAACACGTTATCAAACACGTTTTTCTCAATATGCATCACATCCAAATTATGACGAATGAGATTGGTATGCCAATAAGGTAACTCCAAAAAATACTCTTTTTGTCCAATTGTGACATTCTCCGAATCCAATCAACTTCTGTTCACATAATTTACTCTCAAATGTGATATTCGGCATGCTATCTATCCTTTCCAGAATTGCCTCACCAGATAACTGCTCAATTAGAGAATCATGCTCAACTCTTCGACAAAATTTATCTCTTTGTCTTCTAAAAGGATTATTTAAAGGCAAGAACTGCAGATGACAATAAAAAAAACATGGTTTCCTGCCATAATGCAATCTGAATGACTTAACTTCTTCCATACAATAAGGACAACCCAATCGACTGTGTGTGCTCCATCTTGATAACATGCCGTAAGAAGGGAAGTCATTAATCGTCCATAACAATGCAACTCTTAATATAAAATTTTGTTTCCTATACCCATCATAACTCAAAACACCATGATTCCACAATAATTTCAACTCATCTTTCAATGGTCTGAGGAAAACATCAATATCTGTGATGGACTATTTGGACCCGGAATTACCATATTAATAATTAAATATGGTTGCTTCATACACATCCAAAGTGGTAAGTTATTTAAACAAAGCATTACCGGCCAACAAGAGTACAATTTTGCTCCATGAGTAAACGGACAAAACCCATCTGCTTTCGAGATTCCACTGCAAAAGACGGATGCGTACGATTGAAGTCTTGCTATGCTTCACCATTAACATGGTGTCTCAACACTCTATCATCCCTCCAGTTATGCGCATGCCATGTCATATTCTCAGCTGTAACCGTTAACATAAATAATCTTTGAAGTCTCGGAATCAATGTCAAATAACGAAGAATCTTATAAGGAATTCTCTTCGACTTTCTAACACATGATTTGCTTGGTTTATAACGAGGATGGCCATATACGGAACAAAATTCTAAGTCAACAGAGTCGTTATAAAACAACATGCAATTGTTGTTGCATGCATGTATCTTCTGATAGTGAAGTCCAAAGTTGGCTATCTTTTTCTTCATTTGGTAAAAATTATCAGGTAAATTATCACTTTCTGGCAACATCCCTTTTATCATAATCATCAAACGATTGAAACACGATTCACTCATGTTAAATTCAGACTTCACATTTAACAGTTGTGACACAGCAGATAAAGTTGTGTGTTTTGCCAGCAAATCTTCAACATTTTGCCAGCCAGAGAAAGCCTAAGAACATCCGAAAAAGAGATCAGTTTGAGCTACTCCCCATGTCTTATTCTGAACTATTACCCCAGCTAGTCGAAGAGCATTTCCTTACTAAAGTTCCAGTAGAGACTATTCAACCCCCATTCTCGAGCTAGTATGACGAGAATGCATATTGCGATTATCATTCTAGAATTCGAGGACATTCCACAGAAAATTGCATATCTCTAAAACGGAAGGTTCAAACACTCATCAGTGACGAATGATTAGATGTGGGTAAGAAACAAAGGTTAAACAGCATGGAGAATTCACTGAATAGGCATAATGGGACCATTATGGATGTCATAATGTGGGAGAAAGATTAAAAGGTTGGAAAGAGTACTGAGAAATAGCTGATTTTGAATTATGGGACAGCATGTCAAGAGGGGAGTTTTTGATGCATGTAGTTCTATACCTCATGATGAAAACACTTGTCTTATGTTAACATCCATAGAAAATAAATAAATTTTGAACTTTTAAAATGCTTTTATTGTGTTTTTAATGTGAAAAAACAAGAATTAAGGAAGTTTTGATAATATAAAGTCTCGAAGAATATTGATGATCATTGTTAGAAATGACCCAATACCCTCCCATCTTTTATCGGGCTTTCCAATGCTTAAATCCCTTGAACTGAGACCACTTGAAAGACCTAATGCTTCAAGGAATATAAATGTTGAATTTAATAAACCATAGTTACTGTGAAATAAGCAAATATATAGATCTTAGCTTAGGCTATGAACAATGGAACAAACTTTTTGAAATTTTTTTGAGCTTCTTGGAAACTCAAACAAATGAGACATTCTTTCAAGAATCTAGATCATGGTAATTTGATGTGTGTCAAGGTTGTGCCAAACCATTCACATCCTTTCCAATAACCACAAAAAACCAATTGCCCAAACATCACTTCATGATTGACACCTTAGGGCACAATGACTAAACCAGATTATCCTATGTCACAGAGAAATCCTATTTTTGGGCCAAATTTTTCCTTGTCACTTCAAGCAAACCCAAGATCGAAACTCAGCCTGCTCAGTATAGACCTAGAAGGAAAAGACTTACGATGTTCTTCATAATAGTATAAATTCTCTTGGTTAATCAAACTGGGGCATCATATGTCCAAGTGCAAAATGAAATTTTGATTATCTATTCCTCTGAGGATTACTTTCCAATGAGAATATTTGTGCTTGATATGAGAAATGGCCATCTTTCATATTCATTTCACAAAAAGAATTTATTCATAGTTACCCCTTTTGAGCTGAAAGAATTCTTTCTTCTTTGAACCCTGATCAAGGATCACCCTCCACACTGGGGGGCAAATACGAGGATGAATCTTTTCAAAGATCATAGATAAATGAGTCCTAACTCAAAGACAGGTACAAGGAAAATTGAGCTCCCAAATAAGTACGAGCTTACCCTGTCAAAGAGAAAAAAAAAAAGAAGAAAAAATGAAAAAAGAGGGCAAAATGAAAGCCCAAAAACACAAAAAATGTAAAAATCATCAGATGAAGGAATAAGCTCAAAAAGGACAAATGTTTCGAAGAAAATCCTTCTCATGAAATGATCCTTGATTTGATCACCCTTAAACACATTTTTGGGCCTATTTATCCTTTCTTTCTGAACCATGAACCTTGGCCTACGTCACGTGCTTTAAAAGTTCATTTTGATCAAGCGCGAATATTTAACTTGAAGAGTTTTTCCTCAAATTATATCCCATATTTTTGAATTATCATTTCACCATGGAAGAATTTAGAACTCTCAGATGCATGGTTAAACAAAAAAATAAAATGAAAAAATGGAAAGAATGGGACTCTAGGGTGAAAACCCAAAAATAGGTAGTCTAGAGTAAAATGGGAGAATCTTCGGTGCCGCCCATAGTGTCATCAAGGCCATGATGAAAGAGGAAGTTATCTTGAAGAAATCGAGGAACATCTAGGAATTCCTGAACTCCCAAACTGTCAGCTCTCGTATGGAGGATTGACTTCAAAAACTGAGACTCTTTTCCCTCCAAAACTAACTTTCCAGTTTGAACATCCCGGCCAATCTTGATGCTTGTCAAAATGCCATGATTTGGAAACTAAAAGAATGTTGAATTTGTTTGATCCTCAAGGAAATTCGTGTTTTATAAAACCTGTTCCATTTGTGAGCCTAGAAGGGACATATATTTTTCTTGTTGTGAAGTGTTCTTGGATCAACCAAAATCTTATTGCACCAAGCCTTTCAACTGAATTTGAAAAAGCCAAATTGGCACTAAGAAAAATTTCTAACAATGATCATCAGTCTTCAAGAGACTTGGATATGACAATGTAGGGATACCCTTTTCGGCTCAAAAGTTTTCAATAAATGAGCAAATATTTTTCAAAAAGCAAAAACAGATTAAATAATGAAAATATTTTTGAAGAAACCATTTTTGAATAAAAATGATGCTGGCATGAGACAAGGGTTCTTCTAACCCAAATGTATGGAATGGCATGAGACAAGGGTTCTTCCAGATATGAGGAATGAACATTCGACTTGGACTTCTATCGATAAGAGTTTGAAAACTGTTAGGGCAAGCTAAGGACTGAAAAGGGAATGATCTCTTATGGGGAACGAGTGTTCAAGATACACTCTGACTTGAAAAGGAAAAATGATTTGGAAAGGCTAAGCCAAAGTCTAGAAAAATAATCAGGGCATCTGCACCGTGTCAGCAAGCATTTTCATCATTCATGGGTTTTTGCATTTGCACCATTCCATGAGCATCTGCATTTTACCATTACATTTACATCCTTCATGGATATTTGCATTTGCATCATCTCGAGCAATTGCATCATTTCTAGGATCATTGCATCTTCATTATTGTGTGGTAACTGCAGTTACATCATTCATGAACCACTTACATAAACACGATCTGTAGGGACATTTGCATCTTTTCATGAAGCATTTGCATCATTATTGATATTGGCATTTGCATCTTTTCATGAAGCATTTGCATTTTTGTTAATCTCGGCATCTGCATCAAGAAGCGTTTGCACCAATCAAAGACACCTGCATTTGCAATATGAAGCATTTGCACTTATGTTAATTTTTGCATATGCATCAAGAAGCATTTGCACCATTGCTAACCTTTACATCTGCATCAAGAAGCATTTGCACCATTGCTAATCTCTGCATTTGCAACAAGAAGCATTTGCATCAATCTAAGACATTTGCATCTACATCATGAAGCATTTGAATCTTTGTTAATCACTGCATTTGCATCATGGAGCATTTGCATCTTTGTTAATCTTTGCATCTGCATCACGAAGCATTTGTATCTCAGTTAATCTTTGCATTTGCATCATGGAGCATTTGCATATTTGTAAATCTTTGCATCTGCATCAAGAAGCATTTGCATCCTCTCAAAATCTCCAGGTTAATTTTCAACACACTTTCAAAAATCATGGATGAGACATCCGGGCACCGTTTTCGAAATATTTCTGGTTTCACCTAGATCTCATTCGACCATTGGTTCTACCCAGGTCATCTCATAGAAAATACTTCTGGCTTCACCCAGATCTCTTTTCGACTATCGATTCTGCCCAAGATATCTCATTGAAAATTATCTATGGTTTCGCCTTGATAACTTTTCGACTATTGGTTCCACCCAAGTCATATCGTAGAAATATTTCTGGCTTCACCCAAATCTTATTCGACCATTGGTTCCGCCCAGGTCATCTCGTAGAAAATACTTCTGGCTTCACCCAGATCTCTTGTCGACTATCGATTCCGCCCAAGTCATCTCATTGAAAATGATCTACGGTTTTGCCTAGATAACTTATCGACTATTGGTTCTGCCCAAGTCATTGAAAAATTATCTATGGTTTCACCTAGATAACTTTTCGACTGTTAGTTCCGCCCAAGTCAGATTGTAGAAAATATTTCTAGCTTCACCTAGATCTCATTCGACCATTGGTTCCGCCCAGATCATCTCGTAGAAAATACTTCTGGCTTCACCCAAATCTCTTTTCGACTATCGATTCCGCCCAAGTAATCTCATTGAAAATTATCTACGGTTTTTCCTAGATAATTTTTCGACTATTGGTTCCGCCCAAGTCAGATCGTAGAAAATATTTCTGGCTTCACCCAGATCTCATTCGACCATTGGTTCTGCCCAAGTCTTCTCGTAGAAAATACTTCTGGCTTCACCCAGATCTCTTTTCGACCGTTGGTTCCGCCAAGGTCATCTCGTCGAATAGTTTCTGGCTTCATCGGATCTCTTCTCGAGTTTTGGTTCTGCCAAAGTCATCGCGTGAAAGAATATTTCAGGCTTCGTCCAAATCACTTCTTGACTTGTGGTTTCGCCCAGGTCGTTTCAATTTCGGGTTCCATCCATGTCACTTTTCGACTACTGGGTTCACCCAGGTCATCACTCAACTACTGGTTTCGCCCAGGTTGTTTCAATTTCTGGTTTCACCAGTAAGGTTAGCACAAGGCAAGATAAGGCCCCAAGATCATCGTCGAGGTATTCTCTTTTCTTGAAAAATCAAACTTGTTTTCTTAAGACGAGTCGAGCCCTGATTAGTCAAGGAACTCAATTTAAGGCAAATCCTTTTATTTACAGCACAAAAAATAATAATAAGAATAATAAATGAAAAGATGAAGAAAACTCTCTTCTCTCCTTCGCATGCGATCTCACTAACCGAAAAAAATTATTGTCTATTTTATCTTTTCCTGATTCCTGATTCTCAGCAATAGTCAAAGAAGGGCAACTGTATACACCTAATTTTGTCCGGGCCCCTTGAACAAGGTAAGCTTTCCTTCAACTTCCCGAAATGCATAGAATCTCCCCTAATTCCATAGTTGGGTCTCTAAGACTTTGATTCGGTGGTCAACACGAAAAAGTCAAAATGGAAAAAATCAACTCTGAAAAAGTCAACTTCGAAAAATCAACCATTGAAAAAGTCAAGTCTAGGAAAAATCAAGGTTCGAAAGAAGAATTGAGCAATGGTGAAGCAATCTTGATAATTGGAGATCCATAACTGAAGATAAAAGGAAAATTTGAAGGTGGAAAAAACAAATTGCAAAATTGAGTGTAGGAAAAGCATGGAATTTCCAAAGTTTGGGAAAAGTACGTAAATGATCAAATTGAATGAAATTGAAACCTCAATGTGAGAGACAATCAATAAATAGAGGTACCTCGAGGTCCAATTTCACAAAGATTTGACAATTTCACAAAGATTTGAAGAAAAACTGGACAAAAATGAAAATTTAGAAATTGCTATTTTGGGAAAAAGTATGAAATTTTGCAAATTTGGGAAAAAGTATAAAAATGATCAAATTGGACAAAATTGAAGGTTCAAATTGGAGAATAATCAATAAATAAAGGTATCCAAAGGTCAAATTTAAAGTGGAATCAAAGGAGAAGTCAACTTGAAGAAAAATTGAAAAAATGAAGATTAAGTGAATAAATAAAAAATCACAAATTTGGGGAAAACTATGGAGATGGTCAAATTGAGTAAAATTGAAGTCCCAAATGGAAGAATAATCAATAAATAAATATATCCAAAGGTCCAATTTGAAGTGGATTCAAAAGGAAAGTCAATTGGAAAAAATAAGCCAAAAAAGGGAAAAATCAAATCAGAAGGGAATTTGGATATAAAAACTGGGCAAAGTGGGTTCAACTCCAATTCAATATATGACAAAGGGTATGGAAAAAGAAAATCCAAAAAATTGGCCCGTTTCGAGTAAAATCGAGGTTTCATGGGTTAAATGCAATTTTAGAAAATCCGAGAAAAATAAAATCCGAGCTCGAAAAATTGTAAAACTTTCCAGAATAAATTTTAGGACGGAAAGAATAAAATGAGAAGGAAAAAACTTGAAATTGGGGCCGAAATGAAAATAGGCTAAATTCAAGGCACTAATCCTCAATTTTAGAGACTAATCCTCAATTTTAGAGTATAATCCGAAAAAATGGAAAACAAGCTTGAAAAATTATGAAAACTTCTAGAACTGAGTTTAATATTGGATAGGATGGATTGGAAAAGAAAAATCTAAAAATGGGACCGAATGAAAATAGGCAAAGTTCGGGGAAGCCAAAGTGTAATTTTGGAGAATAATCCGAAAAAATGGAAAACGAGCTGGAAATTTATGAAAACTTCCATAACGGAGTTTAATATTGGATAGGATGAATTGGAGGGAAAAAATCCAAAAATTGGGGCCATTTGTAAATAGATCAAGTTTAGGAGCCAAAATGTAATTTTATCGAAAAACCGAGGAGGGACCAAGTAGTAAATAAAAAAAAGGGATGACTTGGAATATTCCAGGCCATTTTCAGCCAAAGAGAGAGAAGGGTCTTAGAGATGTGATCAAATGGTCAAGATGGAAGATAAAGTAGATATTTTTAAAGAAAGGACATGATTCACCACTACTTGCCTATGTGGTATTTTTGGCCAATAAGAGGCATTTTAATTATAAGGATAAAAGGCCATTGGCCAAGGCCATGTGAAGGCCATGTGAAGGCCATATGATGATGCCAAGTGGACAAAGAATGGCAACTAGGAAGATATTTTGTTGGTAAGCTACATGATCATGACAAGTGGCTAAAGAGAGGTTGTAGTGATAAGGGACAAGAATATTTGAGGTGGCATTTAGAGCCAATGAGAAGGTTACTTGGTCCCCAATTTTAATAGATGGCCATGAAGAAAAGGGACAAGAAATAGCCATGTGGAAAGGAGGTTGGAAAAGCATGTAGAAAGCATGACTAAGGTAAAAAAAAAAAATTGAGCATGCTCTACACCAAGGGGGTTTTTGGCCAGCACACTATTACATGGGGTCTCTCTTCATTTTTTTTACATATTCACTACATTTGGAGAAGAGGGCAGTAGCTAAAACTTCTCAAGGAGAAAAGAAAAGGAAGAGAGAAAAAGGAGAAAAAAGGAGGAAGTTGGAGAAGATTTTTGGAAGCTTTGCTAGGTAACTTGCTTCTCTTCTCATGTTCTTCGTTTCCTTCATTTCTCATGCATTTGCTTCTTTATTTTCTACGTTAGTTTCATTTTTTATTCAAAACAAAGGTTTCTTAAAAAGTTTTCAAAACTATTTACTACTTCTTCTTCTCTTTTTCACAAAATATCAAAGTTTATAAAATTTTCCTACATGTTTTTACCTTGGCCGATACTTGTAGTGTTCATTGTGCTTGCATTTTATTCTTTTTTCTTGCTTGAATGTTGGATGTGGGATCTACTATTGTGGTATGATAGATATATTCCTTTTATTTCTTTAAAAAATAAATAAAAAGGTTTGATGTGCTTGAGGATCTTGGTTTTACCAAGTGATTTTGGTTAGGTAGGGCTATGTCAAAAGAATCAATGAATGAGCCAACCTTTATTTTTCTTTGTTTGTTTATGTTTCTAGTTTATATTTCATCATTTGTGCTTGCTGTAAAAATGTGTTTTCAACTCATTTCCAACTTAATTTTGGCTAGGATCAATCAATGGTCCATATCCAAAATCTATTTTTCAAACTAGTTCAAAGAAAACAATGTTTTACAAGTTGAGTATGCTGATTTTGGATAATGTTTTCACCATGCATATTTTGTCAAAATAAAAAACTTATTTAACCTCTTTAAATAAATTCTTAGATGAGTCCATGGTAATATTTCCAGAATTTTTAGAATTTTTTCTCAAGGGTTAAAAAAGAGATTTCGATAAAACTAATTTTTAATTAGATATATTGTTTTAAGGCAACTATAGCCTAGGAATTTTTTGTCAAAATAAAAAACCATTTTTACCTCATTGAGTTTAGCATGTGTTGAGTCTAAACTTATTTTCCAGATTTTTTTGAATTTTTTACAAGGGTCTAAAAAAAGCTTTGTGAAACCGATTTTAGGTACCAAAACTAGTTTTAAAGCTAGTGAAGGTCTCATTTTTTACCAAAGGGGAGGGGCTGGCCGAAATCCATAGGTTACTGTTTTGGGATGTTTTCCATGTTAGTGCAAAGTTTAAAAAATTGGTTTTACAAAAATCGGTCATGGGTAGCTAATCCGGGCTTCAAAAAGTGAGTAAAAAAAAAAGGATTTTCACTAGGGCCATTCGGCCACCTTGATTTTACTTCAAAAAAATTGCATCTTTTTAATTCATTTTTGGTTTTCAAAAGGTTGCATTTAAAGTTCGTTTACAGATACTCGGATGTCAATCAAGGACATTCGAATGCCCCTAATCCGAGCCAAAATTCGCGCTCGAAATCTTTCATTTTAAAATATCCAACTTTGGTTTCTTTCAAAGATAGTCGAACATCTTTTTAGGTGTTCGGATATCCTCTCTTTAAGAGAGAAACACATTCGGTTTTCATGCATTGCATATTTTAAAATGTTTTTACTTAATTTAGCAATAAAAACGTATTTTTCGGTTTCCTAGACATTTGGCGAGAATTATTTCCTAATCTTTCCCGGGTCTGTCGGGGAGGTTAGAAAATTATTCAACGCACGTGTTTATGGAATCGAAAGGTATGGTTTTTGTTTTAACCGGAATTTTATACACGCCATTGAAAAGATATTTTTCAAAGCTGTGCAGGGTATGCCGGGGAGTTCAATAAAATATCCCGACACATGCCATTTATATAATGTCACCGAAAAAATTCATGAAAAAGAATTTTAAAATAATGATGTGTGCATATTCTATGTTCATGCATATTCCATGATTAGGCCATTTAATAATCAATTTCAACATTTGCTATTTTAATCATGCAAATTCTATGTTTATGAATATTCCGTGATGATGTCATTTTATGATCTAATATTCATGTTGTCATTTTGGTCATGATATGATTTCTAATGTTCTATGATGATGTCATTGATTCTTATGTCATAAATGCCATGTTATGCATGCCATGTCATGAGTTATTTACCATGCTATGTTTGTCATGTCATGAAATCTTGCCATGTCATGTATGCCATGCCATAAATTCTCTTGCCATGTCATGAGCTATTTGCCATATCATATGTAGACACCCGAATTGTGCTCAAAACTTTGAGCTCAATTCACGAATATTTATCTGAGCTATCAAATCCACTATTGGCCTTGGGTATTTTTGGGCCCAACTTTGGATTGTGTTTGGTGCCTAATGAGGAAAAAGCCCATTTTTTTATTTTTGTTTTTGTTCGATTTTTTTTTCCTTTTTTACAAAAAAATAAAATAAAAAAAATCATTCATTTCTGTTCCTCCATTACTGGTTCAGTTTCACTGACAACTCAATCAAATCTCTGCAATACCAATCCCGAAATCAAGCTCAAAGTCAATCAAAGCAAGAACCCAGATTTTCGATTTAAATTGAATCCCTTTGTTCTTGGTTAACCCGAAATGGCATCTCAATTATCACCCGATTTTCCTCTTCAATCTTCCCAAACCCCAATCACTATTCAAATCCTAAAATTAGAGATTAATTTTGATTCTCAAAATCTTATTAAAAGGAAGGCAAAATCAATTTGAGGAGGAATGACCGAGTCCCTTTGAAAGGGTTTTGGATCCAAATTCCACTATAAATTGCCACAATCACACAACAATAAAAGGGGGAGGAGGATCACAAGCAACATAAATGGACAGCAACAAAAAAACAGACACAGACAGCAGCACAATCAAACCGAAAGCAAAGCCAAGAAAATTGGTTTTTTCTGACAAAATTCAAATTCGGGATTTTGGTGGGCTAGAGTTGTTTTTCTTTAGGATTCCAACGTTGAAAACTTAGAGGAGGGTCGTGTGAGGATTTGGCAACTATTCGACGGTTGTCGAAGGAGATCGGGAGGGTTGAAGCCGCGGACTAAAATCCTAGATCTAGGGTTGTAGGTTTTGATTTTGGAAAAACCAAGTTGATTTCGGGCCTTATGAAGATGAAAGGAAATTTTGGGGAAATTTTGGTAAGTTTTTGGGTTTGGCTGCCGACAACGGCGGAGACGACGGCCGAAATCTAGGCTGTTCTTGGCTGGTTCAGAGTGTGAAAGTTTTTTTTGGGAAGAAAGGTAAAAAAAAAAAAAAAAAGAAGTTCATTTATAATAAGGCGGGTCGAGTCTGGCCGACCCGCGTAGGATCCGCGCGGGTCGCACAGGGTCCTTGCGGGTCGCTCCCTAGACCCAACCCGCATGTCATGATTTTTTTTTTGATTTATTTGGTATCTATTTTATTTTAATTCTTTTTTATTTTGTTTTTTTATATTTTATTATTTTCCAATTAATTTAATTTTTAATTTTTTTATTTTTTTAGTACAAGTTTTATCTAGTGAATTTTAGTATCTAACAGTTTATCTAACAGTGAATAATTAGTTTTAATTATTGTATAAATTGTATGTTTATTTATTTATTTTATGGTGTTTGTTAATTAGGATAATTAAGATAGATTCTATTTTATTAATTCATACAATATACCCTCTTCACATAATTTATCATATTAAATAAATAAATAAAAAAATCAAGATATTTCCGACGATGGAACTCTAAGAAGTCGCAAATGGTTGACTTCTAAGAATTTCCTAGGTGAGAAAAATTTTCTTAAACTCCACCAGCATGATGGAGATTTTAAGAAGAAATTTCAACATCATAGATCGAAATTTATCTCTTGATAATAATTTGTAAGAATTCAATTCCATTAGAAATTTCAATTCATAGAATTTAGATAATTAACCCTCGTTTCATAAAATTTTAAAACCAATCCGACGACGGATCTTCATAAGAACGAATGACTTCTATTGAAGATTCCCGAGGTGAAGGAAACTTTTAGGTGTCTAACCCGAATGGAGGAAAGTAACCTAAAACTTTTCCAATATTTTTAAATTCTTAATTTTATTTTTTAATCCATAAAATACTTAATAAATCCGACGATGGAGCCTCTTCATAAGAACGAATGGTTTCTATTGAAAACTCTTGAGGTGAGGTGGATTTCGAAAGTCAGTCCCGAATGGTGGAAGCATTTTTGGAATCTTTCCAATATTTAATATATCGAAATTTAATGACCATTAGGATAACATTAGGCTAATTAGGTACTATCTCTAGATAGGCGTTGTGGGTGTGCTAATCCTTCCCCACACGTAACTGAACTCCCGAACCTAGTTCTGAACGTAGACCAGAACCTATTCTTTTTGGAGTACCCCCTAAGTCGAGCTTAGAGCCACATTAGAAAGAATATATTCACATAGGTGACTAATCATACCTAGTAAATAAAAAAGATTAGTGGCGACTCCATGTTTGCATCTAGCATGCCGAATTTGCATTTGGCACATTATGACAGTTTGGCGATTCCGCTGGGGACATTAGAGAGTCGAGCCATAGTTAGCCTTGTGACACCTTAAGTCCTAATAAATGGTCTTAATTTGTATTTATTTTACTTTCCTTTTTGCATGATTCCTTTTGTGTTTATTATTAACGTTTGTTATTTCAATTATGGGGGCATTTGATTTTGAAATCAAGGGTTGTTCGTTCCTTCACACACACTACACATGCATGTGCATAACATAAGCCTTATTCCCGGGCTCGTCCTTTTAGGAGGGGTTAAAGTAACTACGCTCTTGTGAGGTGATAATCTCCGCATGGTCTAGTGAAACACTCTCAGGTTGTAAAGTACTGAAGCTTTCGTGAGGTGATAACCTCCGCAGTGGCTAAGGAAATACAACCACCCAAATTGAACCCTTTCCGTTTGAAACCTATAATGGGTGAGGATCGGGGTGCCTTACTAATCCACACGGATGATAGTGAGGAACAATTTGAGGACCTTTTAGATTGATTAAATATCCTGAACCCAGCATATAAACAACACATAAGAAACCAACCTTAGGATAGAGCCATGCCCACCCTTGTGTACAAAATAACCTAAGTTAGGACACATGAGGGAATATTCTTTTCTCACATCTTTGTGTTATACTTTTTGATATTTTGTGAATTTCAATTGAGTTTTTACTTTGATTGTATTTAACCTAGTTTGAATTTCTTCTATTAAGCTTTGTGATTTTTTGTGTAATTGTCATTTTGAATTAACTTTATTTTTTCATTTGCATATTTGAAATATTTTTGGATTCTTGCATACATACCTCATTCATCCATAATGCTCATGCATCATGTAAGAAGGGTATAAATAAGGCATTCATATTTCATTCACTCATGATGCTCATGCATTCATCCTTTAAAGAAGAGAGTGTAACAGGGGTGGTGACTTTTCTTGAGAAATTAGATTCAAAAGACATGAATGATCAGTTGGGGGCACGGATCAATGCTTTGGAGGAAAATTTTGAAGAAATCGGGCATGGCATTCGAGAGATAAAAGGGCAACTCTCCAAGTTGTTGAAGATGGTTGAAAGCTTCGATCAAACCAGATTGGTTCATCCTCGAGAATCTCCATCACCTTTGACTCAACCTCATATACTCAATGGCCCAAACAATGAATCAAGGATGCAAGTGGCTGAACTTGAAAACCTAATGTCTAGTGCAAAGCCTCTTGATTTCATACCTTTCCAGATGCCTAAAGCAATGCCTCTCAACCCCGTATCATCATCACAGGTTGATCCACACCTGAACCCACGTTATCATCCCGTCACTTTTCAACCACCTGTTACTCGGAAAAGACCATGGAGCAATCGAGATAGAACTGCCATTGACCCAATTCCAATGACTTATACGAAGTTACTACCTCAGCTTATTCAAGCCTATCTGGTTGAACCAATTTATTCGAAACCTTTAAAGCCTCATTATCCCAAGGCCACGATGCCAATGTTACTTGTGGTTATCATATTGGAGTTTCGAGCCATTCCACAGAAAAATTGTTGTGCTTTGAAACGTAAGGTACAAGGTTTATAAAAACAGGCTTGTTGAAGTTTAAGGGAATGAAGCCAAGTGTTGAAAGGAACCTTCAGCAGCTGTACCTGTCTTTACATCCATACTTGTCGTTAGACGCGTTCAAGAGAAAACGCCAATCTTTGATATATTGCCTTTGTAGACACCTAATTTTGTCCGGACCACTAAACAGGTATGTTTTCTTCCTAAATTGATGTTTTCGAGTGTAAAAAGACTGCTTCCATCCTGCAGGTGGTACTCTGAGACTTAGTTTAAGAGGGCGAGCATAAAAAGTCAAACTTAAAAAAAGTCAACCTTGAAAAAGTCAACCTTGAAAAAGTCAACTACTGAAAAAGTCAACCCACTTTCAAAATCAAGATTTTAAGTTCAATTGAAGAATGGAGAAAGAATTTTGATAATCCGAGGTCTACATTGAAAGATATGGAGTTTAGAAGTTGGGATTTGGAGATTCAGTAGAAAGGAAACCCTAATCCGAGAAATTTGGGGAAAAGTGCTTAAACGATCAAATTGGTCGAAATTGAAGGTTCCAAATGAAAGATAAGCACTGACTACGGGTAATGGAGAAGTCACTTGCAAGAAAAATCGAAAGAAAAGTCAATCCGGGAGAAAACCGAGAATTAAGGTTTTTAGTGGATTTCGGTGAAATCGGGAAGAATCACAAAAATGGCCCGACATGGTAAGACCAAAGCCCCCAATGGATGAAGAATGATTAAAAAGGATATCCCAAGGCTCAGATTGAAGAAAATCTGAAAATCGGACTTGTTTTGAGCAAAACCGGGTTTCGGAGGCGAAAGGGCAAAATTGCAAAATTTGGGAAAAATAGCAAATGGACTCCAAAAATTCTAAAAATTTGTCAATCTCATTCTTAAATCATTTGAAAGATATTGGTAAAATAAAATCTTGATTCGGAGATCGTTTGCAAAATGGCCAAAATCCCGGGCTTCTTATGTAGTAATTCAAAAAGGAAAATCCCGGAAAAATAGCAAATGAGCTAGAAATCTTCTGAAATTTTGCAAATATCATTTTTTAAATTATTTGGAAGAGATTGGCGAAAGAAAATCTTGATTCGGAGTTCGTTTGCAAAATGGCCAAATCTCGGGCCTCCTATGCAATAATTCAAGAAGATAAATCCCGGAAAAATAGCAAATGGACTCCAAAAATTCTGAAATTTTGAAAATCTCATTTTTAAATTATTTGGAATATATTGGCAAAATAAAAACTTGATTCGGAGTTCGTTTGCAAAATGGCCAAATCCCGGGCCTCCTATGCAGTAATTCAAGCCGATAAATCCTGAAAAAATACCAAATGAGCTCCAAAAATTATGAAAACTTCCAGATATCACTTTTTAATTATTTTGAAGATATTGGTGAAGAAAAATCTTGATTTGGAGCTCGTTTAAAAAATGGTAAAATGTATGGGGCATAAAAGGGCATTTTTGGAAGAAAAAATCCAAATAAATAGCAAACGGACTCGGATAATTTTGAAAACTTCCAGAACTCAATATTTTATTATTTTGGAAGTATTAAAAAAAGAAAAATTGAATTTGGAGCCCGTTTGATATTTATTTGCATCCGGGGGGCAAAACGGTCATTTCACCCAAGCAACCGAAAAAGGGCTTCTTTGGGCCTTTCAAAAAATCAGATTTGGGCTGGAAAATGAAGTGCTGGCCTGCCCAAGCCCAAAGGAAAGAGGAAGCTTCTGATTTTTCAATCAAATGGCTAAAAATCATGAGTTAGTTAGAGATTCTCTTTGATCAAGCCATGGTGATTAAGCCACATAGGCTAAGAAAGATGTCAACATTATTCTTGAACAGCTGTAATTTGAGAGAGCTGAGATGCTAATCTAAAGGTGGTAATTTCATGATTTTTCACCTTGAATTATTAGCCATTTGATGGGAAATTGGTTACAAAAAAATGACAACACTTTGAGGAATATAGAGGGCCATTCGGCCAGCTCTAGGAGGGAGGTGAGAATTTCATTTTTTCATCTTCATTTTGCTGAGTTCTTAGAGTTTTTACTTAGTTTTTCTCTTATTTGTTGTGAGCAAAAAAGAAAAGTTTAGAAAAGAAAGGAAAGGAAAGTTTGAAGAGATAAAGCTTGAAATATAGCTTCTTGAGGTTGCTCTTGAGCACCAACTCTTGCACTTTCTTGATTTTCCATTCTTGTTTTTGCTATTTTGATTTCTATTTGGTGAGTTTCCATTTTCAATAAATGTTTTTTTTTATTGTTCTTTTAAGTTCTTCCTTCATCTCTTTCTTAAGTATATTTTTTACATTTTATTTTTATAATAAACTCACCATGGCCAAATGGCCTACATTATTTAGTTAAGTTGCTGTTTTGATTTATTTTACCATATTGTTTATGTTATTTTCTTTGATTTTGATGTTTTAAATGTTATGTTACTTCATATTCTTGAGTTATATTTTAATTTGGTTGCTTTGTTTGTTGCCATTTATGTTTTAAATATCATGTTTTTGCATTTTAATTTTTTGTTTTCATGATATTTAAATTTGAGCATGTTTTAGATTTAGTATATCAAGTGTTTGTGAAAATGCTTGTGTGGTCTTTGCATGATTTGAGTTTTATATCTTAGTTGAGCATGTTTTAGATTTAGTATATTAAGTGTTTGTGAAAATGCTTGTGTGGTTTTTGCATGATTTAAGTGTTATATTTTAGTTGAGCATGTTAGTATACCAAGTGTTTGCGAAAATGCCATGCTTGTTAGAGCTTGAGGCTATTTGGCTACTCCATGTGTTTTGCATTGTGTGTTGCATTTTTTGCCATGTTAGTTGGTAGGTTTTTGCATTTACATGTCATTTGATTTAGTTTTGCATGCTAGTATACCAAGTGTTTGTGAAAATGCCATGTTTGCTAGTTACATTATGCTATTCGGCCCTCTTGGAATTTTTGCATTTTTTGTGCATTCTTGCCATGTTAGTTGATAGGTTAGCATTTGCATGATATTTGGTTGAGTTTTTGGTTTAAGCATGCTTTGTGTTTGTGAAAATGCCATACATATTTTAGTTATTAAGTTAGGTTTATTTGCCATGCATGTTCATGCATTTTAGGTCTAGGTTGCATTAAATGCCATGCAAGTTCATTTAGGTCTAGGTCACATTATGAATGCCATGCATTTTTTTCATGACATTTAGGTTTAAGCTCATGCATTTCATACACTATGTTTGCTGTAATTTTTCATGCATTTCATGTTCATGCCACTTGAATAATGACTTGAGCCAATTAATGGTTCAAAGTCATGCTCTCTTGAGCACACTTGTGAAAAATTAAGTTTGTCAAGTTGATTATTCTACCTTTGTGATTTTTCTTACTTAGCCAATTTTTATCTAACTTTTAAAAAGTCCTAGCTACTGTTTGTAAGTCATTTTATGAGTTTCAAATATTTTTACTTTGATTTTTAAATGATTTTATCAAAGGCAAAAATGGGTTTCGGCAAAGCAGTTTTTTTTCACCCAAAACTCGTACATCTCTGTTTTTTTTGGGAGTTAATATTTAATCAGAAATTAAGACGATTTTTTCCCGTATAGTTTTACATGTCCTGAGTCTCCAGTATTTGTTTCAGAATTTTTTGAATTTTTAAAAATAGGGTAAAAAATCGTGGCTTAAAACTGGACAGTAGAGTCAGAATTGAATTTAAAGAAAAATGATTTTTCAGTTTTGGTTAAGTTACTTAGAGTGGGCTGATTAGGAGGGTTAGCTACTAACTTAGGGTAGTTTCTAAGCCTTTTTAAACTCTAAAAATGGTTTTTCAAGTCTCGAGTTAAGGGTGTCAAGTCCGGATTTTTAAACTTAGGAAATTAGAGCCATTTAAAAAAGATTTAACCCAGTTTTTATTTTTAATTCAAGCTTTTCAAAATTGTTTTCAAACAATCACAAAGTATTTTGGTTTTAGAATATTTAATTTGACATATATTCCTAAGGTAGCCGGATATCTTTTTAGATATACGGATTTCCTTAATTAAAGGAAAAAATACATTTCATGCATTGCATTTTCCATGTTCATGCATTTTATATAATATGTGATTCTTGCTATGATAATTTCTATGATATTGTTATGATTTTGAGTTATGTTATATTGCTTATTATATGATTTGGAATATTTCATGATATTCTATGCTTTTTATTTAGTTATTTTTTGGTCATATTATTTAGCATATACTATGTTCATGCATTATTACTTTCATTTTTATTTTCATGCATATTATATGATTGCATTATTTCATATTCCATCTCATTTAATTTATATGCCATATCATTCATGTTTTCCATGTCATTTAAATTATTTCATTTCATATAGAATATGTTATGTTACTTAGGTTATTTTATTTCATTAAAAAATATCATGTTACTTAGGTTATTTCATTTCATATAGAATATGTTATGTTACTTAGGTTATTTTATTTCATTTAGAATATATCATATGACTTAGGATATTGCATCTCATATAGAATATACTATGTTATCTAGGTTATTTCATTTTATTTATAATATGTCATATAACTTAGGATATTTTATTTCATTTAGAATATGCTAAGGATATTTCATTTCATTTTAGAATATGCTAAGGCATTTACATTATATCATGTCATTTAGGTTGCATTATATTATTTAGATTTTTCTATGTCATTTTATTTATGTCATGCATATACATATTCATTTCTTTTAAATGTTTTCAAAAAAGGATAATGGTTTTCAATAAAATAAAGATATTCCCGAGTTAAAATAATTCATGAGTTCTCTACCGGGTTTGCTGGGGAGGATATCATCAATTATTATTAATAATGGAATATCTTCTTTAAAAAGAGAATGGTTCGGAAATTTTTTCAAAACTAATAAAAATTTCTATATTTTGCCACGTTTGTTGGGGAATATAGGAAAATTTTGAATTTATAAATTCCGGATCATTTTCAATAAAAAATAAAATTATTTTTCTTTAAATTTGGAATTAATTTGAAATACTAAATTTAAAACCAACTTTTACCGAGACTTGAGATAACACACGATTAATAAGGTACCGATTTATACGGGCGTTGTGGGGGTGCTAATCATTCCCCGCAAGTAACCGACTCCCGAACCCGCTTCTTTGATTTCTCTGTTTTAAAACGCAGACTTGAAATTGGTTTTTAAAATGTTTTAATTAATTTTTAAAATATTTTATAAAACCGGTTTTAATAGGTGGCCGATCACACCTAGCTAAAAGAGATTGGTGGCGACTCCATGTCTTTTTCAAGGTCATTTTCAAAACCTTCATTTTCCTAGAGGAATTAAGTCGACTTTTCCTCGGTTTTTTTTATAAATGTCACGCTTAACGAATAATAAAGTCTTGCGATGAGACTCGTTATTTTTTAGGTTGCAACAGCCTTTGCTAATAAAGTACCAGTACCTCACCCCTATACCTTTGAAAATAACTCCAAATCCATCAGCAATGAGTTATAATCCTAACGGAAAATGTGATTATCACATGGGGGCAATTGGACATTCAACTAAAAATTCCAGAGCTCATAGAACATTGGAAATTCGAGGCTTGAAGACCGGGAATGTCACCTTGGATACTCAATAAGGATGATTCCAAAATTTTGAAGTTTTCATTTTATTTTCCTTGGCATGACATTTTCATTAATTTATTGTTTTGGTCGCATGACTTGTTTCATTTTCAAATGAAAAATGTCTTTGATCTTAAATAAAATTGGTGATTACTTTTCAAGAACGAATTTTGCAACCCATTCCTATGTCCAGTTTAGTTGCAAACCAAACCACTCAAGGGCCAAAAAGAATTTGAGAAGATTCATGAACCTTCTTCTCTGTTTGAACATGAAATTCCCAAAAAGATAATATTCTTCACCTAGGCAATAAATAATGAAATGGTTGATTTTGCAAAACATTTTTTGACAAAAATCCAATGCATGAGGCACTCTCTTGAAAGAATCCGAATTTTGGTAATTTGATAAGCATCAAGGCTATCTAGAGCTTCAAATACATCATCCCTAAAATTCTTTCACCATGCTTAAACTTTCCATTTCTTTCCAAAATGTTGCATAAGGGGCAAAATTATCAAGAAATCATATTTCTCAGCATCTGTGAACACCTAAGCAATATCCAATTTCTTCGCCCATAACTTGGGGCAAGATTACCAAGAAGCCAAATCACCCAAATGTTTTCGGCTTATGCAAACTTTTTCCTCTATGATTAAAGGGAAATTGCATCGACATCTTGAGAAAACCATGAAAAGAAAGATTTTTAGGTTGGGCCTTCACTAGAGTGGCATATTGAGATGATATGTTTTACATGAGCTGCAAAAAATAAAAAATAAAGAAGAAAAAATTGATTGTGATATCATGCATGAGAATATTCAAACACTTCTAAAGGCAAAATGAAATTCTGATTGCTCTTCAATGAAAGTATTCATGCTTGATATGAGAAATGGCCATCTTTCATATTCATTTCACAAAATGAGAAATTATCCTTTGCTATCCCTTTTGAGCCTATTAATTTCTTTTTTTGAATGAACCCTGACCAAGGATCACCCTCCACATTGGGGGGCAAGTATGAAGAAGGATCATGTGAATGATTGGATCCTACTTCTAAACTTTGAAAAAAGCCTTATGTCAAGGGGCAAATGTTGAAATTGAGTTTTAGATTTTTTGAACTCGCTTCATGATGGAAAAAAAAAAAAAAAAGAGAAGAAAAAAAGGAAGAAAATATGATGAAACATTTTGAGGATAGGAAAGACAAGTCCTCATGAAAAGAAATGATCCTTGGTTTAATCACCTTTAAACACATATTTTGGGCTTGATTATCCATTCTTTCAGACACCTAAGCCCTGGTCTACATTACGTGCTTTAAAAGTCCATTTTAATCAAGTATGAATGATTAAGTTGGAGAGTTTTTCCTCTTGGATTTAACCCTTCCTAATTGTCATTTTGTTTTTGAAGAAGCTTGAATTCTTAAATGCATGGTAGAACAACCAAAAAAAAAAGAAGAAGAAAAGAAATAATGAAGCTCTAGGGTGAAAACACAAAAACGAACAGTCTAAAGCAAAAAAATAAAAATAAAAAAATCTAAAAGGAACTCTGCATGACTATGCCAAGGCCCAACAAAAAAGCACCAAAGAAATGACTTCTTGAACCAATCATTGGGCACTGAACATTCTTGAGAAGTTTTAAAAAGCCAACACCATTTGGATGACTTGGTCTAAAATCCAAGATCATTTTCCTTTCTCTCCCAAATTTTAAACCCCTCATAGCTAGTTTTGACATTTGTTGAAATGCTACACATTAAGAAACTAAGAGAGAGTGCCAAAATGGATTGTGTTTTCAAAACAAATCTTTTTGTGAAAACCTGATTATTAAAGAAAATTTGTTGTGAGTCTAGACGAAGAAACATTGACCTTCCTTATGTGATGAAGTCTTTCTTAATAGTCGAAACCTTGAAACATTCAATTCACTTGAAAGAGCCAAATTGTTGATTCACCTCGTCCATTCTTGGAAGTAATCACCAGTTTTTTAGAGATCTAAATACGCATTTTCGTTGAGAAAATGGAGACTCGCTTTTTTTTAAAAAAAAAACATGGAAAATAAATGATTTGGGGCAATTTTCATTTACCATAAGGGCATGACTGAAAATGAGAAAAATCTTTTGAAAAAATTCATGCTTTTCAAAGAATTTTCAAAAGTAGAATATGAAAACATTCAGATTTCGAATGATGCATATTTGAGTGTCGAACCGATACGAAAAAAATGTCATTTCTATGGGCAAAAAGATGTTGAGAAGGCTTTTGGGTTTCCAGTATAAGGGGAATGAGTTTTCGACAAAGGAATTTGTAGAGAAGGTGAATGGCTGAGTAAACACCTCTTGCAACATTAATGATGAAGATTTTTCATTTCTGTTTGAAGTTGACATTTCGAAACCAAAAGAAGAATGAGAAAGAGAGCAATGAAAGAGTCCGAAAATACATCTGTTCAAATCATTGAAATTTTATTTTTGAAAGGGAAAGAGTGTTGTGATCAACTTGTGAAATTGGCCCAAGGCAATCCGATTCTAAGTCTAAGTGTTTGGAAGTTGAAAAAGGATGAAACGATGAGCTTGAGTATCCTTTTGTCACAATTAAAGGTTCATTTGAGCATTTGCATGCATCTCATGACCTTTGTTCATTTCACGCATTGTGTTCATGACATCATGACTTTGTGTTTGCATTTGCATTTTAAAAGACATTGGCATTTGCAACATCATTTGAGAATAAACATTTGCATCTTTGATTATTGCATTTGTCGACTTTTGCGAACGTTGGAAAGAAAAGAGGTGAGAGTTAGGTATTTTTCTAGATTTTTGAAAAAAAAAGGACAACAAAGGAAGAAAAACGTTTGTCCAAAAAGAAGGAAAATAAAAAGATCGTGAGATGATGTTTTTTTTTTTTTTTTTCTAAAGATAGAAACAAGAAAACTGTGAAGAATGTTTTCCAAAGAAAATGAAAGAGCATGTTGAGGATTTTTGAAGATGAGATATTTTAAGCCCTGTTTAGCTCGCACAACTAGGACATTAAGCCTAGTTTAAGTAGGCACAAAATGACAGATTTTAAGCCCTGTTAGTTGGCACAGCTAGGACATTAAGCCAGTTAAGTAGGCACAAAATGAAAGGTTTTAAGCCCCATTTAGCTGGCACTGTTAGGATGTTAAGCCCAGTTAAGTTGGCACTCGATGAGAGTTTAAGCCCTGTTTAGCTGGCACTGTCAAGATGTTAAGCCCAGTTAAGTCGGCACAAGGTGAGAGATATTAAGCCCAATTAAATTGGCATTAAAAGAGATCCAAGCCCAATTTAGATGGCACCCGTATTCTGTAAAGTTTATGCCTCGTTGGGAAAGGGCATTCTCCTTTACGTTGGGAAAATTTAAAGATCATGCCTCGTTGGGAGGAGCATTTTCACGTTGGGTAATTTAAGGTTTGTGCCTCGTTGGGAAGGGCATTCTCTTTTACGTTGGGAATTCTTAAAGTTTATGCCTCGACTAGAGGAGTGTTTTCACGTTGGATAAATTTAAGGTTTATGCCTCGTTGGGAATGGCATTCTCCTTTACATTAGGAATTTTTAAGGTTTATGTCTCATTGAGAGAAGCATTTCGTCAGGTTGGTGATCGCAGTGATGTCTTTGGATGAGGGTGTCTACGTCTTTGCACACTTCCTATTTCTCAGCATGTGTACAAAGAGGGCAAACTGTAGACACCCAAATTTTGCTCAAAACTTTCAGCTCAATTCATGAATATTTATCCGAGCAATCAAATCCATTATTGGCCTTGGGTGTAGGCCCATTGGGATTTTTGGGCCCAACTTCGGATTGTGTTTGGTGCCCAATGAGGAAAAAGCCTTTTTTTTTGTTCGATCTTTTTTATTTTATTTTTTTTCCTTTTTTACAAAAAAAAAATCATTCATTTCTGTTCCGCCATTACCGGTTCAGTTTCACTGACAACTAAATCAAATCTTTGCAATACCAATCCCGAAATCAAGCTCAAAGTCAATCAAATCAGGAACCCAGATTTTCGATTTAGATTGAATCCCTTTGTTCTTGGTTAACCCGAAATGGCATCTCAATTATCACCTGATTTTTCTCTTCAATCTTCCCAAACCCCAATCACTGTTCAAGCCCTAAAATTAGGGATTAATTTTGATTCTCAAAATCTGATTAAAAGGAAGGCAAAATCAATTTGAGGAGGAATGGGTCCCTTTGAAAGGGTTCTGGATCCAAATTCCGCTATAAATTGCCACAATCACACAACAATAAAAGGGGGAGGAGGATCACAAGCAGCACAAATAGACAACAACAAAAAAACAGACACAGACAGCAGCACAATCAAACCGAAAGCAAAGCCAAGAAAATTGGTTTTTTCTGACAAAATTCAAATTCGGGATTTTGATGGGCTAGAGTTGTTTTTCTTTAGGATTCCAACGTTGAAAACTTAGAGGAGGGTCGTGTGAGGATTTGGCAACTATTCGACAGTTGTCGAAGGAGATCGGGAGGGTTGGAGCCGCGGACTAAAATCCTAGATCTAGGGTTGTAGGTTTTGATTTTGGAAAAACCGAGTTGATTTCAGGCCTTAGGAAGACGAACGGAAATTTTGGGGAAATTTTGGTAAGTTTTTGGGTTTGGCTACCGGCAACGGTGCACAGCGAAGACGACGACCGAAATCTGGGCTGTTCTTGGTGTTCTTGGCTGGTTCAGAGAGTGAGAGTTTTTTTTGGGAAGAAAGGTAAAAATGAAGAAAAAAAAAGTTCTTTTATAATAAGACGGGTCGGGTATGGCCGACCGGCGTAGGATCCGCGCAGCGACCCGCTAGGGTCGCACCCTGGACCCGAACCCCATGTCATGATTTTTTTATTTATTTATTTGGTTTCTATTTTATTTTATTTTAATTCTTTTTCTTTTATTTTTTTATTTTCCAATTGGTTTAATTTTTTTTTTAGTACAAGTTTTATCTAGGGAATTTCAGTATCTAACGGTTTATTTATTTATTTATTTTGAGCATGAACTTTTATTAGTTTTAATTATTTTATAAATTGTATGTTTATTTATTTATTTTATGGTGTTTGTTAATTAGGATAATTATGATAGATTCTATTTTATTAATTCTTACAATATACCCTCTTCACATAATTTACCATAATTAAATCAAAAAAAAAATAAATCAAGATCTTTCCGACGATAGAACGCTAAGAAGTTGCAAATGGTTGACTTCTAATAATTTCCTAAGTGAGAAAAATCTTCTTAAATTCCACCAGCATGATGGAGAGTTTAAGAAGAAATTTCAACAACATAGATCGAAATTTATCTCTTGATAATAATTTGTAAGAATTCAATTCCATTAGAAACTCCAATTCATAGAATTTAGATAATTAACCTTCGTTTCATAAAATTTTAAAACCAATCCGACTACAGATCTTCATAAGAACGAATGGCTTCTATTGAAGATTCCCGAGGTGAGGGAAACTTTTAGGTGTCTAACCCGAATGGTGGAAAGTAACCTAAAATTTTTTCAATTTTTTCAATATTTTTAAATTCTTAATTTTATTTTTTAATCCATAAAATACTTAATAAATCTGACGACATAGCCTCTTCATAAGAACGAATAGTTTCTATTGAAGACTCTTGAAGTGAGGTGGATTTTGAAAGTCAGTCCCGAATGGTGGAAAGCATTTTTGGAATCTTTCCAGTATTTAATATATTGAAAGTTAAAGACCATTAAATTTTAGGACCTATAGGTTAACATTAGGCTAATTAGGTACTATCTCTGGATAGGCGTTGTGGGGGTGCTAATCCTTACCCACACGTAACTGAACTCCCGAACCTAGTTCTGAACGTAAACCAGAACCTATTCTTTTTAGAGTACCTAAGTCGATCTTAGGACCACATTAGAAAGAATAGATTCACATAGCTGACTAATCACACCTAGTAAATAAAAAAGATTAGTGGCGACTCCATGTTTGCGTCTAGCATGCCGAATTCGCATTTGACACGTTATGACATCAAATGTCATGTCATGAATTATTTGCCATGTCATGCATGCCATGTCATTAATTCTTTTGCCATGTTATAATAAAATGGTTGTCATGCCATGATAATTATGCATGTTTGTTTAATTTATATTTGTATCTTAGTAATAATTTGCATATCTATGATTTTTTTTTTAATAATTTTGAATGCATAAAAATTAAAGATTTTTAACAAAATAAGGTTATTCCCGAGTTAAAATAATTCATGAGTTCTCTGCTAGGTCTGCCAGAGAGGATATCATCAATTATCATTAACAACAGAATATCTTTTTTCTCAAAAAATAAGAGTGATTCGGAGTGTTTCAAAATAAATAAAAGTTTCTTTGTTTTACCGGGTTTTCCAAGAAACATGGAAAAAATTTACACTAATAAATTCCGGATCATTCTCAAATAATATGGTTGTTTTAAGAAAGGGAATTATTTTTAAATATCAAATATAAAACCGACTTTTACCGAGACTATTGATAACATATGATTAATAAGGTACCGTTTTATAAGGGCGTTGTGGGGGTGCTAATCCTTTCTCACACGTAACCGACTCTCGAACCCGTACTTGTTTCCTATGGTTCAAAAGCAGATTCCGAAATTGATTTTAAAAAATGTTTTAATTAATTTTAAAATGTTTTACAAAAATCGATTTTAATAGGTGGCTGATCACACCTAGCCATAAAAGATAAGTCTCTTTCTGACAGTTGTAGCTCACCTTAAACTGGCTAAACTATGTCGAAAGGGATATCAAAACCAGATGCACTAGCAAGTCCTCCAAAAGTTCTAGCTTAAGTGCTTTCAACTTTGAAGCAAGATAAGACATCTCCATGATGTACTCCCTAATATTGCCTTTGCCTCTGTATTTCATTGAAAGTAGACTTGTCAAGAGTGTACCTATTTTAGCCTTTTCGTTCTTGACAAACCCCTTTTCAATGTCTACAAGGAACTCCTTAGCCGTAGTAATCTTTTCAGACATTATGCCCCTGAATGCTTTCGGAATGGCTTTTTTCATTATCATCATACACATGAGATTTGTTTTCTCCCACCTTTTCATATCCCTATTTTCATTAGAGGTACTCTTATCCTAAGAGGTGCAGGAGAATCAGCCCTTAACGCAAGGTCGAGATCCATGACTCCGAGAACTATCAAGAGGTTCTCTTGTCATGACTTGAAATTTGTGCCATTGAGCATAGGACTAGAGTTGATGTTGACAGAAATATTAGCATGAGTGATTGTAGCTTAACACAGCGAATAGCAAACAAACAAAACAAGCTCACATAAGTCTCAAATAGCAATAAAATTTAAATAGAGGTAAACCCCATCTCAAGATACCGGGCACTCCATTAATGTTTTGTCTTTGGAGAAAAATATTAATTTGTAAGTGATATCTTGGCGTACTAATTAAACACTGATAATAAGAAACATGTCAAACAATAAATCTTTCTTTGGGCTAATGTATTGTTCACATGTAAAATCGAATAATCATCACATATTTATTACAGCAGGTGCCCATGCAATTCTGTTAAATATCAACCTTCCTTTGGGCCGATCAATATTCACATAAGTTACTTGCACACAACCGTTCATATTCCAAAACAAATTAATTTCCATGAGAGAGGTTACTTTGGTGACATGTTGCTTCAATTAATTCATCCAAAAAAATATATAAACATACCAATATTCAAATTTAATTTGCACCGAAATTGCACCAAAATTGTCCCAATTTTTTTTTATTGTGGCGACGGCCTTGGCCACCACTCATCTTGTGCCGCCGCGGTTGTCCTCGCTCATCTTGTGCAGCTGCGGCAAACAGGCTGCAGCTTTCCTTGGCGGCGACCTTGGTCGCCACTCATCTTATGCCGTCGCGGCCAACAGGCCGCGACTTTCCTTGCCGGCGAGACCTTACGGCCGCCGGTTAAAAATAAATAAATAAATAGTTTTATATAAATCCTTAATGATTGTTCATCCAAAAAATTATTCTTAATGATTCAATATGAAGAGGCTTTGATACCAATTGTTAGAAAATATCTTTAGATGTAAAACATCCCTCAAACCCTAGGAAACATTCATGCTAAATCACCAAGAATCAACAGATCAATATGCGGAAGCGAACCTGAATCCATGATGATTGATTACTCTCCAGAGCCGTACGGTATGTCTTCCAGGTCAACACGTTCTCTTAGATAATTCTTTTATTTTCTCTCGCTCTCTCTGTGATGATGGGATGTCAGAATGAATAGAATGACTATCGTGTGATCTGGGGACCATAGCCACTATTTAAAGATAACTTCCCTGTTATCTTTAAGTATTTTTATTTTAGCCTATCATAAAAATAGAAATTACCCTTAAGTCTCTACACATTAAAGGCCCATACCCTGTTAGATACATTAAAGCCCAAATTACCCAAACTTCAGTAGATCACTTTAAATGGGCTTAACCTTATTCGACAGTCTACAACACATAATTATTCACATATAAGCCCAATGTTGGATTAAGGATCCAACATTTTCTTCCTCTTCATGTGGATGTATATGAGACAAATTTCTCATTCAATTTTGATATCAATTGTGTACGTTAATTATACACTGTGTATCTAGTTACGACAGTCTACGTATTCACATACGTATTTCGTATTTATACACAATATTTAATCACTTGATATCCAACAGTATGTGCATGCCTACATAATATAAAAAAAATGCTCAACAGATAAATTATGGAATTTTTGACAAGATTCTGCATAATTAAATGAAGGTCAATAACTCTGACACCGATTGATGTATATAATAATATTGTTGTGTTTGGTATTTAAAAAACACATGCCTCAATGTAAGGAAAGAGTCCACCTTATTCCACAATGAGGTAGACCCTTTACCACTCTAACAGCTCCAACACAATTCATGGCTGAAGAACTCCCAAGAAAGAGCTCGTCATTCCTCAAAAGGAACCTGAAATGTCAAGTAGGCTATGTTACTCGGAATCGAGAGTGAGTGTCGGATACGGGTATGTGTCTGACACGGGTATTTCAAATTTTTTTTTATGTTTTTCCATATATCTGGAGGATAGTACCCCATGCCTATGTCCGAATATGTGTCAGACACGGATGTCGAGCACAGATACTCCAGAAAAAATAAAGAGTTGGAGTAACATAACAATCAGGTATAAGATTACAGCTCACAAGCCAAGCAAACATTCTAACCACAAAAGAACATGTGCAAGTGCCAGGCAAGACAACTTTACCATCATTTAATATCAGATTCAACATAAATAAGTAGAGTCTAAGGAGATTTTCTATTTTGAAAAGAACATATATCATTTCTAACCACCAACTGAAGGACTGATAAGGGAGTGGTATGAGTGACACGAAAGCAACATGTATCTGATGAGACAACCTCACCAAAGCCACAAGTTCTATCCTAAAGCTTGTATGTTTTCATCATCTTAACTATGTGGGAAAGAAAATGCTAAGGTGAGAACACATATAAAAGATGATAGCTAGACCTCGACATTTCAACAGCTTCTTTATCTCTGCCTCAAAAAGCCCCATTAAGCCTTGCCATCATAAAATTTTGAGTCAGTCTGTTGATTCCAATCCCTTCTGTTATGGTGTCAAATGGATTCTTAAGCGTTCGTCCTTCAGCTTCCTCTTTAGTGTACATGACTCCCCTAGTTACCTTATTGAACAAACCAGAACCGGGAGGATATATCAAAAAGCACTTGATTTTGGGACTCTTCTCCTGCCCAACATTTATGAATTAAGTTAATCCCCTCATATAAATATGTACAAGTGGTTGAAAAGAAGTTATAACTTCTACATGGAGAAACTTGGAAACACCGGCCAGACATTAAGGTTTTGCTTGGTAGGATGGAAAAAGAATTGAAAAAATGAAAAATTGAAAGAGGAGAAAAGTGAAAAAATGAAAAACATATTTTTTCTTTCCATTTGTGTGCTTGGTAGAAAAGATGAAAAAGTGGAAAGAAAATGTAATTTCCTTTTTATCCATTACTTGGTAGAGTTGAAAAATGAAAAGAAAGAAAATAAAAAGTATATTTTTTTAGCATTATACTCATTGTAAGTTAAGATGACTCACACCACTCTCATTTTCTTTCCTCTTTTCTTTCCAATTTGGAGTGATTTATTTTTGTTAATAGGTGTGGAAAATGATAATCTTTCCTATTTTTTTCCTCACTTTTCTTTCATACCAAGTACACTCAAAATTCATTTTCTTTCCACTTTTTCACACTTATCTTTCCATCCTTCCACTTTTCCACTCTATCAAGCACAACCTAAGAGTGTAAATGAATAGAGCGTTTGACGAACGGTTCGTGAACAGTTCGATTTTTGTTCGTTTATCAAGTTAAATAAACAATTATTTTAAGGTTCATTTATTAAACGAACCGAACACGTACAAGGTTTGTTAAATTCATTTATGTTCACGAACAAGCTCGTTTATGGATCGTTTAAAATTCGTCTAATAGATTGTTTAAAACTCGTTTATTATTCGATTATAATATAATTAATAATATTATTATTTATATTTTATTTACTTATAATATAATTAATATTGTTTAATAACTTAAATTTAATAATAACTTAAATTTAATTACATTTGTATTTTATTATTTTATAATTAATAATAATTTAAAATTGACTTATATTTTTATTTGTTTGTTTGTTTATGAATATATTTTTAATTTTCGTGAACATGTTTGATTATATGTTCATGAACATGTTCAATTATATGTTCATGAACATGTTCATTTAATGTTCGCGAACAAGTTCATTTAATTTAAACGAACGAACACGAACACACTCAATTTTAAACGAACAGAGCTTGAACACATTTTTAAAATTCTTAACTAACACGAACCGAAAACAAACAAATTTAAAAATAAATAAACGAACATGAATAAAGATCTATTCATTTAAGCTCGATTTATTTACAATCCAATACTATCAGTGCTTGCAGCTGCAACAAATGCGTCTAGACTGCCACCAGTCTGCTCCCAAATCTCAGGCCCTGTACCCTCATAGTGGGCCCTAAAGTTTGCCAAATTTTCAAATTGATCAGCAAAGAAACCACCATTACAATGACTCAAGAAACTTGGATTTTCTTTTGCAACCATTCATTCGATCCAGGTCCTTGCCATCCACTTGGCTGACCTTTTTATTCTTTGCTGATAATTCATTTGCTTGTAGTGCACGCCTCCTAGCAATATTGACAAAATGGTCTTTGTGTGTAATTGATACTGGTCTTACCCTTTCGACAGTCGCTCCCAGTGCTTCAAGTATTTGAGACTAAGAGATGTTTGCAAGAACAATAAATTTGAGTTATGTTGCAATCATGGTGGTCGGTACCGTTTCGCTATCGGTGGTAACGATCAGTACGTCTTAGTTTTTAATTAAATTGGTGCAGACATCTTTTAGTTTCGTTTCGATTTTGATATCGGCTTGTACCGGTCTGTACCGGTCAATATCGGTCAGTACCGGTACGTACCGGTCAGTATCGATACATACCGATCCGTACCGGTTGATCAAGATTTTGATTTTTTTAAATTTTTTTTAAAAAAAATTTACTTATTTGATTTTTTAAATCATTTTCAATATTTTTTGTGTCATGATCATTTTTATTTTTTTTCATAATTACATTTAAAAATAAAATATGTTCATTAAATTAGGCTATTGAACATAATTAATAATAATTTACTATATTTTTTAACATTTTAATATTAATTTTACCTATTTGATATTTAAAAATTTTAGATATTAAATATTTATATTTTATATTTGTATAAAAACATATATATGCATGTAATGGATGTATATTTGCATGTGTATATAATATATATTTTATTAAGAAACTTGAAAATAAGTTATACATATAGATATATGAAAAACAATTATTAGAAAAATACCGGTAAATCCAAAACGGTACACCGAAACACACTGATACCGGTATATACCAATATAAGAACAAAAACGATACACCCATCGATACGGTACTGACTACCTTGGTTGCAATGCATAGAAAATATAGACAAGAAAGTGTTTATTTTAGTAGGTATAAATTCCTCAAAAGCCAGTACATCCTAGAATATATCCTTTCAATCCTAAATGAGACTTCAACAGTACTTTCAATATTCACATAAAAGTAATTGTTCAAGGAATGTGCTAATCCACAATACATTTTACACATACCTTCTGAATAGCAACATCATTTGGGATGACTACCTATATTGTAGGGATGGCGATTGATAGTGCGGATTCGGATATTTGCAATTATTCGATTTGTTTTTTGTGGATTCGAATAAAATTCGAATATTATAATTACTATCCGCAGCGGATTTGGAGCAGATGCGGATATGAAATCTCGGATATCCATTATCTGAATTCGCATTACTTATGCGGATAACGGATTCGGATATCCGAATTTGCTATCCAAATCCGCTTATTTTTTAGGATTCGGATTCCGATATTACCACAAAAAAAAAAAGACAAATATCCGACCCGCTACCATCCTTACTATATTGTGCCAGAAATCGGAAAGCATAACAAAGAAAACGAACCGGTTAACAAACAAAACTGCCAAGACTAGTCATTACAAACTGTTAATTGTGAACATTAAGGTTGTGCTTGGTAGAGTGGTGTGAGTTATCTTAACTTATAATGAGTATAATGATAAAACAATATACATTTCATTTTCTTTCCTTTCATTTTTCAACTCTACCAAGCAATTGATGGAAAGAAAATTACTTTTTCTTTTCACTTTTCCATCTTTCCTACCAAGCAAATCAATGGGAAGAAAACATATGTTTTCCATATTTTCACTTTTCTCCTCTTTCAATTTTTCATCTTTCCAATTTTCTTTCCATCCTACCAAGCAAAAAATAAATCCCCAAAATTTGAAAACATATAAATGAACATCTATCCATAAACATAACACAGAGCTTCAATTTTCACTCTATGGTTAGAAGTGCTATATTTGAAATGCAAGCTTTTAATGCAAAGCATGAAGTATCATACGCAATAATAATTCTCATTTTTTTTGGTGTAAACTCAACGTGTCCTCCGATTTCCATTTTATGGTTGATGGAAGCTTAATCCCTGTCGGGCCGAGAGTGTAATAGTAAAGCCCTCCCAACATTGAAGACTCCCAAGATTCGAACCTTGGTTCTCATCTAGAGGGTTGGAGCCACTAACCACTCCAACCAACCAAATGTTGGTAATAATAATTCTCTTTTCTTTTATTTGTATCACAATTTTGGATGCTTTATGTCTAAAAACTCTGGCATGTAAAAAAGAATTGAAAATGTATAAAATATAAATTACCTCTTCAATAATTTTCACATCAACTCCGCACTTCCTCCAGGATTCAAGAACTCAAACTTACCAAGAATTTGCACTGAAAAGAAAATTTGTTTAATTCCATCGGTTTAATTTCAGTCACATGCATAGTTTTCATGATTTGCACTGAAAAGAAAAAATGTTTTCAGATAAAGTTGTTGCATAGAATTTTTGCAACAGAAAATACTGGATTGAAAGCCAACCTTAGGAAGAAAAGAAAAAGGAAAATACAGCTACATGGAGGCTAATGTATTTCAGGTATAATTATTGCCAACATAGTGACACCCCTAAATCCATTTGAATCAATAAAATAATTTCATGATTGGATCTACATTCAGATTTCATAATTCCATGTAAAATTAACACTACCTAGATGCTCTAATCAATAAATTCAGGCAAACAAACCTCGAAACTAAAAACTCAAAACGAATTCAACATACCAATGAGTTCTCAAAAGTCTCCTTTGTTGGACCGTGGTGCAAATCGAAACCAAAGACACTCACTCTTCTAATCCTCATTGGTTGGCATTTCTTTAACCCATCAAACGCGAAATTAACCTCGTTAACATGTTCCATCATTTCCCCGAATTCTTGAGCCACCATCAGGGTCGAAGTCGGAGAAATCAAAGGAATAGAAGAATCTCCTTCCTCTTTCTTGATCTGACTTCTTATCGTTCGTTCTCGTCAATGGTTGTCTCTGCTATTGGTTACTCCACCGTAACCCAAAAACAAAAATTAAAATTACAAAACAATAAAGATTAAAAACAAATTTTTAAAAAAAGGTGGAATTAGAGGAGTGAACACATAGAAATCAAAAGGAAAGAGAAGTATGAAGTTTGGGGTTAGACATGAGAAATACCTTTAAATCTTCTTTTTCTCTTCCCTTTTCTTTCCCTTCATCATCGTCCGAGAAAAGAGACGCCTGTTCCGAGCAAGGAGCATTGCAGCATCGTGAGTCGGCTCCTCTTTTTTTTTTTCAACCGCAGGTTCAGATGTCATGTTACCTCCATCCGACTCTCATCTTTCAAAGCCGATTCCCTTTTTCATCTCTCGTCTTCCTTCTATTTTTTTTTCTCCAAATTTCTTTTTGCTTCCGCTTCGCCTTTGACCTTTAGATCTCCCGATGTCCAGAATCACAGGATGAAGGGAAGGGTAGGAGAGATCGAATCTGAGCACATACAGAGAAAAAATGTAAAAAAAAAAAAAAAAAAAAGAGAGAAAGAATGAGGGGAGGATAGAGAGAGTTGTAGTCCGAATTCCTTTCTTTCTCTCTCTTGTCCTCTATTATTTCTTTCTTTTCTTCTCCCATACTTTTCATATTCTCTCTCCGCGTGATGACCAACCAAAGACGCATAAACTAAATATGATACGCGTGAGAATTAAATGCGGCAGCAGACAACAAACGAGTAAAATCAAGTTCCTCAGGCGCACAAAAAACTTAGTAATTAAATGCATAAGAGGTAATTCCTCATGCGCAGAAGAGATACCGCAACCGTTTTACTCGTGAATATTTAATGCACAAGATGGTAAACATGCACACAAACTTGAAACGACGTCGTTTTGCAAAACTAAGTAGGAAAAAGAAAAAAGACAAGAAATAGCATGCTGACAGATGTCAGCATGGAGTTCACGACTTGAGTTTTATAATAGATAGATTAATTTGCAAAATCAACTTTCGCTTACTCTTATAAACTGAAACTTTTAGGCTTAAATATAAAAAAACACCTGAATTAAAACTAAATAATCACCCAAGTACTTATCGTTTTATTGCAATTAATTTAGACCCCAAACATTGATTTTTATCCAATTGAATCCTTGATTGAATGAAAATTGATTAAAAGTCATCATCAATTTCCATCCAATTGATGACTTAATTGGATGAAAATAGATGTTTAATGGTTCAAATAGATGAAAATAAATGTTTAAAGACTCAAATGATTAAAAATAAATGTTTGAAAGTTCAATTGATTGCAATAAAATGATAAAAACTTAAATAATTATTTAATTTTAATTCAAGAGTTTTTTTTATACTTAAGCCAAACAACAAACCAATCTCCACAAGCGAAACACCTTTTAATCTAGCCTTTATACTTACAAGTGTAAACCTAGCACATTCAACTGATTGCCAAAGAGAATACTAAGGCATAAAACAATGGCAAGCCCGTGAAGCCCATAAGTGAGGAGCTTTCCATGTAGCACCATGGGAAAATGCCACTTGTCAAAACAAGGCTTGACCAAACGTCAAGAAAGGACAGACACATTAACCAGTTGGGCAGACGTACAACATAGCTGGTAATGCCAGCCGCTACTACTATAAAATGTACAAGGGCTCTGAATCCAGGGTCATATGATCCTCATTCTCTGTTATTCTCTCTTTATGCAGTATCTCTCATCTTCTTCACCTTGAATATATCACGTTCTGGAACCACAACACCAGCTCATCTTATTGTTCTTTGCTCTATGACAGATCCAGCTTGTAGTCATCTCACAGCTTTCTCCAAGTTCTCTTCCAATAAACATTAAAAAAGAACTCAAAAACCCTAATAATAATAATAAATTTTCACCATCAAAAAATTTATTAATTAATTTTTTATTGGGGATGAGATTGAAATTTGATTATCTCAATAGAAAATATATGCACTATAATTTTATTTTATTAATCCAAGTAGTAGTAAGTTTTACCAGTATTTAGAGTACATAATCAATCCTATTGTATTATTTGGTTGGTTAAAATGGTTGGTTGAATGGAATAAAAGATGAATCCTATTGCATTATTTGGTTGGTTAAAATGATATTAAAGAATAAGTAAAAAATAGACAAAAAATGATTATTTTATCCTTTACATAAATAATAAAATTATTTTATTAAACTCTTAAAATTATATTAAAATATAAAATATTTAATAATAAATAATAATAAAAATTAAAAATAAAAAAATAATTTTAGGTGTATTGTATTTTTTATATAATTTATTAAAATTTTTATTTTTTTCGAAATATAAAGCCTAAGTTTTTTTTTTCTCATTTTCCTCTTTGCTCTCTCTAACCTCTCTTCTCTATCTAAAACCTCTCTCTAAAAACTTACCCTTTCTCTCTCTAAATTCTATCGGAAAAAAAAAACTTACCCTTTCTCTCTCTAAATTCTATCGGAAAAATAAAAAAATAAAAAAAAAAAAAACCTAGAAACCATTGTCTCTAACCAATTTTTGGTTGGCGGCGGCCTCCAACCCAGAAATTATCCAAAATTCATCAAAACATTCTTTTTAACTTCTTTTTTATTATTTCCTACTTCATTTTTCCTAAAAATATCTAAAAAAGCCTAGATCTACAAATAACGTGTGGCAAGAATTCTTTTTTTTTTTTGCCGTCATCCGTCGCTCCAAAGGCTTTCATTTTTTGATATATTCTTTTCCTTTATATCCTCTTCCTCCTCTTTAAATTTGGAGCGTTAAACTTTTTTTTTTTTTTCATGGCTTTTTTTTAGTTACAATGGTGTGTGTATCGTCGAATATGTCGCCAAAAAAAGAGTTTGTATGGTTTGAAAATTGAGAAATTGTTGAAGGGTATTTTGAGAATCAATTTGTTGAGACTATTATAGCTGATCACCGAATAGTCATTCTAAAAAGGTTGCCTCGAATAGCTATTCGATGGGTCTGCCAAATAGAACCAAACAATAGAATTTGCAGAAGGTGCCGAATAAGGAATGATTCGGTTGATTATTACAGCCAACTAAATATGCTGTAAAAGTTTTTCTTTTAAATTTAAAGATTTTTTATTTTAATTTTACTATTTAACCAGGTGAATTATATACTCACCGTTAAATCAAATACGGTTTTAATTAAATTGCTTAGTTGTTAGCCAAATATTAATGGAACATTTGAAGCTCAACATGCACTTGTAACGAAAAGCTCATAATTGTACCAATGGAAACGAACCTTGTAAATTAGAAAGAAAAAGCCCTTAATGTAAAAAAAAAAAAAATTGTGATCTCACCAAATCACATTATAAATTCGTCTTATTAATACAAACAAACTTACCAAATTATTTCACTATTTACTTGACAAACTTACCAAATTATTTCACTATTTACTTGACATCATTTATTGCCAACATGACAATAGGTGAGTACCAAATTATGGATAGCTGGCCTACTTGAAGGGAGCCAAAAAAATTTTGAAATCTCTTCGTTGAGGGGACCCTCACTCTAGATTCTTAACATAAAAAAATCGCCAACTTGTGGAAGCAGTTGAACTAAAATTTTCAAGGCAACCACCGCCAAACTTCCAGCCCCAAACAGCCTTCTCTTTCTGCTAGCAGATGTGTTAGAAAGGGCTGACCAGCCAGGCCATGGCCACTGAAGAATTCAGCTTCCCTACCACCACTGATTTGTACCCTTTTGGCATTGATTCACCACCGTTGTGGCGTCTGTCTCCTGCAGCGTCTCCTGATATTTTCCTTGACAGCAAAGCTAAAGAATGTTCAACAAGAGAGGAAGAAGAAGAAGAAGATTGTTTTCCAGATAGAGCAGACAAAAATCAGGAAAGAAAGAGCTTTTTATATGTAGAGAAAGGTTCAAAGCTGTCAAAGAAAGTAGTTGCTGAAGATGAAGAGGAAAAGATGGACCTGTTGTGGGAGGATTTCAATGAAGTATTGCCAAGAAGTCGCAGTTCAAGGTCTTCGGAAGATATGGTAGAACAGGGATGTGCTCAGGCCCTGAAATTGACGAAAAGCAATGCTGCCATGTTTTCTCCAAGGAGACCAGGCATGTTGGTTTTCATGAGGGTGTTGAGAAAGCTTTTCTTGCTTCATAATTCTCAGCGGTCAGTTAAACATCGCACATGGCAAACGCCATAGTTTGATCATACAATCAAACGTCCATGTTTGATTGTTTTATTGCGAACAAATTAAGGGCAGCTCCAAGTTTCATCTCTATATGAATTGTTGTAAAAACGATGGAAGGTATGCATATACTTTTAGCTTTGACATCGAAGCAGCTGGTTTAATTTGGAGCTTTTTCCAAGCTCCTCAAAATACTCTTTATTAGAAGAAATTAAGAAATATGTTGACTAGAGAAAGAACAAATTGTTTTTAAATATGAAGATTGGAGTAATGTTGGAACTGGGAAATGTACGATGAATGTGCCTATATATTTAAATAAAGAAAAACACTTGTAATATCTCATCTTCTTAATCTATTAGCAACATAGTTTTGAAATGCGGAATGAAATTTGAAACTTTTATATTACATTTTACCCATTACTTAACACTCGAAATGCTATTAAATTTTTTGAAATATTATCAAATTCACGTCCGCGACAACTGTAATGTTTTATGTAACATCCACGACACTCGTAACCGTGACACTTCAATCGCATCCGTGATAAAATCTGCGACCGCATTTTAAAACTACGATTAGCAACTTAGCATTGGGATTTATGAATTATGTATAATTAATTCAAATTAACATTCAATCTTAGTAAACACTGACATGAAGATTGGTGTTAAAGATATTTCTCATATGTGCCTAAATATGTAGCTAATGTAGTAAGTGCTGAGGAAAGTCAACATTGAGAACTGGTAATCATAAGATGCTGGAATGAATCCAAGCCATATAGAGTATGTAGTTCGAAATGTGGGCTCCTTTTTTCCCTTTCTAATTAAAAATTCAATGCCAATCGAACTACACAATTTCAATTAAAACGTTTGATTATGATGAGTTTGTTGTCAATTGCAAAAGCAAGTAAGGACTTGCTGTAGTTACCGTATTGCTATCACTTTCAATCCTAATTTTTTAACCCAATTAACAATCATAATTAATGTAATACCAAACTGAACCTTAAAGTTACCGTATTATATAAAACAATAAATTTGTTTGAAAATTTTGCAACTCTAAAAAACACATAAAAGATCGATTTAATAATTTGTGTATATGTGTTTTTTTTTATGTGTCAGTCTTGTAAATATAAATACAAAATGTGTTAAAATCCTAAAAGCGAATATAATAAGTGTACTAAATATGTCGTGTTAATCGTGTTTAAACGTATCGTGTTTATTACACTATTTTCGTATTTATTAAACGTGTCGTGTTCGTATCGTATCCAAAATTATCAGATTTAATAAAATGTGATGAATATTCCAAATTTCATATTTTTCAAAATATAAATTTGAGACATATATAAAAATATGACTTATGGAAAAGATTTTAGGAGTTACCTGCGATTTGTGAACTAATTGTTCCAAATGAAAACCTCTAGCTCGTTTTGCTTGAACTTGAAGATAGAGAAATGGACAGTCATATTTTTACAAATGGTGTATAGTGTATACCATGTGGTCCAACTCTAACGATTCTAGATTGCATATAGTGACAAGAATTTGCTTTCTTGACTTCGAAATTTTCATCAATAGAGAAAGTGGGTACTTTAAAAAATGTTAAAATTTGGAAAGCTTAACCAACCTAGAAGATAAAATAGATTAGGGCAACTCAACCATAAGGTTGAAAATTAGATAATCATAAATGTATGGCTTTTATGCTTTCAAAAGTATTGTTTATTTTGAAATATATCTTTATGACTAAATTTTTAATTAATTTAAATTAGATTTGGATGTACGACTCGGTGTAAATAAGAATCCATCCAAACACACATATATATATATATATATATATATATATTTCTTCCATTTCATAAGTTTACTCTTTCTCTTTTTTCATGGTTTGAATACAAAATCTTTAAATAGAAAGTTTAAAGATCAAGTTATTAAAATATCGCATTGGCAACAATTGTTTTAATTTTAATTTTGATAAAAAAAAAAAACTTTAAAAAGATAACGTTGAATTTTTATTTGATAAAATTCTACAGTAAATATTTTATATATTTGTATTAGGAAATGTAAACCAATGTCTATTAAGAGTATTCAATTTGTTATTTATAGAAAAAGCTTTACAATTAATTGATTAGTTCCTCTTAAATTTGGAAAAAATGAAAAAAAAAAAAAACAAAAAACAAAAAACAAAATACATGTTTTAGATAGCAGCGCAAAATCAATAGTTGGGTGTTACATTTGTAAATGGTTATAATGAAATGCACTTGAATATTTGATTCAATTGTAAACACTATTAAAAAAGTCGGATTGGATCGGACAGTCGAACCGATTAAACTAAGAATTGGTGATCTGTCCGGTCCGATGTATGTCATAGAACTAGGATTTTTCGAATCGGTAAAAAATCGATTGAATCGATAAAAGACCACTAAAATCCGAAAAATCAAAAAAATCGATTTTACACTTTTTTTTAATTTTTTTAAAAAAATTATTTTTATGTGATAAGATATGAACCTTTAACCCCTTAATTTATATTAAATATCATACCATTTAGTCAAATACATATTGTTATTAAATATTTACTATATTTAATATTTAAATTCTTTTTTTAATGCAACCATCGGTTTAATCGGTCCAACTGTTCGAACCGATTGAATCGATAACTGGAGGTCTCACCAATTCGACCTCCAATCCGGTTTTTTAAACATTGATTGTAAGTACATGCATATCTTATCTACAATTATGATTGTTGAGTCCTTAAGGACTCAAAGGACTTTTTTCAATTAGATTAGGGGTAATTTGGTCATAATATATATATAACACATATAAAAAAAGATATTGAATTATTATAATAATAGATGAATAAGAGCAATCTACTATATGATTTAATGAGGTTGGTCCGCATATTAACTCGCGGGTCGATTTATGATTTGTATCAAGTCCTTTCGGGAAAAAATTTTAAAAATTATTTTTTATAGTTTTTATTTTATTTTTAAATCATGTATTTAAAGTGGTTGGTCCATACGTTGACTCGCAGGTCGATTTAGGATCCGTATTCCACCCGTACGAAAAAAGTTAATTTTTTTATTATTTTAATTTAACATGATGTATTTAAAGGGGTTGGTCTGTACGTTGACTCGCAGGTAGACTTGTCCACAGGCCGGGTAGACTTGTCCACTTGGACAAGGTATTTTGTAATTCAGGCCGACCCAGCCCGAATAACTATTTATTAAATAAATAATTTTTTTATTTAAATTTAATTATAAAATATATATAAATATGGTCAAATTATGGTATTAGCCCCTATATTATAGTCAAAATGTGGATTTAGTCCCTCTACTTTAATTCGAAGAAATTTGGTACCTCTACTTTCGATATTTTGAATTTCAGTCCAATTTTAAACGGTGTCAAATTTTCACCGTTAAGTATGCTGACATGGCGTTGATCATGCTGACGTGGCGAGCTTAGTCAGCAAATTTTTTTGAAAACTGATGACGTGGATTTTTTTCCACGTGTCTTATTAACTTGGATGATCAAATGATGTAATTAATCCTTGTACTTATATCAAAATACGAATTTAGTCCCTCTACAGTGATTTGAAAAAAAATTGATACCTATATTTTTGGGATTTCAAACTTTGATCCAATCTTCAAAATATTAAAAAATAATTAAAAATATTCACATTATTAAAATATTAAAATATATTGTCATAACGTGCCAAATACGAATTTAGCATGCTAGACGCCAATCAATGTAGTCGCCACTAATCATCTAATCTAGGTGTGATTAGTCACCTTTATGAATCTGTCCTATTTAAAGTAATCCTAAGCTTGACTAAGGCACTTTAAAAAGAATAGGTTCTGGTCTACTTGTCAGAACTAGGTTCGGGAGTACGGTTACGTGTGAGGAAGGATTAGCACCCTCACGACGCCTATCTAAGAGATAGTACCTAATTAGTTTTGTGATACTTAAAAAGTCTTAATTAAATGGTCTTGTCTATCCTATTTCATTTTAATTGTTAAAGTTAGAAATCTCGGAAACTATTTTTTAGGTCTCCCTTCCATTCATTCTAGAGAAATTACTAAAAAATGTTTCCTCACCTCGAGAGTATTTAAAAGAAACCATTCGTTCTATTGAAGAGGCTCCGTCGTCGGAAAAGTTAAATTATTTAACCAAGTTATTTCTCTTAAATCTTCCAAAATTAATCCATATTTTATTAAGGTTTATTTGAAAAATAAGTTATGATTTTTAATATCGAAAATTATCTCTTAAAATATTCTTTCATTCGTTCTGGAGAATTTTTAAGAGAATTTTTCTCACCTAGAAATCTCTTAAAAGTCATCCATTCGCAACTTTCTTGAATTTCATCATCGAAAAAAATCTTTAATTTATCCTTCAATTTTAATTAAGCAATTATTATGAAAAATCAATTTTAGAAAAAAGATGTTGAAACTTAATTATTCTTAAAAAAAAAAAAATTGATTTTTATTGGTATTGAAAATAATCTATTAAAATATCCTTCCATTTATTCTGGAGAATTTTTAAGAGAATTTTCTCACCTAAAAATTTCTCAGAAATTAACCAATTCGTAATTTCTTTGAATTTCATCATTGGAAAAATCTCAATTTATTAATTTTAAAAATAACTAATCTTCAATTAATAATTACAAAATCTTAATTAATTACAAAATCTTTATCAATAAATAAATCCATGGTTAATAATACTAAATAAATATAATAATTAATAATATAAAATATAAAATATAATATAATATAATGTAATAATATATAATATAATAGTAACTAAAATAAATAGTAGTTTTTTTTTAAAGAAAATAGTGGTTAATAAAATATATGATTAATTAGTAAACAAATAATAATAAATCACATAATTAAAAACCTGCAAAAAAAAAACTTAAAACCCAGTTAGTAAAAAATAAATAAATAAATAAATAATAAAATAAATAGCAAACAAATAAAAAAAAAATGAAACCAGCTACATGCGAAAAAAATCATAGGTCCTTGGTATGTATCAAATGGTTCACACCAGTCATGCATGACCCCTATTAGTCCAAGATCATATATAACAGGCAAGGTATTAGGCCCACTAACAGGGACCACATTTAGAACCCAAGCATCAAGTTGATTGTCAACCAATGCTGCTGCAAATCCTCCAAAGCCAGCTCTCATGTCCAATACATTTCTTAGTTTAAACTTCTTCCAATGTAGAGCACGAACATAGCTTGCCATTATTTCATTCCAGTATTTTGATTCTGCCTTGAAGAGCTCTTTTCTAGCTATGTAGGAATCAATATGTATGCTCTGCAGCCTGTCAGATGGAGTTTGCAAACGAGCAGGCCAAGGAGCAACATTTGCACCATATCCATTCTCAGGAAGTCCACTAATGCATGCCTTTATATTTTTCTTTTACCCTTTTTTTTATTTTTAAAAAAAAAAAAACAAAGTACGGGAAATTGAAGTGAAGGGGAAAAAATAATGTTAAAATCAAAACAATAGTCACGTGAATATGATTTGAAGAATTCTAGGCATATGAAAACAAATGTAAAACAGAAAAGCAAAGAAACAAAAAAACAAAAAAACCAAAATAGAATAGAAGTGCGTAACCAGGATGGTGTAGTGGCATTCAAAGAACAACCAATGATTTCTTCCAATCTCACTGCCGATTCTATCTCTATTGCGCCCTTCTTCAATTCTGATTTTCACAACTTGCAAGTTCTCTTTTTTTCTGCTCCTGTGTGTTTTTCCTGATTTCTGATGTGTGTTGTGTTTGATGCTTAGTTTCTTTTTTATAAAGAAGAAATTATTTTTTAATTTAATTAGGAGTCTTCAATCTGATCAAGAGAGGTGTTTTGTTTCAATCACATTTTTAGAGTCCCACTTCAATCCAAAAAGAGGTGTATTTCAACCCAAATTTGTGTTCTTGATTTTTTTTTTCTTTAATTTTCGAAATTATCTGATTTTTTTTTTTTAATTTTCCCTTCTATTTTTTTCTTTGTTTTCTGATTTTTTTTCTTTTTTTTTCTCTTAATTAAAACAATAAATTAAACCCGGATAAAATCCGTTGTCTACAGTTGCCCCTCTTTGTGCATTCCCTGAGAAACAGGGGATGTGCAAAGACGTAGACACCCTACTAAGTCCTATGTACTTAAAGAAAATCCTATCGTAGAAAAGCTACTCTAAGCAAGGCGTAAACTTTAAATAAACTCACCGTAAAAACATACTCCTCCACCAAGACATCAACTTTAAATGAAAACAAATACTCCTCCATAGAGGCTTCAACTTTAAATAAAACTCCTCCATCGAGGCTTCAACTTTAAATGAAAACAAATACTCCTCCACCGAGGCTTCAACTTTAAATAAAACTCCTCCACCGAGGCTTTAACTTTAAAAGAAAATAAAACTCCTCCACCGAGGCTTCAACTTTAAATGAAAACAAATACTCCTCCACCGAGGCTTCAGCTTTAAATAAAACTCCTCCACCGAGGCTTCAACTTTAAAAGAAAATAAATCTCCTCCACCGAGGCTTGAACTTTAAAAGAAAACAAATACTCTTCCACCGAGACTTCAACTTTAAATGAAAATAAAGAAATTTGCAAAATTCTCAAATGTAAATTTAGACTTCAAAAATCTTACCTTGAGTCCCGAAAGAAATCGCTAACCTCGCAAATTAGCATTCCAAACCCATGTTCAAATCATATTGAGTACCTGAAATAAACTTTCTTGTGTGCAAATAAATGCAATGCAGTACATGAATGCCATAAATGCCGATGCATATCGTGCAAATGGATGTCATGAATGCTCTGTAAATCAACTCCCTGAATTTCTTGATAAAAGGTTTTCAAGCTCATCATTCATCTCTGTTTGCACTTGGCTTCAAACTGGTAGAACGAATCTTATTGTCTCTTTCAGTTTTCAAAATCTGCTGAATATAAATAAATTTCTTTCTTCAAAAATTTCAAAACACCAATCATTCTATATCTCATCTTATGCCAGCTCAACTGGGCTTCACATTCCATCCGGGAAATTCTCATCTTCACGGATTCTCACTTTTAAAAATCAGATCTCATCTCATTTCCTGACTTTTCTGTTCAATTATCCATAGATTTCTCATAAAAATAAATGCAGGGATCTCTTAAGATTATATTCCAATTTATCAATCATTATTCTAATTTCATAGCAAACGCAATGCATGATGCATTCCCTCTATTCAATGCAAAGGTATAAAGTTGAGAAATACAAATAGAATAACAAATGGAAGGCCAAAATAGGCTGAATAAGCTGGAAAGAAAGATCTTTATTATCAAAATAAGGAAAGAAATTCATCTCAAGGAATAAAAGAGCATCTCAAAAAGGTTTATCAAAAAGGTGTTAGGATCACAAAACAGTATCCAAACAATGAATACTTAGACAATCTTAAGAGTTCATTCAAAATTCTCATCTAAAAACCAATTCCAATCGATGTCTTCAATCCTTCAGAGTTCATCAAACTAGACATTGTCTCCATCTTCATGAAATTTTCTAGACAACGCTGATTCTTCTCATATCTAAGCCGCCCTTTTCGGGTTTTCAACTTAGACAACCCCTATTGACCCAAACCGCCCTTTTCGGGTTTTCAATTTGAGTCCTTCTTTTTCTTCTTTTTTCTTTTTTCTTTTTTTTTCTTTTTTAAGCAAAATATTTCTTCACAGCGTCCGAACTAGTTGGGTTTGGCAAAACATCCCCATCCATCTCAGTCAAAATCAAAACTCCACCTGAAAAAGCTTTTTTCACCACATAAGGACCTTCCCAATTCGGCGTCCACTACCCTCGATGATCATGTTGATACGGAAGAATCTTTTTCAAGACTAACTCCCCTTCTCTGAAGTGTCTGGGACGGACTTTTTTATCATGCGCTCGCATCATTCGCTTCTGGTACAACTGACCATGGCACAACGCTGCAAGTCTCTTTTCCTCAATGAGATTCAACTGCTCAAAACGATCCCGTACCCATTCTGCTTCTTCCAGATCAACCTCTTTTAGTACCCTTAAAGAAGGGATTTCTACCTCGACTGGTAACACAGCCTCCATTCCATATACCAACGAAAACTGGGTTGCCCCTATGGATGTGCGAACCGAAGTTCTATAAGCATGCAAGGCAAAAGGCAACTTTTCATGCCAATCTTTGTAGACAGCAGTCATCTTTTCTACAATCTTTTTAATGTTTTTATTGGCTACTTCCACTGCTCCGTTCATCTTCGGACGATACAGTGCTGATTGTGATGCTTGATCTTGAACTGTTCACAAACTTCTTTCAACATCTTGCTATTCAGATTACGAGCATTGTCGAAAATGATCCTCTCTAGTAGCCCATATCGACAAATTATCTCTTTCTTTATGAACTTACAGACCACTGCCCGTGTTACACTCGCATATGAGGCTGCCTCTACCCACTTTGTGAAATAATCGATCATCACAAAAATGAATCGATGCCCATTCATTGCCTTTGGGGTGATGGGTCCAATCACATCCATGCCCCATATTGAGAAAAGCCATGGAGGTGTCAAAACATGCAACTCATTCGGAGAAGCGTTGATCTTATCTGCATAGACCTGACATTTATGACATTTTCGAGCGTAGTCAATGCAGTCTTTCTCCATCGTCAGCCAATAATAGCCAGCCCTCATTATCTGTCTAGCCATCATGTGACCACTTGCATGTGCCCCACAAATTCCATCATACACTTCCTCCAGTATCCTCTTTGCTTCTCTGGCGTCAACACACCTCAAAAGCACCATATCTCGACCCCTCTTGTACAATATCTCTTCATCAAGGAAGAAACCCGTAGCTAACCTTTGGATGAGTCGTTTATTATTATCCGAGGCGTATTCCGAGTATCGCTGATATTTGACGTATTGCTTGATGTCAAAATACCAAGGCTAACCATCAATTTCTTCTTCAACATCTAAACAATGTGCCAAAGATCCTTTCACACCCAACTTGATTTGTTGAATCTCAGCTTTTGCATCCAGCTTAAACATCGCAGCTAAAGTGGCTAAAGCATCAGCCATCTGATTTTTTTCCCGGGGCAAGTGTTGAAACTGAATCTTCTCAAAATGTTTGATCAATTCAGTTGTTTATTTCTGGTATAGGATCAACTTTGAATCCCTCGTTTCCCATTCTCCTTTCAATTGATAAATAACCAAAGCTGAATCACCATATACCTCCAACACATCAATCTTTCTTTCAATTGCCGTTTGCAAGCCCATGATGCATGCCTCATATTCAGCCATGTTGTTGGTGCAATTAAAATCCAATCGTGCAGTGATCGGATAATATTGACCATCTGGGGATATCAAGACCACTCCAATTCCATGCCCAAAAGCATTAGAAGCCCCATCAAAGAATATCTTCCAGGGTTTTCTTCACATTCTTCGTCATCTCCTCTTGAAATAGCCATCAAATCCTCAACCGAGAAATCAAATTGCATTGGCTCATATTCTTCAAAAGCCCGATCCGCCAGGAATTCGGCTATCACACTTCCTTTTATTGCTTTTTAAGTCACATAAACAATGTCATACTTGGATAAAGTGACTTGCCATCTTGCAATTCTTCCTGATAATGAAGGCTTCTCAAAAATGTACTTTAGAGGATCCAACCTGCTATGAGCCACGTTGTGTTGTACAACATATACTGTGTGAGTCTATGAGCGGTTCATGCTAGAGCGCAACACATCTTTTCCAGCGATGAGTATCTAGATTCATAGTCAGTAAACTTTTTACTCAAATAGTAGATGACATGCTCTTTCTTTCCCGTCTCATCTTGTTGCCCAGAACACATCCCATGGATTTCTCGGACACCATCAAATACAGAATCAATGGCTTTCTCGGAATCGGAGGAACTAACACCGGTGGATTTGATAGGTACTCTTTAACTTTATCGAAAGCTTCCTGACATTCTCCAGTCCATTCACCAGTATCTTGTTTGCGAAGAAGCTTAAAGATAGGATCACATTTGAGGGTGAGTTGAGAAATAAAGCGTGATATGTAATTCAGCCTTCCCAAGAAACCTCTCACTTCTTTTTCCGTGCGAGGGGGAGACAGATTCTGAATCGCCTTTATTTTGTCTGGATCCACTTCAATTCCTCTATCACTAACCATAAAACCCAGCAATTTGCCGGATTTGACACCAAACGTACACTTGGCAGGATTCAATCTCAACTGAAATTTTTTCAATCTTTCAAACAGCTTCCTGAGATTGACCAAATGATCTTCATCTTCATGAGATTTTGCTATCATGTCATCCACATAAACTTCAATCTCTTTATGCATCATGTCATGAAACAGAGTTACCATTGCCCGTTGGTAAGTAGCTCCGGCATTTTTCAACCCAAAAGGCATGACCTTATAACAGAAGGTCCCCTACATTGTAACAAATGTGGTCTTCTCCATATTATCCGAAGCCATCTTGATCTAGTTATACCCTGAAAAACCGTCCATGAACGAAAACGTGAAATGTCTAGCAGTGTTATCCATGAGGGTGTCAATATGAGGCAAAGGAAAATTATCCTTTGGACTTGCCTTGTTTAGATCTCGATAATCAACATACATTCTCACCTTCCCATCTTTCTTAGAAACTGGGACGATGTTGGCTACCCACTCCGGGTACTTAGCCACCTCCAGAAAGCCTGCATCAAACTGCTTTTTTACTTCTTCTTTAATCTTTAACAGCATCTCTGGCTTCATCCGTCTTAACTTTTGTTGCACTGGCTTGCATTTTGGCCGCAACGGCAATTTGTGCTCCACAATCTCTGTATCCAAACCCGGCATGTCTCTGTATGACTATGCGAACACATCCACAAATTCTTTGAGCAAATCCTCTAATCTCTTCTTTTGAGCAGGTGGCAATGATGCGCCAATTTTAACTTCTTTCTTATTTTTCTCATCTCCCAAATTGATCATTTCAGTAACCTCTTGATGTGGTTCAATCAATTTCTTTTCTTGTTCCATTAATCTCAACAAATCTGGAGACAAAGTATAATCATCTGATTCCTCTTCATTATAAAATTCATCAATATGAACTGTGTTTTCAAAATCGAATCCCAAATTATTATTAAGATTGTCCTTGTATTCATTACTTGGAATCCTGAAATTGAATGGAATTGAAACAATCTATATTGGTATACGAAGAAAAAGAATGGCAACAATGAAAAAAAGGAAAAATGACAATCATGAATGAAAAAGGGAATGAAAATGCATCTTGTTCCTAATTTATTAAAATAATAAGAAATAAACTAGCCCATACATAAAAGATCATCCCTAATGCCCTTGGGCATGAGCAACTAGGGACTTGACTCACTGCATTACATTTTATGAGATTCAAGGATAACCGGCAGTTTTGTCACTTTCCAATTACCCAGCTCCATTTCAGGTGAGCACAGGTACACCAATAACTCTTTCTCAACATCAGATTTCATTCCTGCTTTCTCCACCATTTGAATAGAAAGCTCAAAAAACGTTGTTTCTAGATTTGGTGGAGGTGCATCGGGATAAATACATCCCCCCAAACGAAAAGTGGAATAAAGATGAGGAAAGACTATCTTCCTCAGCTCCCACTCATACCCTTTTACACGAGCCAATATTTTCTTTCTCTTCTCGAACTCGACCATCTCCCAATCCCTCCTGGTTGGCCTGTAGCCTAACCCAAACCTTTCTCTGTTTACTTGAATCTCTGGCATCTCCCTGATCCCCTGAAGACGTTTTCCTAATCCAAAACCAACTCGCCAACCCATCCCAATAGTCTGCTTGAACAACATGCCCACTGTTCGAGAGAAACGTGGAGCTGGCACTTTTGACCTTTCACCAACATATGTTGCATTGATGAATTCAAACGATCTGAAAGAACATTCCAATGCTTCCTCAGCTGCCTCGGCATAAAGCGTGGTTGGGGATTGGGTTACCAACAAATCCTCCTCCCCGTTAACACATACCAGATAATCCTCAATAACAAACTTGATTTTCTGGTGCAACGATGAAGGAACTGCTCCTGCCATGTGAATCCATGGCCTTCCCAACAGACAACTGTAAGATGGCGAAATCTCCATAACCTGAAACTTTATCTTGAAAGTACAAGGCCCAATCTGCAGAGGCATCTCAATATCTCCCAAAACTGCCTAACAGGTCCCATCAAAGGCTCTCACGATCATGTGACTAGGTTGAATATGAGACACATCTATCGGAAGCTTGGACAATGTAGTCATCGGCATAACATTAATGGAAGAACCATTATCAATAAGCACTTTAGCCATAACATGACTTTTGCACTTGACCGTGATATGAAGGGCCTTAGTACTGCCCCTGCCTTCCGGCGATATCTCATCATCGTTAAAAGTTATAAAATTGGTAGCCACCAGATTTCCTGCAATATGACCCACATTCTCCACGGAGATATTATGAGGCACATGCACCTTGTTCAGAACTTTCAGTAAAGCTTCTCTGTGAGGCTCGAAATTCAATAATAGTGACAAAAGCGAAATCCGAGCTGGCATCTTATTCAACTGTTCAACCACACTATATTCACTATGTTTGATCAGCTTCAAAAATTTACAAGCCTCTCTCTCAGTCACAGGCTTCTTATTTCCATATCCCGAACCGCCAATGGGTTCGTCTTGCTTCCTGGCTCTTCATTCTTTTCTTCTTTCACTACTTTTCCTTTCTTGTCCCTATCAAGTATCTCAGGCGAATAACAACTTCCACTCCGAGTCACTCCTCCTACCCCAGTTAAATTGGCAGCTTCAGGATTAATCATGACGTCACATCCATATCTCCACGGTACTGCTTTATCGTTTTGATATGGAAATGGACTAGGGACACTGATTGTGATAATGGGATTTTTGATTCCCCTTGGCTTCTCATCCTCGAACTGACTCGTCTTTTTCTCATAAAAGAATGTGATCGGTTTCACAATAGGCATCGAAGATTTTCCAATTACCACATCAATTTCATCTGTCCCAAACTTCGTGTAAAACTCAATCCAGGAGAGATCTATCAGTTTTTGTAACTCCTGCCGGAATTCGACATAACCTTGCACCGAATGGCCCACTATACCTTGGTGATATTTGCAAATCTTGCTTGGATCATATTCACCAAGATAGCTATCTAAATTAGCCTGTGTAGGACTAATCATGCTAGCTTTAACCAGGACATCAAAAATGTAATCCATTGATGTCGTAACCTCATCCACTTTCTGCTTGATTACGGTAATCTTGCCATCTCCCAAAGCATTTACCACCGTCTTTGCATGGTTTGGTAGCAGATTACCATTGACGTTCGGGCCACCTTTCTCTTCAAAATTTATCAACCCAGCCTTAATCAAACCTTGCACTTTGTACTTCAAAGCTGTGCAATTTTCAGTTGAGTGTCCCACGTTTCCCAAATGGTAGTCACATCGGGCATTAGGATCATACCACCTAGGGTATGGAGGTTTCAAGGGTTCCAGGTGTACCGGCGCAACCAGATGGTTCTTGATAAGATCTGGAAGCAAGTCTGCATAGGCCATGGGAATCGAATCAAACGATATTCTTTCCTGGTTGGCTCGTGGTCCCCTCGGATTACTTGTGGGTTGATTAGCTGTACGGATGGCCCAACTGGAGGAGCCAATGGTCTGGAACGAAAATTAGGTTGGAATGTCTGTGGAGGTGCAGGTGGATAAGCATATGAAACCGGATTGATGGCATTGGAATTCGGGTAATATGGCTGGTACACGGATTGTGGGAAGTGCGGGACGTAACCTCCCGTTTGTTGCCCTCCATATGCAATAGTCTGGATATCAGCTTCTTTCTTCTTTGTCACACTATTCCTTTTCACAATAGATTCCCCCCTTCAATCTTGCCACTCTTGATGGCATTTTCTATGATTTCGCTGGAAATCACCATATCAACAAAGTTCTTTGTGGCATTCCCAATCATCCTGTCGTAGTACGGAGCCTTAAGAGTACTAACGAACAGTACCGTAGTCTCTTTCTTAGTCAGAGGTGGCTGGATCTGGGCAGCAATATCCCTCCATCTCTGGGCATAGTCCTTAAAACTTTCGGTGGACTTCTTCTCCATATTTAGTAGAGATAAACGGTCCGGAGCCATATCAATAATGTGCTTATACTGGTTGATGAATGCCTTGGCCAATTCTTTCCAAGTACGAACTCGATTCCTGTCGAGTTGAACATACCACCTAACAGCGGATCCCGTAAGACTGTCCTGAAAGACATGGACAAGCAGCTTGTCATCTTTGGTGTGGGTTGCCATTTTTCGGCAGTACATGGTGACATGAGATATGGGACACTTGGACCCATCAAACTTTTCAAAGTTAGGAGTCTTGAACTTAGGCGGGATTACTACATCCGGCACTAAAAAAAGCCCCTCAGCATCCATAGAACCATAGCAGTCTAAACCCTCAACAGCTTGAAGCCTTTCTTCAATCATCTTCATTTTAAGAGACTCGATCTTTTCTGCCACTTTCAGCTTCTCTAACTCTTTGGGATCGTCCAAATCTAGAACTTGGACTGGATCTATCTTTGTTGCAGGAACAGGAAAAGTGAACCCCGGGATTTGAGGTTGGCCGTGTGGATAAGTGAACCCTTCCATGTAGGGCATCTGCTGTAATTGTTCATGTTGCACTTGAGGTCGAAAATCGGGTGGACATAAAGATTCGCCCACATTCTGCTCTTTTCCTTGAGAACCAGATTCGTCTTCTTTATTCTTCCCTTTCAGACTTCTTATCATTTCCAGCAAAGAACTTAATTGCTCTCTAATCTCATCATGAGCATGTTCTACCTTATCTATCCTTGAGGATTGCTCTTCGGCCATTTCTCTAACTCTTGATCTGGTGTTGTAAGAGTGACGAGAAGACTGTCTCGAAGATTCTGACTGTCGAGCTGTCCTTGAACCTTTAGCAAAATTTCTTAAATCAGGATGATATGCTTAAAACTTTAAATCTAAATTGATGACGTTTATGCACATATGGATGAAATGCTATGAAAGAACCCCAGCCACATAACAAATGTAGATAAAAGAATTTTATAAATAAAATTACCAAATCCATAGAAATCCTAAAAACCAAAGCGATCCTAAAAAATAAAACTTCAATTGGTCCTAAAGCATAAAAATGAAAATTCTTACAAAGAATCCTAAAAACATAAATCTAAAAATCCTAATGCCTCCAAAGGAACTTGACAATCTGACGGTAGTGAGACTGCGCTTCGTCCAAAAGTTCGTATATGAGATGGCCGTTTTCATGGAACGGATGTACTTTCGCTTTAACCTCCATGATTCTGTCATACATGTCTTCTGCCTTGCGGGATGCCACATCGAAATGGTCAAACATATTTTCCAGAAGATTCTGCTTTTTGGAGTCCACATCTCGGAGTTTGGAACATTCTTCCTTCAAATTCATTAATTCGGTAACCAATTCTTGGCAATGAGCTACCTTTCTTTCTTGATCAAACAATAACTCTCCATTTTCTTCCTTTAGGCGTCCGACCTCGGTAGCCAAAAGCGAGTACTTCTTTTCCATACCTGTCAAGGATTCTTTCAAAGTGTCACCATCTTCGGTGAGTTTCTGAATAGTGACATCTCTTTCCACTAAACCATCCCCCAACTTTCGAACTTTTAATCGAAGCTTCTTGGCCTTGCTTTTTTCTTTGTTCAAGCCCTTTTCTAACTCTTCTACCCTCGATTGCAGCTTCTGGTTCTCTTCTCCCAATTCATCTTTTTCTTCTTGCAGCTTCCTTTTAGCCTTTTCTATCCTCAGCATAAGATCCGAGGCTATAACCTTGGCTGAACCGTCTGAACTTTTTTTGCAAGGAATTACAATATCTTTTGCTCTTCTGGCCTGCCACACAGAGTATTCAGGAGTAGTGTTCCATGAGATACTACCCCCTTCAACTCTAACCGTTAATTTCCAAGCCTTTGTGAATTCTTCTATCCTGTTGATAACCCCTTTGTCTGAATAAGAGAAATCCACCTGGTTAAGTCCATGAGTCATCGATATGAACTGCTTATACCTAGCCTGTCTCCGTACCATGATGGAGAGTAGCTAACGATGCCCCATAGTCCCAAGAGAGGAACCCAAGGTTGATCACCATAGCTAAATAACATAAGTCCATGAGGCATCCATGGTGCTTTCCAAATTACTTGTCGACTTGTAAGTCCTCGCAACATTGCTACCCATTCTTCTTTTGACCTTCATTCTGGCCATGTGCTTTCATAGAATTCCTTGATGGGGATACTAGTGGTGAAGTATGGCTTTCGGAACTTCGACTCTTGGCACTCAAAATGACTTTTCATATAGATATAGAGCAACTGTAAACATCCGATGAAACGCCCCTTTCCATTTCTGTTGCAGTGATTCAGTGACCTGATAGACTCGGCTAATATAGCTGGAGTTGTATTGATCTTGAACTTGGTCCATGAAATTCACCATAGTTGTTTCAATATGTCCCAATATCTTTGGGAAAACCACAAGTCCGTAAATAGCCAAGGCAATCACCTCCAAACCTTTATCATCATCCGGGTGTTTGACAATGAAGTTTTGGAGAACATTCCATGGAATACCAGTGCTTTTACCCTTTGTCTTCACAATCTTGTCAACTTCTGTCAAGCCAATTCCCATGATTTTTGCTATCTTCTTCCGATAACCTGTCTTGTTCTTCCAGTAGACTTTGTCTGGATTAGGAGGGTCCAAACGAAGCAATGCCGTATACTCTTCTATAGTTGGAACCATATCTACTTCGTTGAACATGAAGCACCTGTATGACGGGTCCCAAAACTGCATCATGGCTCTTACCAAGTTATTATCGACTTCGACAGATAGGAGTAAAGCCAGATCCCCATATTTTCGTCTGAATGTTTCTTGTCGATTTCCATCCCAAGAATGCCAAATGCTGATCAAATCTTCAAGGTTGTTCTGTGCCAGATCTATGTGAACTTTCTCAGGAAGAGTAGAGACATACCCGACTGGAAGGCAATCTCCTATACTTTGCTGGATTGCTTTAGACCTAAGCTTCAAATTACTGGCAGACTCACTCTTGGCGACTGTCAGGTTTTCCATGGATTTAGTAGACATTCTTTTTATCTAGACAGTTATGTGGCAAGATGACTTTATGAAGATGCATGATGTATGAAAAGAAACAAACAAACAGTTAGATGTTATATCAACAAACTTATGAAAAAAATACAACAACATGTATAAGCACTACATCATCATGGTGAGCATATTCGCAAAACAAGTGTACAAAGTCATGTTAATAAAAAAGTATAGGGTAAGAAGTGTCCCTTCATGTGTCCTAAGTTCAGGTTCTCCTCTATATAAGGTTGGACATGGCTCTATCTTAAAGTTTGGCCACTTAAGTATTGTTTATGTGCCGGGTTTAGGATACTTGACCAAGCTAAAAATGTCCCCAAATTGCTCCTTAACATCATCCATGTAGGATAAGTAAGGCACCCCATTCCTCACCCATTACAGGCTCCAACCGGAAGGGTTCAATTCAGGTGAGAGTATTTTCCAAAGTTATGGCGGAGGTTATCACCTCTCAAAGACTTTGGTACTTTACGCTTTAAAGGTGTTTCGCTAGCCGTTGCGGAGGTTTTCACCTCTCGAGGCGTAGGTACTTTACCCCCTCCTAAAAGGGACGAGTCCGGGTATAGGACGTTATGATATGCAATGTGTCGTGTGTGCGAAGGGACATTCAAACCTTCCTTTACCCACAAATGTACAATAAAACAAAAGTTGTTAGTACAAATAATAAAATAAAAATTAAAAATAAATAAACAAATAAATACATAAAAATTAAACACTTAAAGACCAATATTTAAAACCTAAGATATCACAAGACTAATTTATGGCTCGACTCTCTAATTTCCCCAGTGGAGTCGCCAAACTGTCATAACGTGCCAAATGCGAATTCAGCATGCTAGACGCAAATCAACGGAGTCGCCACTAATCATCTAATCTAGGTGTGATTAATCACCTTTATGAATCTATCCTATTTAAAGTAATCCTAAGCTTGACTAAGACACTTTAAAAAGAATAGGTTCTGGTCTACTTGTCAGAACTAGTTCGGGAGTACAGTTACGTGTGAGGAATGATTAGCACCCTCACGATGCCTATCTAAGAGATAGTACCTAATTAGTCTTGTGATACTTAAAAAGTCTTAATTAAATGGTCTTGTCTATCCTATTTCATTTTAATTGTTAAAGTTAGAAATCTCGAAAACTATTTTTTAGGTCTCCCTTCCATTCATTCTGGAGAAATTACTAAAAAAATGTTTTCTTACCTCGAGAGTATTCAAAAGAAACCATTCGTTCTATTGAAGAGGCTCCGTCGTCGAAAAAGTTAAATTATTTAACCAAGTTATTTCTCTTAAATTAATCTTCCAAAATTAATCCACATTTTATTAAGGTTTATTTGAAAAATAAGTTATGATTTTTAATATCGAAAATTATCTCTTAAAATATTCTTCCATTCGTTCTGGAGAACTTTTAAGAGAATTTTTCTCACCTAGAAATGTCTTAAAAGTCATCCATTCGCAACTTTCTTGAATTTCATCATCGAAAAAATCTTTAATTTATCCTTCAACTTTAATTAAGCATTTATTATGGAAAATCAATTTTAGAAAAAGATGTTGAAACTTAATTATTCTTAAAAAAAAAATTGATTTTTATTGGTATTGAAAATAATCTCTTAAAATATCCTTCCATTCATTCTGAAAATTTTTTAAGAGAATTTTCTCAGAAATTAACCATTCGTAATTGTTTTGAATTTCATCATTGAAAAAATCTCAATTTATTAATTTTAAAAATAACTAATCTTCAATTAATAATTAAAAAATCTTAATTAATTACAAAATCTTTATCAATAAATAAATCCATGGTTAATAATACTAAATAAATATAATAATATAAAATATAAAATATAAAATATAATATAATATAATGTAATAATATATAATATAATAGTAACTAAAATAAATAGTGGTTTTTTTTTTGTTGAAGAAAATAGTGGTTAATAAAATATATGATTAATTAGTAAACAAATAATAATAATTCACATAATAAAAACCTGTAAAAAAAAAATTTAAAACCCAGTTAGTAAAAAATAAATAAATAAATAATAAATAAAATAAATAGCAAACAAATAAAGAAAAAAAAAATGAAACCAGCTACATGTGAAAAAAATCATAGGTCCTTGGGTATGTATCAAATGGTTCACACCAGTCATGCATGACCCCTATTAGTCCACGATCATATATAACAGGCAAGGTATTGGGCCCACTAACAGGGACCACATTTAGAACCCAAGCATCATTTTGATTGTCAACCAATGCTGCTGCAAATCCTCCGAAGCCAGCTCTCATGTCCAATACATTTCTTAATTTAAACTTCTTCCAATGTAGAGCACGGACATAGCTTGCCACTATTTCATTCCAGTATTTTGATTTTGCCTTGAAGAGCTCTTTTCTAGCTATGTAGGAATCAATATGTATGCTCTGCAGCCTGTCAGATGGAGTTTGCAAACGAGCAGGCCAAGGAGCAACATTTGTACCATATCCATTCTCAGGAAGTCGACTAATGCATGCCTTTATATTTTTCTTTTACCCTTTTTTTTAAAAAAAAAAAAAACAAAAAAACAAAACAAAGTACGGGAAATTGAGGGGGAAAAAATAATGTTAAAATCAAAACAATAGTCACGTGAATATGATTTGAAGAATTCTAGGCATATGAAAACAAATGTAAAACAGAAAAGCAAAGAAACAAAAAAACCAAAATAGAATAGAAGTGCGTAACCAGGATGGTGTAGTGGCATTCAAAAAACAACCAATGATTTTTTCCAATCTCACTGCCGGTTCTATCTCTATTGCGCCCTTCTTCAATTCTGATTTTCACAACTTGCAAGTTCTCTTTTTTTTTTCTGCTCCTGTGTGTTTTCCCTGATTTCTGATGTGTGTTGTGTTTGATGTTTGGGTTCTTTTTTATAGAGAAGAAATTAAGTTTTAATTTAGTTTGGAGTCTTCTGATCAAGAGAGGTGTTTTGTTTCAATCACATTTGTAGAGTCCCACTTCAATCCAAAAAGAGGTTTATTTCAACCCAAATTTGTGTTCTTGATTTTTTTTTTAATTTTCGAAATTATCTGATTTCTTTCTGATTTTCCCTTCCTTTTTTTTCTTTGTTTTCTGATTTTTTTTCTTTTTTTTTTGTTTTCTTTTAATTAAAAAAATAAATTAAACCCGGATAAAATCCGGTGTCTACATATATTGTTTTTGTTAATATTAATATTTATTATTAAAATATAAAAATATTTATGTTTAGTTTAGTTTAATAATATTAAAGATAGAAATATTTAAAATTAAAATATTAAAAGATTTTTTATTTAAACATTTTAAATATTTTTGAATTAAAATTAAATATAATTGTTTTTATTAATATAATAATTTATTGTGTCGAATCAAATATAAAAAGAGATAAAAATGAAAAGTATTCTCCAACAATCAGAGATAATAAAAGGAGTGATGAGCTTCAAAGAGAAGTTTGTCATAGGTAGTCTGGTCAAATAACAACATGTTTTTCACCTTTTCCTTTTGCTTTTTCTTTCTCCACCTCTGTTATTACAACAAAGAAAAAAAATCAAAAACTCACTTCTTATCTAACTCTAAAAAGTAAAAAATAACTCACTTTAAAAATATAGTCAAGGAAACATATATTAAAGAAAATGGCCTTCTTTTTTTGTTTGTCACCTCCAGACTTTGCTGGCTTGGAAGAATGAGGAGGGGCTATCTTTCTTCGGGGCCAGCAAAAGCAAACCAAAAAAACAAAACTAAGTTAGATACAATCTAAAATAAAGTTGGTTTTAAGTTTTATTGGTATAAAAATGACTGGTAAATCTAGGAAGATGAACATACAATGATATTTGTTGGAAGTGAAGAAAAAATGAGAAAGAAAGGAGGCACAATTTTTGGGTGTCACGAGATAGAAAAAATGGGGAGGTGGTAGGGTGAGAGCTTTTTCTAACCCTAAGGTTTGGTTGTTTGCTTCCCGAGACTTCCAAAGTCTCTTTACAATTTTTGTATTAATTTTGTTTTTGAAATTGTTATCTCTTTTAATATTTGAGGATTGATTGATTTTCTTTGTTTGTTGATATTGTTTGAGCATAACTTATAAGCCAAATAAATGTTACCGTTTAACTTTTAATAATATAAATATTTTTAATATTTTACGAATAAATATTATTATTTTTTTAATATTTATATTAATAAAATAATATTTTAATAATATTTAAAATATTATTATTTTTTCAAAAATTATTTTTCAGAGCTGATTTTTGTAAAATAAATGAACCTTAAGATTAGACCAAAATTTGAAATCCCGAAAAATTCAAGTACCAAATTTTTTTCAAATCATTATAGAGGGACTAAATTTGTATTTTGATATAAGTACAGTGACTAATTACATCATTTGATCATCCAAGTTAGTAAGCCACGTGAAAAAATCCACGTCATAAGTTTCCAAAAAATTTGCTGACTAAGCTCGCCACCTCAGCATGGTCAACGCCATGTCAACATGGTCAACGCCATGTCAGCATACTTAATAGTAAAAATTCGGCACCGCTTAAAATTGGACTAAAATTCAAAATATCGAAAGTAGAGGTACCAAATTTCTTCGAATTAAAGTAGAGGGACTAAATCCATATTTTGACTATAGTACAGGGACTAATACCATAATTTGACCTATAAATATTAATATAAAAATAATTTTTTAATATTTTTAAATAGTAAAATAGGCTTATACAGGCCGACACGGCCCGGATGGGCTAGGGCAAGGGAAATAAAAAAATTTCGAGCCGCAGCCCGGCCCGGCCCATGGACACCTCTACTCGCAGGTCGATTTAGGATCCGTACCCGATCCATTTGAGGAATTTTTTTTATTTTATTAATTTTTTTTAGTTTTTATTTATTTTTAAATGATGTATTTAAAGAGGTTGGCCTGCACGTTGACTCACGAATCGATTTAGGATCCGTACCCGACCGTCTCGGGAAAAAATAAAAAAATATTTTATTCATTATTTTAATTTTAAATGATGTATTTAAAGGGGCTGGTCCGTACGTTGACTCGCGGGTTGATTTAGGATCCATACCGACCGTCTTAAAAAAAAGGTAAAAATTTATTTTATTAATTATTTTAATTTTAATTTTAAATGATGTATTTAAAGAGGTTGGTCCTCATGTTGACTCGTGGATCGATTTAGGATCCGTACCTGACCTGCTCGAGAAAAAAATTAAAAAAAATTATTTTATTAATTAATTTTATTTTAATTTTAAATGATGTATTTAAAGGGGTTGATCTGCACGTTGACTTGCGGATCGTTTTAGAATCAGTGATCCGACCCTTCGGGAAAAAGTTAAAAAATAAATTTATTTTATTAATAAATTCTATTTTAATTTTAAATGATATATTTAAAGGGGTTGGTCCACACGTTGATTTGAGGGCCGATTTATGTTCTGTACTCAACCGGCTCGGGGGAAAAGTTTTTTTTAAAAAAATTATTAATTATTTTAATTTTAATTTTAATTTTAAATGATGTATTTAAAGAGGTAGGTCTGCACATTAAGTCGCGGATCGATTTAAGATCCATACCCGATCCCCTCGAAAAGAAAAGTAGAAAAAAAAAACGAACTTGATGCTAACCTATATGAGAAAATCGATCTTATGAGAGAATAAAATAGAAACCACCATTTTATTTTCGTATTTTCTTATTTATTATTTTTTATCTCTTATAAATAAAAATATACAGTATCAAATAAAGTCTAAATATTTTTAAATATATATATATAAATAATATTTGAAAATATATTTATATTACGTAATTTATAAATAAATAATTATAATAAATTTAATTTTCATAATTAATAAAATATAATTATATAAATATTACTAAAATTATTATTATTTAATAATTTAAAATTTAATTTATTATTATTAATTAATTAAAAAGATTATAAAAAAATTTAAAATATCAAGCGGGATTTTTTTCTAGTTTAATGTTAAAAATAGAAACCACACGTTTTTGGTTGTTAGCCCGTTTAAATGAAAAAACATGAGAGAGAGAGAGAAAGATGCAGAACGTATCAATAACTTTGGATGGCACATAAAGTTTTGTGTTAAAAAATTTCATAGAAGATTATGTTATATTATTACTATATTTCATTTCCCGGTTTATTAGGAATTTTTTTTAATATTTATAAAATTTTAATTAAATTAATAATTATAAATAAATATAATTTGAATCATTTTAAATGATAATAATTTATTTAAATAATTTTTTATATTTTTATATTGTAAGTAAATAAATTTAGAATTAAAATCGAATCACTATGATAAATTATGTATATAAAATATGAGATGAATTGAGATACGTCACAAACAAAACATGAGAAAGTAATTAAAATACGAGACGACACGAAAAATATTATGAATACTACACGAATATATGAACATGTAAAATCTATATAAAATGAATTATTAACGTATATAAATTTATAATATTTTAAAGATACACAAAAATGACACGAACAAATCACGAACACATAAATTTTTCTCTAAATTGAATCACTATAGCAAATTATGTAAAATATGTCATAAATTGAAAAACGACATAAACACACAATTTTTTTCTAAATTGGATCACACTGACAAACTATGCAAAATATGAAATGAATTGAAACACGATGAACACAATATAAAAAAAATAATTAAAACACTACACGAATACCGAACTTGTCAAAATATACATAAAATAAATTATTAACTTTTAAAAATTTATATAAATTTATAATATTTGAAACACACAAAAAAATAATACCAATAAATTTTTTTTTCTCTCTCTTTCTCTTCTTCTTTTTTCTTAAAAAAAAAAAAAAAAAGAGTGACATGTGTCACACTTAGAAAGTGTGTAGTCAATATTGTAGTATTGTATAGATAGATTATATTATAATTAAACATAGTGCGATGTCAAATACTGATGTGCATGATAACTTGAGAAGTACAGTTTGTCAGTGGCAGTTAATTTGCCATTAGTTGGGATACTAAGGTAAATAGATAAGAAGGCAAATTATTGCTCATTCTAGAAAGAAAGGCAAATTCCCATCATCAGCTGTATATCATTAATTATTTAGAATTAAAAAAATGCCTAGTAAACTTATTGTTTATATATATATATATATCATATTGATACATTGATGATAATTTTTTAATATCACAAATAAGATTAAAAAAATTAATACATGTGTATATTTTTAATTTTTTTTAATATATCATAAAAATAACGTGTCATTCAATTAACTTGTTTATGAAGTATAAATAAAATATTTTTATAGGTTTTAATAATGAGTGCGTTTAGACAATTTTTTTTAAGATTAATTAATATATTATTTATAGTAATAATATTATATCAAATGCAATAATTAATAATTTTATTTATTATTTTTAATGCATTAGATGAAAATATTACTATATAACATAACCTTAAAAAATACATTTAAAACATTCAAAAATGAGAGTAGAGAATTAAAGATTTTGGATTAAAAGTTGATTGACATCTAAGTATAGGTATTAAGGGAGTTGACGAGTTAGTTTAGGTATTTTAATTTATTTATTTTTGATTAGGAAGGAAAGGAAGAAAAGAAAGGAAAGGAAAAAAGAAAAAAAAATGGAGAAAAAATTATGTGTTAGTGTTATTTTTGTGTTCGTGTTATTTTTTGTGTGTTCAAAATATTATAAATTTATATAATTTTTACACGTTGATAATTCGTTTTATATAAATTTTGACACGTTCTCATATTCGTGTCGTGTTCGTATTATTTTTCGTCTGTTCAAAATATTATAAATTTATATATTTTTAACATGTTAATAACTCATTTTATGTAGATTTTGACACGTTCATAAATTCGTTTGTGTTCATATTATTTTTCGTGTTCATGTTATTTTTGTGTGTTTTCAAAGTATTATAAATTTATATAGATTTTTACATGTTAATAATTCATTTTATGTAGATTTTAACACGTTCGTGCATTTGTATTGTGTTTATATTATTTGCGCATCATGCTGTATTTTAATTATTTTTTTTCATGTGTTCGTGTCGTGTTTCAATTCATCCAAATATTTTGCATAATTTGTCATGGTGATCCAATTTAGAGAAAATTTTGTGTGTTCGTGTCATGTCTCAATTCATCCCATATTTTGTATAATTTGTTATAATGATTCAATTTAGAAAAAAATTATATGTCTGTAATATGTTCGTGTTATTTTATCATGTGTTTAAATATTATAAATTTATATAAATTTTTACACGTTAATAATTCGTTTTATATAGATTTTGATATGTTCGTATATTTGTGTCGTGTTCATACTATTTTTTGTGTCGTGTTTTAGTTATTTTGTCCATGTTGTGTTCGAGTCGTATAATCATGTTTTATCCGGAATTGCCAAGTCTAATTGATACTAATCAAATAACTCATAAATTTGTGTCAAGCGTCATCACATTCGTGTTATTTTTTTTTGTTATAATCGTATTCAATGTATTATATTTTTATATAAATTTTGACACGTTAATAATTCGTTTATGTAGAATTTGAAACGTTCGTGTATTTATATCGTGTTCATGTTATTTTTGTGTCATGTCATATTTTAATTATTTTTTTCATGTTATGTTCGTATCGTATAGTTATTTTGTATCTGAAATTGTCGGATGTAATTGACCATATTCAAATAACTCTCAATTTTATATCAGGTATCATATAAGAATAAGAGTTATTATTTTTTTTAATTATTATCTTTACTTATACTCTTGCTTTTTTATCTTTCAAATTTATCATAAAATATTAATTTAAATATGATAACATTTTATAACGAAACGCGAACATTATCTAATATATATAATTTGTAGAGCCAAATGAAGGCTACTTTTTCAGTGGAAAATTTTTTAAACAGACTCTTCCTGCTCTCGATAATCTATTTACTAATATCACGCCAAAATCATCCACTTTCCGTTTCAAGTTAATTGAGTCAAAGATAGAAATTTTCTTCAAATACATCAACTCTAAAATAATGCAGAAACAAAAGATGATTCAATGAATGGTGTCATCCTTTTAATCTCTCCTATAGTACCAAATATTCAACATTTTATTTAATAATGTTCATTGCTCTTTCCCCTAATAATTATTAGATTTTTCTGAGTATTTTTTTAGTCTCATGCATGTTTGGAACAGATCCATTAAAATATCTTCAATTATATTTGTGCTTACCCTTTCAAACAGAACACAAACACTACTTTTCTTAATCATCCAAATAAAATAGTGACAACTCATAGTGACAAATATTAATCATCCAAATAATATTCTCAAATTCTTAATCTAAGGACAAATATTAATTACATGATCAGTCGAATCCAACAGCTCATAGTGACAAATCGAATCATAACAGTCTGGCAAGGAAACCAATTAACATCCTATAAAATTCACCAATCCAGCTGGGAGCAAATCTTAGCTTAAAAAATTGAAGAACCAAATGGCTGCTGCTTCAATAGAACCACACCAAGTGAGCGGTGAAGAGGAGAATGAAACTTATTCATTTGCCTCGCAACTTGTGATGGGATCAGTGCTACCGATGGCCTTGCAAACAGCATGCGAGCTTGGCATTTTCGAGATAATTGCGAAAGCAGGTCCGGGTGCCAAACTCTGCGCCACTGATATTGCAGCGCAGATGCCCACCAAGAATCAGGGTGCGCCAATCATGGTGGATCGGATTGCTAGGCTTTTGGCTAGCCACAATGTGCTGGGTTGCTCTGTGGTTGGCCTTGACAGATTCTACAGTTTGTCCCCTGTTTCTTACTACTTCGTGCGTAACAAAGATGGAGTGTCGTTAGCCCCAGTCATGGCCATGGATCAAGATCAAATCTTCTTGGATGGCTGGTCCGTTTCATCTTTTCCTAAAGTACTACCTACTTTTTTCTTTTTTAAGTTATCAAAATTTGACTTGACTACAATCTTTATTTGAAAATCGTGTGAATTAATTAATTCCTTCAACATATATAACCAACCATTCTTCGCTTTCCCATTCACCTAAAATTAATTAATTATTTGATGGATTCATTCCAGGTCTCAACTTAAAGATGCAGTTTTAGAAGGAGGAATCGCATTCAACAAGGCGCATGGAACAAATGCCTTCGAGTACCCCGGATTGGATGCTAGGTTCAATCAAGTTTTTAACACAGCAATGTTCAATATAAGTACAATAGTCACAAAGAAAATGCTCCAGTCTTATAAGGGTTTTGAAGGTATCAAGCAGCTGGTTGATGTTGGTGGCAACCTTGGTATCACACTTCACTATATCACTTCCAAATACCCCAATATCAAGGCCATTAATTTCGACTTGCCTCATGTTATACAGCATGCCCCGTCCTATCCTGGTATACCACGTAAACCCCACATAGAATTTTGATTAAGACTATCATATATATATATATATATATATATATTATATATTAAGGAATCTTCCCTTGGAATTTCTACCATAGGCGTTCAACATGTTGCTGGAGATATGTTTGAAAGTGTTCCAGAAGGAGATGCCATTTTTATGAAGGTAAGTTATTGGATTGAAATTGACTTTGAATCTAGAACATAGGCATGCATTCCAGTTTTAGTCTCAAGTACTTTTGTTGTCTCCATGGCAATGCAGTTGATTCTCCATGATTGGAGCGATGAGCAGTGTTTGAGATTGTTGAAGAATTGCTACAAAGCCATTCCAGATGATGGCAGAGTAATTGTTGTAGATTCAGTAATTCCTGTTATGCCCGAGACTACTCCTTCCGCAAAGGCCACTTTCCTACTCGATGTGCTAATGATGACTCAAAACCCAGGTGGAAAAGAGCGAACCAAACAAGAATTCATGGCATTGGCGACCCAATCCGGATTTAAAAGCGTCAAATTTGAGTGCTTTGTTTGTGATTGTTGGATTATGGAGTTCTATAAATGATAGCACTTCCCTTTAATCTTCCTTCTCGACTCTAAAAATGATGGATGCAATTCTTGAAAAGGTGGACTGCCATCTGAAATAAGCACACATTACTTCAACTGTTATTTAATTAACTATGTATCCTTGAAATTTTTTTATTCCAAGGAAATCATCAGAACTAAGCACACTACTTAATTACTTACTTTAGCATGGGTTATTAATTAATTTGAAACCCTGTTTATAAAAATAGTGAAGGAGAAATTCAGATTGAAGTCCCATATAGTGAACAATAATGTGACAATAGATATTAGCTAATAGTAATTGGAATGTTGTATCTATGTTACTTGGATTCAGGAGTGAGTGTTGGATACAGGTATGTATTCGACACGGGTATACTTAATTTTAAAAAAATTATATATTTGGAGGATTATACCTATATCAAAATATGTGTGTCGAACACGAATACTTTTAAAAAAAAATTCGGATAATATAAGGTGTGATTAACAACAATAGTATCACTGCGAGGAAGGAAAGAGGGGAGAGGAAAAAAGGAATAGGGAGCCAATTTCTCTTTTATTTGGTTGTGGAATTTTATTCGAGAGATAGGAAAGTATCGAAAATTACTCTATCTTTCCAAAGAAATAAAATCTTGTGCAAAAAGGAACTCTTAAGCAAGAGATGGAAGTTTAGTTAAACTTAGGAAAGGATCCAATTTTATTGATATTGTATCAATAATTACTGATAGTATGCTACAGAGGGGAAAATCAAAATATACATGTATCTCAATTGCCCATGACAAAACCACATTATATATATATATATACTGGTTAGAACTTGTGCTAATAAAATGAAGCAAGGTCACATTGTTGATGCTGCAAGCACTGGCTTCAGATTTCAAGTGTTCACCTCATCTCAGCAGCATTAATTCTTAACCACTAACCAGTTTCCTCTAGGTGCTTCCAATTATTTCTTTGTTTGTATCTTTTATTTTCTGTTTCAGAGCTTCCCTGAATTTTAAATAAGTAGGATGAAAGACCATCATTAAAATGGGAAATTTTCTTAGAAAGGATAGAATATAATTCATCTTGTTTTCTGCTAAAAAGATTAATTGTAATGAAAAAAATGAACTGGAAACGAGAGATTTATTTGAGACTAGTGTGAATCCCGTGCTCCGCATCGAGTATTTCAAATATTTGTGAAAAAAATTCTAAAAGATTGAGAGCAAAAATTGAAGAGAGCAAGAAGAAACATCTTCTATTTACATTGATTGTTTACAAAAAAAAAAGTTTCATCACCATCATACTTGTAGTTTACTATTGCAAAAAGTACAGAAAATTCTCATTGAAGAGAACAGAAGAACTTCAAAAGTTTGTTATGATGATTACATCAAACACCATGAAGTCCAAAATGTTTGGTATCCTTCATAACTGCATTTGGGTGGTAGATGTTTCTTCTATGTTAGTGCTATTTTATTTTATTTTTGCTTCCTGACTGTAGTAAAAGGAAACTAGAATCAGGATTCAATGAAGCAATTAAGGCTGCAAGAAAATGGAATAATGATAATATAAATCCAACTACGGTAGTAATTTTTCAGGTTTATAATACACCAGTAGTATGATCTCTGATTGCATATATAAGCTCTAATGTTTAAGTGAGAGAAGAAAATCGAGTAATGATAATATAAGTCCAGCGATGGTAGTAATGTTTCAGGCTTATTGTTGTCAGATTTCATTACGTAAGTGCACGTATTGCAAACAAGTAATAAAATGGAAGCAGAGTTCGTACCCATGAGGAATTGCTATTAAATTTGTTAAATACTAAAATTAAAACAGCTTAATTTTATCCAAGTAATTAATTGAAAATTTGTGAATTAAAACTAAATTAAAGAAATATAATAAAATAAAGCAAATAAAAATTAGATTTAAATCAATAGAGAAAAGCCTAGGATTACAACTTCTCTCAACACTTCGCTTGAACGTTTCCTACTCTTTTCACTTGATTAATGATTTTGAGTTGTTAACTTAGAGTTCTAATCTATTTATAAGCATCTGTCGATGGTCTTATAAAAATATCTCTCTTAACCAATTAGCTATATGTCTATGATAATTGAATTAAAGAGAAACTCATTAAGCTTAAACTATAAAAGTAATTACACATGACACGTAAGTATATTTCTACCTTACATGAAAATCAATTCATCCTAATTATGAATATGAAACATGTGTTATGCAATCCATGTCTAACACTAAACTCCCTTTGTCTAGTTGTATTTAGGTTAATAAATTAGTTTAATTGGTGATCAAGCAATTAAAAGCTTTAAGTACAAGAATGCATAAACAACTCAAATATCACTAAATCAAACTAAAGAGTAAAATAATCCAAACTATGTGTTGAGTTCCATTGCAATCCTAGAAAGGAATTTAGTTCATGCTTGACATTGAAAACAATAAGGAGTTTCACCAACATCAAATTATAAGAAAATAAAATAAGATTAAGGAAGAAGAAAAAAACTAAAAGTTATTAGTTCTTCAGTCTTCTAGTATCCAAAACTTGTTCTTAGCTCCTTGCAAGATGGTGGTGGCTGCTCTCTTCTTCAGAAAACTAAAGCAAAAACTAAGTAGGTCTAAAAAAATAAAGCCTAAGGGTTCCTATTTATAGAGCCTTAAAAGCCTAAAGAAGGGAAACTTTGTGGCCAAGTAACTACCTCCAGCTTGGATTTTCCATTTATGAGTTGAGTCTTTCCTTCTAGCTTTAGGACTCTACAAAACTACAAAAGATATTAATTAATAATTAAAATAAAACATAAAATAAATAAATAAAATTAGATTAAAAATAAATAAAAATAACTAAAAATAATTAATTAATAGTTTAAACTACAAGGACTTAGCTATTTTAAAAGCACAAAATAAGATAAAATAACTCTATGTTATAGAGTTATCACACCCCCAAACTTAAGATTTTGCTAGTCCTCAAGCAAAACTAAACTAAACAAAAACAAACTAAATAAAACAAAACAAAACATAGCTAAAGATGAATGCACTTAACTAATGATTTTCTTAATTTTCCTCAAAAGCTATCTCAAAATCTCAATTCAAAGTAAAACACAAACATAATCCAACTTTATGATTCAATTCAATCGTATGTTTCATGCTTGAATGGATTTCTAATGTGTGTGTGAATAATCTCTTGACAAATCATTGCATGCAATCCAAATAAGTTTATGTCAATGCAAAATACGAATTATAGTACTAGATTCTCATATGTTTGCTTTTCATCCCTCTCTCCACTAATGTAGACTAACATTTCGTCAAGAATCAAATAGGTCTTTATTAAGCTTGTAATGTAAGGCTAGGGTTAAGGTAGGATAAAGATATATTTAGGTTTAAATCACCCATAGACACTTTAAATTTTTTTTCAAGATTTTTGAGAGCCATATTCTTTTCCTCAATTTACATACTTCATTCTTTGAATACATTTCCTTTTTACTTTTATTCCCTTTTTTTTTCTTTTTTTCTTTTTCTGTTCTTCGTTTTCGAAGAACCATAACCTTTTCTTTTTTTTTCTTTAATTTTTTATTCACATCACCATTTCATCCAAATTTGACATGGCTCATAATTGTTTCCTATAATATCATCACATGCCTATGTAGTGAGGGTTAATCATGGTTTTTTCTTATTTGGCTAAACTAAAAGATGTGGCAATCAAAGAAAAGAGATATATCAATTGGGCTCAAAGAGGTAGACTAAGGATACTAATATATAAAGGTAGGCTCGAAAGGCTCAAACGATCCAAAGATGGCCTAAATCACTTTCTCAACTTAGTGTAGTCTAGGATTTCGCCTCGAGAGAGAATCAAACAAATTCTAAGTTCTAGACATAATCACAATTCACATCAACATAATCAGTCTTTAAATAACCAATGCAAATCTAAGCAAGAGATCATGTGCTCAAATTGTTGAAAATCACATCCTAACAATGAAACTAACAAAATAATTTAAATCAAATCAAATCATGCTTATGTTGTTCCCAAGAATCAAGATAAATCAATAATTAAAATTTTATCATTGGATAATGATTCATCATGTCAAAGTGCATCATATCTCAAATTTTTTTTTTTTTAGGACTCCTAAACATAACTATACAAAATAAACTAAAAAAAAAAAAAAAAAACACTAAGCATAATAAACAAGAAAAATAAAAAGACACACAAAACGTAATAAAACTAAAAACAAATAAACATCCCCCAAACTTAAATCAAACATTGCCCTCAATGTTAGAAAAATAAAAGAGTTAGAATAAGAGAACTCCCCTGTCAATGAAGAAAACCCGGGAGCACTCTAATCTTCCTATTCTTCATCCGCTTCTGGGCATCCAAAGATGGTGGTGGTGGCATAGTGGGAAAGTGGGTCATGTCGGCACCCATATGACGAGCACGAAAATGGAACATTTGCTCGACAACTTTGAAGCATTCATGGTTGTGAGCATTCTGAAGTTCAATACGAGCTATGCGCTCCGTCATGGTCAATTGTCGAGGTTGATGAGGCCTGGGTGGAGAAGCAGATGATGAACTAGCACCGACTCCGGTTCAGGAAGGTTGATATGCTCCTCTGATTACTCTACTAAGAAATGTCTCATCAAGAGGACCTTTTGGCTACAATAGTTCTTCACTTGATCCCATTGCACTCTAGCTTGACCATATAAAGAAGTGATCAAAGATTCTCGAGATTTACGAGCAGTATGGTGAAAAGCAGTGAATAAAAGTTGGCCAATATCTATGGATTTACCAGTGAGAATAGCATAGAGCAAGATTGCTCGATCCTTAGTCACGTCACTGATATGTTTGACCGGAAGCACCTTAGTCGCAACAAACTGCAACCACACATTTGCGTCTCGATTCATGGTATTGGTCTTAAACGATATCGGTTCCTCTTTTGAGTATTTCCAGACGGGCACGTTCGGGCAAAAAGGGGTAGTTACCTTATCTATGTTAATCTATCCAGCCAGATATTGCCCATACTTATCATTTGCAATATCTGGTGTTTGATAGAAGTGGTTGATCGCTTGTCTATCAAATGGGACCTAATATCTGCGTAAAAACACCGTCCCTTCAATTTGCTCATAAGCGTTGGCATAGAATTCTCGCACCACAGTTGTCACTACTACTTGTGGTTGAGCACAAAATTGTTGCTAGGGCGTTGAAGCAATTACATTATGAATGTGTGGAAAAAGTACTGGATTGAGAGCAAAACCTCTTGTGGGAATTGGAGTTTTATTGAGCAAGGATTGTGTATGTCTGATACTAGCTGCAAATGACACAAATTTGCTAGTATAGAAACCAGGATCTGTAGCACCCCTTGTTCTTTTTAATCTTCTGGGTGGCATTTTAAATAATCTTCACTTGTCAATGCAATAACCCACAATCAATTTGTATCAAGCAAACAATTACTCTTCAGCAATTACCCACTATCAAAGACGGCTTCTCAACATAATCTCAACTCCAATCCACAAGTATTAACAAGAAACTCGTCCAAAATTCATAAACTCGACTAACAAAGTCACCCAAATCCACAAATTGTTAATACCAAAATCACCAACTATCCACAATATTGCACTAGTAAAATCACCCAATATCCACAATTATCACCAAGCAATGACACCAAAATCCACAAACTGCTACTACTAAAATCACCCAATAGTCACAAAGTTCACTAATTTCTACTAGCTAAAATCACCCAAAACCACAAACTTTTTCTATCAAGATTTCCCAACTCCACCAATTAGCAAAATCAATATCATCAAAATCCACAAGATTTGACTATTAAGAGCACCCAATATCCATAAATTCCAATTCAAAATCGAAACTTCTTCAAGAGCATGTAAAATTCTCAAGAAAACTATCACTTACTCAGAGAATGTGTATTTTGATGATGAACAATGAAGAGCCTTGTTGGAGATGGAGTGTTGAGAGATTATGAGATGATTTGTAGGAGGAGATTTGGAGTGAAGGTAAATGGTGTAGTGTTTGGATTTTTGAAAGAAAATTTTAAGAAAATGAGAGGTTTAGGGATTTTTGGAGAAGATGAAAGGATGAGGGTTTTGAAAATTTTGGGGGAAAAGGGTTGCTGATGGGGTGTTTTAATTTGGGAGACCCGAAAAAAAAATTTTGATACTGCCCAGCGCTGCAGCGCCGAACTTCTGGTGCCGCAGCACTGGGCCTCGAAAGAATTTGGGGCGAGCCAGCGCTGGCTCCCTGGTGCTGTAGCGCCCATATACGAAAGAAAAATTTTTTCCCAAAAAGAAATAAATAAAAATAAAAATAAAAAAATAGCAAAAAATTAACGAACCAGCGCTGCAGCACTGGTATCCTGGCGTTGCAACGCCAGGTTTCGACATGTTTCCAGCGCTGTAGCGCTAGTTCTGGCACTGTAGTGCCGTATTTTTTAAATAAAAAAAAAATTAAACTTACAAAATAAAGAAAAATAAAAATTATTAGATAAAAAAAATCAAATCAAATTTAAAATAAAAACAAAAATTAAAGAGTAAAGAGCTTGGGTTGCCTCCCAAGAAGCGCTTGATTTATAGTTGTCGACTTGACTATCTCGAGCTCATTCTGGATCGAATAAGGTGATGGAGGAATTTTGACGATCAATATCGTCTCCCCAGTAATGCTTGAGTCATTGACCATTCACTTTAAAGTTAAGAGTGGCCGTTTCATCGATCAAATTGACTGCTTCATAAGGGAATATTTTTGTGATTTTGAAAGGGTCGGACCATTGAGATTTTAGTTTTTCCGAGAATAGCTTCATTCGAGAGTTGTAGAGTAAAACATATTGGCCTGGTTCAAAGTGTCGCTCCATGATCTTCTGGTCATGCCATCTCTTGGTCTTCTCCTTGTAAAGCTTGGCATTTTCATAGGCTTGAAGACGGAATTCATCCATCTCATTGAGTTGCAATAGACGCCTCTCTCCCGCTACTTGAAGATCAAAATTCAACTTCTTGATGACCCAATATGCATTGTGTTCCAACTCTACCGGAAGATGACATGCTTTCCCGAAAACCAATTTGTAAGGAGACATCCCAATCGAAGTTGTATAAGCCGTCCTATATGCCAACAATGCATCATCCAATCTCTTGGACCAATCTTTTCTAGTTGGGCTGACAATCTTCTCCAAAATCCTCTTGATTTCTCTATTTGAGACTTTGGCTTGACCACTTGTTTGTGGATGATAGGCGGTGGCAATCTTGTGCTTGACCCCATATTTAGCAATGAGGGCTTCAAAATGTTTATTGCAAAAGTGAGACCCCTCATCACTAATAATTGCTCTTGGAGTACCAAAGCGGGTGGAGATATTCTTTTTCAAGAAGTTTAGTACCACCTTGGAATTATTGGTTGGCAAGGCTGTTGCTTCCACCCACTTAGATACATAATCAACTGCAACTAGAATGTAAAGATTATTGTATGAGAAAATAAATGGTCCCATGAAATCAATTCCCCATACATCAAAAATCTCTACCTCTAGAATATTGTTTAGAGGCATCTCGTTTCTGCTTGAGATGTTGCCTATTCTTTGACATCTATCACATCTGGCAACAAACTGGTGAGCATCTTTAAAGAGAGTGGGCCAGTAAAAATCGGATTGTAGCACTTTTGTCGCAGTCCGTTCTCCTCCAAAATGCCCTCCATAGTCAGAAGAGTGACAATGTTGCAAAATATCTTCAACTTCTTCCTTGGGTACACACTTTCTAATAATCCGATCCATGCATTGCTTAAACAAGAAAGGTTCATCCTAGTAATAATGCTTGACATCATACAAGAACTTCTTCTTTTGTTGAGAATTTAAATATGGTGGAAAGATTCTACTCACAATATAGTTCACATAGTCGGCATACCATGGTGATTCATGTTGATGAACTTGAAAGAGTTACTCATCAGGAAAAGTCTCATTTATTTGGATTGCATCGCCAACTTGTGCCCCATTATCCAATCTTGATAGATGATCTGCCACTTGATTTTCTGTCTCGGATCTCTAAATCAAACTCTTACAAAAGAAGTATCCAACGGATCAAGCGAGGTTTTGCATCCTTCTTTTCAATCAAGTTCTTGATAGCTGAATGGTCGGTATAGACAATGACTTTGGTGCCCACAAGATAAGATCGAAATTTATCAAAAGCAAATACTACTGCAAGCAATTCCTTTTCAGTGTTGGTGTAATTCAACTGAGCATCGGTTAATGTTTTGCTTGCATAGTAGATATAGAATGAAATATTTTATCTTTTTGTTGGCCTAAGACTGCACCAACTGCAAAGTCACTAGCATCGCACATGAGCTCGAATGGAAAGTTCTAATCTGGAACAATAATGATAGGTGCAAAAATCAATCTCTCTTTCAATGTCATAAAAGCTGTTAAACATGCATCATCAAACTTGAAAGGGCCATTTTTTTCAAGGAGATTGCAAAGTGGCTTAGAGATCTTGGAAAACTCTTTAATGAACCTCCTATAGAACCCGACATAACCAAGGAAACTCTTAATGCCTTTGACAGAGATTGGAGATGGGATCTTCTCAATTGTTTCAATCTTTGCTTTATCTACTTCTATCCCTCTACTAGAAACTTGATGTCTTAAAACAATGCCTTCTTGAACCATGAAGTGGCATTTTTCCCAATTTAACACCAAGTTTGTTTCTTTACATCTTTTAAGCACTCTAGCTAGGTGATGTAGACAATCATCAAAAGAATCTCCAACTACTGAAAAGTCATCATGAATACCTCTAAACATTGCTCTACCATGTCAGAGAATATGGCCATCATGCATCTCTGAAAAGTAGCAAGAGCATTGCAAAGTTCGAATGACATTCTCCAAAAAGCAAAAGTTCCATAGGGGCAAGTGAAGGTAGCCTTTTCTTGATCTTCAGGAGCTATTGCCATTTGATTGTATCTTGAATATCCATCCAAGAAATAATAAAACTCCTTACCAGCCAATCTGTCTAGCATCTGATCAATGAATAGCAAAGGAAAATGGTCTTTCCTAGTGGCTTTCTTAAGCTTTCGATAGTCCATGCAAATCCGCCAACCAGTCACTGTTCTAGTTGGAATGAGCTCATTATTAGCATTGGCAACCACCTTCATTCCTCTTTTCTTGGGCACACATTGAACTGGAATTACCCATGAACTGTCGAAGATAGAATATATGATGCCTGCATCCAACCACTTAATAATCTCCTTTTTTACCCCTTCTTTCATGATGGGATTAAGTCTCCGCTGATGCTCAACGGTAGCCTTGTGATTGTCTTCAAGAAGGACTTTATGCATGCAAATTGAAGGACTAATCCCCTTGATGTCAAAAATCGACCAACCCAATGCCCTCTTGTGTTCTCTAAGTACCCTAAGGAGTTTATCTTCCTGCTCAACATTAAGAAAAGATGAGATAATAACAGGTAATTCAGATTTTTCACCAAGAAAAGCATATCGTAAATGTGAGGGTAACAGCTTAAGCTCCAGAGATGGTGGCTCTTCAATGGAAGGCTTGGAGATGATGTTTCACTTGTCATAGGTCCCAATAGTTCAAACTGAGGAATGGATCTTCCAATACATGGAGGAGAATTCAACAAATTTAAACATTCAATAAAATCATCATCATCTCTTTTTGAAGTAATCATCAAAGATGCCTCAAGTGGATCAACAAGATAACTATTTTTGAAAACCTTAGTTGTAGCACTATCCACCACATTAACTGCAAAACACTCATTAGATTCATTAGGAAATTTCATAGCTTTAAAAACATTAAAAGTTATCTCTTGGTCTTGAACTCTCATGGTAAGTTCGCCTTTTTTCACATAGATGAGAGTTCTACCGGTAGCTAAGAAAGGTCTCCCAAGAATAATTGGTATTTCGCGATCCTCCTCCATATCCAATACAATGAAATCAGCAGGGAAGATAAATTTATCTACCTTCACTAATACATCTTCAATAATGCCTCTTGGATATGTGTAAGATCTATCCGCCAATTGTAGTGTGACTGTTGTAGGCTTAACTTCCCCCAAACCCAGTCGCTGGTATATTGATAAAGGCATAAGATTAATGCTTGCTCCCAAATCACATAATGCTCTACCGATGAACTGATTTCTAATTGTGCATGAATTGGTGAATCTTTCCGGATCCTTGAGCTATGGTGGAAGTTTCTTTTGAAGGATAGCACTACACTCTTCAGTAAGTGCAACAGTCTCAAATTCACCCAGTTTCCTTTTCTTGGACAATATGTCTTTCATAAACTTGACATATTTTGGCATTTGTTCCGACGCTTCAGCAAAAGGTATATTAATATGAAGCTTTTTAAATACCTCAAGAAATTTCTGAAACTGCTTGTCAAGCTTGTTCCTTTGAAGGCGTTGAGGAAAGGGTGGTGGTGGATAACACTGCTTCTTTTCCTCTCGAGTCTTTTCAACTTCTTTTTCCACCATATCTTTTTCTTTAATAGGCTTAGGAGGCAATTCTAGCTTCTTGCTTTCCTCTTCTAACTCCCTTCCATTCCTAAGTGTGATAGCTTTGCAATGCTCTTTTTTCTCCTTCCTAGGATTGGTTTTAGTATCACTTGGAAGAGTTCCCATGGGACGATTGTTAATTGCATTAGCAAGCTGGCCTATTTGTCTCTCAAGACTTCTAAGTGTTGTATTGTTTGATGTCATGTATTACATAAACATTTCTTCCATAGATGGCTTCTTTTCTGGGACAGGAGCATGGGCTTGTTGTGAAGAAAACCCAAGAGGGAATGCTTGCTTAGTGGCGGAAGTAGGCCCTTGATTATTATACCAGTGATAGATGCCCTTGATTATTATTCCAAGAAAAGTTTGGAAGTAGGCCCTTGATTATTATTCCAAGAAAAGTTGGAATAAGGATTGTTTTGCTGTCTATTGTAGTTTCCAATATATTGAACTGATTCAGCATTGGTTGGGTATCTATCACTGGTATGTCCTTCACCATATAATTCACATGATACAAACGAGCTGTGCACTGCTTGTACACTCAAGGTTTCAACTTTCTTGGATAATGCTTCTAATTGTGTTGTTATGGTGGTGAATGCATCCACGTCATGAATCCCTGCAACTCTTTTTGGTACAAATCTTTCAGATGGCCATTGATAATTATTAGATGCCATCTCTTCAAGCAACTCATAGGCTTCCTCCGGCAATTTTCCCATTAATGCTCCACCTGCTGCGGCATCAATATAGGTTCTAATTGGTCCTAACAACCCACTGTAGAATGTTTCTACCTGAAGCCATTTATGTAACCCATGGTGAGGACATATTCGAAGTAAATCCTTGAATCATTCCCAAGCTTCATATAGTGATTCAGAGTCAAATGGCATAAATGATGTGTTATCATTACGTATCTTTGCAGTCTTGGCTAGGGGAAAGTATTTGGCTAGAAACTTTTGAGCCAAGTCATCCCATGTAGTAATAAAGCTAGCTGGGAGTGAATTTAACCAACTCTTGGACTTATCTCGAAGTGAGAAAAGGAAGAGTCTCAGTCTGATGGCGTCGTCCGAAACTCCATTATGTTTGAAAGTATCTCAAATTTCCAGGAAATTCCCGATGTGAGTATTCGGATCATCATTAGGCAATCCCCCAAACTATATTGAATGTTGAATCATCTGTATGATGGCTGGCTTGATCTCAAAACTATTGGCTTGAATAACAGGTCTTTGAATGCTTGAATGCAGTCCTTGCACGAGAGGGACAGCATAATCACTCAAGGTTCTTGTATCTTCGCCTTCAGCCATTGTATGGTTGTTAGTTGCAACTTGTAAATTATCCCTTCGATATCGATAAAAAGTTCTTTCTGGTTCTGGATCAAAAGGGACAAGTTCGAAACTTCTAGATCTCTGCATTTAACAACCAAAAGTACATGAGAATAAGAAAAAGAAAATTCGAATTAAGACTAAGTATGCTTGGTATTAATATTAACAAAAATAATAAAACAATTCCCCGACAACGGCGTCAAAAACTTGTTGTCAGATTTCACTACGCAAGTGTACGTTTCTCAAACGAGTAATAAAGTGGAAGCAGAGTGTCGTACCCACGAGGAATTGCTATTAAATTTGTTAAATACTAAAATAGTGAAGCAGAGTGTCGTACCCACGAGGAATTGCTATTAAATTACTTACTTTAGCATGGGTTATTAATTAATTTGAAACCCTGTTTATAAAAATCGTGAAGGAGAAATTCAGATTGAAGTCCCATATAGTGAACAATAATGTGACAATAGATATTAGCTAATATTAATTGGAATGTTGTGATCTATGTTACTTGGATTCAGGAGTGAGTGTTGGATACAAGTATGTGTTCGACACGGGTATACTTAATTTTAAAAAAAAAAATTATATATTTGGAGGATCATACCTATATCAAAATATATGTGTCGAACACGAATACTTTTAAAAAAAAATCGGATAATATAAGGTGTGATTAATGACAATAGTATCATTGCGAGGAAGGAAAGAGGGGGGAGGAAAAAAGGAATAGGGAGCCAATTTCTCTTTTATTTGGTTGTGGAATTTTATTCGAGAGATAGGAAAGTATCGAAAATTACTCTATCTTTCCAAAGAAATAAAATCTTGTGCAAAAAGGAACTCTTAAGCAAGAGATGGAAGTTTAGTTAAACTTAGGAAAGGATCCAATTTTATTGATATTGTATCAATAATTACTGATAGTATGCTACAGAGGGGAAAATCAAAATATACATGTATCTCAATTGCCCATGACAAAACCACAATATATATATATACTGGTTAGAACTTGTGCTAATAAAATGAAGCAAGGTCACATTGTTGATGCTGCAAGCACTGGCTTCAGATTTCAAGTGTTCACCTCATCTCAACAGCATTAATTCTTAACCACTAACCAGTTTCCTCTAGCTGCTTCCAATTATTTCTTTGTTTGTATCTTTTATTTTCTGTATCAGAGCTTCCCTGAATTTTAAATAAGTAGGATGAAAGACCATCATTAAAATGGGAAATTTTCTTAGAAAGGATAGAATATAATTCATCTTGTTTTCTGCTAAAAAGATTAATTGTAATGAAAAAAATGAACTGGAAACGAGAGATTTATTTGAGACTAGTGTGAATCCCGTGCTCCGCATCGAGTATTTCAAATATTTGTGAAACAAATTCTAAAAGATTGACAGCAAAAATTGAAGAGAGCAAGAAGAAACATCTTCTATTTACATTGATTGTTTACAAAAAAAAAAGTTTCACCATCATACTTTTAGTTTACTATTGCAAAAAGTACAAAAAATTCTCATTGAAGAGAACAGAAGAACTTCAAAAGTTTGTTATGATGATTACTTCAAACACCATGAAGTCCAAAATGTTTGGTATCCTTCATAACTGCATTTGGGTGGTAGATGTTTCTTCTATGTTAGTGCTATTTTATTTTATTTTTGCTTCCTGACTATAGTAAAAGGAAACTAGAATCAGGATTCAATGAAGCAATTAAGGCTGCAAGAAAATGGAATAATGATAATATAAATCCAACTACGGTAGTAATTTTTTCAGGTTTATAATACACCAATAGTATGATCTCTGGTTGCATATATAAGCTCTAATGTTTAAGTGAGAGAAGAAAATCGAGTAATGATAATATAAGTCCAGCGATGGTAGTAATGTTTCAGGCTTATTGTTGTCAGATTTCATTACGTAAGTGCACGTATTGCAAACAAGTAATAAAATGGAAGCAGAGTTCGTACCCATGAGGAATTGCTATTAAATTTGTTAAATACTAAAATTAAAACAGCTTAATTTTATCCAAGTAATTAATTGAAAATTTGTGAATTAAAACTAAATTAAAGAAAAATAATAAAATAAAGCAAATAAAAATTAGATTTAAATCAATAGAGAAAAGCCTAGGATTACAACTTCTCTCAACACTTCGCTTGAACGTTTCCTCTCTTTTCACTTGATTAATGATTTTGAGTTGTTAACTTAGAGTTCTAATCTATTTATAAGCATTTGTCGATGTTCTTATAAAAATATCTCTCTTAACCAATTAGCTATATGTCTATGATAATTGAATTAAAGAGAAACTCATTAAGCTTAAACTATAAAAGTGATTACACATGACACGTAAGTATATTTCTACCTTACATGAAAATCAATTCATCCTAATTATGAATATGAAACATGTGTTATGCAATCCATGTCTAACACTAAACTCCCTTTGTCTAGTTGTATTTAGGTTAATAAATCAGTTTAATTGGTGATCAAGCAATTAAAAGCTTTAAGTACAAGAATGCATAAACAACTCAAATATCATTAAATCAAACTAAAGAGTAAAATAATCAAAACTATGTGTTGAGTTCCATTGCAATCCTAGAAAAGGAATTTAGTTCATGCTTGACATTGAAAACAATAAGGAGTTTCACCAACATCAAATTATAAGAAAATAAAATAAGATTAAGGAAGAAGAAAAAAACTAAAAGTTATCAGTTCTTCAGTCTTCTAATATCCAAAACTTGTTCTTAGCTCCTTGCAAGATGGTGGTAACTGCTCTGCTCTTCAGAAAACTAAAGCAAAAACTAAGTAGGTCTAAAAAAAATAAAGCCTAAGGGTTCCTATTTATAAAGCCTAAAGAAGGGAAACTTTGTGGTCAAGTAACTACCTCCAGCTTGGACTTTCCATAAATGAGTTGAGTCTTTCCTTCTAGCTTTAGGACTCTACAAAACTACAAAAGATATTAATTAATAACTAAAATAAAACATAAACTAAATAAATTAAACTAGATTAAAAATAACTAAAAATAATTAATTAATAGTTTAAACTACAAGGACTTAGCTATTTTAAAAGCACAAAATAAGATAAAATAACTCTATGTTATAGAGTTATCACACCCCCTAACTTAAGATTTTGCTATTCCTCAAGCAAAACTAAACTAAACAAAAACAAACTAAATAAAACAAAACAAAACAAAACAAAGCATAGCATAGCTAAAGATGAATGCACTTAACTAATGATTTCCTTAATTTTCCTCAAAAGCTATCTCAAAATCTCAATTCAAAGTAAAACACAAACATAATCCAACTTTATGATTCAATTCAATCGTATGTTTCATGCTTGAATGGATTTCTAGTGTGTGTGTGAATAATCTCTTGAAAAATCATTGCATGCAATCCAAATAAGTTTATGTCAATGCAAAATACGAATTATAGTACTAAATTCTCATATGTTTGCTTTTCATCCCTCTCTCCACTAATGTAGACTAACACTTCGTCAAGGATCAAATAGGTCTTTATTAAGCTTGTAATGTAAGACTAGGGTCAAGGTAGGAAAAGATATATTTCGGTTTAAATCACCCATAGACACTTTACATTTTTTTTCAGGATTTTTGAGAGCCATAGTCTTTTCCTCAATTTACATTCTTCATTCTTTGAATACATTTCCTTTTTACTTCACCACTTTATTCCTTTTTTTTTATTTCTGTTCTTCGTTTTCGAAGAACCATAACCTTTTCTTTTTTTTCTTTAATTTTTTATTCACATCACCATTTCACCCAAATTTGACATGGCTCATAATTGTTTCCTGTAATATCATCACATGCCTATGTAGTGAGGGTTAATCATGGTTTTTTCTTATTTGGCTAGGCTAAAAAATATGGCAATCAAAGAAAAGAGATATATCAATTAGGCTCAAAGAGGTAGACTAAGGATACTAATATATAAAGGTAGGCTCGAAAGGCTCAAACGATCCAAATATGGCATATATCACTTTCTCAACTTAGTATTGTCTAGGATTTCGCCTCGAGAGAGAATCAAACAAATTCTAGGTTCTAGACATAATCGCAATTCACATCAACATAATCAGTCTTTAAATAAGCAATGCAAATCTAAGCAAGAGATCATGTGCTCAAATTGTTGAAAATCACATCCTAACAATGAAACTAACAAAAGAATTTAACATAAAATCAAATCATGCTTATGTTGTTCCCAAGAATCAAGATAAATCAATAACTAAAATTTCATCATTGGATAAGGATTCATCATGTCAAAGTGCATCATATCTCAAAAAAAAAAAAATTTATGACTCCTAAACATAACTATACAAAATAAACTAAAAAAAAAAAAAAACCACTAAGCATAATAAACCATAAAAATAAAAAGACACACAAAACATAATAAAACTAAAAACAAATAAACACCCCCCCAAACTTAAATCAAACATTGCCCTCAATGTTAGAAAAATAAAAGAGTTAGAATAAGAGAACTCCCCTGTCAATGAAGAAAACCTAGGAGCACTCTAATCTTCCTCTTCCTCGTCCTCTTCTTCGTCCGCTTCTGTGCATCCAAATATGGTGGTGGTGGTATAGTGGGAAAGTGGGTCATGTCGGCACCCATATGACGAGCACAAAAATGGAACATTTGCTCGACAACTTTGAAGCATTCATGGTTGTGAACATTTTGAAGTTCAAGTCGGGCTATACGCTCCGTCATGGTTAATGTCGAGGTTGATGAGGCCTGGGTAGAGAAGCAGATGATGAACTGGCACCAGCTCCGGTTCAAGAAGGTTGATCTGCTCCTCTGATTACTCTACTAAGAAATGTCTCATCAAAAGGACCTTTTGGCTGCAATAGTTCTTCACTTGGATCCCATTGCACTCCGGATTGACCACATAAAGAAGTGATCAAAGATGGGAACCATAGACCTTCTCGAGATGAACGAGCAATATGGTAAAAAGCATGAATAAAAGTTGGCCAATATCTATGGATTTACCAGTGAGAATAGCATAGAGCAAGATTGCTCGATCCTTAGTCACGTCACTAATATGTTTGACCGGAAGAACCTTAGTCGCGACAAAGTGCAACCACACCTTTGCGTCTCGATTCATGGTATTGGCCTTAAACGATATCGGTTCCTCTTTTGAGTATTTCCAAACGGGCACGTTCGGGCAAAGAGGGGCAGCTACCTCATCTATGTTAATCCATCCAGCAAGATATTGCCCATACTCATCATTTGCAATATCTGGTGTTTGATAGAAGTGGTTGATCGTTTGTCTATCAAATATAAACTGATATCCGCGTACAAACACCGTCCCCTCAATTTGCTCATAAGTGTTGGCATAGAATTCTCGCACCACAGGCATCACTACTACTTGTGGTTGAGCACAAAATTGTTGCTAATGCCTTGAAGCAATTACATTATGAATGTGTGGAAAGAGTACTGGATTGAGAGCAACCTCTTTCGGGAATTTGAGTTTTATTGAGCAAGGATTGTGTATGTCTGATACTAACCACCAGTGACACAAATTTGCTAGTATAGAAACTAGGATCTGTAGCACCCCTTGTTCTTTTTAATCTTCTGGGTGGCATTTTAAATAATCTTCACTTGTCAATGCAATAACCCACAACCAATTTGTATCAAGCAAACAATTACTCTTCAGCAATTACCCACTATCAAAGATGGCTTCTCAACACAATCTCAACTCCAATCCACAAGTATTAACAAGAAACTCGTCCAAAATTCATAAACTCGACTAACAAAGTCACCTAAATCTACAAATTGTTAATACCAAAATCACCAACTATCTACAATATTGCACTAGTAAAATCACCCAATAAACACAATTATCACCAAGCAATGACACCAAAATCCACAAACTGCTACTACTAAAATCACCCAATAGTCACAAAGTTCATTAATTTCTACTAGCTAAAATCACCCAAAACTACAAACTTTTTCTATCAAGATTTCCCAACTCCACCAATTAGAAAAATCAATATCATCAAAATCCACAAGATTTGACTATTAAGAACACCCAATATCCATAAATTCCAATTCAAAATCGAAACTTCTTCAAGAGCATGTAAAATTCTCAAGAAAACTATCACTTACTTGGAGAATGTGTATTTTGATGATGAACAATGAAGAGCTTTGTTGGAGATGGAGTGTTGAGAGATTATGAGATGATTTGTAGGAGGAGATTTGGAGTGAAGGTAAGTGGTGTAGTGTTTGGGTTTTTGAAAGAAAATTTAAAGAAGAGGAGAGGTTTAGGGATTTTTGGAGAAGATGAGAGGACGAGGGTTTTGAAAATTTTGGAGGAAAAGGGCTACTGATGGGGTGTTTTAATTTGGGGGTCCCAAAAAAAAATTTTGATATCGCCTAGCGCTGCAGCGTCGAACTTCTGGCGCTGCAGCGCTGGGCCTCAAAAGAATTTGGGGTGAGTTAGCGCTGCAGCGCCCATATACAAAAAAAAAAATTCCCAAAAAGAAATAAATGAAAATAAAAATAAAAAATAGGAACAAATTAACGAACCAACGTTGCAACACTGGTATCCTGGCGCTGCAGCGCCAGGTTTCGACATGTTTCCAGCGCTGCAGCGCCATATTTTTAAATTTTTTTTTTAAACCTGCAAAATAAAGAAAAATAAGAATTATTAGAAAAAAAATCAAATCAAATTTAAAATAAAAACAAAAATTAAAGAGTAAAGAGCTTGTTAACATAGACATAAAAGAAATTAAGAAGAAAAACTAAAAGAAAGAAGAAGAAAATCAGAATACAATAGTAGAAGAAGTGTAGAGATCAGCTCCCCCTTGTGTCTCTATTTATAGGCAGCCTCTAGGTCTTGAGCATTTAATGTTGAATGGCAGCCAAGGTTTCTTCAAAATAGGGAAAGGTTGGTGACTTGCAGCCAAATGATATTTAAACAAGAAAAGATGCTTTACTTGCAGCCAAAGCATGTAGAAATAAGGAAAATCATAGCTGATTTAAATCTCCTACTTTGACAAGGATTAACTTTAAGGAAAGATTCTTGCAATTAATGCAATTAATGAGAAGTTGAAAGGTTGACAGCCACTAATCCTACTTTGACTAGTATTTTTCACATGGCAAATTAAGTTGATTCTTGCAATTAATGCAAGATAACACCTACAAAACACAAAACTATAGTAAACTATCAAGGATTTCAAGGAACTAAGCATAAAATATAAGGAATTGATATATGAAAATATATGAATTTAAGCACTTATCAAATTCCCCCACACTTAGTCTTTTGCTAGTCCTCAAGCAAAATCAAATAGAGACAAAGTAAGAAAACCGAATCTAGTTCACTTTCAATACAACTTATAGACAATCATTGAACAAGTCTTATAAACTAATCAATAACTTAAAGGGTTTCACAAAAAATCATGCTGATAGTAAAGGGTTTGAGTTAAGCTAACATTAACATAACATATCTCAATCAAAATAGTGCACGTTCAAACTTAATCTCAACATCTCACATGGGATATGTTGCAACCTAAAAAAAATAACAAGTCTCATCGCAAGACTTTATTATTCATTAAGTGTGACACAAAAAAAAATCGCGGAAAAGTTGACTTAATTCCTATTGAAAAATGAAGGTTTTGAAAGTGACCTTGAAAATGACATGGAGTCGCCACCAATCTTTTTTAGCTAGGTGTGATCGGCCACCTATTAAAACCGATTTTATAAAATATTTTAAAATTAATTAAAATATTTTTAAAATCAATTTCAATTCTGCGTTTTAAACCAAAGAAATCAAAGAAACAGGTTCGGGACTCGGTTATGTGTGGGGAAGGATTAGCACCCCCACAACGCTCGTATAAAACGGTACCTTATTAATCGTGTGTTATCTCAAATCTCGGTAAAAAGTTGGTTTTAAATTTAGTATTTCAAGTTAATTCCCAATTTAAAGAAAAATAATTCCATTTTTAATTGAAAATGATCCAGAATTTATAAATTCAAAATTTTCCTATATTCCCCAACAAACGTGGCAAAATATAGAAATTTTTATTAATTTGGAAAACTTTCCGAATCATTCTCATTTTAAAGAAGATATTTCGTTATTAATGATAATTGATAATATCCTCCCCAGCAAACCCGACAGAGAACTCATGAATTATTTTAACTCGGGAATATCTTTATTTTATTGAAAATCATTACCTTTTTGAAAACATTTTAAAATAAAAATATGAATATGCATGACATTAATAACATGACATAGCAAAATCTAAATAATATAATGCAACCTAAATGATATGATATAATTTAAATGTCTTAGCATATTCTAATATGAAATATCCTAAGTTATATGATATATTCTAAATGAAATGAAATGACATAGGTAACATAATATATTCTATATGAAATGAAATGTCCTAAGTCATATGATATATTCTAAATGAAATAAAATATACTAAATGACATAATATATATCCTAAATGAAATGAAATGTCCTAAGTCATATGATATATTCTAAATGAAATAAAATATCCTAAATGACATAATATATATCCTAAATAAAATGAAATAACCTAGGTAACATAATATATTCTACATGAAATGAAATGACCTAGGTAACATAACATATTCTATATGAGATGAAATAATTTAATTGATATGGCAAATATGAATGATATGGCATATATTTTAAAAGACATGAAATATAAAATAATGCTATCATATAATATGCATGAAAATAAAAATGAAAATAATAATGCATGAACATAGTATATGCTAAATAATATGACAAAAATAACTAAATAAAAAGCATAGGATATCATTAAATATTCAAAACCATATAACAAACAATATAACATCAAAAATATAAATCAAAATAATAACAATACCATAGAAATTATCATAGCAAAAATCAAATATTATATAAAATGCATGAATATGGAAAATGCAATGCATGAAAATGTATTTTTTCCTTTAATTTAGGAAATCCGTATATCTAAAAACATATCCGGCTACCTTAGAAAAATATATCAAATTAAATATTCTAAAACCAAAATACTTTGTGATTGTTTGAAAACAATTTTGAAAAGCTTAGATTAAAAATAAAAGCTTAGCTAAACCCTTTTTTAAATGACTATAATTTCCTAAGTTTAAATCCCGGACTTGACCACCCTTAACCCGAGACTTAAAAAATCACTTTTAGAGTTTAAAAAAAAAAGCTTATAAACTACTCTAAGTCAGTAGCTAAACTTCCTAATCAGCCCTCTCTAAGTAACTTAACCAAAACCGAAAAATGATTTTCCTTCAAATTCAATTCTAACTCCACTGTCCAGTTTTAAGCCACGATTTTTTACCCTATTTTTAAAAATTCTAAAAAATCTAAAACAAATATTGGAGACTCAAGACATGTAAAATTACGCGAAAAAAAATCGGCTTAATTTTTTGATTAAATATGAGAGCCCAGAAAAATGGGAAAAGTACGAGTACTGGGTGAAAAAAATGTTTTGCCAAAACACATTTTTGCCTTTGATAAAATCATTTAAAAATCAAAGTAAAAATATTTAAGACTCACAAAATGACTCACAAACAGTAGCTAGGACTTTTGAAAAGTTATACAAAAATTGGCTTAAGTAAAAAAAATTACAAAGGTAGAATAATCAATTTGACAACACTTTAATTTTCCACAAGTATACTCAAGAGATCATGACTTTGAACCATTAATTGGCCTAAGTCATTAGTCAAGTGGCATGGACATGAAATGCATGAAAAAGTACAGCAAATATGATGCTTGAAATGCATGAGTTTAAACCTATATGTCATGAAAAATGCATAGCATCAATAAAATGACCTAGACCTAAATGAACTTGCATAGCATTCAATGCAACCTAGGTCTAAAATGCATGGATATGCATGGCAAAACAAACCAATCCTAACATCTAAAATATGCATGGCAATAACACAAACACAAGGCATGCTTAAACCAAATACTCAATCAAATGTCATGCAAATGCCAACCTATCAACTAACATAACAAAAATGCACACACAAAGCAAAATAAATGAGGTGGCCGAATGGCCTTAAGTTCCAAGTAAGCATCGTATTTTCACAAACACTTGATATACTTAAGCCAAATACTCAATCAAATGCCATGAAAATGCAACCTATCAACTAACATAGCAAAAATGCACGCACAAAGCAAAATAAATGAGGTGGTCGAATGGCCTAATGTTCCAAGTGAGCATGGCATTTTCACAAACACTTGATATACTAACATACTTAACTAAAATATAACACTCAAATCATGAAAATATAAAGTAGAGGTATTAAAACTAACAAGCATTTTCACAAACACATGGATTACAAAATATAAAATTTAAACAAATTTAAACATTTTGAAAACAGAAAATCAAAAATGCAAGAACATGATAATAAATTCGTAAATGGAAATAAACAAGCAACCAAATTAAAACAAGCTTCAAGTATATGTAGTAGAAGAAAATTTAAAGCATCAAAACTTATTTAATATCAAAAATAACATGAAAAATTAAAGCAAAACAGCAACAACAAAAAATTCATGGGCCATTTAGCCATGTCAAAGAATCAAGAGAAAAAAACATTGCAAGAACTTTTTTAAGAAAAGATGAAGAAAGAATTAAAAAAAAAACATTAAAAAACACTTATTTAAAAAGAAAAATCAAAAGAAAACTCACCAAAATAATAATCAAAACAGCAAAAACAAGAATGGAAAATCAAAGAAAGTGCAAGAGTTGGTGCTAAAAGCAACCTCTAGAAGCTATCTTTCAAGCTTTTTCTCTTCAAACTTTCTTTTCTTTTCTAAACTTTTCTTTTTGCTTTGCAACAATGGAGAGAAAACTCAACCAAAACAAGAGAGAATATGAAAAAAATGAGAGTGAGCTGAAAATGAAAAAGAACCCCCCTCTATGGTGGCCGAAAATCCCCTCTCTCTAGGTTAGCATGTTGTTATTTTTCCTCCAACCAATTTTCATCCAAGGGTCATTAATCCAAGATGTTTAAAACATGAAATTATCACCCTTAGATTAGGCCATCAGTTGTCCATAATTACAGCTATTCAAGAATTATGTTGACACTCTCCCTCTTCATGCATTGGTCCATGTGGCTTATTTGCAAAGGCTTGATCAAAAAATCCTTAACTAACTCTTCATTTTTTTACCTCTTGATTAAAAAAATCAGAATCCTCCTTCCCCTCCTTCGGCCTTGGCCGGCCAGCACTCCCTCTTTCAGCCCAAGTTTGATTTTTTTGAAAGGCAAGAGAAGCCCTTCTCGGTTTCTTGGGTAAAATGACCTTTCCCCCCCTCGGATGCAAATAAATGGCAAACGGACTCCAAATTCAAATTTTATTTTTTCAATACTTTCAAAATAATAAAAAATTAAATTCTAGAAGTTTTCAAAATTTTTCGAGTCCGTTTACTATTTATTTGGATTTTTCTTCCAAAATTGCCTTTTTATGCCCCCACATTTTACCATTTTTTAAACGAGATCCAAATCAAGATTTTTATTCACCAATCTCTTCCAAATAATTTAAAAGTGTTATCTGGAAGTTTTCATAATTTTTGGAACTCATTTGGTATTTTTTCGGGATTTATCTGCTTGAATTACTACATAAGGGGCTCGGGATTTGGCCATTTTGCAAACGAACTCCGAATCAAGATTTTATTTTTCCAATCTCTTCCAAATAATTTTAAAATGATATTTTCAGAATTTTTGGAGTTCATTTGCTCTTTTTCCGGGATTTATCTTCTTGAATTACTGCATAGGAGACCCGGGATTTGGCCATTTTGCAAACGAACTCCGAATCAAGATTTTCTTTCCCCAATCTCTTCCAAATAATTTAAAAATGAGATTTACAAATTATCAGAATTTTTGGAGTTCATTTGCTATTTTCCGGGATTTATCTTCTTGAATTACTACATAGGAGACCCGGGATTTGGCCATTTTGCAAACGAACTCCGAATCAAGATTTTATTTCTCCAATCTCTTTCAAATAATTTTAAAATGAGATTTGAAAATTTTCAGAATATTTGGAGTTCATTTGCTATTTTTTCGGGATTTATCTTCTTGAATTACTACATAGGAGACCCGGGATTTGGCCATTTTGCAAACGAACTCCGAATCAATATTTTCTTTCTCCAATCTCTTCCAAATTATTTAAGAATGAGATTTGCATATTTTCAGAATTTTTGGAGTTCATTTGCTATTTTTCCCAAATTTTCCAATTTTGCCCTCTTGCCTCCGAAACCCAATTTTGCTCAAAACAAGACCGATTTTCAGATTTTCTTCAAATTGAGCCTTGGGCTATCCTTTTTAAATCATTCCTCATCCATTAGGGGCTTTAATCTTATCAAGTCGGTTCATTTATGTAATTCTTCTCAATTTCACTGAAATCCACCAAAAACTCTAATTCTCGATTTTCTCCCGGATTGACTTTTCTTTCTGTTTTTCTTTCAAGTGGCTTCTCCATTACCCATAGTCAGTGCTTATCTTTTATTTGGAACCTTCAATCGTTTAAGCACTTTTCCCCAAATTTTCTGGATTAGGGTTTCCTTTCTATTGAATCTCTATGACCCAACTTCCGAACTCCATATCTTTCGATGTAGACCTTGGATTATCAAAATTCTTTCGCCATTTTTCAATTGAGCTTCAAATCTTGATTTTGAAAGTGGGTTGACTTTTTCAGTAGTTGACTTTTCGGGGTTGATTTTTTGAATTTGACTTTTTTCAAGTTTGACTTTTTATGCTCGCTCTCTTAAACTAATTCTCAGAGTACTACCTGTAGGATGAAAAAAATCTTTTTACATTCTGAAACATCAATTTAGGAAGAAAATATACCTGTTTTAGTGGTACGGACAAAATTAGGTGTTTACAGGATACTCTCATGATTTTCACTCTTTAAAGTAGTAGTAAAGTGTTTACACTCAATCAATCTCATAAAAACAGTTCTACCATATGCTTGCTTGTCCACCTATTCTCCACTACTTAGATCATGCAACTTCATGAATCAAGAGGTCTTTATTCAAGGTTTTAATGGGGCCAAGGGGTTGTAATGTGGTTAAAGAATAAAAGAAAAAGGATATTACAAAGGTTCCAAAGATTTCATAGAGTTTAGAGACATAATAAGATTCATACAAAGAAAACTTCTCAAAACTCTTTACAAAGCACATAATACATAGGCCAAATATTCATGTTGGGCCTTTTCTTCATTCTAAACAACTTTGTAACATCTTTTCTTTAACCAAAAGTTCAAGAGATGATTGATTTTTTTTCTTTTACTTTGGGAATGTATTTGACAATAATCCCTTTCTTTTTCTCTTGACTTTTTCTTTTCTTTTCTTCCCCCACACTTATCTTTTGTTTTCAATCCAAATTTTCAATAAGTATCTCTTGTTTTGAAAAAAAAATGTCTCCAAATATTTAATCCATCTTTAGAACAAGGGTAAGGATATAAGTACATTTAAGCTAGGGAAAAGATGTGGTTACCAAAGAAATAGCTTATTCAATGTAGGTTCAAATTGGCTCACTAGGGGGATGTTCTCTTGGAACATCTATAATGGATGGCTGTTTGGCCGTGGTTATAATCCTAATGCCTCTATCATATTCATGTTATCACATGCATCAATATAGTCTCAAAAAGGTTTAAAGCAAGTTCTTGTAACATGTTATCATAAGAGCACTCAAGAAAGAGATTAGATTGATATCTATAATGCATCAATCATATAGACTCAAAACTCACAAGGATGATTATACAAGTCAATATCAAGTCTAAACATGCTTCTTTCTCAATCAACATATCATATCAACATTGGCTCATAAAAAATAGTATCAAGCTTAATTCTCATGAAAAATTTCTTACTAATAACCAGTTTAGACCTATGCAATTCATATCTCATCATTATATTAAAAGCAAATAAAACACACTAAAAACAAACTAAAAAGACTCAAAAAAAAATTGACAATCTAAAATAATAATAAAAAATTGACAATCTAAAATAAGAAACTAAACTAAGAAATCATAAATTTTTCCCCCATACTTAATTCTTACATTGTCCTCAATGTAATGCTATCACCCTATATGCAAGAATTATATGTAAGAGAAAGAACTAATAAATAAAAGAAGAAAATAACTAAAGAACACTATTCAAAAATTAAAACAAAGCAAGAAAGAGAGAAAACAAATCTGGTTTGGCAGGTTGGCAATTTCATCATAAATTGGGCTGTCTTCCCAATTAGCACTTGAGTGATTGTGTTTAGCCTAGCCAATACCCCTTCTTGGCTTTTTAGGATCTTCTGTTCTAGGCATGAGACTTTCAGGATTTCTACGTTTTGTTGAAAGTTGTCTATACACAACAATGAATGCATTCTCCATCAAAATTATTATTACATCATCCTTTGTGGTGCATAGCTCATTGAGGAATGATGCATATTTTGGTATTTGCTGAATGACATCCACAAACAAGCTGTTTAAGGTTTTCGGCATGTGTTGTTCATGTTCCTCCTCCTTGAACTTTGCGAATCTATTAGGAAAAGGTGGAGTAGAAACATTAGTAAAAATTGGAACCTTAAACATTACCTCAGGTGCCGAAGTACTCTCCTTTGGAATTGAAGCTTCATTATCTTCAAGAAGTAAATCCATCTCAAGTTCTTTCTCATCCTTGGGTTCCCTTGGATTTTCTGATTCATCCAAGTTATGTGGCACTAACATTCTCCTTTGGATCAATCATAGTTTGGGAAGGGAGTTGTTCATGTAATTCCTCGGATCCTTCTTTTACCCATCGCACCACACCGCTAGCCAATTGGCTCATTTGCGTTTCCAAATTCTGGATACTTACCTGAAGACTTGTCCTTTGTTTCTTGAATGTTTGCCTCTATTTTCTGTTGAAACTGTAAATTATTAGCAGCAAAAATATTGACGAGGTCTTCTAAAGAAGTACATGAACTTTGAGATGGGGGCTGCAAAAGATTTGGTTCTTGAAACCATGATTGATTGAAGCTCGATGGATAATTGTAGTTGGCATAAGGATCTATTTCTTGATAATTTTTCAAGTAGCCATAATTAGTATGATTCCACCATCCCTCATTGTAAGTGTTTGGGAAAGCATCATACTGTTGTCCTTGGAACCCTCGATGGCTTTGGTATCCTTCCACATCATAGGCTAGTTCAAAATTATCTTTTCGGTAGTATGGGCACCAATTGGTTGGATGATCCATCATGAAGCACACTCCACACTGCCTTGATTGTTGAATCTTACTTATGGCCTCTAGTTGAACTATGAAGAATTGTCTAGTCAATTCTGAAGGTTCTGAAGTTTTGATGTAGCACCTACCATCTTTTCTTGCTTGAAATTTGAAAGCAAAAACCTATATGTATAAGAAAAATAAAATTTATTACAACTGAAAATAAGAATAAATCAAGTAACAAATAAACTAAAGAAAGCAATCCCCGACAACAGCGGCAAAAATTTGATACACTCAAAAGAGTATATCTTATTTAACCTTGCACTAAAAAGATCAGTTGTAAAGTATAGTAGTTAGCAAGGGTTGACTCCTCAGAGATTGGGTTTCAATTTATAAATTACTAGTTTATTACTTAAGTTCAAAGACAAGAAAAGAAAAGGGATTTTTTTATAGAGTTTTAAAAATTAAGAAAACAAATAACAATAAGAAAGCAAGTAAACAAGAAGTAATCAGATGTGAGAAATATGGCTAAAGGTTCATTCTCCACCACTAGACATCATTAAGAATCAATAATCATATCTATCAACATCAATTAACTATCAAAATTATCAACCGTAGATAACAACAAGCTCTGTTACCCCAATCTTTCCCTAGTTCGTCATTAAATAGAACAAGCTCTTTATATAATCTCTAACCACTAGACAACCTAGAATAAGCTCTCTAGATTTAATGTAATGGCAGCTTTATGATGAGAAAGATAGGTTGATCTAGGCAACAAACACATAAGCTCGGATTGTTTAACCTATGTTATGTTCCACTTTGCAATTAGCGAAAACTCTAACATAATCATTAATCACAAATTGCCACTTATGAATAGGAAATCAAGACAATTACACAGATCAAGACTCTTAAACTAGCAATAGATAATTATCAAGATCTATCTAGTTGTATACCTAAACAAAAGATAAAGATCATAAATAATTCTTATGGAAGAACATAATCAACTTTGATAGAAAATTAATGATAGATAGAATCTAAAAATCAATTACAAAATATATCTAGGGCTTTGAAATCACCCTTAACCAAAGAAAAGTTTAGCCTAGCATAGGCATAGTTAACATAGACATAAAAAAAAAAATTAAGAAGAAAAACTAAAAGAAAGAAGAAGAAAATCATAATACAATAGTAGAAGAAGTGTAGATATCAGCTCCCCCTTGTGTCTCTATTTATAGGCAGCCTCTAGGTCTTGAGCATTTAATGTTGAGTGGCAGCCAAGGTTTCTTCAACATAAAGAAAGGTTGGTGACTTGCAGCCAAAAGATATTTAAACCAGGAAAGATATTTTACTTGCAGCCAAAACATGTAGAAATAAGGAAAGTCATAGCTGATTTAAATCTCCTACTTTGACAAGGATTAACTTTAAAGAAAGATTCTTGCAATTAATGCAATTAATGCGAAGTTGAAAGGTTGATAGCCACTAATCCTACTTTAACTAGTATTTCTTCACATGACAAATTAAGTTGATTCTTGCAATTAATGCAAGATAACACCTACAAAACACAAAACCATAGTAAACTATCAAGGATTTCAAGGAACTAAGCATAAAATATAAGGAATTGATATATGAAAATATATGAATTTAAGCACTTATCACTTGGTCATCTGTTCTCTAGATTCCTCTTGAGACCTTACCAAATGTTCTTGTAATTCTTTTTGTGTTCTCTCCATTCTCTCTATTCTATTTGAGTTTTCTCCTTCCATGAATCTTTGCTTGTGTTATTAAGGTGCTTAGTACTTCTTATATCTCTGATTTGAAATAAAAAATTCTTCAAAGACTCTTAAAGCTAAGCTAATTTCTAATTTATCCCCCAAATACGTTTCATTATGAATGAGTCATGAATGTCATGACTGCAATTTGATGTCAACATGATGCATGTAAAGAATAAACAAATTAATGCATGAACATATACGATGAATAACCATGTATGTCACAAATGCACTCTTCGATAAATTACCATATATGTTATGAATGCAACACGATGTCAATATGATGCATATAAAAAATAAATGAATTAATACACGGATATATGCAAAGAATAACAATGTATTCCACGATGAATGACCATATATGTTATGAATACAACACGATGTATTAATAAATAAACGAATTAATACACTGGTATATACAAAGAAATTATTCAATAATTAAATTAAATTGATGGGACCAAACTTAATTATTCCAAGAAAATCATTATGCAAGATTTTCTCCAAACTTTAATCCACGAATTTTATTGAAGCACAAGTTTTTCCCGCAAAAATTAGAATTTAATCAAAAATATTATCCTTTCAAAACAAAATCGATTTCTATCAAAAAAATTTGGGGTAATAGATCTTATTATGGCACGGGTGTCCAAATATTTATTCAACATTACTGGTCTATAATTTTTATTTGATCAATCAACAAATGTTTATGTAATTAACAAATGAGATTACTATCACCACGAGATAAAAAAATACAACTATAAATGTACATGCTCTATTTACATATGCATTAATGCATGAAATGTACGAGATGTCAAAATGCTTGGAAAAAAAAAATCTTATTTACAACCTTCAGGCAGTGAGTAAACATTTGCCCCAACAATATCTACTTATTTAGGCATTGTGGTTCCTTTGGAGCGTAATATTAAACTTATTACGAGCGACGTACGTTCATCCTTGCTTGGTGTATGATGCTTATTCAAGAGGTAAAATAGACAGCAAAGGTTGGAAATGTTCCTCCATGTGTTCCTAACTTCGGTGTATCTATTGAAAATTCGACGTAGCTCTACCTAGGTTGTTTCCATACGGCTCACTATATGAGGTTTAGTTGGACTCTAAAAGACTCCAAATTGTTCCTCATTGTCGCCTATGAAAGCTAGTAAGGCACCTCAATCAAAAGGAAAATGTTCAATTTGTTAGAGTATATTTCCCTAGTCCATGCGGATTGTTAATCACGAAGGAGTAGGTATATTATACTCTGGAAGTGTTTCGCTAGCCCATACGGATTGTTAGTCACGAAGGCGTAGTTTACTTTACTTCCACCTAAAAAGGACGGAGCCAGGGTATAGAGCTTATGTTATGCAAATGCATGTGTAGTGTGTGAGAAGGAACAACAAACCTTTCACCACCTATTCTACAACCCTTATTCCCAAATACCTCAACAATTTATTAAAATAAAGATCAAATAAGTAAAGCATTAATTAACCAGAGAGCAGATAATAACATACAAAATTAAATAACTAGAGAACAATAATAATATGCATGTAAATGAACATATTTAAAAATATTTTATTATTTAAAGAAATCTCCTTTATTTCAAAAAATGGGAATTATAATTAAATACCGATTAAAACCAACAATCAAGACTTTAGATAACACGTGATCAATTTTAGGCCTGACTCTCTAAATGTCCCCAATGGAGTCGTCAAGCTATCATAACGATCTCGCGATTGCTAAATGACGTTAGGGGGGAAGAGGAAAAGAAATAATCGGTTCCTCGTAAACAATATGAGGATTTTAAAACAACCTAGTAAAATGGAGTCGCCACCGATCTTTTTTGGAATGTGTGATGCTACCTATTAAAATCGATTTTTATAAAATATTTAAAATTAATTAAAACATTTTGAAAAACCAATTTTAAAATCCACTTTAAACCAGAGAATATCAAAATGCGGATTCATGAGTCGATTACGTCACGGGGAAGGTTATAGCACCCACACAACGCCCGTATAAAATAGTACTTTATTAATCATGTGTTATCTCGAGTCTCAAAAAAAGTTGGTTTTAATTTTGGTATTTAAAAATAATTCCCTTTTAAAAGCAATTATATTATTTGAGAATGATCCAGAATTTATTAACACTAAATTTTTCCATATTCCCCGACAGACCCGGCAAAATATAAAATTTTGTTTATTTTTGAAAATATCCGTATCATCCTCCTTTTTAGAAAAAGATATTCCGTTATAAATGATAAATGATGATATCCTCCCCAGTAGACCCAACAGGGAACTAATGAATTATTTTAACTCGAAACATTACCTCATTTTATTAGCAAACCATCAATTTTTTTTTATGCATTTAAACTCATTTAAAAAAATAAATATGAATATGCAAACATTATTAAAATATGAACATAAATCTCATAATACATCATCTATCATGAAATGGCATGGCATAAACATTACTATGACATGGCATATATTCTATCATGACATGACACAGACATGGTACATATTTTATCATGACATAGCATACATTTAACCATAACATGGCATTGAAAAGAAAATCATATGCACATCAACCATCAAATAGCATGATTAAGATAACAATATGATATCAATTATTAAATGGTATAATCATGGAATATACACATTAATTAAAGCATCATGATCATAGAATATGCACACAACAATTTTTTAAAATTATTTTCATGGCTTTTCTTTCTGAAATTACATAAATGGCATACGTAGGAACATTTTACCGAACTTCCCGACAAAGCTTTGGAAAAATATCCTTCCGGTAATCACTTACGTAATTCCGAATAAAACGAAAATCATACTTTAAGATTTCAAGAATACGTGCGTTAAATAATTTTCTAACCTCTCGGCAAACTCGGCAAAGATTAGAAAATAATTCTCGCCAAATGCTTATGAAACCGAAAAAACACATTTATTATGATAAATGTAGAAAAACGCTTTTTGAAATATTTAATGCATGAAAACAGGGCCATTATTGGAATGTGTTTCTCTCTTGAAGATAGGGCATCTAAATACCTATTGAGGTATCCTAATGCCTTTGAAAGAAACTTAGATTGAAATTCAAAATTTGAAAGATTTGGGGCACGGATTTTAGCTCGATTTAAGGGATATCCGAATGCCATTGTTTGGCATTCGAGTACCTCTAAGTAAGCCTTAATGCAATATTTTAAAACCATAGAAAATACAAAGATGCAATTTTTCTAAAAGAAAATAATGTTGGCCAATACCCCTTAAAATGACCAAATTTTAACTCAGTTTTGAAACTCGTTTTAACTACCCATAACTTGATTTAACAAAACCTTATTTTTTTAACCTTGAATGACCGAAAATTGACCTAGAACAGCCCCTACAGGTCTCCTCTAGCCCCCTCTCCCGGCCCAAATTTTTTTTCCTTTAACTTGTTTTAAAGCTTGTTTTAACCCCTAAAATCGATTTTATCAAAACTATTTTTTTAACCCTTAAGAAAAACTCAAAAAATATGAAATTTTAACCATGGACTCATATAATAATATATTAAATGATGTTAAAACAATTTTTTATTTGGACAAAAAGTGCATAGACTCATGTTGCTCAAAATCACCTTAATCCACCTAAAACCGGTTTTGTCAAAAGTATTTTTTTAAACCCTTAAGGAAAACTCAAAAAAATATGAAATTTTAACCATGAACTCATATAAGAGTATATATTAAATGAGGTTAAATAGTTTTTTATTTGGACAAAAATGCATAAACTCATGTTGCCCAAAATCACCAAATCCAACCTTTTAAACATTGCTTTTTCCAACACTTTGTAAAACAAGATTTTGGCTATGGACCATTGATTAATCCAAACCAAAATCATGCTGAAAATCATTTTAAAAACATGTTTTAATGCAAACAAAGTGATTGGCTCAAAGTTGGCCTCTTGGATGTTAATCCGGCCTAACCATCTCTTGGAAGAATCCAAGGTCATCAAGCTCATAATTACGTTTCCAGCAAGAAAAATAAATATGTAACATGAAGAATGCTCCACAATAAACTCATATTTAGCAAAGTATGCACATGAAAATGACAAGATATAAGCAAAAACATAGATAAGAAATAAGAACAAAGGTTGGCTCAAGGTTGACCTCTTGGATGTTAATCCGGCCTAACCATTAGTTGGATGAAACCAAGATCATCAAGCTCATAATCTCAACATTTCAAGAAGGAAATAAGAAGGAAATGGTATCAAATAACTCAATAGACCATAAGCAACATATATCAAAGATGAAAGCATGAAGCAAAAAAAATATGGCAAGAAGAAAACAAGGGTTTCGGGCATGTGGAAAACCAAAAAAAAAAATTGTAAAGCTTGGTTTTTTTTTTTTTAAAAAGGAGAAGAGGAAAGAAAAGATCTTTTGAAAACCTTTTTGAAATCTTTTATTTTTGAAGAAAAGAAGATGAAAATTATGTAGAAAAGAAGAATAAAAGAACTTGAAAAAGCAATGAAGAATAAAAGAAAAGAAGCTACCTTAGGTAAGCTTCAAGAAAACTCTTTACTTCCTCCTCCTTTCTCCTTTTTTTCTCTCTTCCTTTTCTTTTCTCCTTAGTGAGTTTTAGCTACTGCCCTATGCTGAAAAAAAAAATGAAAAGTGAGTGAAAAATATCTCCCTTTGCCTCCTAATAGCCCTGGCCAAAAATATCTCTACAAGCTTCTAGTGTCATCTTTTTTTAGCCACTTGGAAACATTACATGCTTTAACCAATGGGATTCACCCCTTCCTCATTAAGTTTACCACCCATTGGCTAGCCAATGGTCATCCAACTTAGCCTCCAAAAATGGCTCCTATTGACCAAAAATGTCAACTCATATACTAATAAGATGACTCATATCCTTTGCTCTTATCATCTATTCATTTATTTACTAACATGCCATTTAGCCCCTCCAAGGACATTTTCCACTCATCCTTTTTAATTACAACTTTACCTCACTTATTTACACAATACTCTTACAACTTTACTTAATTCTAAACTCACTCATTATCTATCTTCCTTCATGGACCTTAGATTTGGGCCTCCCACCAAAACAAAAATCCTACATGGACTCCTAAAAGTGGCCTCTCCATATTTTTTTCACACAAGTTGGACTCTTCATTTCCTATCCGTCATTCTTTCTTTTGGTATTAAAAAATGGGTCATCCTCTTCCAACAGAAAAAATCCTACCACTTAGGCATTAAAGAGTGGGTTTCCATAGTTCTACCAAAATTTTCATTACTTAAGCAAAAATGGTCTTCCATATTTCCACCAAAATTTTACCATCCACTTAGAAAAATGGATTTAGAAAAATCTAAAGTGAAGGTAAATGTGCCTTGTTTAGGGGGCCGGACAAACTTAGGTGTCTATAATAATATTGACGTTGTAAACGTCACTAATATAAGTCTTTTAAATTAGTGGTATTTGAATTTAAATTAACATTTATATACATACAACTTAATCAACCCTTCAATTGTACATATAATTGAAGGGTAATTGCTTTGTAAAAGCTTGCCACGTGTACGTGTGTGACACGTTTTTACTTTTTTTTTTATGTAGAAATAAAGAAAAGAGAAAGAAAAAGAAAAAGAAAAAGAAAAAGAAAAAGAAAAGGGAAAAAAAAGAGAAAGGAAAGAAGAATGAAAGAGAAAAAAATGGGAAAGAAAATTTTACATATTTTATATCGTGTTGTGTTACTTTTTCGTGTCCCTTCAATTATACATATAATTTAAGGATAATTGCTTTGTAAAAGCTTGCCACGTGTGTGGCAAGCTTTTACTTTCTTTTTTTTTTTTATTAAGAAAGAAATGAAAGAGAAAGATAAGAAAATTAAGAAAGGAGGATGAAACGAAAGAGAAAAAAAGGGAAAGAAAGATATGTGTATTCGTGCTATGTTCGTATTATTTTTTCGTATCATAATCGTATTCAAGGTATTATATATTTATATAAATTTTAACACGTTAATAATTCATTTTATATAAATTTTAACACGTTTAGGTATTCATATCGTGTTCATGTTATTTTTCGTATGTTGTTTTGTTTTAGTTATTTTTCCCGTGTCGTGTTTGTGTTGTGTTCTAAATTATCAAAACTAATTAGCACTACTTAAATAACTCTCAATTTTGTCACATGTCATGTAAAGATTAGTTCTTTAACTTTTTTTTTTTTGAAAAATAAGATCATTAATTTTTTGTTTTTATATTATTGAAATCAAAAATTATTGTATTGATATATTATCCGTAAAAATTAAAATATTAAATAATAATATGAGATGATGTGACGTAAGTGAAATTCTTTTTTTAAACTTTAGGTATTGAATCAAAAGAAAAATATTATGATAGTTAAATGGTAAAAAAAAAAAACTATGTTAAATGATATTATAAGTTTTGAGTTATTGTATGATAGCTGTTGGATTTATATTTTACTATTTTTTTTGTAACTCTTAATATAAATACGAATGATGGATATCAACATAATCTAAATGAATTAAATTTTGATATCCATCATAATTTTCTTTTACATATAAGATACATATTTTTTTGCACATATTAAAACATAAAGTGCATTTAAATCTCCAATATCGATAATAATCATATATATTTAATTTGGAACAAAGTTTATGATCTTTATATTCTTGCAAAAAAACAGAAGAAAGGAGACAAAGAAATATAAAGAAAAAAATATTTTGACAACACTTTTGTGAATGATATCAAATATGTCGGTTCCACATATAATATTTAATTTTTTTATCATAAATGTTTTTGTATTTCCGAACAATCTATTTTTATATTAAAATATAATGTAATCTCTTTCTTAGCTTCAGTTTTAAAATGTAAAAACAATTATATTTAAATATGTATATATATGCATTATCTTACTAAATTATCTTGTTTCCAGCATTCAAAAACAGAACCTAGCAACTCGCGAAACTTACCCTAATAGTACATAATTTAAAAGTTTAAAATGCAAATTATATCTTTTTCTTTAAATATTAATTTATACATTTGATAAAATTTCAAATTCCAAATGAATAATTAACTTTTCATTTAAAAAATTATTTTAAGATGCACATTAACAACATCCTAAATAAATTTGGATTCATCGTACAACAAGAGATTCTACCAAATCTCTTGTAATTCATGAAAACACATTCTCAACATTTAAAATTGCATTGAAACTAAACTTACCACGAAACGAGCTATTCGTTTAAATTCGAAAGCTAACTTGATATTTAAGAGGATATGAATAAAAATATTTGGCCTAAAAAATGGGTTTAATTAAATAAAAAAAAATAGAACTCGTTTTAAAAATGAATCAAGTATTAGACATAACATTTTTCGCTTCGATCCAATCTGTTCCAATCCGTTGTACTATTAATCATATAAATTGTAAGAGAGATCGATTATTTTTAAGAATGATCAATCCTTTTTTAAAAGGACCAACCCCTTTTTAAAAAAGGGTTGATATTTCTTTAAGATGGATCGATTCTTTTTGCATAAAATTTGGGTGGACCTAAATAGCATTATGCATAGTCAGTTGGACCTAAACATAAAATTATGTTCATATTTCAGACCGAACCAAACCTAAACAGTCATAAAATTTGTTAATATACTATTTGGGCCCAACCAAATCCGATCAATGGACAGGTCTCATTAACCTGCCAATTATCATTCAAGCCTTTAAATCTCATCAAAATTTACCAAAAAATCAATGTTTTTTTAAATTGGATCTTTAGTCGAACCAGCGAGACTTCCTATCATCGGTTTAATCAGTTCGACTGTCGATCCAATTACAACCCAAATTTAAAATTAAAAAATATAAATAATAAGATGTTTGAAGATTTGTAAATAATTTTCTAGTTTAGAGATGCAAAATGTAAAGAAAATTTCAATTAATTTTCACTTTTTGGAGGAATATATGATGAAATTAATGCATTAAAAGAGAACAAAAAACTAAAGATTAAAAAATAGTCTAAAATTCTAAAATTGCCCCTGAACTATGACATTTTTTTTAAATAATCCCATATACTTTTATTGTATTTAAATAAGCCTTTGTCCTTTGATTTGCACTTAAATAATCTCTTATTTCAAATGAAATATTGATTTATGTTAAACCTGCACATGGGCTGAGTAGCCCGTCCGGCCCCGGCCCGTATTGGATCGGGACTGGGTATGATTTTTGATGATCCGGGTATGCTCAGCCCTACCCAAATAACTATTCATGCATTAAAAAATTAATTTTTCTTTAAATTAAATTATAGAAATTAATATAAAAATAATTTTTAAACTTTTTTATTATATTTTTGAATAGTGATCCGGGTCGGGCTTAGGTAAGGTAAAAAAAAATCTGGACCGCGGTCCAACTCATAAGCAGATCTAATTTATATTAAAGGTTTATTTATGTATAAATTAAAAGTTATAGACTTTTTTGGGTTCATGTTAAAAGTTAAGGGCTTAATTGGGTACAAATTAAAGGTTAAAGACTTATTTTGATGTAATAAAAATATGAGCTTATCTAAATAAAGTGATAAAATTCAAGGACCATTTTATTATTTTAGTCTACAAAATATGAGAATCTTAATATGCCAAAATGGAAGCATCAAAGATTAAGGAGTAAAAAATAAAGTATGAATGACCTCTCGAAGTTGAAGCCTAACTTATAAAGACTTCAAGTTTTCACTATGAGAACAAGGAAGCATCCAAAGAGCAAGCAAAAGACCAAAGGTAACTGGGTATTGGATAAGCGACAGTACTTAACAGCTGGATGGAAGGGGCAAGAAAAAGAACCTAGAAGGTGGAAAAGTAAGTTAGAAAGTAAAAAAAAAAAATGTGCCTTAGGCTTCAGAACATATACATATATATATATATAATGATTTTGGGCTTGGTTTGAGCTGATTTTAACATAATTTCAGTGGATTTTAAGGGTCCATTTCAAATTGGATTGAAAAAGCCCAAAAACAAGATAAATTTCTAATTTTGGCGGTTTTTCCGGTCAACTGGTTGCTGGTTTCCGGTTTTTCCGGTTCTCAAGCGGTTCGCTAAAATCCCGGTTTAATATATGTATTTGAACCGAACACTCTATCGGTTCGATTTTTTAATCACTGCAACAAACAAACAAACTTCAATAACCAATTGAAAACGTTGAAAAAATGATAATAATAATACAACAAATTTTAGGTGTAAGAAGTACAATGGTATTGGTGCTTCGTTACCAACGGACGAAGCAATGAATGTGAACAAAGAACAATGAAGCAGAAGAGAAATTTCTATTCGACAGAATCTAGCAAATTAAAACTGAAAGGACTTCCGCAAGAAACTTCATATCCACACTCTCAACTTCCTCGTTGCAAGTAGCGAAATTCATCACTATGTCAACAACCAGCACCGCAGCAACTTGTAGCTCTTTTACTTTCTTTATGAGGAACTGAACCAGCATGGCCAAGGAAAGTGTACAAAAAGAATTTGATATTCAACATAAAAGGTTTGATAATACAACATACATTTTACAATGTTGCCTGTCGCTGAACATTTCGCTTTTCGTCTGATCTATGTCGAAACAACTTAGCTATGGCTCTCCTCTCACAATCCTGCAACGAAAGAAACCGGAGGGAAAACATGAGAATCTAGATGAATAGTAGTTCAATTTTAAAATCTGCAGCCACTTTTTGTCAGAGTTCTTAACCTTGAACATGTTTAGATAAAAGGGTTTGTCAGGATTCCTCCTTCTCAATTTCTGGTATGTATATGCGAAACTTAGCTGATCACGGGGAGTAAACCGCTCAACCTCGTTGAACCAAAGACATGAGAACAAATTTGACATTGGGGTGTGTGCTCTAACGATAAACGAACCTTCAGGCACATCTGCATACATACAATAGCAAATATTTCAAACAATATCGTAAGCTAAAACTGCCATAAATAAAACCCTCAGGTGTATATTTGTGTATATGCATGTGACTCCAAACATCGAAGTGTGCTCGAGTGTATATCCTTGTGAAAAAAAATCTTACTGCTAGGAAGAAGCTTGTTAGGATCTGAAGAGTTGAATCTTTTCAGCCCATCAGCCTGATAGAAATCAAATTGCTCATTGATGACTGTATGATTATACTTGTTCAGCTTCTTATTTTGTGCAACCTCTTCCCAGACACAATGACGGTCATAGTGATTAGAAATGGCATACTCATGACCTTTTCGCCACAAGAAGTACTCCAGAAGTTGTAAGGGGTCACGCTGTAGACGTAATTTGCTGTCCAACCAGATCGAGTACCTGAGACCAGAAGAGTTAAGAAACAACCAAGCCTGTCTATATAATATCATCCAGAAAACAGATAATCATAATAAACAACTTACTACTCTTAAAAGAAAACTTCATTCATGAAAACAAAATCACAAAATGTTGAATAAAAAGCTAACAGAACTGTCAGTCAGGGTTGGGCTATCTTAACCTAATAATATTTGACCACAAAACTGCATCTATCGTCAAATAGAACAAGAAAATACTAAACTAAGTAATACAAAATTTGAAACATATAAAAAGACAGTGGATGCATTATAAAATAGAAATTTCCAAATATCCAGTTCAAACCTTGCAAAAGGAAATAGTCGATGCGGTAATAATTTTGGTATTTTCCCCACTCTGCGCATATCAGCATATGGAAGATTCTTTACAACCACTATCTTCCATAAACCAATAAAACCACCATCAGGTGATTGACCTTCTGAATAAAGTGTTTGCATCGTGACTTCATCCACAAACATAACAAAGCAGACATTTTTCCTTGACGAACGAGTAACCTAAAATCAGGAGAAAATAATGATTGAACCACTGTTATAATCCAAATCACATTTTTCTCAAGTAATTCAATGATACATATCACAAACACAAAATGGCTGTGCATGATAAACCCTTAAAGAATGTACAATTGTAAAATATGTATGAATGAAACTATGCAGAGAAGTAGTCTAACAAATTTAAATGATGACAAATAGAAGTGGCAGTTCCTTCCTCCCAGTTAGATTCTGTGCCACTCAACCCAACAGGAGCAGGCTTTTTGTTTGTCAAGCTATGCCATTGTTTTCTCTTTTTTCTCCAATTTCTTAGCTCTAGAACATACTCATTTCATCTCTGACATTACAGTCCCTTTGTTCAACATGCCAATCTGATAACTTTAATGGTTTTAAGAGTAGAAAATCCAATATGCTTATTTGACAACAATTTGAATGACAATATATCGCTTGGCAGATAGGAACTTAACAATCCCAGCAAAGTGAAGCTTGGTGGAAAAGGTAACTCCACTGACAGGCAAGGATGGAGGAAGAGTCCAACTCAGGGCTTTGGTTGAGGATGGGGATTTGAAAGGCTGGTGGGCACACAACACAATCCTTGCCTTCACCCAACTTATTGCGGCAACTACAATGTTTCTTTCGAGGCATCTTTGCCCAGCTCAGAAAATTTTGGACAAAATTATTAATCTGTGGTAATGGAAAGAATGCATATAGAGACTACTTCATTTTCTTTTGGATTCTGTAAAAGTTCTTTGTTTTTTTTTTTTTTCCTTTCCTTCCAATGTTCATCATCTAACAGCATTTTTTGTCTCAGAATTGATGCAGCCTCCAACATTCAAGAAACCTTGAAATTGCCATAGAAAAAGGAAAATACGAAACTTGCTAATTCGACAATAAAATCACAAATCTAATACAGACATCAACATATCATGTGCACAACAATAATCAGTGACACCCAAAAGAAGAGGATAGGCATGACTTAAGACAGTCTAAAGAAGAGATAACAGGGAGGAAGGAGATATGGAAGTACCAAATTAATACTTCACACGGGTAAAGAAAGGAGAACAATACAGAGAATGACAACTTATTTCTCCTCCTATATGGCCAGATACGCATGTATTTGCACGGTGAAGTTCTCAATAGGTAACATAAAGGTTCTCATTAATTAATGATGCAAAACCTAAAACTCATGTCACTGCGACCAAATGCATTCATCACAAACAGTACTACTCAAGTCCAATCTCTATATGCACATAGAAATGCATAAAAAGAAGAAGAAAGAAAGAAAAGAACAGCAGATACAAATGCACATCTACTTCTAAAATTAGACATGCAAACCTTTTAAAATTCAAAATCAATCACAAAAGGACAATGAGACCCTGTATTCCCAGAAAAAGATTATCCACATACCATTTTGCCAGCAGGTGTCCTCAGGCGATCTGAATTTCCAAAAATGCAAGATATGACAGCAATGTGGCACCTGCTGATATAATTCACATCATCTTCTGCCAGATCAAAGCCAGTGCTTGGATATCCTTGTGGAGCTTTAACAAACCCACAATTTATCTTTTGGTCATGTGCCAAAAAAGATTCCTCACGTTCTTGTAAACCCTGATGCCCAGCGAATCTAGGTATCCATTGTTCTTCTCCTTCAGGCTTCTCCTCCATTTGAGTATACTGTAAGGAAAATCGTGCAAACTTTCGACTTTCTAAAGGCTCCACAAGGTGTGTTGAATTTATTAACTTCATCTCACAAGAACCTAAGATTTAAAAGTAAAATGTTAGTCAAGAAGAAGTAAATATAAAGAATACAAAGTATTTAGCAGATAAAGAAACAATGAGAAACCCTAGATCTAGAAATTTCATGAGGGCTTTCTTTCTTTTTTCTTTTTTAAAGAAAGAGGACCTTCAATGGTGTACAGGAATTGATAAATGAATTTAAATGCATGGAATCCAGCCACTTTCAGCATGCTTAGTCAAGCAAATTTACTGTTACAGTAAAATGCTAGTATAAGATCATCCATCTCTTGACTCAATCTGTCTCCTTTAGGACAACGAGGGAAAGAGATAGTACTCTGGAAAAGGGTTTTAAACTAGAAGGAACTAACAGTACTAGTTTTGCAGTGTGTACTCATTAATAAGAAAAGAGACTTGATATGGAAGCAATATTTGCCAAATGAGAGCATTTCAACAAGATGAATAATGATAAAAGTAAAAGAGAATCAAATTAAGCTAAATTAACTTCAATGAAGCTATAATGGGTATTTTAATGTTTTAATCCAATGTTACAAAGAAGGTTAATAGAATACAGGCACGCTGTTATTTATGGAAACAGAGGTTATTAAAGGCATTATACTCCTTAATTAAACCAGCAGGAGGAGAGTACAATGCAACCTCAAGGTAGGTTCCCTTTGCGCTGTTTGGTGTTTGCCAAAAGTCAAAATTTAAATGATAAGCAGAGCACAATCAAGGCTCATTACAGGCACATGATTGAATGAAATCCTTGAATAAAGTCCTAAAATAGTTTTTTTATGGCACATCAGGATATAAGGAAATATTAAAAGAAAAGCAGAAAAAAAAAAAGGATGCCCACATTGGGTAAAACTTCTAAGTAGGCTCTTACACTGTTTTTTCTTTACTTTTAAAACATTAAAAAGACCAGGCTATTGTTCCCTGTCACTGCAACTTTAAGTTCCAAGCTTTACTGTCATATATACTGTCCACGATACTCTACCAGTGAAATATGGATTAGATACTTAGATTGCCTTTTGAAGAATGATCTTTTTTTTCCTGATTTGGTGCTTTCTGAGGCAAAGATTTGATATTTCTATACTATTGGGAATTAAATGTTCTGAAAGTTTGCCTTGACGCAAATTTTCCAAGGTTTTCTGTTCTTTAGATAGGTGGCATGTTATTGAGAATTTAAAGCTCCTGAGAGTTTGTTTGGCATAACACTGTGGAGAATTTACGTATATAATATTCCATCTCTCTCTCTCTCTCTCTCTCTCTCTCTCTCTCTCTCTCTCTCTCTCTCTCTCTCTCTTTTCATAGCTCTCAATATAATATCATGCATTCCATGTAATTCATTAGATAAAACTTTTAAGGCTCGTACATTTTTTTTTTTTTTTCTAAAATATGAAAGAGACCAGTTACCATGCCATGTCATTGCAACTTTAAAGTTCTGCTCTATCATCAAATGTATAATATACATGGTTAGCAGAATGCCTTCTCCTAGACTGCTTTGAGATTAAGTTTTAAAATTTCCTTTTGTAATTTGATTTGGGTGCTTTCTAAGGCAAAGATTTTATTGTACTATTAAGAATTAACAGTTCTGAAAGTGTACTGGACCAAAACCTGACAAAGTTTGCTGTTCTTTAGATTGGTGACACATTATCAAGCATTTAAAGCTCTGAAATTTGTTTGGCATAAGCCGTCCAGAATTTCTGTTCTTAATCTTCCATCTCTAGTTTTTTTAGCTCTTGATATTATATTCACATTCTTTCCTTCTAATTCCTTTTAAGCAAACAGGATCTGCATACAAGCCCACCAAATGAATCCTAATACTCAAGATTCTCCCAAACCTAATCTTCCCTAGTTCTTTTCATATCAAACCATAAACTTACTTCTAACCCATCAGGGAAAAAAAAAATACACCGTGTATTAGAGTCTGAAGATCTAAGCACTGTTTGTTATCAGGAAATCATGCTGAATTTAATGTGCACAGACAGACAAGTCTATGTATGTCCACATAAGTGTAATGACATCTGACATGAATATAATAAACAGTAGAATTACCCGAAAATTTGCGGCGCCTTGGTTTTCTTTTTGAATCTACCCGTGAACTTTTTCCAGATTTACGACCAAGGGAACCGACATGATGAGAATTAGCATCAACATCATCAAAATCTTGAGAGGCCTCCCTAGATAAAGTGGATTCTTCCGTAACCTCTTTGACAACATGCTGATTGTTAGTTTTAGCATTAAAGAAAGTAGAAGACTCTTTGACATTTTCATCATGAGATTTTGCTTCATCTAAAGTATAGTCCTTGTCATGTCCAAAATCATCATAATCTTCCATTCGACTATCACTAGAATCAATGCCATCATTATAGTGGTCATCAGCATCATCAACCTCATCACGCATTCCAAAGTCCTTACTGTCAGAGAGCTGATGGCTATTTCCAAGTTCTTTTCGTGATTTGCCCCCATTCTTCAGAGATGCCTCATATTCTGCTTCATACATTTTTAATTCATTGCGCCCAGCTTCATTGTACAACCCAACACCTCTACGGTCCAGATCCCTATTAGAATCAAGGGAAGCCTCCTTCTTATTTTTCACTTTCATGGGATCACGGCCACCATCAAGAGGCTCATCTCTAGAATCCATAATATTGTGCTCCACCACATCCTCATTGTAATCATCATCCCTTCTCCTATCATCCCTATCCCAATATCGTGAATCACGGCCATGTGCTACGGAACCATTGCCAAAATTAAGGATTTTAAAATTGTCCATTCGTGTCACATTTGTAAGGAAATCAGAATCAACCTTCAAATCATCATCCTCGGAATGATAACTAATTAATTCTGCAGCAACATACATCTAGTTAATAAATTCCCCCCAGCAATAGATCGTGCTGATCTTTCATACTTGGAACTTATAATTGATCAAAACATTCATTCTATTACAATTAACTCATAGAAAAAAGTCAAACTTAAGCCCTAAAAGGAAAGTTATTCCACTCATTTAACCCAAACAAATCAAATTCATATTCATCAAATGACATGACAAAATTGTACCAAAAAAGAATCACATGATAAAATCGCAGATTCTAAAAAATGCAAGTTCCATAACACCCAAGCATTTTTCTTTATGTTTTGAAATCTAAACTAATATTCGATTAAAATGATCTTATATCAACTGGAAACTATGAAAAGATAATACTGAACTCATTCAAATCTCCTTCTCTCTTTCTCTCTATTTCTCTGAATCCAAACGAATCCTAACTATAAACAACTGGAATTGATCTATAAATAAGTAATTAATCTATAAAAATTTGCAGATAAAGCAGTAGCAACTGAAATCTCAAATTTCACTTTCTAGCATTTTCCTAATGAAACAAACAACAAATTATTCAAAAGGAGAACAAAAATTTTAAAATTAGCATTAAAAAAAATCTAAACCTGACCTTTACTAGTATCATTATTATCAGCAGAGATGTAATAGTATACGAGAACAGTTACAACAAGCATAAGAGATAGAATAACGATGAGAGAGCCGATGGAGATTCGGCGGCTCTTGTCGGCGCGTCCCGATCGGCGCGATCGAGCTGCCTTGTTTCCGGTACCTCCTCCGCCTCCTCGAACCCCAATGGCCACGTGATCCGACGTTGTTCCATTACTGTAGTGGTACTGTTGCCTGTACTGAGCCATTCTTGCATTGTAATCTCCTCCTCTCTGTCTCCCTCTACTTAGCTCAATGCCTTCTAGAGAGAGAAAAAAAATCAAAAAAAGAATTTCTATTATGAACTTTTTGTGTGTGTATATGTAAAGAGAGAAGGAAAAAAAAAAGGTTCTGAAGTGTGTAATAAGAAATGTATTTTTTAGGTTTTATTTATTTAAAAAAATTAATTGTTTTGAGAGACGGGGAAGGAAGGATCGGAAATGAGGGAGGAGCCGGGAATGGACATCAGGTTTTCGGGTTTTATAAATATAAATTGAAATTACTGAATTGTCCTTTTATCTGGATTTGTTTCTAAGTATGTTTTAGGGTTTTTTGGGGATAAAGGTATTGAAAATGGAAGATTTTAAAAGGTTAAATTAAAATTTTGAAACTTAATTTGGTAGATAAGAAGAGAGAGACAGAGAGAGGGTTGCTGTTTTTGGTTAACCGAAACATTTCCTAATGTTAAATAAAACATAAATCTTGAGATAAAAGATAATTTAGGCTTTTGGACTTTTATAAAATGTAATTAATCTAAAAAATAAAACAAAAACAACATTAGGTCAAGTGCAATTAAACTTTAGAATTTTATTTTAAAATATATATTATTAGAATTCTTAATTTGGAAGCAATTGAATTAATAAATAATGTATAAATGATTAAACACTAGGACCGACCAACTCAAGGCATGCACATCAATATTCCCATTATAATTAATAAATTAATAATTGATGTTTTGTCTAAATCTGATAAAAATTAAAAAGAAAAAAAACATAGGTGAAGCTGCATAGACTTATTCATAAGTCGGGTTGAATCGGGTCAGGATTTAAATTTTTTTTTTAATTCTTCTACTCAAGTCTGAATCGATTCGAATTTATTCAAAAAAATATTTTATTATTAATATTTATAATTAAATTTAAATAAATTTTTTTATTAACTAAAATTTAAGTCGTGCCGATCCAAATTAAAAAAATTCTTTTCAGATTTAATTTAATACAAACTAAATCTTTTTAATAATTAGATTCTTAAACAAGCATACAGCAACAGCTTTATGTAAAATTTGGGCACATTAGCATTAGCCATTTCATCCACGACAGAAAAAGAAAAAAAAAAAAAAGAATCCGCAACGTGCAATGATCAAATCAGGCAGCTAGCCATCATGATTTATGACCAATAATAATAATAAAGCAAAGCAAAGTAAAGTAAAGTAAAGAACAGGAAATTAAAACAAAATCATTGTTTAGTATCCACTTGTTTGGTCGTCTCATGGCCATAATTTTCGTTGGGTTTGAATGTTTGACATAAGGTATCCAACACTGTCACAGGAAAACAAATACATCCAAAATAAATAAATCAAATCATCAAATAGCCATTGTCGACCATTGATATAACAATTGATTAAATGATTGATACTTTTTTTCCTTTCCCTTTCGACCATGGCAGGTGCTGAGCATGCATGAAACCAAAGGGATATATATATATATATATATATTGTTTCTTCTTGTTTTGTATGTATTAGTTTGCTTTTGTTCATATCGCCTTTGTTTTATTTTTAAAGAAAAACCAGATGGTAGGAAAAAGTTTGTAATGTCACAACCGATCCAAAATTATAAACAACAATTTTTCCAGGCATAGTTGTCTTGTCTCTGCCAGCTTCCTTCTCATATAGCATAATAGACGGAAGAATCCATGCATACATAAATATATATATATATATATTTCAGGTTTGAAATGAATGTCGAAAATAAATATATATTTAATAAAGGTATATTTAATTTTTTTATTATATTTAGAGGATCATACTTTTATACTCATATCTAAATATGTATCAAACACAAATATCGAATATTAATACTTTAAAAAATTGAAGAACTCAAATAACATAGATGATCGTTAAAGAAGTTTTGAAACTCAACTCTTTAAATATATATATATTTATATATATATATATCATTGAATCAAATACTCATATGGAAAATAATAAATTTATATTTAACAAACGAATGCAATCAGTTTTGTTTTTCCTGTTTGAAATGGGAGTAATATTAGTATATAATTAGTGTTTGAATTTTCGTGTTATTCTGATTTTATTATCATTGATAATACATTGAATACGATTATGACACAAAAAATTAATATAAATTTAGAGTTAAAATTGAATTCATATTAGTATTCAATATTTTAATTTTTATTGATAATTTATTAATACAATAATTTTTTATTCAATAATATAAAAAAAATAATATTACCTTATTTTTCAAAAAAAAATAAAGAACTAATCATTATACTACACGTGTCACAAAATTAGAAGTTATTTGAATAGTGTCACACACAAACATGACATAAAAAAAAATTATCACAACATGAATACACGAATGTGTCAAAATTTATATAATACGTGTTAGACACGTTTGTAATGGAGTCTAGTTGGTGACTATTGTGGCCCATTATCTTTGGCAGTTGTGGCCCATTATCTTTGGCAGTCAGTTTCCCTTAGATGTGGGGATAGTGGGACATGTGACAAGGTGTAACCTCCCATGAGTTATAACCTCTCTTCTTTTGATGGACAAGAGGGCAAGTAAAAAAAATAGTAAATTTTTTTACAGAGAAGAGAAAAGGTCTCTGATCTAACAAGAAAGTCTGTGATTTCTCCATCAATTGCATAGATTAAGGTCTTGGATAGACTAGACAAAAGATTTCTAAATTCCTTTTGTCGCAACTTAATAAATAACAAATCTTATCACGAGACTTTATACTCGTTAAGCGTGACATTGGAAAACATAGAGGAAAAGACGACTTAATTCCTCTTGAAATAAAATAAGGGTTTGAAAACAACCTCGAAAAAAGACATAGAGTCGCCACCAATCTTTTTTGGCTAGGTGTGATCGGCCACCTATTAAAATCGGTTTTGTAAAACATTTTAAAATTAATTAAAATATTTTTAAAACCAATTTCAAGTCTGCGTTTTTAAACCAGAGAAATCAAAGAAGCGGCTTCGGGGCTCGGTTACGTGCGGGAAAGGATTAGCACCCCCACAATGCCCGTATAAAACGGTACCTTATTAATCGTGTGTTATCTCAAGTCTCGGTAAAAAGTCGATTTTAAATTTGGTATTTCAAATTAATTCCTAATTTAAAGAAAAATAATTTCATTTTTAATTGAAAATGATATGAAATTTATTAATTCAAAATTTTCCTATATTCCCCAACAAACGTGACAAAATATATAAATTTTTATTTATTTGAAAAATTTTCCGAGTCATTCTAAATTTTTGAAAGAAAGATATTCCTTTATTAATAATAATTGATGATATCCTCCCCAGTAGACCTTGTAGAGAACTCATGAATTATTTTAAATCGAAAATATCTTTATTTTATTGAAAATCATTATCTTATTTTAAAATATTTTTTAAAAAAATGAATATGAACATGTGTGACATAATAAAGATGACATAGTAAAATCTAAATGATATAATATAACCTAGATGACATGATATAATTTAAATGACATAGTATATTCTAAATGACATATAGAATCTAAATAACATAGTATATTCTAAGTGACATGGTATAATCTAAGTGATATAATATATTTTAAAAGAAATGATATAACCTAAGTGACATAATATATTCTAAATGAAATAATATAACCTAATTGATATAATATATTCAAAATGACCTAATAAAATTTAAATGACATGGAATATTTTAAATGACATGGCATATTCTAAAAGATATAATATAATTTAAATGACATGGTAATATAATCTAAGTAATATGAAATAATATGAAACACAAAATAATAGTATCATGAAAATATGCATGAAAATAAAATAATAATGTATGAACATAGTAAATCTTAAATGATGTGACAAAAATAAATGACTAAGCAAAAAGCATAAGATAATCATAGAATATTCGCAACTATATAACAAACAATATAACATCATAAAATATAAATCAAAATAATAACATTAGCATAAAAATATTCATAGCAAAAATCATATATCATATAATATGTATGAACATGGAAAATGCAATGCATGAAAGTATATTTTTTCCTTTAAATAAGAAAATTCGTATACCTAAAAAAGAGATCCGACTACCTTAGGAAAAGACATCAAATTAAATTTTCTAAAATAAAAAATAATTTGTGATTAGTTTATAAATAATTTTAAAAATCTTGGATAATAAAATGACATAGCCGAAATCCCCTTTTAAAATGGCTCTATTTTCCTAACTTTGAAAACCCGGACTTGACCACTCTTGACTCGAGCTTTATAAAATCATTTTTTAAGATTAAAATGTCTCAGAAATCAACCTAGGACAGTAGCTAAGGTTTCTAATCAGCCCTCTCTTAATGCCTTAGTCAAAATAGAAAATTATTTTTTCCTTGAATTCAAATCTGACTCTACTGACCAGTTTCAAAATGTGATTTTTTAACCAATTTTTAAAATTTCAAACAAATCTGAAAACAATATGGGAGACTCAGAACATGTCAAACTCTATGGGAAAAAATTGCCTTAATTTTTAGACTAAGGATGACCTACCAGAAAAATCACGAAAGTCAAAACACTGGGTGAAAAACTGTTTTGCCAAAAAACATTTTTAAGCCTTTGAGAAAATCATTTAAAAATCAAAGTAAAAATATTGGAGACTCCTCTAAGAACCTACAAACAGTAGCTAAAATTTCTAAAAATTTGGACAAAAATTACCTAATGAAAAAAAATCACAAAGGTAGAAATTTCAACTTGACAATTTCTTAATTTTCCACAAGCATGCTCATGTGAGCTTGACTTTAAGCCATTGATTGACTTAAGTCAAAAATCAAGTTGTATGATATGAGATGCATGAGAAAACAGCAAGTTTAATGTATGAAATGCATGATCTAAGGCCTAAATGATATAGAAAATGCATGGCAATTCAAAATGACCTAATGCCTAGCATGAACTTGCATGGCAATAAATGCTACCTAGACCTAATATGCATGAAATGCATGGCAATGCAAATGTGACCTAGACCTAAAAAATGCATGGAAATAACACAAACACATGGCATACTAAATCAAATACACAATATTATGGCATAGAAATGCAAGAATGTCAACTAACAAGATGAAAATGCACATACAAGGCAAGAATCATGAGAGAGCCGAATGGTCACTTTCAAAATGGTGGAATCCTATCATGGCATTAACACAAATACATGGCATAAATCAAAATACACAATATTATGGCATGGAAATGCAAGCCTATCAACTAAACAAGATGAAAATGCACACACAAAGCAAAATACAAAGAGGTAGCCGAATAGACATATGCCTAAATGGTGAAATCCTAGCATGGCATTAACACAAACACATGGCATACTAAATACAAGACTTAAGAGGAAACATGTTAGACTAAGCAAACATGATGTAAATGCATGAACATAGCTAGACAATATCACATACACATGGTATGGTATTAACAAAAGCATGAACAACTTAACATGTTGAAAACAGAAAATTAAAAATGGCAAACAAAGTAAGTAGACATGGAAACAAAATGATAAAATCAGCAAAAATAAAGATAAGTAAGTAAAGAAGGTTAAAACAAGCTCCATATCTTGATCATTTTTAAAAGTTAAAAAATCAAAACATGCTAGAACATCACAACCAACATGGAAAATAGATCAAACACCAACCATGCACAAAGACAAAGCCATTCGGCCAGGTAAAAAAAGTAGTAAAAAAAATTGTTTTTTCAAGAAAACATAAGAGATGAGCTTTAGGAGGAAGTTTGAAAACATTTATTTCACAATCAAAAACAATAGAAAATCACAAAATATCAAAGAAAATAAGCAAGTTAAGTATGGAAAAGGAAAGAAAATGTAAGAGTTAGGTGCCTTTGGCTTCCTTCAAAAGCTATTTTTTAAGCCTTTCTTCTTTTCTAACTTTCTTTGTTTTTCAAAACTTAGCTATTTGCTCTCAAATGCATAGTGGTCAGCCAAAAAGAAGTGAAGAAAAAATGAAAACCCCCCTCCCCCTTGCAGTGGCCGAATGGCCTTCTAGAATGGTGTAGGATGTTGTCATTTTTTCCTTAGCCAATTTTGATCCAAAGACCAAGATGCTTAAAATGTGAAATTATCACCCTTAGATTAAGTGATCAGCCCCTCACCCAAACAGCTGTTCAAGAATATGTTGCCATTATGTTGACATTCTCCCTCCTCATGCATTGGTCCATGTGGCATAATTACAAAGGCTTGATCAAAAAAATAACTACCTTACTATCCGCTTTTGGACTTTGGATGCAAAAACTCAGCAAAATCATTCTCCATTATGGGCTTGGCCAAATGGCCCTTTATATTCCAGCCCAATCTCATTTTTTTAATTGCAAAAAAGGCCCTCTTCGGTTTCTTCGGTAAAATGATCTTTTTGGTCCCCGAACCTAATTAAATAGCAAACAGACTCCAAATCCAAATTTTATTTTTTCAATACTTCCTAAATAATAAAAAATTGAATTCTGGACATTTTCATAATTTTTCGAGCCCATTTGCTATTTTTTTGAATTTTTCTTCTAAAATTGCCCCTTAGTGCATCGAAACTTTTACCATTTTTCAAATGAGCTCCGAATCTGGATATTTCTTCACCAATCTCTTCCAAATAATTTAAAATTGAGATCTGAAAGTTTTCATAATTTTTTGAGCTCATTTGCTATTTTTTCGGGATTTATCTTCTGGAATTTCATATGAGTGGGCCTGAAATTTGCTATTTTACAAACAAGCTCCGAAT